>QLOH01000065.1:1202502-2405004 GCA_026901365.1 Sesbania bispinosa | reverse complement strand
GCATATAATTCATAGGTTCGGCATCCCTGAAACCATCACCACAGATCAAGGGACTGTTACAGGAAGGAAAGTGGCCCAATACGCTGAGTCTAGAAAAGTTAGACTTCTTACTTCTACCCCCTACTATGCACAGCAAATGGCCAAGTCGAGGCCACCAATAAGATTTTAATTGGGTTGATCAAGAAGCACATAAGGCATAGACCTAGAAATTGGCTTGAAACACTTAGCCAAGTGTTATGGCTTACAGGAATTCTCCAAGAGATGCTACTATGGCTTCCCCATATAAATTAGTGTATGGGAACGAGGTTGTTTTGCCTTTGGAAATCAACCTTGAATCTCTCCGAATCCAGAGGCAACATGAGTTGCCTACTCAAGATTATTTGAGCCTAATGTTTGACCAATTAGATACGCTTGACGAAAAAAGATTGGTTGCATTAGAAAATATAGTCAAGCAAAAGGAAAGAGTGGCTCGTTTTTATAATCGAAGAGTTAATAATAAGAATTTCCAAGAAGGTGATTTAGTTTGGAAAGTTCAATTGCCTTTAGGGAAAAAGTCACCAAGATTCGGTAAGTGGACCCCTAGTTGGGAGGGACCATTCGAGGTTGAAAAGGTGTTGTCAAATAACGCCTATACTATTTGGGACATTACTTCGGATTGTGTGATTCGAGCCATAAATGGCAAACATTTAAAGAAATATAAACAATCATGCACGAAGTAAAAATTTGTCCTAAATGAATAAATAATGAAATCGAGGCCAAATTTGGCCAATACAAACCAAAACAAAGTCTGAAAGAGGTGCCACAAGGAAAATAAGAAAAGTGCCTTAAAACAGATTTTTAGTTTTGAAATCAAGGTACTCCCTCTTAGCCTTTTCCAAAGTGGCTTCGAGGGTGGCATGGTCATTCTGTGCTACTTTTAGGCTCTTATAACATTTTATGATCTCGCAAGAATCGACCTGGGCCTTTTTCTTCAAATCCTCTTGGTGCTTTTGACCTTGTTCAACAGCCGCAGAAAGAATATCCCATTCTTTAATCTTAGCGGCTACCTTTTTCTACAATTCTTCGATCTCTGAGTCCAAAACTCCAAGCTGTGTATTTCCTTGTTCCAGAGTGGTAGAACATACTTCGAATTGAGTTTTTTACTCGATCAACTTATTCTTCAGGGTGGTTTCTTGATTCACAATCTCATATTGCTTGGCCTCGTTGACATGAAGCTTGTTGATGGTTTCAATGAAAGTGTCGTACCAGGAATAAAAAGCCCCAATAGCTTCATCCAATTCAACAGGAATGCTCTCAGGAATGACTCTCAACTCAGTGAAGACCTCCCTTATTTCCTTATCAAGGTCATTATTGAGGACTGCAACAAGGTCCTGAGAGAAAGCCAAACGTCGAAGCCTGCTCACCAACCCCTGAACTCGTTGGTGAGTAGTGGACTCAGAGGTCTTAGCGCTGCGGCTTATCGAAGCAGCTGGGATCGAACCTGCCAATAGCTTGTTGATGATGAAGAAGGGATCATCTTCAATTTTCTGGTTAAGGGCCTCGAGATCGACCTCTGGAGTGGATACCTTGGGAGGAGGAGAAACATGCGGCTCTTGTTGAACCGGAGTCGAAGTGGAAGCATGGGTTCGAACCTCACCTTCCTTGAGAACTTGAGTTCCTTGCGGTTTAGGACTCGAAGCGAGAGCAGACTATGGGATTTCAGTTTCCTCTGGAATAATTGGCTTAGGATTGCTAACAAGAGGCATCTGGTCAAGCCCCTCATCAATGTTTTCATGGGCAGTGAAGGATGGGGTCGAAGGCACGTCACTCTGAGCATTTTGGTCGACTCTTTATATTCGTACCCTCTCCACGGTCGAACCCCCATCTGTTTGTTGCTCATTAGGGGTTGGAGTTTGAGGAAATTCAGAAGCCTTGGGGTCAGGAGTACTCTCAGCAGTTTTGCTTACAAGGAGGTTTTTATCAGGAGTGGTTCCTTCAGGTTGAACTATTTCTTTTCCTTTTGTTGAGGCAACCTTGACAATCTTGGTGATAGTCACATCATCATCAGTAGAAGATTTAGAGGATTCTTCTTTTTCCCCTCCTTCTTTTTCTTCTTTTTCTTTCTCTTCTTCTTCGTCTTCTTTTTCTTCTCCTTCCTCTTCTTCTTCTCCATCCTCCTCTTGATTTTGACCTTCAGACTGGTCAGGGGAAGTAGCTTCCTGTTCCTCATTAGTGGTTTGACCCCCTGCAGGCTCAAATCTTAGAATCCAGTTCGATCCAGGATATTGCATAGCAAGAGGAAGAGAATTTAAAAAGGTATCTATACTGGAAGAACTAGAACCTATGGAATTTCCTTGGTGGGTCGAATCAGACAATACCTGAAGAAAGAATGAATAAGTTAACAAGGGAAATCGAATTTGACCGCAAAGGAGGGTTCGCCCGAGGCTTACCACATTGTTGGCCTTCCAAGAGTGCCTGATGTTTGGAGCAACGTGCTTAAATTTTTTCTTGGGGACAGTTTCTTGCGAGAAAGAAAACTCGAATGAGGCCTTTGAGAGTAACCCAACAAAAGGAAAAGCTGAGGTATTTACCTTAGTAATTTGAGGATCGAGAGAAGAGACACGCTCGTGAGTTTCGAGTTCGGTGGTCTCATCCAACACAGGAAAGTTTGTTCTTTGCACAAGAGAGGTTTGGGTTTCTTGCTCAGAAGTAGTGGCAGTAGGATTCTTCCGTTTCCTTGAAGTGCCAATGGCTTTTGGAGTAGGAGGCTTCGAAGCTTGTTTGTCTTGAGGTTTTGCCTGTCACAAATTCGATGTAAGTAGGAAAGGCGAAAGGAGAGAAGCTCGAAAAGAAAAGAAGACGTAAGTTTCAAGGATACCTTATCTTTTCGAGGCTGTTTCTTCTTAGTTTTAGTGGCCCCAGTTGTATCAGTCGAGGCTGCCTTCTTGCCTTTCTTAGTGGCCTTTGATTTTTTGGATTCTGAGGAATCCCCAACGTCTTTCGAAGCTAAGAGATCACATCGCAAAGTCAAAGAGATGCAAACAGAGCAAGAAAGAAAGTGAAAGGTATTTTTACTCATAATACCTTGTCTTTTTCGCTTTACTAGTTCTGGATACTCTTGCTCAAGAATGACACGTTTGAAGCAATCTTCCTTCGAGCATGCCATTTCTTTATAAGAATTGCGCCACCAATGGTCGAAGGCAGCAGTGCAGTAGTTTGCAGGAGTGAAATCGGTAGGCACGTAAGGCAGCTTGGTTTCCTCGAACTCTCTGATCCTCAAGATGACTTCATCTATCGAAGTACAGGGAGCAATGTTATGCCCTTTAAAAAGAGGAACAGGGATATCTTGGCAAAGACCAAATTGCCTAGCCACAAGGGTTGGCTGATAATGCATCAGGCAGGGGATGGTCTGGTCATAGTGAGGAAATATCAATTGATTTCTAAGGATTTCACTCCACCTTTGATCCTGAGCAGCTTGATCAGCAGAATACATGCTCACTAAGGGTTGGTGAACCCACCTGGGGCCAAGAGTTCTTTTGGCATAAGGTGTGAGGGTGTCATTAAACTTGTCTTGGTCGAAGAAATATGACATGCAGGCTTTGATTCGACCCAGCTCTTCAGCAGGAGGACAAAGGATGGTGAAGTTTAAGTTTTTGCCTATGGGCTCGAAGATGTTGGAGACTTCACGGGGAAGTTTGATGTCCTTTGGAAACGTGGCTCGAAGCCAGTAGTTAAGAAGCCAGAAAGGTCCATAGAAGCCACTTAGTGGTTTGGAAAGCTTGTAAAAACCTAAGACATATGAAAGGCAAAGATACAAATGGCCAAGGAGTAACTTAGCCAAATTAATTTTTCTACCTTCATGGAGACAAACAGCTAAAGGGTAAAGGCCCTGGGGAACTTGAAGAGACCTAACACAAAATACAAAGTTTGCTAACCAAAGCCATAGGAAAGCAATGTGTTCCTTCTCAGAGACATCAGGGGATTCCTTGTTGTGATTACTAGTAATGAAGGCTTGGAAGGTCATTTTGCTAGTGTCAACACCCCCATAATCATGATCAGAAAGTTTGGTATTGGGAAGATAGGTTTCCCCATGGGGTTCAAGTCCAGTTATAACAGCAATGTCCAACAAAGTAGGGGTAATCATCCCACAAGGAAGAAAAAAGGTACATGTACCTCGATCCCAGAAGGGTAGCGCAACAATAATGAGGTCGAAGTCATATTAGATGGGCAATCTGGAAAGCTGAATCAGATCAAAGATGCCCAGCTCCTTCCACAACTTCTCTTTCACGGTTGCACCTTGTCCAACTAGCTGAAGTATGCTTTCTTGTTCACCATAGGAGAAGACCTGAAAGCTTGTCTCTTTGGTTTAGCTACATCAGCTCGAACAGTATTGGTGAAAGCCAGAATCTTCTCGGATGGGTACAGTGCTTGATAGGCTTTGAAATCAATAGTCCTTGAAGGGAACTCATAGGGGCCAAGGAAGCCCATGCGAAGGCCATCCACATTGGTGGGAATGATGACGCTGGAACCCCATACCTTCAGGTTCTCTTCAGTGGCCTCAGGTTCCGGTACGAAGGTACCGTTGTCTCTGACAATGGTTTTGCCATTTTCAGCTGCAAGAGGGGTCGAGCATACTACTTGATACTTCTCACCTGGAAAAGTTAGAGTGAGAGAAGACGGCACCATTACAGTATTGAGGTAACAAGATGGTGTAAAAAACCCAGGAAAGCAATGATTTTGGAGCTAAGGTTTTCTGGAACGTGAGGAAGAAGATAGAGAGCTGAGAGAAAAGTTTTTACTAAAAGCTATTGCAAGGTAAAGGAGGGAAAACCAAGAGTCATTGGCAGTTACAAAGCCCAACTGACATTAGTGGAAGCCCAAAAGTTCTCAGTCATTAGGATCGTGGGAAAGAGAAAAGAAACATTAAATGTTTCTGAACCAGCGTAAAAATGACACGTGCAAAAATGCATTAGCTTCTAAAAACAATTCGAAGTTATGCATTTTCGGGGGCATTTGTTAGGCATAAAATTAAATTCGAAGTGAAGTGGTTCGAATGTATAAGTTGCGACGAGTTCGAAGTAAGAAAAGCTTGGAAATCAAGTAAGCAAGTTCGAAGTGGCTCAGTTAATTGCCAATCGAAGGAAAATTTTATTGATATAAAATGAGTATAATAAATTGATTTCCTAGAAAACTAAGTTTTTCCTATTCGAACTACATGCCTATGCCTAGATTATTTTGGCAGGTATTTGCCTCAAATTGAAGTAGGCATTGATCTTTGATGTACCCTGCCAGTGTCATGTCGTCGAAGAGGAAAGACACCAGAGGTTCTAAAATTGAGGAGAGAAGGCTTGAAGCTTGGATCTTCCAAATAATCCAGCCTTTTCAGCTTTTCATCTTCATCATCCTCTTCTTCGACCTTTTCTTCCTCAGCACCCTCCTCTCTTCTTCTTTCTTCCACCTTCCAGGATCAGAAGGCTGGGCGCAGAGCAAGCATGTGATTTCCTGCCTCATTGTTGAAGCTGGAACCAAGGAGGTGGAGGCAATACCAGACCTTGCATGGGGCTAAGGCCTGATGGTTTGGCTGTACTGTTCGACCTAAAGTTCTCCAGTTCGTTCGAAGTGACTTTTAACGTTGGATATCCTGACGACCTAAGATCCAAAAGATATGGAAGTTTCATGCCGTACAGGACAACCAATATCAAGAGTCCCTCCATCAGAATAGAAGGTAATGCTACACCATCTCTGGGATTATGCCTTTATAGGGGATGAGTTTCGATAACTCTGAGGGAGCCAACGTCGCAAACCAATAAGAAGCAGCCTCAAGCATATTAACCAAGGTGGACGGTGGTCAAGAGGGTTTGATTTGGTCGGTGATTCGAAGGAAAGAATCAAAAGGTCAAACTCGAAAGGAGAATCACACGTAAAGAATTCTCTGTCTCGAACGAGGGGATCTGAAGAAAACTTCAATTCGAAGGCAAGAGAGTTTGGAAGGTTCGAGGCTCCCTTGAAGAATTCGAAGAAGTCACCCAGAGATCAACAGGTTCGAAAGGCAGGTTACTCCTAGTGATCCTTGCACCAGTTGTCAATGGCCACGTCACCTAGAGCAGTTACTGAAGGGAGAGACCAGCGTTCGTGCAAGAGAACGTGGGACAAAGCACCATCTCCAGGAGCGGTTGATGCAAGCCCGTAGGTGGAAGACGGTTACAAGGGTGGAGCCCATAAATAGGAGAAGGCTCCACAGCTCAAGGGTCCGCAACCTGAACACTCAAAGCACCCTGAAAAAGCCGCAACATCCACAGTCGCGATCAAGGCACAATACCAGCAAGCTTAGAGAAAGTAGGGACTTGGCAGACCAACCTCTTTGTTTTCTTTCACTTTTTTATTTTAGTTCATCCATGTATTTTCTCGCACGACTTCAGTACTTTTATAGGTTGGTTATCAATGACACTATAACTGAATCCTTCAGTTGCTTGTGTCTGTAAGTTACTTCTTTCTTTTAATGCAAGTTAAGGCCTTGTCAGGGGCCATTGTTACACTGCATAGCTTCTGTTTCTTGCTTGAGTCACGTTTCTTAATTTGATTTCACCCTGAGATTTCACACTAAGGTAGAACCCACGTTAAACGTAAAAGGATTCGTATCTCGTCCTAGACTGACCAGAGATACATTTGTTTGTGAAAAAATCAAGGACAAACACACACATTAATGGAGCATTTTAGATGTATTTACTGGCAATTTAAAACTGTCACAATTTTTTTAATATTTTTTTTTGCATTTATTGGTTATTTAAAACCATCGTATAATGTTTTTTTTTATATTTTTTTTGCATGTAGTGGCCGTTTGAAATCGCCATAAAGCTTATTTAATATGATTTTATTATTTATTAATTAAAATATTTTTAAAATTAAAAAAATGTAAAAAAAATTGGATGATGTGTAATGGTGGATCCATTTAAAATATGTGAATAATTAAAAAATTGGAGATGAGATGAGCTTAATAAAAATTTAATGATGTGTAATGAGGTGTTGAGATAAAAATAACGTTAGAAAATATGTGTAAAAAAAGATAATAAATTCATACGATAAATTCACACACAATAATTTATTACACCACTTTTTTTTTATTATTTCTCTTCATTATATAACTTATCGCATTTAATTTCTCCCAAAATTATTGGAAATATATTGTACATGATGGTTGTATGATTATATTTTCTAGAAAAATTATGATTTTTCATACTTTTATTTTGCACACCATTTTTTTTACCGTGCATTTCTTTTTATCTCTCTCTCTCCTTATTCTATCACATTAATTATCATATCTTTATTTTTCTTTTTCTTTATTTTCTTCTTTTTTCCGATCTCTTTCTCTATAACTATACCCCTACACTCTAAATATGGGATGTGAATTTATTATTTCCAAAAATTAAAAAAAAAAGGAGTTCTTTGGGGAGCAAGTGTATTATCATCTAGAGCTCGGGTAATGGTAGCTTTTAATGTTCTTCCTATTCACAGGGAGATATACATGACCACCAAAGCTTGGTTAAGGCAATAAAGCAGGTGGACGTGGTAATCTCAGCAGTGAATCACACGCAAGTATCTGATCAATATAAGATCATTTCTGCTATTAAAGAAGCGGGAAACATTAAGGTACGCACATATGTATTAATTCTGCCATTACAGTAATTGTATTTTTTTTTTTTTGTCAAAATTAAAGTGTAGAATCTTTGGTTAATATCGATCGATGATGGCTGTTTATAGCTAAAGTATTCGAGTTAAATAATGATTTGCAATATGCACTCTAATAGAAGACACAAGACAAAGCTTATGCCGTTATGCGTGAAGCGTTAGAAAATTTTACTTTTTATGATATTGGTCTTTCTTTGATTTATACAATATTATAAAATGATATCTTGACATGTGATGGAATATCCATTTTGTATCAATATTGATAATCGATCACATCGGTAATTAATGTAGTCGTTTATAGTTGAATGTCATTATTATGAATAAAAAATTCTTCATATAAGAATATGGCTTGAAATGTTATATATTGTTCATAAAAACGCATTATATATGTATATGTGTATTTTTAGTCCCTGAAATTTGACTCAAATTTTAGTTTTAGTTCCTAAACTTTAAAATTATTGATTCGGGTCCCTCATATCTTGAAATCAGGTAACTTTAGTTGTTAAGACCATTAACTTTAACGTTGATGTGAGAAACAAACTTTTATGTCAGCTTGTTTAGTCGGTTTCAATGACCATGATGTGGTAATTGAATTACACAATAGGTCATCCAGTCAGTTTTGTTGGCTTTCCCTGTTCATAAAAAAAATGTGAAGTTAACTTTAATAAAACCCTAAATTAAATTTAACCGGATATAAAAGTTAAGGTGTAATTCAATTGTCACGATCATGGTCATTGAAACTAACGGAACAAACTGACACAGAAATTTGTTTATCACATCAACGTCAAAATTAACGTTGTTAAGAGGTGAGACTAAAGTTACGTGATTTCAGAATATGAGGGATCAAAACCAACAATTTTAAAGTTTAGGGACTAAAACCAAATTCAGGTCAAACTTGAAGGATTAAAAATATATAATTTCAGAACATGAAGGATCAAAACTAACAATTTTAAAATTTTGGGACTAAAACCAAATTCGGGTCAAACTTAAATGATTCAAAATATATTTAACTCCATATTTATATATATATATATATATGAATCATTGTTACCTTGCAATAATAAAGTGGGTCTCCACTTTATATTTTCCATACCATTACATCCAAATATCATCCATATTGGAAAAAAAAATATGAGAGGAAACTTCTATCCTATTATTAAGGTGATTCAAATATCATTTAAGGTATCAAATCAATACCAAAATATAATAGTTTTAAGAGATATGTCTCCTTCCTTTCCTTTCCTATATTTTAAAGATTTTTTTCTAGTTTTGACACTCAAATTTTATATATTTCCTTTCATATCCTAGTGTTCCTTTTATCCCTCTCTTCCTTTTAAATTTATCAGTTGGCAGAGGTTATTTAAGCTTGATCAAATGGTCTCAAGTTCGAGTTACCGACATGAAGGACACCTTTGATCTTGCAATCAAAATATCAAATATCACATCCTTTACTTTTCTCGGGTCATCTCATTTTGTTATATTTTTTTTTTCCTACACTTTAATTTGACATTCCAAGATCGGAGCATGAAAGTGTCTTTTTCCTAATTTTAATATGGTATTTTAATTCATGTAAATAGGCTCTGTGGTGGATTGATTCATTATCAAATTATATTGACATGATATAAAGATTCATTGTGATAGAAAACATATTTTTAACATTTTAAGGTTGCATGTTCTTACTTTTACAGAGGTTCTTTCCTTCAGAATTTGGAAATGATGTGGACCGAAATCATGCAGTGGATGGGGCAAAGACCTTATTTGAAACTAAGGCCAAAATCCGCAGAGCCCTGGAGGCTGAAGGAATTCCCTATACCATCGTGGTGGCCAACTTCCTTACTAGACACTTCCTACCCACTCGGCCAGAGCTTAGAGCCATAGTTACCCCATTAGAGACAGTTATTATCCTCGGGGATGGAAATACCAAAGGTAAAAACAGAGCTTTAATTTGCATCAAGATTACTAGCTAGTTTACATATCACAAGTTAGTTATAACGAACTTTTGCTTTGATTAACAGCTATTTTCAATACAGAAGAGGGTATTGCTACGTTCACCATCAGAACTGTTGATGATCCGAGAACCTTGAACAAAATTCTCTACATTAGACCCCCATCCAACATCTTGTCATATAATGAACTAGTATCTCTCTGGGAGAAGAAGACTGGTAAAACTCTTGAAAGAGTCTATGTTTCTGAGGAGCAAGTTTTGAAGCATATTCAAGGTAATTAATTAGTGGAGTGATAAATTATTAATTATGTAAGGTGAATGCTTCTTTCATTTCACTAAAATTGTGTTTGGTTAGGCGTTTGTAATGTGATAAACTCACATTTTTAACTCTATAAATAGTCGTGTTGAGAGATTTAAATTTGAGTTTGTCCACTTCTCAACGCCAAACCAAAAGATACACTATTAATTGAGTTATTGGGGAACTTGAAATTTTGGGCTAAGACTTCTAAATATAGGCTTGTGCTGACAATTGCAAGTTCTTTCCTTTTCTTGCAGAGTCCTCTTATCCCATAAACATGGGCCTAGCAATTTGTCTCGCTGCGTATGTCAAGGGAGATCACATTAACTATGAAATTGAGCCCTCATTTGGACTAGAGGCTTCAGAGCTATATCCTGACATCAAATACCCCACCGTGGATGAGTTCCTTGACGAAAATAATGATCGCACACCATTTTACTTAAACCAGTTTATAGCCTGTGACAATGAATAAAATTTTGATTAGTAATATGTATTGTTTGATTAAAGAGCTAGTAATCAATTTCTACATTGTGGGAATTGATTTCTAGGTTTGTTAATCAAATAATATACGTTATTAAAAAAATTATATATCGTTAAGACATTAATTAGTACAAAAATGGAATGCAATACTCTATTGTGAAAATGTCATGTTGGTTTCCTTAATTTGTCTAGGATATAAAATACCTAATTGTTACACATGTCCTCTATTGTGAAATTTTATTGTGCAAAAATAAAAAAACCATTGAGTAGTAGTGGCCGGTTATGTTCTCAAACTGTTTATGAATAAAGCTATTCTAGTTTTGTTTTTTTACATGTCTTTTGAAGCTTGATGTTTACTTTTCCTCAACAATTAATATATTCACGACTTATTTATAATTGGATAAAATTGATTTAGATAGAATTACAGAATAAATCAATTATTGAAAATAAATTATACATGATTTATAAAACATGTTGGAGGGGAAAATATTTAAAATTAATATATGCAAAATTGAATATTACTATTACTAAATAAAAACCAAATGAGCCTATGTTATTATACACACATATGAGGAAGGATCAAATTACACCAGTGTAAGTTACACCAAATATTACACCGCTAAATATTTTTTAATAGATCATTATATCAAGTAATCCACCACCGTTGAATTAAAAGTTACTAGCTATCACATAGATCATACATATAGAATTATATGCTAAATTGGATTAAATAGTACAAAGATATTTATTACATGTTTGATTTTAAAAATGGTTTTAGATAAAATAAAGTAAATGCTACAACATAGGACAAAATTCTTTAAAAAAAAAATTACTCAATAAATCAGGTTCCATACTTAATATCAGTTTAAAAAATTTAAAATACTTCACTTTATCTTTCTCTTCTTGATAACTCTTTTTCAACTCCGCTTCTCTCCCTAACCCCCATCCTTCATCCTTTCTTCCAATCCCCTCTCAAAATTATTTTTCGTGTGAATCAACTAATATATATATCGATTTTTCTAACCTGTGCAATATTGCACAGGATAATAAAATAAAAATAGAAAGATTTTATTGGGAATTGCAACCATTAACATTACCAATGCATTGAGTGTTGTGATAGTTACAATTCCCAATAAAAACTTTCCAGTTTTGTTTTATTATCCTGTGCAAGGGTTGCACATGTTAGAAAAACCCTATATATATGTGTGTGTATGTGTGGGGAATGCTAATGCACTCCCACTATTTTTTTTAAAAAGGAGTACATTAGTATTTAACACATTTTCTTTTTGATAAAAAACCCAATTCTATTTTTAAAAATCCACTTACATTGTAAGGGTAAAGATGTAATTTACCTACACATTCTCAATCCTTCCTTTCCCGCTAAGGAGACGTCGATTCCGCTGTTTCGTTCCGCTGTTCTTCACATTTATTTTAATTCTCATCAAATTGCTTTTGCTTTGGGCACACAAAATTAAATCCGATCAAGATTTCAAGATACATCAACATTGGAGCCATTCCTACTGTAGAGACTTTATTCATCAAACCTTTCCATTGTTTTGTTTTGCATATGGCTCAATATTAAATTGTTCTGGTTGAACTCTAATGGGTTTGCACTGTTTTTATGTTTTTAGCAATTTTTTTCTCTTTTCTTTTGACATTTTGGAATTTCATACACTTTATGATATGGAAAAGATGAAGAGGGATCATCTCATACAGTTTAGAAATTTGAGACAGAACAATATACACTACTCAAATTAAACTTGAGACAGAACATACAACCACAAACAGATTAGAAATTTATCATATAGAGAGACTCATGGGGGAAAGCCGAAAAGATGAAGAGGGAGGGAGGGAGAGTTTGAGCTGCTGGACAAGCTGCTAGCGGTTTTGTTGGATGAGGGCGAGGGAGGGAGAGGTGGTGGCGCGACTGACAGGGGGACAGGTGGTGGTGCGGCTGACAGAAGAGGGAGGAGGTGGTGGCAGCATGCCTATTGCTGGAGCCAGGAGCGGCCTACGGTGGCCAAGCAAAACTCCGATGGCGGCGGCTGAAGATTAGCAGCCAAGGATTAATTGCTGGATGGGAGCGCGGGCAGGAGATTTGCAGCGAAGGATTGTTCTGCTTTCATTCCGGTGAGACGACATTCAAGAGGAAGAGTGAGTGATGGGGGAAGCTGTGTTTCACTCTCAATCTGCATTGGTTTAGGATTTTTTGTGGAAAAAAATTGAAGCAAATTACTTAAATGTCCTTGAATTTTATTATTTTAAAAAAAATACATTGGATATTTTTGTCCAGAGAAAAGGGTGGAGGATGCTAATATACTCTTTTTAATAAGAGAGTGGGAGTATATTAACAATTCCACACACACACACACACATATATGTTCTACAGCCTTCAAATCTCCAACTCTGAATAAGCTCCTTCAAATCTACAAACTCTTCTACAACTCCAATCCTCCAAGCTCCTCTCCAAGTGTTTGAAACGGCGGTTGGGTGGGTCTGCAAAGACACTCAACCCAAAAGTTAGTTTATATTTTGACATAATATTGGCTAAATATGGAATAATAGTGTGTACTTGGTAATATGTTGCATGTGTGTATTTATAGAGCTTGTAGAATCTTCTATGAGATAATGGTGTGGTTAAGCCAAGTGTCTTCTTGTATATGGAGAGGATTCTACTCCATTGTGGTGTATTATTAATGACACGCCACGTAGTATATCAGGAGGTTCAGTATGCATGTAGATTCCGACTAGGGTGTCACTCTATGCCCTGCCCGGATATCAACATACAGCCCGGACGGATGGTGTCGGGTATCAGCATACAATTGGGATAAATGGTGCTGGGGTATCAAACCGGATGGATGGTGCAGGGGTCTCAAACCGGATCCGGATGCCCCCTAGCTTGTCCGACCAGGATGTCACCTTATGCCCCACCCGGATATCAACATGCAGCCCGGATGGATGGTGGAGGGGTATCAAACTGAATCCGAGTTGTCCTGCTAGGATTGTCATATGGTCCACATGTACGGATATTCATCTCGGATGACGGGGATAGTTAAGCAGAGTACATGATGCTCCCGTAACATATGCCCCCTAGCTTAGCTGGTTGTGGCTGAGGTCGAGGTAAAGAATGTCCGAGCCAAATATACAATATTCCTTATGTCATGACAGGCTTCGTATTCAACCCAGATGGTTGGTGCTGGGGCTTCAGGTAAGATCCGGGTTGCCCTCCAGAACAGATGCCCCCTAGCTTGGTGTTATCTCGGATAGGCAGCCAAGGTGTTTCATGCCAAATGTAAAGGCCATGCTGATGGTCGGCCGACTATAAAGCTGCCTGAAAGATTGTCTGGCTAGAACATTGCTGTGTAGAATTGATCCAGTTATAACATGTCGGAATAATTGATTCGACTACAACATTACCGGAAAAGATTGGTCTGTTCCAATGCTGTCGGGAAGTTGGTCGACTAGGGCATTGTCCGAAAAAGGATTGGTCGGCTAGAATACCGAGGTGCTTTAATTAATTGAAAATTTCCCAAGTGTGAGGGGAAGACACATACATTCATGTAAGGCTTCCCCTTACAATAGGTACTTTGCAAACCCAATAAAATGATTTCTTCTTTATTTGAACCATAAGAGTTTTGTGAAACCCTTAAGTTGATTCCCTGGTGTATCCGGGCCGCACTAACATCAGCTCCCGAGCTTCCATAAGTATTCTTGGTTTGAGAAGTTGATTTTCTGATGTATCCGGACCACATTAGCGTAAACACCCGAGTGTCATAGGACATACCTGGGTCGCACTAGCGTCAACACCCAGGCATCCCAGGACATTAATTCCTCTGTCCTTGTCTTATATTTGCAATAATATCTTCTGTGCAAGAAAATTGCCTCCCAAAACAGCTTGAGAGTTTCATACAAATTCCTAAATATGATAGATATGGAGAGGATTTTACCTCGTGTGGGTGTCTTGATGTAGTCATGCTACGTTAGTGATGGGGGTTCTTCCACATGCCAGTGTGTTTAAGGTTGAGATATATAGTTATCCTACGCGCCACGTTCTTGTCTATTCTTTCAACTCGTAAGGACCAAAATATCCTTTAACAAGCTTATTATCATCAAGTCTTTCAACCTGTAAGGATAAATCCTTTAACAAGTTTATTATCATCAAGTCTTTCAACCTGTGAGGACGAATCCTTTAACAAGTTTATTTTTACTTTTGCAATAATTTTATCCTTTCAAGTATTTAAGGTCGGCGTTGTGAGCCTATTACCTTTAAAATAACTTAAAAGTTTCATGCAACTTCTTAAGTTGTAAGAGTTCGACTTTTATAGCCTACTTTCTTTAACATTATCACCGACAAGGTCTTTTTTTTACACCAACAAACTCACCATCAAAGTTATCACCAACAAAATCTTCTTTGTATTCTTCTATTATCTTCAACATTCGATTAATATCAACAAAATCACCAACAAAATCTACAAAAACTTACAAATCCGGATGAAAAATTATCACACAAGAAACTTCTGAAAACATCTTTGTTTGGTGTGAGCAAGAGAAATAATGAATTTTCATTGTTAAATCCGGACTATATCCGGTCAGCTGTCGTATCCGGTCTAGAGATGTAAAGAATCCAGCCAAGACATTATGTATCTCTGCAAAAGCTTTCAAATCCGGATAACTTCTTATGCGGCTAAAACAAATAACTTCTATATCCGAATTGAGTATGAGAGATAAAGACTATAGATAAATGTTTTTCATGGCTAAGACGCTAGCTTTTATATTACATTTTCCTCCAAACAGATAAGATTAGATCTAATAATAAGCTTTCTATCACATTCAAGCCGACCAATTGAATCCGGCCATCAACATAATCCACATGAGGAATTATATGATAGATTTGTATCCAGTCAAAGCTTATGAATCCAAATAAAAACCAAACTTCCTAAAAAGGAAACATATCAGGATGAAAAACTTTGATGAAGAATTACGTCTGATTACATCCGGTTAGAAAAATAATCTAGTAGATGCATGATTCAAACACATCCGGCCAAGAGAGTAAGGTCGGCTATAATATATCCGAATAGAGAAATATGAAAAAAATCCAACCAAGAGAGTGAGGTCGGCTATAATATATTCGGATAGAGAAATATACCAATTGTATGTGGCCAAAATTATATTCATTTTGAAGGCTTCTTAATACGAAATACCTTTGATTTTATCTGGTCAGGAAAATAATCCGGATGAAGTGCCATGTGAGAAAAATTCGATGAACCCGAATGATGGACTGTACTAAATGCATTCAGCCAAGATGATAAGATGATGGACCCACTAAATGTGGCCACAGAATTGGCTGGCAAAGGGTTAGAATTCAGATTAAAATTTGTATTATTTCTACGCGGCTAAGACAACTAAAATTACTGATACCCGGACAAGGAATTATTTGATACTTTCATTTTCTTTTAGTCTAAAACCTTTACTTTAAAATGTCATACAATAAATTATTTATCCGACTGGTTCCTTCCACCATCAAGCGCACCCAAAACGTTGCTGCCAAAATCGTCGCGCTGCATCTGGCTTGTGCCACAACGTCTCAGACGATGAAGAATTTGTCAAGCCAAAGAAACTCTAAATGTATCCGGTTAAAAGCAAGCCGAATGAAGAGCCACTAGAGTCCGGCCATGAAAAGAATCCAGAGAATTAACTCAACTCTGATTTCATTTTATCTAAAAATAATATGGACAGAAAGCCATCTGTAGCCAAAATATCATGAAAAATAATTCTGGGCGATCAAGATAGTCATCCTTTGTTGTGCATTTTCCTTCCAACTTAAGAAATCCATATTCGACAGCGTCAATTATACAGAAGAAGAAATTTATATTCTCTTTTCCCTAATGTTATCTTCTCAGAAATCACCAAAGTTGGTGTTGCAAAAATCCAAACAATAATCCACATAATACATCCAATGATCTGCTTCTGTTGGTACGTTGTATTTGCTTTAAGCAAGCGCACAGAAGCAGAATGTGCAGAACCAAACTGTTCTGCTAATCAACTAAGAAGAGTAGATCAAATCATAGAAAAGGTCAAAATAAATTTTTAGGAGAAAAGTTTCAGCCGAAAGAACCTGGTGGGAATATTAATTTACTCGTTTCCCCCAGAAGTATTGCATGCAACAGAAACAACTTCACAATTTCTCCAATAACTCCAACAACAACGATAAACACACCAACAACCTCCAGCTACAAACGAACTACCAACAAATCTTCAGAAAGATGAAAAATGAATGGTAAAATATCTCACGGTGGAGACGCGACTTCACCACGATGGTATGGGAATAGTATTTTACTCGTTTCCCACAGACGACACATTTATTGTACAACCTTTAAATCTCCTACTATAAATCAGCTCCTTCAAATCTACAAGCTCCTCTACAGCTCCAATCCTCTAAGCTCTTCTCCAAGTGTTTGACATAATATTGGCCAAATATGGAATAATAGCGTATGCCTGATAATAGGTTGCACGTGTATATTTATAGAGCTTGTAGAAGCTTCTATGAGATAATGGGGTGATTAAGCCAAGTGTCTTCTTGGATATGGAGAGGATTTTGCTCCATTGTGGTGTATTATTAATGACACGCCACATATTAAATCAGAAGTTTCATTATGCATGTAGATTCCGACCAAGGTGTCACTCTATGCCCTGCCCGGACAGATGGTGTCGGTATCAATATGATGTCCGAATGGAGGGTGCGGGGGTACATCAGACCAGATGGATAGTGCAAGGGTCTCAGATCGGATCCGGATGCCCCTAGCTTGTCCAACCTGGTTGTCGCCCTATACCCCGCCCGCATATCAGGATGTAGTCCGGATGGATTGTACAGGAGTATAATCACTTAGCGACCAATTTTTCGGTCTCTAACATGAAAATATCAGTCTTTAAATCACTTAGCAACCGATTTAGAGACTGAATTTTTGTAGTCGCTAAATCACTGGTTGCTAAACTATAGCGACCGATTTAGAGACCGAAATTTCAGCGACCGATTTAGTGACTGGTCTTTGAGACTGATTTGGAGACCAAAAAATTAGCAACCGATTTAGAGACTGAAAACGTAGAGACTGATTTAGTGACCGAATTTAGAGACTAATTTAGTGACCAATTCAGAGACTGATTTAGTAACATAAAGGATTTTGTAGTTAATTCATAGCTAATTCCTATATAAAGTACAAGTTTGTTAAGCATCTTTAATGTGATTCAATATATCTATGAATGGAGGATTTAATGCAATTTCACACATATTTTGCAGAACCAATTAAAATGGTTTTTAATATTTTTTTATTTGAACTGAAAAACCTTAATGATATTAGAACTATCCTGAATTCATGTCGTTACAGTTTAAAACACGAGCTTTCTTCCTTACTCTTCAACTAATTTCACAATTAACACCCATCAGATATAGCCACGCTTGCTAAGAATATATTTGTGAGCATATATCACATTTCAGATACATAACCACGGTACATGAACTTACATATATAGTCCAGCTCTTGAATAAATATAAACTAATATGTAGATAGAAATATTGAAAATAATATGAAGTAAAAAAAGTAGCATTTCCAAATTTCATTCTGGTATTTATTACCTCCACTGCAGAAACGGGAACATCAGCCACAAGGTGAGTAACTGCACTAGCTCCACCCAGTCTAATCATGCTCCAGACCTATTTTGAGTATATTAAAAAAATTATGAAACTCTAATTAAAATATGTTTATATCTAGTATAATAATAAAAATAAGATTTAGTTTTCATATTCACTTTTGGAGTAGATTATCTTCATATTATTATCACATATGCAGGTACACATTTAACAAGCTTGGATACAATCATAAACTGAGAATATAATTAAGTACCAACGAATTCCTCATAATAAATTAGGCCAATATTTTTAGTTATATATAGGTTACGAATACTATTGCAAGTATATAAATCTATATATACTTATTTATGTTAAACAAGGAAAAGTCAAGTTTTCTAATTTCTGTTTGTTTTGGAGATCTTATCATTTACTGACATACAGGGAGTACAAATTTTGCAACCATAGCTTATCAAGTCACTTGCCTATTTAGACTAAATTTTAGTAATTAAAAAGTCAAATCTAAAATTGTGTGCAGATGTAATGTATATAGAATCAATGTGGTAGCTTACTTGAGATCCCTGGTGTACAAGTGCATTTGGTGTACAAGATAACTATGTCGACACGTCACCAAAAAGAAAAGAAAAGAAAAGAAAATTGTGAATGCAACACAAGGGGGAGGAAAGGAAAGTGTAAAAATAAGTATTGGTGAATCATGAATGGCTTTCAGCATCTAATAAATACAGTGATTGAAGATCTTTCTTCAAATATGTAGTAGGCTGATCTTTATTCTCAAGTTCTTCAGTTGTTTGCTGAACTCATCAAAAACTACATCCTAGAAACTGTTTATGCTTATCACAAATTGCTTAAAAAAACATAACAAGGTTTCTTTTAAAAGGATATAATCTTTTTAGTCTTTTATTAAATGCATCCTTCATTTCACATACAATATTTGACCAAATATTAAAATTCATAAAATTACCAGACTACTTAGTGACCACAAGTTCTAGATAGTGCCATAGTGGAAGAAACGTTTAAATAGCACAATATTTGGAAAGAATCAATTATAACAAACTTACAAATATATTACATATTATTATCTCATCATCCTAGGATCAGAAAAAGCAATTACGTGGAGCACATCAAATTTGTAATTACTGAATATTTAAACATCATTGAAAAACATGCCTAGACAATCGACAAGAGGAGTCCATCCAGGGTAGAAGCACACACATGAACACCAATAACAGACAAGGGAGTAAGAGCAGCACAATTGAAGTAATTCCAATAAGATAATTTATCTTTAAAAAAATTATACAAAGCACAATTGAAGTAATTTACCAGGCAAGTGAGTTGCACCGCCAACACCAGCAATAATAACATTTATGCCCCAGTCACGAGCAGATGAGGCATAAGAATTGAAAACATATTTGGCTGGATAGGTAGTGCTTATTTTGATTGACTAGGGAAAGAATTGAAATAATTACAACTAATAAATGCTTCAAATATCACATGTATCTTAAGTTTAACTAAATTGATTATATAGCTGTGACCTGTGAACTACTCATATCAAAACAACAAATAAAATCAAAACATCTAGAACATTTTAACAGGACCTAATCAACTGCATAAATCAAATTATTTTTCACACCAGAAATTCTATATGCATGACATTCTTTTTAGCATAGCATGACTTGATAACAGTATTACCAAACAAATGAAGCACAAAAAGAATGTAAATCTGTTACAGTTTGCTGCTTGCTATCATTATCTCCCTACCAAAAAGAATTAATTTCCTACATAAAGGTTATAGGGATACCCTACAGACAAGCAGGGGATATATTCTGAATTCTGAAGGGGAAACTTTGTAAAAGTGACAAACTCCTAATTCAAGCATTACATGTGAGTTATATATGTGTGGTGAAGCAGAGTGGAGAAAGCTGCCATATGTTTACGTGGATGAAAGTACCAAAATGAAGTGGGAGACTAAAACATTTTGTTTCCACTAACTGTCTGCAAAGCTACTACCTTTGTCTATGCTTCATGAATTGCATTGTGATTGTGTGAAGGAGTGGAGTATGTGATAATGTGCCTCTGAACAATATGTATGAAGAATATCATGATTGATGCTTAACTTATCTAATGTGTAAGGGAAAAAAAAGACCTGAATGTGTATGTGATGAGAGCTGAGAAGAGAAAATATAACCAAAAAAATCCATAAATTAATAAGATCTATGTGCTGTGTATTTGGTGTGCATAAGGATATATAGGATATTCCCTTGTGAGTGCATAGAGGAAAAAAAGTAAAAGCTCATTCACCCTATCATAAAGTGAATTTCAAGCTCAGGTTTCTTTTGTTTTAAATCAGAGATGACTTCATTTCAATCTATCTTAGATGAAAATAGTATATGTATACCAGTACATGTACAAAAATTTGATGACTCTACTTTCCAAAGGCAATCGGGTATTCATGGCATGCACAAGTGATGTAAGAGTATCCTCCATCTTCTAGGATGTATATGTTATGCTCATTAAGATCCTTAAAATATATACATCTGAACCAAGAAGAATGTTTTAGCAATATTCGAAGTACGTTCAAGATTTAATGGTGGATTACAGCAGTTTGAGCTTCACTAGTTTTTTCAAATAAAACTTGCATCTTCTAAAGTTCTAGATACTATATACTCATAACTAATGAAAATATGCTTTTTTTAATTCAATTAACCTCAAGTCTTAAGTTCTTGTGTACAAAAGTTCAAATTATCAAAAAGGTCCTAAATACTAATATACTTAAAAAATCTAGAAATAATAACTAAAGACTATTCTACTCTGAGTTGAAGCATAAGAATCATTTTGATTATGAAAAGAACAAGAAGCAGGACAATACAGTAAGAACTCATAATGCAAGCTCTAGACAGCAAACTACCTGTCAAAGTCTTAGGCAGAAAGAATTCTTTATATGAGCACGTTCAATTCCTTCACTTTCCTACCTCTGATAGCCATCTGATGATGTCTGGGAGCATAAAGTAGCACCAAACCATGTTTAATTGCAATATTGGGACATTGTCAATAGGCTGAATGGACAAGAAAATCAGAAAATGGTCCAAATTCACATAGTGAGAAGATATGTAGGGACTTATATGAAAATAGACCATGTGAAATTGATTATACTTATACTGCTTATTGATGCAGTGTTACTTGACTACTTATAGAATGAAAAAATGAAATGATAAGATAGAAACTTAACACAAATGGCCTCACTTGTACCAAAACTATAAAAATTTCTAGTAACAGTAACCTCCATCTTCTAGGATGTATATGTTATGCTCGTTAAGATCCTTAAAATATATACATCTGAACCAAGAAGAATGCTTTAGCAATATCCGAAGTACGTTCAAGATTTAATGGTGGATTGCAGCAGTTTGAGCTTCACTAGTTTTTTCAAATAGAACTTGCATCTTCTAAAGTTCTAGATACTATATACTCATAGCTAATGAAAATATGCTTTTTTAATTCAATTAACCTCAAGTCTTAAGTTCTTGTGTACAAAAGTTCAAATTATCAAAAAGGTCTTAAATACTAATATACTTAAAAAATCTAGAAATAATAACTAAAGACTATTCTACTCTGAGTTGAAGCATAAGAATAATTTTGATTATGAAAAGAACAAGAAGCAGGACAATACAGTAAGAACTCACAATGCAAGCTCTGGACAGCAAACTCCCTGTCAAAGTCTGAGGCAGAAAGAATTCTTTATACGAGCACGTTCAATTCCTTCACTTTCCTGCCTCTGATAGCCATCTGATGATGTCTGGGAGCATAAAGTAGCACCAAACCATGTTTAATTGCAATATTGGGACATTGTCAATAGGCTAAATGGATAAGAAAATCAGAAAATGGTCCAAATTCACATAGTGAGAAAATATGTATGGACTTATATGAAAAGAGACCATGTGGAATTGATTATACTTATACCAGTGGCTCAAATTATTTTGCAAGAGATTTTTTTTAACAACCATATTAGTGTGGTTTGAACTATAACCTAATACAGGTTACTCAAATTATTTATAACTAATTAAATCCTATTACCTTATACCTTAGTGTAATGCCATTACTTTTAGTATAAGCAGAAGAATATATTTTAGTTTTTTAAAAAGTATAGTCAGAAAGAATCAAGGTGAGAACACTCACCACACACCTCATCAAACACTATAAAGCTCACAAATCATTACCAATACAATCACAATTTAGCCATTCACCACCCATTATCAACACATTTATAGCAACACCCAAAATGGAAGCAACAAAGGAATACACAGTAGAAGCAATATAAAACCAGTATAGAACCATTATGCTACTGGACTAGCTGCAGTGCGGGTGTCCTGTGCCTATGCTACTAGACTAGCTACATGCTGTCATGTGCTTATGCGACCAAAAATCATTTGCAAAAAATCAGACTTGAAAATTAACGCAAAATTCAAATAAGCATAAATAACCTTGGGCAGGCATGACCAACCTATAGATCCAATTTGTTTGATTTATTTTAAAAATAACAATTTACAGGCATGATTTATTTGATCACCTGCTGCTACATAGATCCACAATGATATTCAAGCTCCAAAGCGCTCTCTCTCTCATGCAATAATATAATGTTAATGTAAAAAGCATCCAAACACACACTCTGCAACATCATATTTATTTGCATTAAGGCATTGAGCCCTATGCACATTGACTCACACATCTCATTGGCTATTCTCATTTTCAGAGCTTAGACTTCAAGGTCATACACCATCCAATTTAAAAACAAACAATCCACATACAAGTTTGGAAAAGAAACAACACTATTAGACTATATCAACCTAAAAAAGTTGCAGTTTAATTGTGACCGTAACTCACCATAGTTTATACACAGATATTTTGCAAGTTACTCCCTGTTAATTTGAGTTAAGTTTGATAGACTCTCTGAAGTAGCAAAGTTCTCTCAAATTTTCATGATTCACTTATCAACACAACACTATTTATAGGAATAACCAATCAATAATGGGAAATCAAAATATTCGAAGCAAATCAATATTCAAGACAAATCAAAATATCCTAAGACAAAATGATAAGCTTCAAGCCCCCTTTTTGATTTACTGAAAGCAAATTCAATCAGACTAAATCAGAATTAAGAAGACAAAATAGTACCCGAAATGAAATCGAAGACAAAAAGAGAAAATAGAAACGCAAAATGAGTATTGTGTTCATATCCACAAATCGAAATCAATAGAAGCTTGAAGAGAAAGTAAATTTACCTTGAACCTCAAGAGAGAAGCTCGAGAACAAAGAGAACCTAGAAGACGCTAAGAGAAGTCGAAGGGAAGCTCGAAGATCGCAGGAGGTGCAGCGGGACTGGCTTTGTGCGGCGTACACAACAACCAGTAGCGAACAGCAAGGGCACTCCGTGAAGAGTAGCGACGCTCCGTCAACAGCAGGGAAGAGCAGCGACACTCTGTCAATAGCACGGACGAGAAGTGACGTTCCTTCAATAGCACGGACGAGCAGCGACGCTCTATCAACAGGAGGGAAGAGCAGCGCGCCCTCCGTCAACAACAGTGGCGCACCGAGGATTAGCAACTATCAGCAACGAACAAGAATGGCTGAGGATTATTTGGTGAACAAGGAGTATTTGGCTTTGAACGAGGATTAGGAACGACTAAGGATTAGGGAGTATTTCACACAGGGGTTTGATATTGGGAAAAAATACCTCTAGGGATTTCGCGGGAGAGGATTTTACTTCGCTGGTATAATTTTTTTTTTGTTATGAAAATTTATTTTTTTTTTAATTTTATAAAATATTAGCGACCCCGAAATTAGATACAAAAAAAAGGAGTCTGTAGTAAATTTAAAAAAATAGCAACTGAATATTCAGTCTCTAATGAGAAAAAATATTGCTGAGTTATTTGTCCCTATTTAGCCACCGAATTTCAGTCTCTAACTTAGTGACTGAAAAATCAGTCGCTAAATAATATTTAGCGACTGAAAATTCGGTCTCTAATAATTGAATTTTATTTCATTTATTTTTATTATCAATTAATTATTTAGAGACTGAATTTTCAGTCGCTATTCACAAAATAGAGACTGAAAAATCGATCACTAATTTTGCCAGAATTTCAGTCTCTAAATTAATGGCTAATTAATTTTAGCGATCGATTTAGAGACCAACAATATTTTAATTAAAAATCCCAGAAATTTGGTCGCTAAATCAGTCTCTAAAGAGGCATAAAATTTTCAGTCTCTAAATCCTGAATTTCTAGTAATGATATCGGACCGGATCCGAGTTGTTCTGCTAGGATTGTCATACGGTCCACGTGTACGAATATTAATCTCGGATGATGGGGATAGTTAAACAGGGTCTGGGATGCCCTCGGAACAATATATATATATATATATATATATATATATATATATATATAGTTAGGATCAATTGCCACCAGACGTTAAACTTGTAGAGTTACACCATTTTATAATTATAAGCATAGCTAATTAGTGTTAATAATATATAATTATGAGTATATATTGTAATTTGCTATTTTATATTCGATTTATATGTATATAATAATTAACTAAATTGTATTTGAAGTGGGCTAATTAATTAGGAAAAAATGTAATATTGGCCCCTTACCTTAATTTTCTGGCTTCTCTGACTTCGCCCCCTACTAGAACACGATATCTAAATTTATAAAATAGTGAACATAGATCATGTACATATTGATTTTTAATTATATTTAATAATTATGTTTGGATGATTTTTGAGTAATTTTTTAATTGAATTATAATTTTTAATTAATATTTCTTATTTAAGGTATTAAATTTTCGTTTAACTAAATTATAGGCAACAGATGCAAGATATTTACATACAGATACAGGTGTCCAACAATGAAGATAGAAATTAAAGTTATATGAGTGCATATAAGGACTTTTTTAAAAAAATGTGAGTACAAGAAAAACTAATACTATAATATCTTGTCCAAAAAATACCCATTATTATCCCTAGTCTAGTTATGACCATACGTTATAGAACATAGAGTCAAAAGTATTGAAAATTTTGCACCCTTGCGTGGGTCGGGCTTAGCGACTGGTTAAGTTAGGTGCAGCCAAAGAAAGGTACCTAATTTTATAATTGAACGAAATCGGAAAATCTGTTGCGGCTAATGTCATTTGGACGAAGCTGTTTGAACTTTGAACGTTTTCTTTCAAATAGTACATAATGAATGATGCAATTTCAACGTCAGCTGAGAGCATTGCAATTAATACTCTATTTAATAAGAGGAGTTATCCCCACTTGTTGCACACTACAGAACCCTCCAATATCTTACACTGATTAGTTTTATTCCCGATATGGCTGCAGCAGCGACTACAAAGATTCTTGTGATTGGAGGAACTGGGCTCATGGGAAAGTTTCTGGTGGAAGCGAGCGTTAAAGCTGGCCACCCCACCTTCGCCTTCCTACGAGACTTAACTCCTTCTGACCCGCAAAAATCATCCATCATCCACAATTTCAACACCTTGGGTGTCAACCTACTCTTGGTACCTAAATCCTCAACTCTCAACCTTATCTTCTCTCTTTTTAAGTACATACCATATATATATACCCTCCATTTTGTTTTTTCTGCTTGAAAAGGAAAGTAGTAGTTGCGTCCTCATATTTATCACTGATTTTAAATTTGATCTTTTCACTTTAATTAAAGATTATAGTATTTTGTTTTCTTCAGACCCATTTAGATCCCGTTTGAGGAGACCGTAAGTTTTAATTTAAGCGTTCTGTTTTCTTAAAATTTAAATGAATATGGATTTAATTGATATGCACGGTTAGTATAAATAAGTTTTACACAAATATCTAATGATGTGTCGCCACATCATTTAATGAATATGACATATCATATCTTATTAAATTTAATAAATGATGTGACACACATTATTGAATATTTGTATGAAATTTCTTTACACTGAAAACGTATATATATTAAACTCTTTTTTTTTTTTTTCAGAACAGAAAAGCCTCTCTTTTGACTTTACAAACAGATTAAGAATAAAAATTTAAAAAATATTTCTTTTATTAAAATAGACAACATTAATTACATAAGAAGAATAATAAATATCTTTTAATAAATTTTTTAAAAGTTTTATTCTCAATTCTAAAATTGATTTTTATCAAAACTATCGTAAATATTTTACTACTAATTTCATAATATAATTAAATAACATTGATTGATTTTTATTCTTACATTTTCATCATATTCATATATATTTAGTATATAGTATGGGAGGTTTAAATTAGGAAAATTAATGTTTTTTCTTTTCAAAATTATTTTTATGAAGTTAAATAAAATTAATTTTAAAAAGTATCATAATATTGTCTGTAAAATTTTCGATTACCGAAAGGTATCAATTCCAAAATAAAAGCATGTCAATTCCAAAATAAAAGCATGCCACAAATTTGCGTTACAATATCCCTAACCATATTTTATTTACAGTTTTTAAAAATTATTTTTTGATTTTAGAAATAGAAAATTAAAATAATGTTTTACAGACAATTTTTAAAAAGTGGATTTTTTAAATTTTTAAAAATTAAAGTTCTAAAACTACTTTAAAATGTTTTGAAATATTTATTTTTGTACCGTGGCCTTTATTATATTTTGATTAATTTATTTTAAATCCCTCTCCCCTCCGTTACAATCTCCCATTTTTTGAGGATGGTAAAATGTTATGAAAAGTGAATTTAGCCCCCTCTCCTTCCCTTAATTAATCGGGGAATTTTAGGATAGACCACAAAAAAGTGGTCTATCGTAGACCTTTACTATAAATAATACAAGTTTATTATTAAAAAAAATTAATAATATATATTATAAAATAAATTTACCTTTTATAGTAATAAAATTAATGATTTACAGTAGACCTAAACTTAAGAGGGTCTATCCTAAGATCACCCTAATTTCTCTACCCTCCTAAAAAATTAAATCAAACATAAAAATCCTCTTAAAATCTCTCCCCTTCCTTCCAACCAAGCAATAGCTTACTTATGACATGTAAAAATTAAAGTTCTATCTAGAACTCGGGAATTTACTTTTTTAATGAGCTTTTCATGTTTTTTTTTTTGTAAACCATATTCTTCTTATTCACAGGGAGATATACATGACCACCAGAGTTTGGTTAAGGCTATAAAGCAGGTGGACGTGGTAATCTCAGCAGTGAATCACACGCAAGTACCTGATCAATATAAGATCATTTCTGCTATTAAGGAAGCGGGAAACATTAAGGTACATTAATTCCACCATTAAAGTTAATTGTTGTAAATTTATTTCTTTCTTTTTTTCAATTGTTGAAGTGTAGAACCTTTGGTTAATATCGATTAATTATGTCTGTTTATAGCTAAAATATCCAACCTAAATAATGATTTGCACCAAAATCTGTTTGCAGTCTAATAGAAGACATAAGACAAAGCTTATCTAATTAACACCTGAAGTTTTAGAATTTTCTATGATACTGGACTTCCATTGATTCATACAATATTAGTTAAATGATATATATCTTGACATATAGTGGAGTATCATTTTGTATATCAATGGATATTGATAATCACATGGTACTTTAATAGTGTAGCCAATAATTAAATGGATCCATGGTTATGAATAAACCATACTAAAGGTATGGTTTGATATGTTATAATGTTCATGAAAAGGCATTATATGAATAAACTATTGTCATCTACATGATACCATTTTTCCTATAAATACCAATGTTTTTTAAAAAATAGATGGGTAATTAAACCAATAAAGATATTGATTCACGATTCATTAATTCAACCAATAATAATTAAATATATAATTTTAATATTATAAAATATTCCAATTGATAAAATTATACAAAATCATAAGAAATTCAAATATATAAATTTATAAAAAATAATAACAATTGGTAAAATAATAGACATCTATTTAAAATATAATTTTGAAACATGTGTCTTGATTTATAATAAAAATATTTCATATTAAATAAAAAATGAAAATTTTAAAAATAGATTGGTTCAAACCGATTTTTCATATTGTATTTTTTACAGACTTCACCAGCTTTGGACCAGTTCGACCAATTTTCCACCTATTTTAAAAACTGTCAATTATTTTGGAGTTGAACGAACCAATTACCAAGTCGGTTCCCAGTCCAAACTTTTGAATCCGTTCAATTTGTTTTTTTTGTGTGTAAACCATATGTATTCCCTATTACCAGGGGCGATCATATTCGGGGCTTAGTCACGGTTATTTGTTTTTATTTTTAAACTATGATAAATACATATATTTGGAACATAAAAAAAGATTGATGACACATCAATATTATATCCAAAATTTATCAATATTAAGGTGATTCAAAGAGCATTTAGGGTATCAAATCAAAATTAAAATAATGGTTTTAAGAGATGTGTCATCTTCCTTTCCTTTTTATATTTTTAGTATGGTGTTTTAATTTGTGTATCTAGCTTCTATAGTGAAGTGATTCATTGTCATGTTATATAAACATCATACATGATACACAAAGGTTCATTGTGATAGAAACCATATTTTAAGCTTGTTCTAATAATTAATTGATTTTACAGAGGTTCTTTCCTTCAGAATTCGGAATCGATGTGGACCGAAATAATGCAGTGAATGGGGCAAAGACCTTATTTGAAACTAAGGTCAAAATGCGCAGAATCATTGAGGCCGAAGGAATTCCCTTTACCGTTGTGGTGGCCAATTTCTTTACTAGACACTTCCTACCTACTCGGCCAGAGCTTAGAGCCATAGCTGCCCCATTAGATACAGTTATTATCCTCGGGGATGGAAATACCAAAGGTAAAAACAGAGCTTTAATTTGCATCAAGATTACGAGTGTATTTGGTAAGCTATTTTAACCGGCCGAAAGCTGAAATTAATAGCTGAAATCATTTCAGCTGTATTTTGTAAAGTAGATTTTTTTTAGGTAGCTACTAGTTTTTCTTGAAAAGGTACTTGAGGTGGTTTTTTTTAAAAAACTCCAATTTTCAACTGCAGGCTGAAAATTACAAGTTTATCCTCAATCACTCTCACTTATCATTATTTAATAATTAATGACGTCCTTATATGTCATTTTACCATTTTCAGTTAGTTTTACCAAACATATTCAACCAAATCAGTTAACTTTTCAACTTTCAGCGTTTTACCAAACACACTCTACAAGTTTACATGTCACAAGTTAGTTATAACTAACTTTTGCTTGATTAACAGCTATTTTTAATACGGAAGAGGGTATTGCCACTTTCACCATTAGAACTGTTGACGATCCAAGAACGTTGAACAAAATTCTCTACATTAAACCCCCAGCCAACACCTTGTCATATAATGAACTAGTATCTCTATGGGAGAAGAACACTGGTAAGACTCTTAAAAGAGTCTATGTTCCAGAGGAGCAAGTTTTGAAGCATATTCAAGGTTAGTGGAATGATAAATTATTAATTGTGTAAGGTGGATGCTTTTTTCATTTCACAAATTGAGATCTTGATGATCTTGAGGAACTTGAAATTTGGAGCATAATGTTTTTAATTTCGGGCTTGTACTGACAATTGCAAGTTGTTTCATGTTCTTGCAGAGTCCTCTTATCCCAAAAATACAGGATTGGCAATTTGTCTCTCTGGGTATGTGAAAGGAGATCACATTAACTATGAAATTGAGCCCTCATTTGGATTAGAAGCTTCAAAGCTCTATCCTGATGTCAAATACCCCACTGTGGATGAGTTCCTTCAGGAAAATAATGATCGAACACCATTTTACTTAAACCAGTTTATAGCTTCTAATATTGAATAAAATTTTGATCAACAATTTGTATTGTTTGGTTAAGGAGCTAGTAATCAATTTCCATATTGTGGAAATAGATTTCTAGGTTGTTAACAAAACAATATACATTGTTAAAAAATTATATATCATTAACCAGTATAAAAATAAAGTGCAAATTCTATTCTAAAATGTCAATGTTGGTTCCTTAGTTTGTCTTAGATACAAAATACCTACTTGGTATACATGTTTTCTAATGTAAAACTTCATTGTCCAAATAAAAAACCATTGAGTAGCATTCATCGGTGATGTTCTCAAGTGAATAATATTATTCTAGTTTTGTTACATGTCTATGCTCGTGTTTTCTTTGAAAAGTATGAATTCCTTCTTTTTAAAGGAAATGTACTTGGCAATTAATATGTCCAAATTTGTCAATTCGGGTTGTTTTAACTCATCAAGGGCATCTCCATGGGTCACTACAAGAATTCGAGCATTTAGATGCAACAGGTTAGCGACGGCCATAACATAGCGACGGTTTGGCCGCCGCTAAGGTGAAAATAGTCATTAGCGACGGCTGTTGTGAATATTTGCGACGTTGCTAAGTGAAAATGGAAGCTAGTGACGACTAGTCGTCGCTAAAGTCATCGCTATTTTGAAAATTTAAATGCGGTTTGTAGTTAAAAATTAAATTGTAGCGACAGGTTTATTGGCATTAGCGTCTGCCTGGCCGTCGTTAGTTAAGAATAAATATAGCGATGGCCAGGCCGTTGCAAAAGCCGTCGCTAAGTCTGAAACTTATGCGCCACCGGCTCCCCTTTCTTCTTTCTCTCTTTCTTCTCCTCCGTCGCACCTTTCTCCCCTTTCCCTCTAACCGTCTCTCATGCTCTCCATCACTGTCCCTCAAGCTGTCTTTCTCCTTCATCCTCTCCCTCTCCCTAAACTCTTCAATCTCACCGATTATTTTTGTGAAACAACCCATTTTTTGGTAAAGGGGAGGTGGACGACGGACAACCACCGTGGGAGGACATTGCCGGCTGTTAAGCTTCGTTGTGGGCATCGAATCGGTACTGTGTTCACTCCTATGTGTGATGAAACTGTTGTAATTTGCATTTATGATTTGTTTGTTAGTGGAGAGCTGAGCTCAATATAGGTGAGACCCTATAAAGGGTGCTGGTTGTGTGCTGATAATATAGAATTGTGCATGTGTTTGTGTTGTTTGTTGTTTGTTAGTGGAGAGCCGAGCTCAATAGGTGAGGCCCTATGAAGGGTGCTGGTTGTGTGCTGATAATATAGAATTGTGCATGTGTTTGTGTTGTGATATGTGAAACTGTTACGCTAAAATTATATAATTGTTGAATTGTAGATGGATGTATAATGAGATTGATTCTTCTAGGAGATTGAATTATGAGTTCATCGATGGGGTTTCAAAATTTCTTAACAAGGCTATGGAACAACCTTCGTTTATGTCTGAAGGAGGGATTAGGTGTCCATGTGTGAATTGTAATTGTGAGAAGATTCTGAGACCACCTTTAGTTAGAGCTCATTTAATGAAGTCTGGATTTAAACCAAACTATTGAGTATGGACTAAACACGGAGAAGAAGGGTCTAATAATGTTGAGCTGGGGGATGATGATAATAATAGTGTTGAATATATAAGTTATGAACCTCAGTTTGCCTCAGTGACTCAAAATGGTGTATGGAGCATTTAGGCCTATACATGATGAAACAGATGATAATGAGCATGAGCCACCTAACTCAGATGCCCAACGGTTTTATGATATGTTACTATCTGCAAATAAGCCAATCTATGATGGAGCAAATGAATCTATGTTATCAATAGCTATGAGGTTATTAGAAGCTAGAACTAACTGACATGTTACTGAAAAGTGTTTGGATTATTTCATGCAAATGCTAGTTGATGTAGCTCCAAAACCCAACAACATTCCAAAAAACTTTTATCAAACAACGAAATTGGTGTCTAAGTTAGGTTTGGAGGCTGAAAAAATTGATTGTTGTAGGAATGGGTGCATGTTGTATTACAAGCATGATAAACTTTTAACTGAATGCAAGTTTTGTAATGCTCCGAGGTTTGTTCCTCATAAAGTTGGGAAGGGAAGATACAAAGATGTTCCGATGAAGAGAATGTTCTATTTGCCAATTATTTCAAGTTTGCAGTGATTGTATGCGTCAGTAGAGTCTGCTGCACATATGCGATGACATCATGCGAACAAGAATGATTCTGGTTTATTGCGTCATCCATTGGACGAGGAAGCATGTAAACACTTTGATAATGTGTACGGATATTATTTAATTTTCATCATGATTTTTATATTATTTTATAATCATAATTAACAAAATTATTATTAAAAAAAATACAAAATCTGATGACTAGCGACGGCCAGATTGTCACTAATACATTCTACGCTAATCATTCGTTCTTAAATAAAATGTGAGTTTTTTTTTCTATTTTTCTATTATAATATTAATAAATGTGAATTAAGTTTAGTAACCTCAATATAAACTTTTAAGATTTTTATTAAGTTAAATGAAAGAGAATTGGTCTATTAAAAAATAATAATCATATAAAATTAAATTTTCTTAAAATTGAAAATATTAAATGAATTCCTTTTGTCTTCATATAAAACCTTAAACAACATTTTTTTTAGATTAATATTAATCATTATTTTAAAGTACTTGTTGTCAATAATTTAAAAATAGGGACCATTTAACAAAATGTAATTAAAGGTTGATGAGATAACTAACTCTTTTTTAAGGTTGATAACTATTTGTCCTATAATTTCTCCCCCTAATCCATTTATCTAACTGAAAATATGTCTCACCACAATTTTTAATCATATTCTCTATAAACTCTCTTTTCATGGAAATCATATTTAAATATTTTATACATGTCCATGAAATGGACCAATTTTTGAAAATTTTCCTCTCATATCCCCTTTCATACAGAAAGAATTTTTCCCCAAGAAGATTCACTTATGATTAATATTCCCCATTCTCATTTATCAAAGATTGTTAAATTAAATGTTTACATCTTTTATTCCTAACACACTCTTATAGTCTTATATTCATTTGACTTCTTTAATTTATTCTATTTTTTTTCCCTAGAAGTTCTTTTGTAGAAGTGCATCCAAATTGGCCCATACTCTTTTATATCTTTTTATTTATTTGAAAAGATTTTATTTTATTTTATTTGTTATCTTATCTATAATGACAAATTCATACACTATAATATATAATTTCTTATCTCTAATGCTTATGGAATAGCCTTTTAGTGAGTTTTTATATTGTTTATGGAATGTCTCTAGTACATGATTGATGTAAAAAAATGAATTAATTAACTTTATATGTGAATTTGAGAGAAAATTTAATGTACACTGCAGTTCATGATTTTCCTATGAATTAAACCTTGAATGGGGTGTGGGGATCAGTGCATTGCAATTCTCTTTTCCGAATTTTTTAAGCAACAAAAGATACTTAACACAACTTGGGAACAGAAAAAAAAAAAAGGTGTTCTGAAACATAGTTGAGTACAAGCATCGAGTAGCACCGTTTTTTTCTTTAACAGTAGTGAGGCTCGGTGGCTGGTGCAGTGCATATAGATCTCTGCATATCTCAGCAACCAAAGCAGAAAACAGCGAACTTCAACCTAAATTCCCATCCTTCCCCACTATTCTACAATGTCAGAACAGGAATTATTAATTTGTTCAACATTACCTACACATTCTAAAACCTGTGATGAGCAACAATAACAGGAAAAAACAGAGAAATTTTCAACGTAAATAAATGCATTGCACACACTTCTCCAACATACCAAAGTTTAAACTAGCGTGTCTAGGAATTCACTGATTGTGGTATATTTAAGCTGTGGATAGAGTTCTGTACCATTCACACCAAAGGATGACTCAATATCAAAGTATGTGTGATCTCCCTTTATGAAAGCTGAGTATATAAAAAGCATCTCGAAGTTGTCAGGGAAAGAAGTCCCTGCAATGCCAAATAAAAATTACACACGTTAATAGAATTTTTACTCTTTTCTTTTTTGAATAAGTTATTTTGAATGCATAAACTTTTTTAAGAGACTTCATATCCATCTTCCAGTCTCTCTCATTGCAAGAGATGATTTTTCATGCCTCCTAAAGTCATAATTAACAAGAAGCAGCAACATAGGTTACAAGTCTTGGAGTAAGTTTGGCTCATGTGTGTCTGGTTTCACATAAAACCATGTTACAATTACAAACTTGGATCCATCCCAACATTCCTTTCAGTATGCGGCCAGGATTCACATTTGTAAGGTATTATTGATGACAACCAAACACATCATTAAAAGATGATAAACTCACATTTCTAATGCTATAAATAGTTGTGAGGAGAGATCTTAATTTGAGTTTGATTTCTTAAAAAGGGGAAACGAAACATACATTTTATAGTGAAGTGATCCATATGTTGTATGTGCTAATATAATACCTTTGATTTTCTTGAGCAGCTCTTCTTCTGAGAGATGCAATTTCTCAAGCTTCTTCTGGATCTTAGTCTCCCATATCTCAACCAGCTCATTCAATGAATAAACGTTTCCTGGGGGTCTCAAGTATACCACTTTATTTAACGTACGTGGGTCATCAACTGCATTGATAGTGAAGGCAGCAACATCACTTTCCTTCATGAAAACACCTGCAAAGAAACCATTCATGAATGAACAACAAGTAAAAGAACATCACTTAAAGAAAGGATAACAATGGTACCTTGATCAAGCAAACGGACCTTTTGTATTCCCATCACCAAATATGGTGACCTTGTCCCTAGGAGGAGCTTTTGAGCCCGGTTGAGCAAGAGAAGGAAGCAATATCCTCATAAAGAAATTGCAGGAGATGATAGTATATGGAATGCCTTCAGCCTCCACAAGTTGTCGAATTTCAATTTTGGGTGCATAGAAATTATAGCCATCATCAAGTTCAGTTACTAGAGCCCTGGTAGGATCTGATCCAAATTCAGATGGGATGAACCTCTGTAGCCCACAACTAACAATTCAATAAAGCAAATCAAATAAACAGATACTTCACTAATAAACACTTGTGTATTGAGATGAGACCTCTTGCAACACATCAACAACGGAAAAAGTAAGACTTTAACAGCTTTAGAAACTGCAAAACCTATCAACTATGGTCTGCAAGGGATTCATGACCAGGACCAGCCTTCTCACCAGCAAATTCCAGCAGAATATGTAGTTTTTTAATCAATAGGGTCTAAAAATCAGCATTTTAAGATAAGGTTAACAATAACAATAAAGGTTTTTGAAAGGTTCATGTTGTAAAGGTTTATGATTTGGGGGCCGTACAAGCTCATTCCCATTTGACATTTCTTTTAAGATCACATATGTCCTCTTCTGTCTCCACGGGAGACAATGTTGTTCGAGTCGGGTAGGACCTCTATGGGTGAAACTTTCATTATGGGTATTTAATATAACTACATACTAGTTTGAACTGGATAACACTGGTTAAACTGAAATAGCCTGATCCACATGCTTGGTGGTTATTCCTATGTGACATTAACCAAACCCATTTCTAATTTCTTCTCAAGAACAAGTTTAAATCAAAAGACAAGAAATAGAAACAGATAGAAAAACAAAATGTGTGTGTATGGCAAGATGTTTTTGTGATGGATGACCTTGATAGAGCCAACTTGTTTGATAACTCGGATAAGAAGTTTTTGATCTAGAGTTTGTTTAGCTGAAACCGCACAAATTACCACATCTACTAACTTGACAGCCTCAACAATGCTAGCTTCATCTTGGAGCGAACCCTGAGCATAAAATGCCAACCATAAGAATAAGATAAGATTGAAAGAAAATGAGTGAAGAGAAAGAGTGAAAGGGGAAGACTTTAAGAAGGGTAGCCCCGGCATGGGAAAGACAGTGAAGCTTTTGGGCTTTGATAGGGTCAGAAAAAGCAGAGTCTCTAACAAGAGCAAATGTTGGGTGACCAAACTCTAGGCTTGCTTCCGCCATATGATAACCTAGATTTCCTGTTGCCCCAATTACCAAAATTTTGCTCTTTTCCATCTTGAAACACTGATTTATGGAGGAATAGGAAACTCCAAAATTAAAACTTGTCTCGTGTAACACAGTCTCAATCTCAACTCAAGGATCACTCTCACTCTCTCACTTACTATAACTATTTGGCTCAAAACTTTCCGTGCGAAAGATGCTGCCAAACGGTTTCAGCCAATGAAATTCTGATAACAATACAGGATAGGATGAAAATAAGGAGTTGTTCAGTGCTACTACTACATGTGTTGTTCGTGAATAAATTAAAAAGTTAAGTTTCATGTGTTCATGGATTATTTGTGACTAAATGGATCTCTCAAGTTCATTCTTGGACTCACGAGCTCCGATCCATGTTAATTTTTAGGTCTAAATGTCTAATTATGTATTTAGTACCTAAAATATGATGTTTTTTCATTTAATCTCTATTTTTATTATTTTTTAAAATAATTCTTTAAAAATGAATTTTTTTAATGGTCCCTTTGTTCTTTTTTACAATTATTTTTTTAAATGGTCTCTATGTTCTTTATTACAATTATTGTTTTCTTAAATAATCCTTAAAAAAATATCATCATTTTCAAATAAGCCCCTATAAAATAAATATCACGATTTCAAACTATCCTCTTAAAATATCACGATTTTCTCAAATAGTTCATTTGTTTTCTATGCCACGTCGATCAACATTTTATGATAAAAAATAGAGGGGCCATTTGAGAAAAAAAATTGGAGGACCACCTTGCAAATATTAAAAATGGGGGACCAAATGAAAAAATTGAGATATTTTAGGTGATAAAAAACTTTAAACCTTTTTTATTTTATTTTAAAAGATCTCAATGTTTCCTTTTTTTTATAATCAATGTTTCCTTTTTCAATTCTATTAAGGTAAATTGAATTAATCTTTTTTAAAAAAAATTAGCAATATATTATATTAAAGAAATATATTAATGTTTTATATGATACTTTTTTATCGTCCAAATATTTTTACATAAATTTTAAAATATATTATCATTTATATTTGGTATTTTTAGTTATCTTTAAATGTAGATTTTGCATGGGTGATTAAAATGCTAATTGAATTTTAACGGGAGAAAATTTTTACATCTAATGAAGTGTCATCACATCATTCATGGATTTTAATAACACATAACTATTATATTTACTAGTCGGATACCCGTGTGTTGCACGGGGTGGGAAAATAAGGGAAATGATATAGAGTCGAGTATTAAATTTAGTTACGAAAACATGTAAAATTATGTATTACAAAACTTGTTCATACAAACCAGTATTGGGCTTGAAATTTTAAGTGAAGCCGCCACTAGACAAGTTCCTTGAATAACCTAAAAAAAAGTGGAAAGTTCATGAAGAATGCTAGTATATATCTTTCATTGATTGAATACATCTGGAATAAGCATGATTTTATCAATAATAATATTTTTTTCATCAGATGTGAGACTCTGTCTTGCTCCACTTGACCAACCCCTTGGGGTCATCAATAATAATAATAATGACAAACAATTAATAAAGCTTAATTAAAAGATCTCAGAAGTAACCTAATTTAAATTTTGAAAGACTTCTTTGTATACAACATTTGAAGTTGTGTTTGAAATATGTGCTTCATCATCTGTTATGAGTAATTCCAATTTTCCTTTCTTTGTAACTTTGGATACTGCAACATATAATTGCTCATGGGAGAAGACATACTTTGACAAGTAAATTCCGACATGCTCAAAGATTATCCTTGACTTTTATTGATAGTCATTGCAAAGGATACAACAATAGGGAATTGCCTTCTCTGAAACTGAAAAAGGAATTATATTATCTAAAGGGTGTGTTTGATACTATTTTGTGAAAATACGTTATTGTATAACAATATAAAATGTATTTATGTCGATAATGCATTTCTATTAAGGGTGTGTTTGATACTATTTTGTTTTTCACTTTTTTAAAATTGTTTTATAAAGTAATTTTTAAGAACTTTTTTTTACAAATGAAATAGTTTTAAGCAATGGTTAAACTTTGGTTGAACTGTGATCGAACTGGTAATAATTAAATAAATAATTTTAATATTATCTAATATCTTAAATAATAAAATCACAAAAAATATTTTATATAAAATTATAAATTAATATAAAAGACCTTATTATATGTATTATAAGATAAAAAATTAATAATAATAGACTAAATATTAAATATTTATGTATAATCCTTAAAAGTTTATCTTTTTATCATAAAAATATTCTTGATTAAATAAAAAAAAATTGAAATTTCCAAAACTGACCGATTCAACCGGTTTTCTAGTATTGTTTTTCACCAGTTATCACCAATTATGAAACTGGTCGTTTTTTGGGTAATATGGACCATGCATCAAACCGATTTCCTGTCGAACAATTGAACCTACCGGTGTAGCCCGATTTTGACATCTATGGTTTTAAGATTTTTAGAACTTTTTTGTTTTCAAAATTGTTTTAAGATTGTCTACAAAAGATTTGACCAAGTGTCTTAAAAAGGGAAAACAAGGTCAAACTTATGTACCCGTCTCTAGGATTTCTAAGACCGAGTGTAATTTGATATCATGGAAATGAGGTTGTAGTGAAGCCCATGTTGAAGAAGAAATGGAATTATGTGGTTAATTCTCAAGAAGTTTATGTGGAAAATGGTTTGCTTGCCATAGTGTGAGAAATATTCATTGTAAGTTAGAGACCAATATTGATGCTAATGCATCTTTGAAAGACTTCGATGGCTTAGGAGAAGGTGACTTCATCGGTCATTGATTTGACTGAGGTACTGAGTCACTAGGTCACTGGTACTGGTCCAACTAGACTGGTTGGACCAGTTGAATATATATTTTCACATTATATAAAATTTATCTTTAGTTTGTAAGCATATGGAGATACTATATATATTATGATTCACGCATATATCACAAGCAGATGCATTGTAGTAGTGGTTTGATGTTGGCCCCTGATCCACGTGAGCGCTAGTTTAATTCTTAGCGGCTACATATTTCGAAAATTTTTACAGCGTGCATGTGTCTCACTAAATTAAATGACCCGTCCGATTCCCTATTGCCAACCACGTTGCATGTTTTAACTCGAGTAAATGACGTCAACAGTGGGTCAAATACACAAACGATCCATATCACTAACTGGTTTGGCCATGGGCCAGGTTTCCAGTTAAACTGGATCGACCTGAGTTTTGTAATCATCACTTTATCATATTTTTCACTTTCTCTATTTTCTTTCTTTCTATCTTTCTCCTCCATATACCTATTAGAGTGTGTGAAAGAATCATTATTCTTCTTGATTTTACGCATCTTGTATGCGTACTTGTCATTTTTTTATTAGTATCTCAGGACGCGTTTGATAGATGAACACATATAATAGAACGAAATATAATAGAACATAATGTAACATGATAGTAATGCTTTGCGTACTATGTTTGATAACCACAAAACAGAACAATATTATATATGTTTAATTACACATATATCCTTATCCTATCAAGTGTTTAATTGAGTATTGAAAAATTGAATAAGGGGATGGTGGTGTGGCAGTGGAGGGAGGTGTCAACTGTGGTGGCAATAGCGGGAGTGTTAATAATGGAGGGTGTTGGATAACGATAGCGATAGTAGTGGAAGGTGTCGGGTAGGGATGACGACGAAAGGTGTCCAATGTAGAGACAATGATTGAGAGTATCAAGTAGCAATGGTGGTGGGGGGTGCGAGCAATGGTGGCAGTGATGGATGATGTAAGCCAATGGTGAGGATGGTGGGGTATGTCAAGTGGTAAGTGATGATTGTGGTGAGGCGTCTAACGATAGTAGCAATGATTGAGAGAATCAGGAAACGATAGTGGTGGCAATGGTGGTGAGGGTAAACGATAGTGGTGGCAATGGTGGTGAGGGTCAAGTGGTGATGGGTGGTGGTGGTAGTGATATATGGTTTTAGGTGTTGGTGATAGTGACTAAAGGTTTAGAGCGAAATAAGATGATGTTGAGCAATGATGGTGACAATGGTAAAGGGGGTTGAGTGGCAACGGTGGCGGTGACGATTCAGGGTGTTAGGCGACAAAGGTGGTGGTGGTAGTGGAAGGTATCATGCAATAGTGAAGGATGTCAATTGGAAAAGGAAGGTGTCAGGCAACAAAGGCGGTGATCAAATGTATGGTTGGTGACTAGGGGTGGGAATAGGCCAGCCGGCCTGTCAGGGGCCTGCAGCCTGGCCTGTGTATGGCCTGGCCTGGCCTGGCTCGTTTATTAAAAATGCCAGGCTAAGGCTTCTTAAAAGGCCTGTTTAGTTAAATAGGCCAGGCTTCAGGCCTATGAAAAAGCCTATTAGGCTTAATAGGCCGGCCTGTTTAATATAATAATATATAATATATTAAATTAATTATATAAATAACTATAAATATAATTAAAAAAATTATAATATAGTAAAAATTAGAATATATTAAATTAATTATATAAAAAAGCCTACTTAAAAGGCCTGCTGGCCTGCATAGGCTTATAGGCCTATTGGCCTGTTGGTAGGCCTTGTTATAAAACAGGCTTCTAAACAGGCTTACAGGCCAGGCCAGGCTTTTTCGCAGGCCAGGCCAGGCCTTACAAAAAGGCCTGTAACAGGTAACAGGCCAGGCTCAGGCTTAAGAATTATGAGTCAGGCCAAGCTCAGGCCTGCCAAAGCCTGGCCTGGCCTGGCCTGTTTCCACCCCTATTGGTGACAATGGTTAAGGGTGTCAAGTGGTGACAATAGTGGCGATGGTGGTGATAAAGGGTGAGTAGGGCTAGCAAAACAGGCTATTCGGCCCGGCCCGGCCCGGACAGGTGCGGGTAGAGGAATTGTGCGAGCTGGACTAAAAAACCTAGCAAAAATTCGGTCCCGTAAAATAAAAGTCCAAGCCCAACCCTATGTTGGTAGAACGCGCTGGGTCGACCCGGTTTAAACAAAATTTATTAAAACATAAACTTGTAAAGGATTACCGATAATGCAACACCAACCATTTTTCATTTCAGTATGTGACTTAAAGAACTATATTTTTTCAAAAAAATATATGTATAATTGTATATTAGAATACATAAAATTGTAAATGACTATATTAAAAACCATTTACGCCAAATCGACTATATCTATGTTGTGCATGTTCAGTCATTTTATTATTTTTTTTAATATATATAGGTAGCTTGAAATTAAAGCTTGTACGGGCCACCCGATCCGAACCCGTATTTTATATAGGCTTTTTTTTAGGCTAAAAACCTGCTAAAAAATTTGGGCCTCAAATTTTAGTTTCCAAACCCTAAAACAATACGTATTCGAACATATTGTATCAGTCGGACCAACCCATTTTATCGGCTATAAGGGTGTTACATATAATTTATGGCAATAGTACTAATGGAGAGAATAATAGTTTTGAGAAAGGGATATATTAAGAAAGAGAGAGTATGACAATATCTTCAATAAAAAATATTAAGATATTCTATTATGTTTTCTTTTGTCTCACTTTTTAATTATTTCTAATGTTAATATATGGATTTAATTGGTATATACTGTCAGTGTAAAGAAATTTTACCCTAACATTAAATGCTGTGTCGTCACATCATTAAATAAAAATGACAATTCATGTGTTATTAAATTCAATAAATGATATGGCAGCACATCATTGGATGTCTGTGTAAAATTTTTATACACTGACAATGTGTGTATATATACATATATATATATTAAACTCTTAATATATTCCATTTTTAAAATATATAAAACATATTAACATAAAATAGAATCTTTATGTCATATTGTATTCGTTTTAACATGTCTTCAAACGCTACCTAAAAGATTTAAGTGTCTCTTTAATTTATAATTGAATAAAATTGATTTTAAAAATTAATAATTAAAATGAATTATGCACATTTTATAAAACACTTTAAAATTAATTCCGTTAATTAAATCATGGTTTTCTATGTTGATACTTGGAAAACAAATCTTTTGTGTCTATACTATGTCGGATCAACGTGGGTATTTCCTGGGTTAAATCAATAAAATAGTCTTTTGTGGACGTATAATATAATATAACATATATGCTAGTCTTGTCTTTTTAGCTCACCATAAATCAGTCTTGTCAACGTGTCCATTCCAAATTAGCTCAAATATTCCAGAAGCACGTCCGTAAGTTGCAATTCCAAATTAGCTCAATTCCAGAAGCTGGATTGATCAAAAGAAGAAATTTAGCAATATATATTTTATTATTATTGAGTAAATGTAATGCAAATATTACAAAATATATATTAAAAATCCGAAGAAATTAACATATAACATTCTCGTCCAATGGATTGCTACAATTGACTGTCGAAACTCGAAAGGGCAAGCCATCTTGACTTTGTCAATAGGTAGACATATCTTCTATACCACATATTATATTTGATTCTTAATGAAACTTTCATATTCTTCTAAAGGGCAAACCATCTTGGCTTTGTCAATAGGTAGACATATCTTCTACGATATATTACATTTGCTTTTTAATGAAACTTTCATATTCTTTTTTTATTAGGATGACAATTGAGCCCAACCCTATGATATCCATAAAAATTATTCACAATGGGTAAGGTAATGACCTGTTTGGTTTGTATTTCTGTTTTCATTTTCTGTTTTTATTTTGTTTCCTGTTTTGTGAAATTTTATAAAGGAAAAACTGGAAAATGCAAAACTGGAAAATAGGAAATGAAAATATGAAATGAAAATGCAAACCAAACAGGCTCAAAACCCGCAAAGCGGACATAGGTGCGCGCAAGTATGGGCAATAGCCCGCATTTTTTCATGGGGATGGGCGCGGGTACGAGCATTATAATGCACAACCCGCCTCATACCCGCACTCATATATATAATTATTTTAATAAATAATACCATATATAATTATATATATGAATATATTAATTTTATTAAAATATCTAATATATTTATATATTTTTAAAATTGATATATATATATAATATTACAAATGAAAAATATATTTTTTAAACTATCTATTTGTGTTTTTTTTTACTTTATAATATATGACTAATTATTGTTCATAATCATTTTTTACAGATCTGGAGAATTCTAACACATGATATCCACGTTTATAAAATAGTGTGACATGAAAGTAGATTGTAATATTTAATAAAAATTTTGAACATTAGATCATGTGTTGTGTTTTAGAACACTAACGTACTGTGTTTCAATTTAATTAAATTGTTGTGTCACTGATATTTAAAAATTATGTTTGGACAATCTTCGAGTAATTTTTCAATTGAGATATAGTTTATTTAAGTTAATATTTTTTAGTGAGTTGTTAATTTTTTACTTAATAAAAGTAGGTGTCCAGCGGGTATGGGGATGAGCACTAAAGTTGCTGCCCATGCGAGTACGGGCGTGGGTGCAGACTTTTTTTTTTTGAAAACGTGGGTACGGGGACAAGCACTGTGGTACCTGCCCAAAGAGTATTCATTGTCATCCCTATTTCTGAGAGCAACAAAACTCATATTAATTCATATATTTTTTATTTTATTTAAAAATTTATAAAAATTTAAAAGTTTGCATATCACGATAAAATTTTAGTTTTTATTTCTTATTTAGTTTTATCCAAATGACTTTCCTGTTCTATTTTAAATGATAATATATAAGAATAATAAATTAATAAAATAAAATATTTTTATTATTATATAAGTTTGAATTTCTTCTTATCTTTAAATTTATATTTAAATTTTATAATATATTGATTAAGAAACACATTAATAAATTTTATATGGCAGTTCTTTTATTCTTTAAATATTTTTTATTTAAATTAAAATTTAAATGTATGATATTTATTTTTATTTTTAAGTTATCTTAAAAATATCAAACAGATCAACGAAAATTGATTCAAGTGATACATGTTTGATTTTCCTTAAATAAGATCCGAGTCTGAGTTTAATTTATATAAAAAATATTCTTATTGAAAGAACTAGCCCAACAATGATTTAGATGTTCTCAATTTGAGCAGGATTAAATTAATTACTTTGCGTGTGTATATATATAAATGAGGGTCGATTTACTATATAGTAACTCTTGACCAAGTTATTTCATTTAATTAGTTTTTATAAACATTGAGTTTTATCAATACCAACCATCACATGAAAAGTTTTTATTTTTAGATTAATTCTATAAAATTTTAAAAAAATTTAGAAACTATCTGATACTCCATACAATATATATCTTTAATTTAATGTATAATACAATTTTTAAAATAAAAGTAAATGTTGAGTATAATATTACATACCTATAAATATTTAATTTATCTAAAATTTTGGTGTGTATATTAATTATATTAATATTACATTATTCAACGATTATATTTGTTAAATTCATATTTTACAAAAAGTTATAATTAAGTAGAGTAAATATTAGAGCATCTCTAATGGTGAAATTCTCAATTTTACTTTTTACAATTGGTAAATGAGTCCCACTATAATACAACATCTCTTTTTACTTTTCTGGTTGTAAGTACTTAAAAATACTTAAAAATATTTACCAAATAATGTAGGCCTCATAAATGATCTCATATCTTTATGAGTTTAATATTATATAATTATATATATATATATATACATTGTCGGTGTAAAGAAGTTTTACACAGATATTTAATGATGTGTTGTCATATTTTTATTAAATTTAATAATACATAATGTGTCATATTCATTATATGATATGATGACACCATTAAATATCTGTGTAAAACGTCTTTACACTGACAATGTATATAAGTAAAATTATATCTTTATATCTCATATATATATATATAGATATAAGAGTTTAATATATATACATTGTCAGTGTAAAGAAGTTTTACACAGACATCCAATGATGTATTGCCACATCATTTATTGAATTTAATAACACATGAGGTGTAATATTCATTAAATGATGTGGCAGCACAACATTGGATGTCTGTGTAAAATTTCTTTACACTGACAATATATACTAATTAAATCCTAGATATAATATAATATATAATATATGTCCCAACATTTATAAATGTACGTGATCTTCCAGTAATCTTGGAACAACAGCAGGAGGCGTTCTTCACGGCGGAGAGACGACGGTGGACGGTGGTGTACCTGTAGGGACTCCAATGCTTAAGTCAATGAGGGCACCGACAGAGTTTCTATAAACAAGAATGAAAGCGTATCTGAAATGGAGGCCACCATCGTGTATTTATAGAGGTATTTTGGAGGGAAAGTCTGTTAGGTAGTTGCAGCGGCTTCCTGCAATTGTCCTCACGCGCTCTGCCGGGGTGATGTACACACGCCGAGGTATGACCGTGGTCAAGGCCGGGATGTGATGCGAGAGGTTGACGACGACTATGCTTAAGCGAATATTGAAAGGGATGGTTACACGGATAGGCATCGTAACGTGATTTCGTTGGTTTATGTCAGAATTGTCCAATCTGTATGTCGGATTATATATTTGATGCCGGTTCCGGGCGTGTTCGATCTCAGTCCAGAATAGTTTCCCCTTAAGTTGGGTATTTTAGCATAAAGTATCCGACTTGAGAATTTCAGACTCCAGAATTTTGATGTCCGGGGTGGTCCGATATACTGGTTGTCCGACATCATCCGAGATGCTAAATTGTCGGGCACCGTTCCATATTATGATGTAACTGATGTGATGGTTCATTTATTAACTGACGTCCACGTGTCATCATCTTCGCGTGTTGGGCCCTTGGGCCTCATTAGCTGGTGCAATCTAGACCGTTGCTTTTGAAGATATAAAAGGCGGGAGTTAATTTCAGTTTTACTTTTCTCCCTTCGTCTCCGCAGAGTCTTCCCCTTTCTTCTCTGAACTCTTGTTCTCTGTAATCTCTATGTGCTGCTTCTCCACTCCCCCGCTCCAGAAAGTTTCAGGTGTTGGGTCTTCTGTTGCATGCACCTTGTTGATGCCGACTTCTTGGAGGAGGTCGAAGAGTTTTGTTCAAGTTTCCTGAAAGGTATAGCTTCGACCCCTGTTTCCCCTTTTTTTCCTCTATTATCTTCTTTTCAAAACACCATGATAACGAGGGCAAAAGCTAAGGCTTTGGCGGCTTAGGCTAGACGAAAAGGCATCATCGTTACGGAGGAGCCTGGGAATCCAAGTATCCCCAGGTTGGTACTGCGGCGCAGACGCTCCTCCAACGTTGCCAGTGTTGGGGGTTCTGAACACAAAGCAATAGTTGAGACTGCTTACAATCTCCAACAGTGGAGGGACTCCGAGGTGGTGACCGCGAAGTTTGCCAGGATAGTTTGAAAGCACTCCCGTGCAGACTCATTATCTTCAACTTCTGACATCTTGTATGGACTTTTGGATAGGTCCAAGATGGGAAAGCGTAAAATCCATACTTCTCCCTCAACGAACTATCCCGTCCCTGCGCATTTGGCTTCTATGACCAGGGTAGACATCGAGGCTATTGGGACGCCATGATGGTATATGTAACGCCCTAATTTTCTAATTCAGGATTTAGTCCGTTGGAAACCAAACCCCAAATTTCATAAATTAACCGTGCCATTTTGAATATCGAAAACATTCACAACTTGTTAAGGAATCAACGATAACTTAAACAATTTGTAAAACTAAAACTATTCATATACATAACATGTACTTATATCCTGGCTCAAAGGCCATAATTCTCAACATCTCAAAGACAATATATATATATATATATCTATATATATATATATACATGTATACAACAAGCAACACTAGAAGACTAAGTCTTCAACTCAAGGCTGGACTCCTGCTCCCAACTCAAGGATCCGTGTGAGGCAGTACCTGCACACCTAGATTGTCCACAGAACGTGTGGTGAGACAATTGTCTCAGTGAAGTATAACTATGCAAATGCAGTGTAGGGACTATGATTAAATGATATGCAACCATTATAACATAAGCAGATACATAACAATCAACTCAAATAATGCAACTTATGATGCTACTCACTGCTGTGCCCAGCAGGCATGATCTTATCACTTAAACTGGAGTTAGAACTGAGCTCAGACTACGAGGAACGTCTCCCCCGGGGACGAATCCCACCCATTACTGGACTGAAACCACGATTTCATCCAATTACTTATTTTAACTCACGGCCGAAGCCGACTTATATTAACTCACGGTCGAAACCGACTTAAATTAGTTCAATGATCATAATCTCAATGCATCAACAAATAATAAGCATTATGTGAATAAATGTCCTAACTTCCTAAGATCATAACCTAGGGTTTTTCAGAATCAATACATAATTAATGATATTCAACATCTATATAGAGCAAGAAGAAGGGGGGTTAAAGAATTGGGATCATACTCAAGGTACACTACCATAGAAAGTGAGAGCGTGTGAGTTGTACTCACCCCACAATTGACGATGGAAAGGGAATGCAAGGAATGGGATGATGATGAATGAAGAATTCTTGGCTTAGATTCCTTCTCCAAGCTCCAAGGGATGCTTCCTCTCTCTAGGATCAGAGTCTCTCTTTAGAATAGAAGAAGAAGGAGAAAAGAAGCGTAAATTATGAAACTGAATCAAGGGTATGGAGCCTATAAGTGAATTCTCGCTCAAGAGAGATATTCTCGCTTGGACGAGCGTGTCGGTTGCATGCTTTTCCTTCACAATCTCGCTTAAGCGAACTATCTCGCTCAAGCGAGAATGATTCAGAAAAGACCCACTCTCTGGACGATTCTCGCTCAAGCGAGCCTTTCTCGCTTAAGTGAAAATTGTCCAGAGAGCCTCCCAAAACTCCTCTGTATCTCGCTTAAGCGAACTGTTCTCGCTTAAGCGAGATATACAAAAACTTGTTTTACATATTTTGCTGCATAATTCGCTCAAGCGAGATATTCTCGCTTGAGCGAGAATGCTGAAACTTCCAAACTTAGTTTTATTCTAAGTCTTTCTTCTTATATCATTTTTACCCTTTACTTAATTTCATTCTTAAAAATATTATCCTATTCTTTTAGCTAGTCTTAATTATCGGGATGTTATAGTATAGCTCAGAAGGAGTGTTGGAATTGGCGTTCCGACATGTTGATTGGGTGGATCTGGCTAAAGAAAACGACTGGGAGTTGGAATTTCCCGGGGAGGAAGCTCTGATTTGCTCAGAAGGGGATCTACAGGATAACCTCTTTGTCTCGATGTACAAAACACTGTTCGAGGACTTGGGCTTCCGGCTCCCTTTTTCTGACTTCGAGTTGGATATCCTGTAGTTCTTGGGAGTTCCCCCTCACAACTTCTGTAACGCCCTAATTTCTAAACCCTTACGTGATTCCTGTTGGGAGCACCATCAAGGAATTTACGAAATTATTTTGCTCATTTTGAATATCGACAATCAATAGCCACGATTTGGTAATCCAACACTTACTTAAGCCATACACAAGGTACATTACTCATTACATCATCCATAATATGATTACAATATCTAAGACGGTCATAGTTGTATAAATAGCTCCAAAATACATCAAGCAGTAATCAACATCAGGGATAAAGTAATACATATGTCCTGGATCAGAGTAGTAACCAAAAAGGGGGGCATGTACCTCCCTATCCCTAACTCAAAAGGAATACATCAAAATTAACCAACAACTATCCAATAAGGCATAATAAGAGCATTAACTATTTCCAAGCCCTCCAAGGCTGGATCAAGCTGCCGGACGTCTACCCTGCACATCTGAAAGTGAGTCCCACAGCGTGGGGTGAAACTAGAGTCCCAGTGAGTGAGGCCAAAGCATGCAGTGAAGGGAATTATAAGTAAATGTAATGCAACATTAACCATAGATTACATAAGTCATACAATGGCAACATATCATGGTATAAGCAAAACAATGAATTATGACTGTGATGGTGTTGTTACCCGACACTCGGGATCTTTTCGCTTTCTGTGACTGTGTTTGAGCGCTCGACCATGTGGCCAAGGACCATCGTCGAGGGCCACCTATGATTGAGGTGTTTTATTAAAGCAATCAATATGCATGAGTTAAATTTTAGGGTGAGGGCCCCCATTTCCCCCTTGGCCGTGAGGTCGATGTGGGTACCTCGTTAATATTACATTAAAACGCCCGAAGGCCTGTGATGGTCAAAGACCCTGTGGTGGCTCAAGGCCCTGTGAATGCCCTAAGGCTCCATAACAGTTTAAAACTTGAATAGCATGAGTCATGGTGGCCAAAGGCCCATAAATGTGATGTATTATCAATTACAAGTGTATATCCCAACAATCCATGAATTTCCCCTAATCTAGGGTTTAACATTTCAAACATAAACATCAATACTTCCACAATCAATCCTCAATACAACCAATAAACAACCACATACACATAAAAAGGAGGGAAAGAGGAAGAGGGTTCGTGGATTGAACTCAATCAAGGATGAGAGTGAGTGATAGCTTCACTCACCTAGAAATGGAGGAGGATTGGTGGTGAAAATGGAGGAGATCTTGGGGAAATGAAGAAACCTTGAAGAAATCCTTAGCCCTAACCCTCTCCTTCTTCTTATTCTCCTTCATCTCACTATTCCTCTCTCTAACTTCTGCCCTCTCTCTCTAAATGTGCCCTAGAATGTGAGAAAATTGGGGAGAAAGATCGTGGATGCTGTTTTAAAAAAACACTCTGACACTCGCGTGCTCAAGCGCACTTCAAGTGTGCCTGAGCGCGCCTCGCGCTGAGCTTCCCTGTTGGCTTCTGCCAAGCGCGCGCTGGGGCGCGCTGCTAACAGAGGCAACATGCCTCGCGTGCTGGGACGTAGGAAATGCGCACTGGGGCGCTGTTAACAGAGGCTACATGCCTCGCGCGTACCTGAACATCAATTTTCCTCATTTTCTCCACTCTCCCACTAGCTCTCTCTCTTTCTTTTTTTAAGAACTCATGGTCTAAGCCACCTTTAAGGACATTCTAACCCACGATAATTCTACCGAAATTTCGGCAAAGTCTCCCCTAAAAACTGGACATTTCCCGAATTTACTTAGGCCCTGAAACTCAGCAAAAATCCAATCACAATATATATATACACAATGGCAATACTCACAGGCCTCCGTGGCCAAAAGAGATATATAAAAAGGGGGTGTTACAACTCTACCCCGCTAACAATAATTTTGTCCTCAAAATTGAACAAAACACATAACAAGCACTCAACCATAAATCCAAATCAACATTACACAATTTACATTAATGATAGTGACAAGAAAAGCAAATTAAACCACCAATGACAAAGGAAAAGGACAGAAGGTGTTTGGCGCCTGATAAGTGAAAATCATATGATAAATTAGAGCACTTTTTAGTTCACTTATCAAGGATAAAATGGTATTTTTGCCCCAAATTAATCCCTTTTTATTTAATATTAGATAAATTGTATTTATTACTCTTGGATTTCAATTCGATGCTATTTTGATATAAATTGTGCTCATTTTTGCAGGATATTGCAAAGATTTTATATAAAGGAAAGATAACATTAAATAAGGGAGATATCTGCAAGATTTGAAGTTTAATTGAAGACATTTAATGAAGATTGGAAGTTTATTTGAGAGCAATTAATGAAGATATCACTGCCAATTAAACAAGGATTTTGCAGACATCCTTCCCAATTAAATCCAGGATTCTCAATAAATGTAAGATCCCATCAAGAAAAGGGAAACAAGGAAAGACAAATCAACCAAAACCAGTCTCGGGGAGAGATCAAGTTAAAAAGAGAAATATTGAACCTGTGCAGAACGCGTTGCGTACTTCAACCTGCGCTGTAGCACAGGGTGAAGCGCAGAACACGTGATTCTTGCCCTTTTGCCGTTTTAACATAGATTTCTCCCTAATTTTCTTTGTCTTTCCTTAGCCTATAAATAGGACCCTCTTGCACCAGATTAGGTGTGCACGATTATTGTAATTCAGTTATATTTCAGTGATAATTCACTAGTTCTAATTTTAGAATAGGAGAGGCAGAGCTCTGCACGAGGATTGAAGATGGTGACAGCATCTTCGGTGGTTTGTATGGCTACCATGAGTAGTTAACTCTCCAGTAGGATTGAATGTAGTTGATTCTATCCCTAAGTGTATGTAAACTCTATCTTATTATTTATGAGCTCCCTATCTATAATATTGGTAATCTTATTCTATGTTTAATTCCTAACTTCCGCGCTTGCGGCGGAGTTATAGGCTAGTTTCGACTAGGATTGAGGAGGAGGAGCAGATATTGAAGAAACTTATTCTCTGAGTGAATAAGAGTACTCAGTAATCAGTGACCGAAACATGAGTGTTAATAATGAGTGATGGGTAGTGTGAGTACCATAATGAAGGGCGTTTACAGGATTAGGCCTGTTTATCATAGCAAAGGTTAATTGATAGTAATTCCAGATTCCAACACATGGCCGTATCTAGGGATTGATGGGTAGTGAGAGTATCCTAATGAAGATGCGTCTACAGGATTAGGCCTGGTTTATTAATGAGTTCCTTTACAAACGAAATAATAAAATCAAAATAAGCCGAGGGTAAGTTTGTCGCTTGGGAGAGCCTGCACAGATTACCTTTGAGTGGTGAGGCTGCTGGTAACTCGGGGTCTTAGAAAATTAGTTTGTCTATAGTATTATAGAGTAAACCTAAAATAATAAATAGTTTTTACATACACAAAGGGTGTGATGATACGAAGTTCAATCCTAATTCAAGTAAAGTGTCTCTAACTCTTCCTTTCTATTTTTATTGATTATTAGTTTGCTATTTACAATTTCCGCACAACAATATTCTCACAAAACTTGTTGTTTTCTCTTGATAATTAGATCACGATTATACGTGAATTGACTGTTCCCTGTGGATACGATAACTCTTCTTACTATTATACTACTGGATTTTTGGTTCGCTTGCCAGAAACCCATCAAGTATTTTTGGCGCCGTTGCCAGGGAACGATTTCCAATTCGTGTAGACCTTGGCGGTCTAGTTATCAAGAATATCTATCTTAGGATTTCTTTTATTTATTTTAGGATTTCTTTTATTTATTTGTTTTTTGTTATTTTAGGAATTTTTTATTATTTTAGGAAAATTATCGTTTTTCTATTATTATTAAATTTTTTTCTTCCACACTTACTTTTTTCAAAGTTTCTTGTTTATGCTGTTAAGAGGCCAGGTGTCCCCCAATCAATTACAATTCGACCCGGAAATTGAGGGACATCCAGGAGGAACAGAAGCAGAAATGGGAGAAGGAGAAGAAGGATAGTTGTAGAAGAACCCAAAAACATGGCTGAAGAAACACCCAAAAAAAGGACTCTAGGAGAATATGTCACTCATCAAGGACCACGCCACTTTTCAAGCATAGTGTTACCACCAGCTGCAAGAGCTTTGGAGTTGAAACCTGCTCACCTCAACCTCATTAGTGCACATCAATTTACTAGAATGGATCACGAGGATCCATATACTCATCTCTCTAATTTTTATGAATTAATTGGCACTATGGGTTTTGAGGAAGGTATTTTAGAATCTGTTTACTTACGCCTTTTTCCTTTCTCTTTGTTAGGTAAGGCTAAGGAGTGGCTGCAATCACACACAAATCAAAGTCTAATCAGTTGGAGTGTGGTTGAGGAAAAATTTCTGACAAGATTATTCCCACCAGATAAGCTAATTGAAGCCCAAACAGATATCTCTACATTCAGACAGGGGATAGATGAGCCACTTTGTGAAGCATGGGAGAGATACAAATCTTTGCTGCGAAGATGTCCCAATCATGGCTATGACGATATAGCTCAACTCAACATATTCTGCAAGGGACTTCGAAAAGAGTCAAAGTCATTCATAAATGCTGCAGCAGGAGGTGCCATCTTATCTATAGATGCAGAACGAGCACTAGATATCATCAATAGCTTTGCTCAAAATGATCGACAAGCTCAAAGTGTACGACAACCTACACAATCATCAAAGAAAGGAATGTTAGAACTTAGTCAAAGTGATACTCTATTAGCAGAGAACAAGCTTATCAAAAGACAAATAGAAGCACTCACCGAGACGCTGAAGGCACTCCCTCAACAACTAAAAGTTGTCAACTCACAACCTATCCACACCCAATCACTGAATTACGACTTCTGTGGAGGTGACCATCTAAATGGTCAATGTGCTAATCAAGGGATGCAACCAGAGCAAGTCAATTTCATGGGAAACCAGGGGAGGCAAGGTAATTTCTCCAATAACAACAACCAGTACTCACAAGGATGGAGGAATAACCAAACCAACTCAGGTTGGGGTCAGAATGGAGGATCAAGACAAACACCTTACCAGCAGCAACCGTCAACTTATGATAAATTGAACAACTTGGAAGGAAAGATTGATGATCTTGTTCAAGGATTCAATGGATTCAAGAAAAATACAGAGGCATCAATCAAGACTCTGGAAAACCAGGTGGGTCAACTAGCAACTGAAATGGCAGAGCACAGGCAACATCACTTCTCAGTTGTGACCCAGACCAATCCAAAGGAGCAATGCAACATGGTTGTCACTAATAGTAACAAATTGCTAGAAGAGAAACTTGATGAAGAGGAGGAAATCATCTTTGGAAAACAATCGTCTCAAGAAGGAATATCCATAGAGATTGTTCATCAAAATGAAGAAGAGAGCAACAAAAATACCATGAAGAAAAGGTCTTTATTACGGGTAAGTCACTTGACCAAGGTAAGTTTACTATACCCATTACTATTGGTAATTTACCTTCTACTCAAGCTTTATTGGATCTTGGAGCGAGCATCAATTTGATGCCGCTATCATATTTTAACGAGTTGAGTAATATGAAGGTCAAGTCTGCAAAAGACAAGGATAAGTTGCTTCCTGCAAACAAATCTTCTCAATACCTTCATGGTATAGTAGAGGACATTCAAATCAGAGTGGATAAGTTTACATATGTAGTAGATTTCTACATTGCAGAGACAGAAGAGGAGGATACTGATGTCCCCCTAATTTTAGGAAGACCCTTCATGAAAGCTGCTAAGATGATTATTGATGTTGATCGAGGAAAATATGAACTAAGCTCAAAAGATGAAAGTATTGTTTTTCATATTGACAGAGGTATTCCCAAATTACAACAAACTGATGCTATTTTCAAAAATCAAACAAAGTTGTCAGGCTCCGAATTTCTGAGGAAGCCTAGAATGAGAGCAAGGCATCTAGAGTCAATATAGGAATTCCAATTTAAGAAGAGAAAGGGATCAACATCTGATACTGAGGAAGACAGTGACAGCGATGAAAGAGTCAAGAATTGGCATGGAGGATGGGAGCTCAAAGGCAGAACTGGAATGGAGTCAAACATCATCCTCCACTTGAGGCCACCATAAAAGGGTTGAGTAACCAGGCGTCGAGCTAAAAGACGTTAAACAAGCGCTTCCTGGGAGGCAACCCAGTCATTGTAAGTTTTAATTTTCATTTTGTTAATTTTTAGTTTTAGAAATTACCTGTTTAATTAGGAACTTGTTAAAATGAAGAATCTAACTTTTAAAGGAATGCATGGAACCAGTTAGGAGTAGCAGAAGCGGAAAAATACACTGCGGATCGGCGCTTCAACCTGCGCTGTAGCGCAAGTGAAGCGCAGGATTAAAAATTAAAATGTGAGTTTATGACTTCTGCGCTTCACTCTGCGCTGTAGCGCAGGGTGAAGCGCAGCGGGTGCGCTTCATTTTCCAAATGACACCGCTCCACCCGGCGCTGTAGCGCAGGGTGAAGCGCAGAGCGCGGGTCTATAAATTGCAATTTTTGAACGAGGGAAGTTCATTCAAACTTTCCCTCGTTCCATCTTTTGTGTTTTCTCTGAGTTCCTAACCCTTTGCCTTCCCTCTTTCACTCTTATAGCCTTCATTTCTTCATTTCTGAGTTTATACCAGGTATGTTTTTATAGTTTTCTTTACTTTTAACCGATTGGAATTTTGAAATTTTATTTGAGCATAAACCGTGGGTTAGGAAACTTAGGATTTTAGGAACCTTTAGGAAAGAAATAATTGTTCATGGTGCTTTAATATATATTGCATGTTGCCTGGATTAATTGTGAGTAATTCCTGTTTGCTTAGGTGGTAGTTTTTGAGTGCTCAATAATTTCTGCAAATTATTTTGTTGGCACATGCATGGTTAATTAATTGTTCTGATATTTTTGCATGCCCACACAAAAATAATTATGCCTTATTGCATGTTACTGATGACATGATTTTTGAGCATGAGTTTGATTCTCACTTTACCTATTTAGGATTGTTTAGGACTTGCTTTAATTGATCACTTTAACATGTCTTAATTAATTAATTGATAATTATTGGCAATGTCTAAAAGCAAAATTTTTATGCACAATTGTTTGATTAGTTGATTGCTCTGATTATTGAAATTAATTGGCCATTTATTTCATAATTATGAACAATTAAATATTATTATGCTGCTTAAATAATTTTGATTACATTTGTTTCACAGATGGTTCGCACCAAGAATGTCAGTGGACCTAGTTCTTCTAGGAGAGGCACAGGGGGTGCCAAGAGGAAGGCCTCCCCCAGAGGGAACCTAAGTTTGACCCTCATCGCTTCAAGGACCTCAAGTCCTTTGAAGCATACACTGACTTAGAGGAGTGCAAATTCATCCTCGAGCGACCAGTCATTCTTGAGGAGGATGAATATGAGGAGTTCTCTGCTGAGATTCACAGGAGGCGATGGGACCGCCTCAGTCACCCTGACAACTATTTTGATCCGGACATCATTAGAGAATTCTATGCCAACGACATTGGGGAACACGACGTTAACTGCAGAAGGAAGTCCTATGTTCGAGGACAGTGTTAGTTCCACAGGCAACACTAGAAGGGGGTTGAATAGTGTTTTATACATTTTGATCATTTTGGAAATCTGAAAATAAACTTCAAGCCTATTAAGACAAAATAAAATGAGAAACTTAAAATCAGAGTTAACATGAAAATTGTGGAAGACAAGAAGGACAAATTGTGACACAGTTAGAGACTAAGGAAAGTTAAACTGAACGCTAACTAATTTGGACTCTTAATTAATTAATCTTAATCATTCAGATTCATCTCAAGATTCCCTCTGAAAGATACTACAAAGAACCTTTTCAGAACTATTTCTGAGCTACTTCAGATGATTGATCATCGTCTGAAGTGTACTTCTAACTTCTGAACTGAAATTGTTTCAGATCCACTTCAAGGAGTTGTTTCAGACGTTCTTCAAAGTAAATTCTTTGTAATATTCCAAACAATGTAGGATTAAATGAGTGAGTTATTATCTTGGAAAACTTAGTCTATTTAAATTGTTGTGTTAAGTTTATTATGAAAAATACTGTTCAATCCCCATCAGAAATATAAAGCTGTAAATTTATATTTAAGGGATAGAAAACTTAGCCACAAAATTTATCATGGTTCACCCACCAACCCAGTGAGCTACATCCAGTCCCAGGGTAAACCACCACTGGATTTTTCACTATCTGAAACCACAGATACAAGTATTCTTTTCTATCAAGCCTCTTCAGGCTCTACACAAGTATTTTTTTCATTTTCAACTGCCTCTCCAGGAAACTCAGTGCAATATTCTTTTACAGACAAGCCTCTCCAGGCTCAACCACAAGTATTCTTTTATTTTCAACCGCCTCTCCAGGCAACTCAGTGCAGTATTCTTTTACAGACAAGCCTCTCCAGGCTCAACAAGTATTCTTTCTTACAAAGCCTCTCCAGGCTCAGCAAGTATTCTTTCTTCCACCAAGCCTCTCCAGGCTCTCAGACACAAAGTGTTTACAAACTATACTAAGTTTAAGTTTCCACGAAACATAAACTTAATTTCATCCTATACTTACAGTTTAACTGAGTACTACTCAGGATATATGAAATGAATTCTAAGTACAGGGGTAAGACTGAGATACAGGTGCATGATTTTGGGTACAATCTCGTCTTCTAAGTGAGTTATAACATCCTTAAGGAATTGGCTAAGTAAAATATTGAATTAAGCTTCAACCAGTTCATTCTTGACATAATCTCTGCCTTGGGCTTCAATGCCAAACCTTTCTGGTTGACATCTTGTGGAAGTGATACTAAGACATTGGCTCAAACTTGGTTGTCTTCTTACAATCGACAACAAGTCGGCACCATCAGATTCATACTTGAGGTTATTTATATTCTAATAGAATATAGCCGTTGAAGATGGTTGATAATACCGTTGAGATGTTGATGATGTGGCTCATATAGCCGTTGTGTAATAGCTTTTCAAATGGTTGCTTCTTCTTAAGCAAAATAAGTGTTCATACGATCTTGTTCTGACACTTCTATTGATGAGCTCTTTTGAGAGATTTCCTTGATTTTTTTATGCTTCCTCTCTCTCTTGATTTTCTTCTGCTTTCTTCAGCTTTCTTCTGCTTTCCTCTGTTTTCTTCTAGAGTGTGTATGAGGAGGTATCCGTTGGATTTGTCCTTTTGCTTATTTGTATATACTCCTTTTCATTTGCTCCTGACACAGTTTCCTCTTTCCTCTTTGAGTGAGGTGTCTTGTCATAAAGACAATAGTTGTTTTTGCTATTTCCTATTTGAATAAAGACATATGATATTATGGCCGTTTAATCATATGGTCTCAGCTTCTGTTGTGACTTCTTCTATGTTGAAATCTGTTCCATGCATTCAGAGAGTTTCATTTCTTTAGACTGTTAAGCCATTTATAACTTCCTTCAGATGATAGCTTCAAGCTTCTTTTAATTCTTCATATTGAAATGCTTTCAACTCGCACCTCTCTTCTTGCAATATGATTCTTCTCTTCTTCATATGATTAAAGCAGGATGCTTCTTCCTCTTAGCAGAAATCTTCTTCCTTTTTACTTCAGCAGAATGCTTCTTTTACTTCAGACGATCCTAGCTTTATTCATCTTTGACTCTTCTAGTTCTTCTGATATTTGAATAGATGTTGAATTACATAGTATTAGTTCACACATCTTTCTCGATATTTTCTTGTCTAGACTTCTGATTTGCTTTTGGACAGTAGCATGTGCAGTATGTCTGCGTATACAGTATCCTTTTGATTGCAGATGCAGCAGTCGTTGCAGGATTTTCTTATTTGTGCAAGTCTTTTTGATCGAGGCAGAAAAGTCTGCCTAAATTTTGTGCCGAAATGAAGTAGTCCATTGGATACAGTGTTCTTCATGCTTTGGCAATATCTTTATGAGAATATTTCTTGGTTCTGACGCCTTCAGTCATACAGAGTGCTTCTGATCAGCTTCCATTCTTCATATGATAGTTGTTCTTGAGACGATGAATAGTTTATTCAGATGATAGATAAGTCTTCAGTTTGTCTTCACGTCTTTAGATGATAGTCATTCTCCAGTTTGTCTTCACGTTTTCAGATGATAGTCATTCTTCAGACAGAGGATATTCTTCAGATGATGATAAGTCTTGAGACGGTCTGAGTCTTTCATGTCTTCAGATGATTGAATCTTTTCTATTCTTTTCGGATTCTGTATTGCTTTATCTTCTTATTTTTCTTCGTTCTTCTTTGATTTCTTCTTCTTCTTCTTCTGATACTTCACTGGTTCTTCTTCTTCTTATTCTTTATTGGTTCTTCTTCTTATTTGTTCTTCTTCTTCTTCTTCTTCTTCTTCTTCTTCTTCTGATTTGTTATTCTTCTTCTGATACTTCAGACGAATATTCCAACCTAAAATACAATCAACAAAACAATACATTTCTTAGTAGCACCTGTTTTCTTTTTATCTAGTCTAATTTGTTAATCATTAAAACCAAGGATAATGAGTCTTGAATTTAATTAAATACTTAAATTAATTATGAGACTCAACAGACAGATTATCAGATTTGATTGTGATGCAATCAATGCACTTCTAGGATATCCCATAGAGGAGGACAGAGACCTCGTGGAGTGTCAATACCACGAGAGGATGCAAGCTGTGGGGCTTCATGGCAATGATCCCCTTGATCCCAATACTGCTCAGTTGCTTTGTTTACCAGAGCGTTCCTTTGAAAGGAATGCATATCAGGAGGCTGCTAGGATCTACAGGAAAGATATGAGGAGCATAGCTCAGATGTGGACAGTGCTGATATTGGCCAACATTCATCCTATCGGGTATGTTTCTGATGTAGTTATGCCCATGGCCCACCTCATCTACACTATCCTCACCGACGCCGTTATCGATGTCTCACGAGTCATCACCCAGAAGATATCAGACTTTGCATCTGCTGTGGGGCGTAAGACCCCTAACTTTAAGATCAGGCTTGGCTTCCCCTCTCTTATCACAACACTCTGCAGATCTAGGGGTGTGGATGTAAACCCTAGGGTTCGCATCGCACTTCCCATGACCAGAGCATACATTGAAGCCAACTGTATCCCGGCTGAGGAGTTACAGGTTGAGGAGCAATAGCAACAGGCACCACCACCACCACCAGCAGACATGGACGCTCCTGTCTGGGCCCAGCGTCTTGAGGTCCAGCACACTCACATGATGGCTCAGCTGTCCGCTATTCACCGAGCAAATGTTCACTTTCAGGGCAGACAGTGTCAGGCTCGTATGGACCCCATGCCCCCTGCGCAGTTTCAGGAGTATTTACAGTGGCCTGGGGACAGGCTTATTTTCCCAGGGGGGATGGAGCAGCTGATGCTGGAGCTGAGGATGGAGCTGCTCACATGGACCAGGATGACTGATTTTTTTCCTATTTGGTGTTTTTCCTTCCTTTTCTTTTTCATTTTATTTTATTATTTTCTTGTTATTTCTTTTATTTTCCTTTTGATATGTACTGTATATTGTTACCCCACTGATACATCATTGATATCATGCAGTGCATATTCAGTTATCTTTTGTTTTTTTGTTAAATTTTAATCTTTTTAGGATTTTTTAAAAATTTTTAGGACTTTAGGAAATTAGGATTTAAGGTAACTTTTTCAAAATTCTCCGTAATTAAGTAGTTTAACTAACCAGACTAGGAAAGATGATAGGGTTTTGTGATTAATTCCATAATCAGTTAAGTTTAGGATACTTCTCAGGAGAACCTATCATGATAGTTAATTAAAACCAGTAAGTGCTTTATCAAGGAATTTTAGCCAATAACCGGTGAGCTGTGAGCCCAAACACTGAAATTGAGAGCTTTTCACCGCTGCTTGTAAACTGTTATTGCTTGAGTTTCTGAATTTTGTCTTGCTAGTGGAAGATATGGAAGTGACAAAAGAATGTTTTGTGATTATAATATTTTGCTCAGTGCCAAATAGCCAACCTTGATTAAATGTTTCCATTTATTGATTGCCCATTTGAGCCTTTAATATTTCTTTTTGAATGCACCCTAGCCATACTTAATGATTGATTTCGGAATTTGTATATTTTGTGGTAACTGTATTGAGTATTGTCCAACAAATTGTTTATCAATGACTGAAGAATATGAACTTTCGACTTATGATCGTCACGAATTGAATTATAATCAAATTGCTTTGGGCCGTTTACCGATGTCAGTAATTGATGATTATACAATTCGAACAATTATAATCAAATTGCTTATCCTGTCCCTTCACACTTGGGATAGAGAGCAAGGTGCAACACAACAAAATGGGACAAGAGGTTGGTGAATTGAAAGGTCAAAGAGATTCAAAGAGCAGGCACAAGAAATAAAAAAGAAGAGTACTCCCTCATAAATAAATTCTCTATGTTATTGTTTATGATACAAAAAAAAACTGCACAAAGGTGTGGAAATTGAATAAGTTGGGGGGAGTACTTCTTCAAACAAAGAGGCCAGCTGAAAAAGGGTGACAATTCAAGAATAACTTGGTGAATTGAGAGAAGTTCCAAAGCACAACCACAAGATGCTCTCTATTCAAAGTGTTCATTGCATATCTAGAAAAACCATGATTTCTTGATAGCCCGAATTTATTACAACCAAAGAAAAGACCTTTTGATCCATATTAACTACTTGCAGGTTCAGATGTTGGAAACGACTATCAATTCTAGTTGTTCAACAGTGGTAAAAATGATTGAGGGAAACACTTACCCATGAGAATGAATGATTTCCTTGGTTTATCACTTACTGCTTTAATTGCTATCTTTGAGAAGTTTGACTCATGTTTGTGTTCTATTCTGATTGAGGATTGGTAACATCTCCTAATCCTGATTTTTTCTTATGTTTGGAAAGTGACTGCTGCTTAACAAGAAGATGATGAAGAGTTCCTTGAATTTGATTCTGAATTGTTTGAATTACACAGGGGATAGAATTGATTTTTTTTATTGCAAAGAGGTCTCTTGCTTGAGGACAAGCAAGAAGTTAAGTTGGGGGATATTTTGATAAGTGAAAATCATATGATAAATTAGAGCACTTTTTAGTTCACTTATCAAGGATAAAATGGTATTTTTGCCCTAAATTAATCCCTTTTTATTTAATATTAGATAAATTGTATTTATTACTCTTAGATTTGAATTCGATGCTATTTTGATATAAATTATGCTGATTTTTGCTGGACATTGCAAAGATTTTATATGAAGGAAAGATAACATTAAATAAGGGAGATATCTGCAAGATTTGAAGTTTAATTGAAGACATTTAATGAAGATTGGAAGATTATTTGAGAGCAATAATGAAGATTTGAAGATTATTTGAGAGCAATTAATGAAGATATCACTGCCAATTAAACAAGGATTTTGCAGACAACCTTTCCAATTAAATCCAAGATGCTCAATAAATGCAAGATTTCATCAAGAAAAGGGAAACAAGGAAAGACAATCAAACAAAACCAGTCTCGGGGAGAAATTAAGTAAAAAGAGAAAGATTGAAGCTGCAGGACGCATTCTGCGCTTCAACCTGCGCTGTAGCGCAGGGTGAAGCGCAACTCTCTGGATCCTGTGTTGCATCCTGCGCTGTAGCGCAGGGTGAAACGCAGATCACGCTGATTCTTGCCCTGTTGCCGTTTTTAGATAGATTTCTCCCCAATTTTCTTTGTCTTTCCTTAGCCTATAAATAGGAACCTCTTGCACTAGATCAGGTGTGCACAATTATTATAATTCAGTCATATTTCAGTGATAATGCACCAGACCTAATTTTAGAAGTAGGAAAGGAGGAGCGCTTCCTAAGGATTGAAGATGGTGACAGCATCTTCAGTGGTTTGTATGGCTTCCTTGTGTAGTTAACTCTCCATTAGGATTGGATGTAATTGATTCTATCCCCAAGTGTATGTAAACTCTATATTATTATTTCCTGAGCTTTCTGTCTATAATATTGGTAATCTTATTCTGTGCTTAATTCCTAACTTCCGCGCTTGCGCCGGAGTTATAGGCTAGTTTCGACTAGGATTGAGGATGGGGGAGCAGATTATGAAGAAAGCCATTGTCTGAGTGAATAAGAGGACTCGGTAGCCAATGAACCGAAACATGGGCGTTGATAGTGATTGATGGGTAGTGTGAGTACTCTAATGAAGGGCGTCTACAGGATAGGCATGGTTATTAAATTACCGATAGCAAAGGATTAGTTGATTGTCAATCCAGGAAGTGAAATGTGGATATATTCTAATGAGTGATGGGTAGTGACAGTACTCTAGCGAAGGTGCGTCCAGAGTAGTAGGCCTCGTTTATCAACTAGTTCTTTTACAAACGGAATAAAAGAAAGCAAAATAAGTCGAGGGTAAGTCTATCGCCTGGGAGAGCCCGCATGGATTACCTTTGAGTGTGTGAGGCCGCTGGTAACTCGGGGTCTTAGCAATATAGTTTGTCTACAGTATTATAGAGTAAACCTAAAATAATAAATAGTTTTTACATGCACGAAGGGTGTGATGAGATGAAGTTCAATCCTAATCCAAGTAAAATGTCTCTAACTCTTCCTTTCTAATTCAATTGATTATTAATTTGCTATTTACAATTTCCGCAACAATACTCTCAAAACCGTTATTTCCCTTGATAATTAGATCACGAGTATACGTGAATTGACCGTTCCCTGTGGATACGATATCTTTCTTACTATTATACTACTGGATTTTTGGTTCGCTTGCCAGAAACCCATCAATGAACTGAAAATGCAGAGGGTACTTGGGCAGGTGAAGCTACTAACTAAAGAAAGGGATCAACTGAGTACAAGCGTCAGCGACCTCACCCTCCAAAACAAAACACTCACTGAGGAGAAGCATAAGGCCCTGGATAAGGCCAAAGCGGCTACTGACGAGCTGGAGCTTCTCCGGGCAGAAATTGAAGGGCTAAAGAAGAAGGACGAAGAAAGCCAAAAGGAGATTGAGAACCTCAGACGGTTCGGGGAGGAATCTGCGGGGGTGTACTTTCACGCCGCCTTCATGCAGATGAAGTTTCTCAATCCCGGTGTTGAGCTGAAGACCCGGGGCATGTCAATGTTGTGCTTAGTATAGAATGGCAAGTGGTACCGTGCTCAACCCGACGACAACATGGAATGTGAACCCGGGGATGAAGAACCGGCGAGCCCAGTGCTTGAAGCTGATGCCGAGGAGGATGGGAGGGGCCAAAGAGGAGGGAGTGGCTGACAAGGAGAAGGTCGATCCCTCGAGTGGTGGTGAATAGAAGACGGGTATGCCGGTTGTGTTTTGTATCTTCTTTTATTTCCTTTTCGGTGTTTCTTCTACCTGTGGCAATTCTGGCGCCTTCATGACAGTTTTCGTATACATATATATATAAATTATTTTTCCATGTTTATTCGTGCTTAAAAACACTTAACATAAATGTAGTAGTCTCTGTCGGAGTGCTAGGAATTAAATCCGACAACTGGTCGAGGAACATAGTCCGAGGTAAATCGAGGAATAAATCTGATGTAATCAAGAACTATGGCCGATATAGTCAAGGAACAGAGTCCGTCATAATCAAGGAATAAATCCGATATAATCAAGGAATGAATCCGATAATGATCAAGGAACTACGTCCGACATAATCGAGGAATAAATCCGATATAATCAAGGAATGAATCTGATAATAATCAATGAACTATGTCCGACATAATCGAGGAATAAATCCGATATAATCAAGGAATGAATTTGACATATAATAAAATAATGAACCCGACGATATTATGAAATAACTTGCTTCTTTATTAAACTTCTTTTGACAAGCCTCGAGGAACTAGCCCGAGATACATGACAGCATCAAAAACTGAGGTGGGAACTTGTGAACCCTGTGATTTACATAAGCAAAACTTAACTAAAATACCTATGGAGTTTATCCGCGTTCCATGTCCGGGGAATGGCTTCCCCTGGTGGCGTCTCCAAGCAGTATGCTCTAGTGCACGTTTTGGCCACTATCCTGTAAGATCCTTCCCAGTTTTAAGCCAACTTTCTCTGGGATGCAATTTTGTTTCCGACGTCTGCTCGTCTAAGGATGAGGTCCCTGACCTCGAACGTTGGAGGAATTACCTTTTTATTGTGATGTCGGGTCGACGGTTGTTTTATCGCGGCTTCGCGGATAGAGGTCTTTTCTCGGATTTCCTTAATCAAATCAAGTTTTTCTCGCATTCTGCCATCATTGAAGTCGGGGTCATATGTCTGTAGCCTGAAGCTTTGCTCTCCGACTTCTACCGGGATCACGACGTCTACCCCGTACCCAAGGCAGAAAGGAGTTTCTCTCGTGGTTGAATGTGGTGTCGTGTGATAGGCCCACAAGACGTTTGGTAGTTGTTCCGCCCAGAGGCCCTTCGCTGTGTCTAGACGTTTCTTAAGGCCTTTCAATATGATTTTATTGGCTGCTTCTGCTTGGCCATTGGTTTGGGGGTGCTCTACCGATGAGAATCTATGACGGATATGGAAGTCGGATAGCATTTCTCAGAAACCCTTATCTGTGAACTGAGTTCCGTTATCCGTAACCACCGTGTGAGGTATGCCAAACCTGCAAATGACAAGACGGTAGATGAACTTTGCTAAGTTCTTAGCCATGATCTTTGCCAGGGGTTGTGCCTCGATCCACTTGGTGAAATAATCAACTCGACCGCGAGGTATTTCAGTTGTCCCGGGGCCACAGGGAACAGTCCGAGGATGTCAACCCCCACCACGAGAAGAGCCATGGCGTTGAGATTGACCAAAGCTCCTCGGGAGGGGCTCGATGTATGTCGGTGTGCTTTTGGCAAGACGGAAACTTCTTTACATAGTTGGTGCAGTCTACTTCCATAATCGGCCAATAATATCCTGCTCGAAGGATCTTCTACGCCAATGAACACCGCCCGAGGTGGTGGCCACAGACGCCCTCATGTACCTCGACCAATATATAGTCAGAAAGCTCCTCTGAAATGCATTTCAGGAGTGGCTGTGCTATCCCTCTCCTGTAAAGGGTTCCTTGGATTAAGCAATAACGTGCTGTCTGCCTCTGTATCTGACGAGCATCTTTGAGTAGCTGGGGGAGTGTGCTGGCTTCGAGGTATTTGTGAATCCCTATATACCAGCATTCGTCGGCTTCTAGGGCCATGACTATGGTTGGAAAAGGCATAACCTCCTAGATCATAGATCTATTATTCCCGGAGGACCCCGTGCTTGTAAGCTTGGATAATACATTCGCCCTGGCATTTTTCTCCCTCGGAATGTGATTTATTTCGACCTTGGAGAAGCCATCAGACAATTGTTTAACTTTTTCAAGGTATTTTAACAACAAAGGGTCTCTAACCTGGTAATCACCCTTCACCTGAGAGACAACGAGCTAAGAATCATTGTTGATCCTTACCTGGCATGCTCCTACCTCGGATGCCATTCGCAGGCCGGCAATCAATGCTTCATACTCAAGGAATGTTCTAGTATCACACCCTGGGGGTTCTTGAGCAATATCCCTGCTCCACTTCCTTTGGAATTCGAAGATCCGTCCACGTTAACTTCCCACCATCCATCTGAGGTTTCTGAGGTCGACGTAAGTTCTGCAATGAAGTTTGAAAGAGCTTATGCCTTGATTGCTTGTCGGGGTTCATTGGTCACCCCAAACTCGGAGAGTTCTACCGCCCATGAAACCATCCTGCCGGCCAAATCTGGCCGGTGAAGCACTTGTCGAATTGGTTGATTGGTTCGAACGACAATTTGGTGGGCTTGAAAATACTGTCGAAGACGGTGTGCTGCCATGATCAAGGACAATGCAATCTTTTCAACCTTAGGGTATCTGAGCTTCGGGCCTTGTAGCACCTTGCTGACAAAGAACATCGGCAGTTGGCTTCCCTCAACTTCTCTTATTAGCATTGCGACAACGGCTTCATCAGCAACTGATAGGTATAGGAATAAAACTTCTCCGACCTGGGGCCGGGTTAAGACGAGTGGAGATGCTAAAATCTGTTTGATCTGCTGGAAAGCCCCTTCACACTCTTGATCCCAGGAAAATATTTTCCACTTTTTCAATATCCGGAAAAAGGGTAGTGCCCGGGCTACTGATCTGGCAATAAACCCGGTGAGGGCGGCAAGCCTTCCCGTTAATTGTTGGACTTCTTTCGCCGAGGTTGGGCGCTTCAAGTCGAGAATGACTCTGCACTTATCCGGGTTGGCTTCTACACCTTGTTCTGCTAGCACAAAACCCAGTAATTTTCCTGCCCGGACGCCAAAGGTGCACTTTTTAGAATTTAGGCGCATGTTATACCGCCTCAGTTGATAAAAAATGGATCTGAGGTTGTCCATGTGGTCTGCATCCGTCTTGTTTGTAGCAATCATTCCGTCTACATAGACCTCGATCACCTTACCAATCTGATCACGGAAAAACTTTGTTCATCATCCACTGATATGCTGCCCCGACATTTTTCAATCCAAAGGGCATCACTTGATAACAGTAATTGGCGCCTCCCATCATGAAGGTTGTTTTCTTTTGGTCCGGTGGGTACATCGGAATCTGATTGTAACCCGAATAGGCATCCATGAAAGATAAAAGGCGGAAGCCGAAAGATTGATCAACTAAACGGTCGATATTAGGTAGAGGGTAAGAATCTTTGGGGCATGCTTTATTCAAATTGGTATAATGTACACACATCCGCCATTTCCCATTTGGCTTTTTAACAAGGACTACATTAGACAACCAGGTGGTATATTTGACCTCTACAACAAAACTGACGTCAACGACCTCGGAAATTTTCTGTTAGGCGGCTTCAGCTCGCTCTGCCGACATCTTCCAACGTTTCTGCTCGACGGGCTTGATCCTTGGGTCGACGGAGAGGCGGTGACAGATCACCTCGGGGTTTAATCCTGGCATGTCGGTCGCAGTCCATGCAAATAAATCCGAATTTTGGCGAATCAGTATGCAAAGAGTTGATAAGTGCTAAATTAATGATAAATTTCAATATAATTTCAGCACTTATCAAGGGCAAAATGTAAGATTTATTCCCCAATTTATCTCTTTTTAGTTTAAATTGCAGATCTTGTGAATATTTAATTCAAATTTGAATTTGATGCTATTTTGATAAGAAATCTGTTGATTTTGCAGATAAAGAGGAAAGTTTTAAATGAAGAAACATGATAGAATTTATTTGAAGAAAGAATCTGCAGATAAGATTCTAAATGGCGGCAGATCAAGATAAAATCAACAATTATTTGGATAAAGATTCTGTAGATAAAGTTTTCATTTCAAATTAAAGATAGAATCAGCACAAGATCAAGATAAAAAGAGGGAAATAAGGAAAGCGTAGCAGACAAAGATAAGATCAAGAAGAGATCAAGCTGAAAAAGAGAAAACTAGGAAAAGCAGAAACGGTGAGCTGCGCTCCACTTGCACTGAGCGAAAGTGGAGCGCAGGAATTAAAATACCATTTTGTTTCCTACGCTTCATCTGCGCTGAGCGCAGGTTGGAGCGAAGGAATACGGAAACAGATTTCCAATAAGATATCCAGCAAGATTCCTTCCAGATTTCAAGTAGCTTTCCAACTTCTATTTAAAGGACCTTTTGCAAAGATCAAGGACGGGGAGCAGAGCTGGAGCTAGAGAAAAGTGTGACAGTCTCTCTATTGGTTTGTAATGGCTAACATGAGTAGCTAAACTCTTCTTTAGGATTGAATGTAGTTGATTCAATCCCCAATTGTATTTGGATCCTCTTTGTTATTTAGGAATCACTATTTTTATAATATATTGGTATTTTTATCCTGTTCTTAATGCTTAACTTTCGGCTTTGTACCGGAGTTATGATATGATTTTATGGGGCGCACTGGGAAGTGGTTTTATGAAATCATGAGCGAGTTTGGGGGAGTCTAGACATAGGAAAATTGAATTCTGATTGGTAAAAACACTCAATTCGCGACTGTGGAGACCAGGGTGAATTGATAGCTTTAACAAATAGATCTTTAATCCGGGGTAGTTTATCACTGTGGAGACCAGGGTAGATTATTTCTGAGTATTTCATATTTGTGGAGACCTTTGCGAAATAACTTTAATTTGTGCTTCAATATTATAATTGCATATTCATAAATATTATTGGGTTTCAAATACGAAAGGGGTGCGATAGACGAAGTTCAATCCTAGTTCCAGTAATTGCTCAGCCTCATCTCAATTTACTGCTTTTTATTTACTATTGCAATCTACACAAACAACCATCTTCTCTCACTTGATAAGTGTGACCACTAGAATTTAAAATTGAACCGTTTCCTGTGGATACGACAAACCCCTTTACTTACTATTATACTGCTGTGATTTTGGTACACTTGCCAGAATTTTAACAAGAGCCTCGTCATCTTCCGCCTTGAGTCCATTTCTGACTTGGACGACTTGGCTCGGGTTGGGGCCAATTTGTAGCGGACGGAAAGTGCCTTCAGGAATGGGCCATAAGTCGACAAAGTCTTCCCTGACGTCCAAATCAGTTAGCATTACCCGAGTGGAGGACGACTGGTTTTTAGTCTTTTGTCCAAAGGCTCCGGTTTCTCCAGCTTCGAGATCTTCAGGGTTTCCTTGTAGCAAGCCCGGGCCATGACTTGGTCACCCCGGACGCTGATGACCTCACCCTCATCACTCCAAAACTTCATCATGAGATGGCTTGTGGAGATTATTGCCCCAATGGTGTTCAGTGTTGGCCTACCCAGGATGGCGTTGTAAGTAGTGGAGCAGTCCACCACCAGGAAATGGACTTTAGCCGTCTTTGAAGTTGGGGGCTGCTCAAAGGTGACGAGAAGTTCCACGTAATCTTCTGGGCGTATCTTGTCCCTAGTGAAGCCTATAAGATCTTCGTCATTATATGGTAGCAAGTTTGTCTCCAGGATATGCAATTTCCAAAATGTCTTATAAAAGCATGACGTCAGTTGAGCTTCCTTGATCCACAAATACTCTGTGGACCTCGTGATTTGCCATAAAAGCTGAGATAAGGAGGGGGTCGTCATGACCGGGGATGATTGGGCCATAGTCGTCTTCAGAGAAACTGAGAGGTGGTAGCTTCCTCTTCTGAGGGTTGTGCTCTGGGCGCGAAGAAGATGATGCTGACAATATTTCTTTCAAGTGCCTTTTCTTTGCGTTCCCGCTTTCACTTCCCCCGGCAAAGCATCTCGCGATGACATAGATAACGGGATGCTCAGGAGGTGGACATTCGTCCCCAGCTGGGGATTGTCGTCGAGATGATGATGATAGTTCCCGGCGATCCCTTCTAGAGGTAGACAGTGGGGTATGATCTACTACGGGCTGCCTTGACCTTGATCTGTCTCTCCTAGGAGATCTGGTTCGTGATCTACTGCGGCCATGTCGGCTAGATTCATGGCGGTGGTCATCACGACAGTAATTGCTTCTCCAGACGTCAGTTTCAGGCCGGTGGGAGGTTTCACCACCTTCACCCTTTTTGTATCTATCCAGCTTGCCACGCCTAATCAGTTCTTCATTTGCATCCTTTAGCTGGATACAACAGTCAGTGTCATGCCCCTGAGACTTATGGAATCTACAGTACTTTGATTTGTCAGTTGAGGACGTCGGCTTCATCGGCTTTGGTTTCCTCATCCCGACCTCATACATTTCAACGTTCAGTATTTCACTAAGGATCTTACTCCGGGATGTGTTTAAGGGGGTGTAGGAGTTGTAGCGGCCCAAAATTTCACGATCTCCCTGACCTTCACTCTGGCCACCTTTGTCATTCTTTTACCCCTGCGTCTTAGAGGTTTAGCCGGGGTTAACCTCCTTCACCTTGAGGGCAAGCTCTTCATCCTCAAGGTTGATGTACTCTTCGGCCCTGCTGAGGAATTCTTCCATTGTGGACGGCTTCCTATTAGATAACTCAATCCAAAAGGGGAATAGGGAATAAGGCCATCCTTGGTAAAATGGCTGATATAGTCTCGGAGTGATTCCGAGGGTCCTTGACGGATCTGCCTTAAGGAGGCCTCAGTTTTGGGTTGCACCTTGCCAGTGGTGAAGCTGGTGATGAAATTGGCTCTCAAGTCGGCCCAGGTATTGATGGACCTCGGAGGAAGTGTTTGAAACCACCGGAGGGCGATTTTCTTCAGAGATAGCGAAAATACTCTGCACATGATGGGTCCGAAGGTGTTTCTTGTAACATCCCAAGAATTCAAACTTATTTTTTATAATTAAGTGTATAACATAAGGATTTTTGTAAAAGAGGAAAGGCTTAAGTGGGAGGTAATTAAGATAGGATTAAAGAGAAGAGAAAATCAGAAAATGGAATTCTGGTATTCTCGCTCAAGCGAGAATAGCTCGCTTGAGCGAGTGTATCAGTAAAAACTTGCAAGACTCTTTTTTGGTTTTCTCGCTTGAGAGAGAAGGGCCTCGCCCAAGCGAGAAACAGTGGAGGATTTGGGGTGCTCTCTGGAAGAATTTCGCCTGAGCGAGAATGGTCTCGCTCAAGCGAAATTCAACCAGAATTGAGGGGCTCTCTGGACGTTTTTTGCTTGAGCGAGCTGGATCTTACTCAAGCAAAATCCTTCCAGAAAGGGGGACACTCGCTTAAGCGAGAGTATGAAAGAGGGGAAATCCCATCCCTCTCGCTCAAGCGAGAATCCCTCGCTTGAGCGAGAACACGCGTACCAGAATAAAAACATTAATTAGGGCACCAACTTAATCACTTTCTTCTTCTCCTTTTTCGATCCTAGAGAGAGTGTGGATCTAGAGAGAGAGGGCGACCATTCAAGCTTGAAGAAGGATACCCAATTCAATGGCTTCATCCCCAACCTTCCTCAACCTTCATTCTCTTCCATTGGAGCTCCAAGTGGTGAGTATAACTCACACACTCACCTCCACCCAAAATGTTTCCTATTGAATGAACCCTGATCTTTCCTATTCCCTTCTTTTATCATGTATGCACCTGTTTGGTTGATGTTTCCTCTCCTTTGTTGCTTTTGTATAGGTGTATGGTACTAGAGATGTATTAGGGGTTTTTTCCCCAAGTTAGGGTTTCTTTCCCCGTTATGTTTTCTTAGTATCTATTGTGTAATCCATGAAATATATTCAAATGTGAGCTGTGCATTATGGCTTTGGCCCCAGTCTTTAACCAGAAAATGAATTTGGCTTCGGCCCCAGTTCACCTTAACAAAACAAGATTGGACTTCAGTCCCCAGTTAATTGGACTCCGATCCCCAGTTAAAACACGAATTTCAGCCCCCAGATAATTGGCAGTGTTATGCCTAAGGAAGACTTTCCTTGTAGTATGAGCTCAAGTCTAGCCCCAGTTAGTGATAAGACCCTGATAAGTGCTAAATTAATGATAAATTCCTATATAATTACAGCACTTATCAAGGGCAAAATATTCGATTTATACACCAAATTACCTCTTTTTAGTTTAAAATGCAGATCTTGTGATTATTTGATTCAAATTTGAATTTGATGCTATTTTGATAAGAAATCTGTTGATTTTGCAGATAAAGAGGAAAGTTTTAAATGGAGTAACAAGATAGCAACAAATAAAAATAAGATCAACAAGATATCAAGCTAAAAAGAGGGAAATCAGGAAAGCACACAAATAAAGATAAGATCAGTAAGAGATCAAGCTGAAAAAGAGGAAATCAGGAAAGCAGAAAACGGAGATCTACGCTCCACCTGCGCTGAGCGCAAGTGGAGCGCAGGAATAAAAATTCATTTTGTTTCCTGCGCTTCATCTGTGCTGAGCGCAGGTTGGAGCGCAGGAACACGGAACCCTAATTTCGATTGGGCTAAAACAAGGTTTCAACGGGCTTTCCAAAGTTCTATTTAAAGGACCTTTTGCAAAGATCAAAGAGGAGGAGACGACGGAGTAGATCTGGACCTAGAGAAAAGTGTGACAGTCTCTCTATTGGTTTGTAATGGCTACCATGAGTAGCTAAACTCTCCCATAGGATTGAATATATTCGATTCAATCTCCAATTGTATTTTGGATCCACTTGTTATTTATGAATCCCTGTTTTTATAATATTATTGTTTTTATTCTGTTCTTAATGCTTAGCTTCCGCCTTTGTGTCGGAGTTATAGTTTGATTTTATGGGGCACATTGGAAAGTGGTTTTATGAAATCAATAGCGAGTTCTTAGAAGACTAAGAATAGGGATCTTGAACTCTGATTGGTGAAAACACTTAAGTTGTCACTATGGGAACCTGGATGACTTGATAACTTTTATAATTGTTCTTCAACCGGGGCAATTTGTCACCGTGGGAACCAGGATGAATTGTTTCTGAGTATTTCGTATCTGTGGGAACCTTTTATGAAATAACATTTATTTGTGCTTTGATATTATAATTACATATTCATAAATTTAATTGGGTTCCAAATACAAGAGGGGTGCGATAGATGAAATTCAATCCTAGTTCCAATAATTTGCTCAAATTCATCCCAATTTATTATTTTGTCTTTTACTATTGCAATCTACACAAACAATAAATATCTTCTCTTACTTGATAAGTGTTACCACTAGGATTTACTTTGAATTGTTCCTTGTGGATACGACAACCCCTTTACTTACTATTATACTGCTGTGATTTTGGTACGCTTGCCAGAATTCCAACAGACCCGTCTGCCGGGTAATGCAGGTCATTCATGTTTATATTTATGTTCATGTTGAGATAATGTATTATGAATGGTGTTCCTTACTCTGTTGCATTCATTTGTCTGTTCCTCCCACACTGCATGTTGCATTGTTATATTCACTGAGACATCCGTCTCACCACACGTTTCGTGGACCACATTTTAGATGTGCAAGTACCTCCACGCACGGGCCCTTGAGATAGGAGCTGGAGCTATTTAGTGTTTTGTTGCAGATATAGTATTTGGGCAATTTTAGGCCCCTTTTGATGATATGATTATGTATTGACTTCTATTCTTTTGAGAGGATATAATTGTACAAGTGGTTTCCTTAGCTCTCTGTTGTTAGGACACATGTATGGGGGTATCCTCAGCTTATTATTGTATATTGAATGATTGTAGCCCACATGGAAATTATGTACTTAGTTCACTTTCACATATTGTTCAAGTTATCATTGGTCGCTTAAACAATTATGTGGTGGTTTGGGTTGATATTTAAAATGGCGCGAAATAATTTCAGGGATTTGGGGATTTTGCTTCCAACGAGCTTAATTCTCAAATCTAGGAATTAGGATGTTACATTTTGGTATCAGAGCAGTTCAATCCAATTGGACTGTGGCTTAGTGTTCCGGAAGTTTGTTATTATTCTTTTATGCATTATTATATGAATTGAGAGATTGATCACCTCGATGTTTGCTTAATGATGTGTAGAGGATATGGCAGGCGGCAGGAGAGGTCATCCGAGGACCAATCCTTCATCTTCTTCCTCACATGATCCATCCCCTGATCCTGTGGCTGCAGCCCTGCAGATGCTCACTCAAATGATGGGAGAGCAAGTGGCGTCCAACCGGGCGCAAGTGGAGGCCAATCGTCAGCAGGCCGAGGCGGCTCGGGAGCAGTTTACTGCTAACGCGACCGTCTTGCAAGAACTAATCCAAAGACCAGCAGGAACTCATCTTCCTGCCATGGTGGACCCGTTTGTCCAAGGGTTAGCAGTGTTCCGGAAACATGCTCCTCCTCAGTTCAACAGGGTTTATGATCCAGATGTGGCGGCGAACTGGCTCTACGACCTCAACAGAATTTTCGAGGTAATGAAGTGCGCGCGCTGATGAATCCAAGGTGGGGTTCGCTGTTTACATGCTTCGGGAGGAGGCTGAGGATTGGTGGAAGATGGCCAGTGTGAGGGCTGCCGTTGCTGATACCCCGATTACCTGGGGAACATTTTAGACCCTGTTTCTAGAGAAGTACTTTCCAGCGACGGTGCAGCGGCAAAAGGAAGCTAAATTCCTTCAACTCAAGCAAGGGAGTATGACTGTAGGCCAGTATGTGGCCAAATTTGAGGAGTTGTCCAAGTACTTCAGGTACCTACAGACAGTCCCAAATGAGGAGTGAAGGTGTACCCAGTTTGAGGGAGGCTTGAGGCCCGAGTTACAGGATCGGGTCGGGACACTTGAGGTCAGGGATTTCCCTACCCTGATCAGCAAGTGTTATATCACCGAGAAGAATCAAAAGAATGCTTCACCACCCCATTGTCTGATAACAAGGACAAGAGGAAGTTGGAGGAGCCCAGCCAAGGCAAGGGCCCAGATGGCATGGCACTACCACCCCGGCCACTCGACCTGCTTTGGGGCAAGGAGGAGTACCCATATGCTCTAAATGTGGGAAGGGACACCGGGGCCAATGTTTATTTGGCCAAAGTCTTTGTTTCTTCTGCAAGGAACCAGGTCACGTGAAGTGGTGAAGTGGCAGCTTCTGCTGATAATCTCATGCGAGGTATGTGCACCCTAGGAGATAAGACCTTAATTATATTGTTTGATTCGGGGGCAACTGTTGAGATCTTGGCAAGCGTTCCAATATCACAGCAGTATAATAGTAAGAGAATAGGGTTATCGTATCCACAGGGAGCAGTACAAAATAAATTCTAGTGGTCACACTTATCAAGTAAGGGTTTTGAATGTTTGTTTGTGAAGATTGCAATAGTAAATAAAAGATAAGAGATAAGAGAGAGAGAGAGAGAATATGGATAGGATAGAGCAAATTACGGAAACTAGGATTGAACTTCGTCTATCGCACCCCTCTTATATTTGGAACCCAATAATATTCATGAATTTATAGTTATAATATTGAAGCACAAATAAATGTTATTTCATAAAGGTCTCCACAACTATGAAATACATAGAAACAATTTACGCTGGTCTCCACAGTCATAAATTGCCCCGGTTTGAAGATCAGTTGTTAAAGCTATCAATTCATCCTGGTCTCCACAGTGGCAAATTGAGTGTTTTTACCAATCAGATTTAGAAAACAGTTTCTCAACGCATTTAAAAAATCGCATCATAACTCCGGTACAAAGACGGAAGCTAAACATTAAGAATAGAATAAAAACACCAATATTATAAAAACAGGGATTCATAAATAACAAAAAGGATCCAAAATACAATTGGGGATTGAATCGACTACATTCAATCCTAAAGGAGAGTTTAGCTACTCATGGTAGCCATTACAAACCAATAGAGAGATTGTCACACTTTTCTCTAGCTCCAGATCTGCTCAACGGCTCCGTACGTCTCTGTTTGTCGTCTCAGTCCCTAAAAGTGCCTTTATAAACTGTTCTGATGGGCTTTTGAGACTCTGATTGCAGCCCAATAAAAATTAGGTTACGTTTCCTGCGCTTAGCGTAGGTGAAGCACAGGAAACAGAAACTGGAATGTCATTTATGCGCTCCACTTGCGCTCAGCGCAGGTGGAGCGCAGGAAACAACTTCTTTCTTTCCTGAATTGTCCTCTTTTGAAGCTTGTTCCATGTTGTTCCTGTCCTTGTTTGCTGCTATCTTCATGCTTTATTTATAACTTTGCTTTTTACCTGCAAAATCAGTAGATTTTCTATCAAGATAGCATCAAATTCAAATTTGACTTAAATAAATACAAGAATTGCATTTTAAGCCAAAAAGGGTAAAATTGGGTTATAAATTCAGCATTTTTCCCTCAATAAGTGTTGTAGTTATATAGGAATTTTACGTAAATTTAACACTTATCAAATTCCCCCCAACTTAGCTTCTTGCTTGTCCTCAAGCAAGAGAATCTCCTACAGACAGTTGACTTCAATCCCCAGTTATGGTCCTGACTAATAAGGAAACAAATTCAGTATCTCTTGCTAGACAACTGTCACTTTCCAAATTTTAGATTAATAATCAGAACAAAGTGGTGACTCCAATCCTCAATCAGAATAAGATAAAAATGCATTCAAATTTTTCAAGAGCAGTAATCAAAACAACAAGTGATAAATCAAGGAATTTTTCTCATTCTCACGGGTAAGTGTTTCCCTCAAATGTTTCACTGCAGTTGAACAACTAAAATTGTTAGTCGTTTCCAGTTAATATTCATGCACATGGTCAACATAGATCAAAAGGTCTTTCTCAGGTTGTAATGAGGCTGGGCTATCAAGAATTCATGGTTTTTCTGGATAATTCAAAATACATAACTTCAAGAAAAGAGAGCATATCTACATTCTAAACCAGTGTTCTAGGTCACCCTCAATTCTCCATGTCATTCTTGACTTTGAACATTTATCACAATCGGCCTCCTTTTTGGTAATTCACTCCCTTTTATTGAACTTTAAATATAAACATGCATTTTTTAAAGGGAGTGAATTCCAGTGCTCAGTATGCTTACTTGTTGCAATTTCAATCTGCCAACTCATACCCATTCTTGTTGAATAAATTGCACCTATGCTCTCTATCCCTAAGTGTGTCGGGACAGGATATAATCATTTACAAGCCTGGTGTGCATCAAGAAAATAAAAATTCAGGCTCAAATGGGCTATCAAAAAATAGGAAAAATTTATTCACAGGTTGGCTATTTGGCACTGAGCAATTTATATATTTACAAGATGCCTTAATCACGTCCATGTTTTTCATGTGCAGAATAAAATCCAGAAACTCAAGCAATAGCAGTTGACAAGCAACGGTGAAAACTCCCAAAGTGTTTAGTCTCACAAACTCACCAGCTTATGGCTATTTTTGCTTGATAAAATCACCATTGAAATTAATTAACAACCTTGATATATTTTCCTACACAATATCCTAATCCTAACTGAGTATGGAATCAACCACTAAATTCCTTTTTCTCTTCTAATTCAGTTAGTTAGGCTGCTTAGTTTTGAGATTTTGAAATTGAATTCCTTAAATCCTAATAAAATGAAAAACAAATATCCTAAATTACTAAAATAACAAGAAAAATGAATCCTAAAAATCCATATTGTATAGGAATGATGTACCAGTAATGTGTCAGATACAGTACAGATCAAATCAAAAGAAAAGAAATAAAAGAAAATAAAAGAAAAGAAATGAAAAAAAATGAAAAGGAAAAAGAAAAGAAAAACATTGAAATCAATCCTCATCCTCCTGTAAGTCCTCATCCTGCTCTCCAGCTGCCGCTGCTCCACCTCCTCCCGGAACAACAGGCATGTCCCCAGGCCACTGCACATAATCTCGAAACTGGTCTGGTGGCATAACAGGGAAGGGGCCTTGAAGGTTGTGGTACAAAATCTGCTGTATGTACAACATCCCTCGATGACCAGCTATGTTCTGCTGACATAGGTGCTCATTCCACAAGTGTTGTGGAATGCCATCTAGAGGTGGCTGCAATGGTGCCTTCTAAGGCTCTGGTGGTGGATCCAACTCCTCCTGTGGTATGCAGTTGGCCTCAATGTACCCCTTGGTCATAGGGGTTTTGATAGGAGCAGTGGGGTGTACAACAATCCCCTGAGGCCGGCACAAAGCAGTGATAAGCGAAGGGAATCCTAGACTAATCCTAGAGCGTGCACTGCGACGCCTCACAGCAGACACCGTCTGGTATATCTTATGAGATATAACTCTGGCAATGTCGATGTCCTGCTCAGTCAGGACACAATATATAGTGTGTCGTCTCAGCATTTTTCCCTTAATAAGTGTTGTAATTATATAGGAATTTTACGTAAATTTAACACTTATCAGCAACTAATTCTTTCATTTCTTATGATTGTGTGAAACAGTTAGACTTACATGCAGTTTCCTTACCCTACTACCTAAATGTAATAACCCCCGCCAAGGAGGCAATTCCCACTTCCCTTGTATGTTCCAAATGCCCCATTGTTATACAAGGGAGGGCCTTCGAGTTTGACCTGATTTGTTTGCCATTAAGGGCTATAGACATCATTCTTGGCATAAACTGGTTATCTTAGAACCAGGTCATGCTTGATTGCATCAGTAAGGAAGTTGTCTTCCCGGTTCTCCCTCCTCTTCCAAGGGAGAAGCCACTTGTACTCTTGTCCAGTACCACCCAAGTGTCTGAATGCCTTAGTGACGGGAGTAGTTGTTTTATTTTGTTACTTTCCTCAACTCTAGACTCTAGTATTAACTTGAGCAGTGTAGCCACGGTTAGGGAGTTTCAAGATGTGTTTCCTAGTGAGGTGACTACCTTACCTCCAAACCGAGAGATAAAGTTTACCATTGACTTGGTACCGGGCACAGGGCCCATTTCCAAGGAACCCTATAGGATGTCCCCACTAGAGCTTAGTGATGGGATTTAGGCAAGCGGACCAAAATTCCAGCAGTATAATAATAAATAAAGAGTATCGTATCCACAGGGAACAGTTCACTTCGTATTTATTAGTGATCAGACTATCAAGTAATAAACTATTTTTTATGATTGTTGTGCAGAAAGTAAATAGCATAAAATAAATGAGATAGTATAGATAGAGTAAGATAGCGTTACTTGGATCAGGATTGAATTACGTATCATCGCACCCCTTACATATGTGAATTCCAATATTAATTAAGAATATATTTCTTGTTAGAAACACAGGAAACACTAGATGGAGGGGTTGAATAGTGTTTTAAGCTTTTCGTGTCAATCTTGTAAATCTTTTATTTAAATCATGAAGATGAATAATATTTAAAATGAATCTTAAGATCAGAGATAATTAAAACGTGCGGAAGATAAGAAAAATAAAGTTTCTTTTAAGTCTTAAGATTATTTTAAACAGATACTTCTCAAGATATCTTCTGAAGATTATTACATTGAATGTTTTTCAAAACTGTTTCTGAAATACTTCAGATGACTATAGGTTGTCTGAAGTCTATTCCAGATTTCTGAACTGAGGTCTTTCCAGATAATTGTTTCAGAAGTAATTCAAAAGACATTATTTGTAATGCTTCAAGTGATATGAGAAACATCTCATGTTTTGTTCTTAAGAAAGATCATTTTATTGAAATCGTTGTGTTAAGTTTGTTATGAAAATAACTTTTCAATCCCCAACATAAATATGAAAACTGTAAATAAAGAGATTAAGGGAAAGAAAACTTAGGCACGGAATTTATCCTGGTTCACCCACAAACCCGTGAGCTACATCCAGTCCCAGAGGCAAACCACCACTGGATTTCCCACTCTCTGAATCCATAGATACAAGTATTATTCACAGCCTCTTCAGGCCAACACAAGTATTACTTTGTTTTCAACTGCCTCTCCAGGCAACTCAATGAGTATTCTTTGCTTATCAACTGCCTCCCCAGGCAACTCAATGAGTATTCTTTTGCAGGCAGCCTCTCCAGGCGCAACGAGTATAGTCTCTCCAGACACAACGAGTACAGTCTCTCCAGACATCACGAGTACAGTCTCTCCAGACAACACGAGTATAGTCTCTCCAGACATCACCAAGTATTCCTTTGTTTTCAACTACCTCTCCAGGCAACATATGCAATATTCTTTTTCAGTCTAGCCTCTCCAGGCTTTACGTCTAAGTATTCTTTTGTTTTCAACTGCCTCTCCAGGCAACATATGCAGTATTCTTTTTCAGTCTAGCCTCTCCAGGCTTTGCAAACTAAGTATTCTTTCTTCCACCAAGCCTCTCCAGGCTCTCAGACACTAACCACAGTAGTGTATGAGTATTCTTTCTTCCACCAAGCCTCTCCAGGCTCTCAGACACATAAAGTGTTTACAATTTGAACTAAGTTTAAGTTTCCACGAAACATAAACTTAATTTCTTCCTGTACTAGAGGTTAACTGAGTACTACTCAGGATACAAAGGTTGAATTCTAAGTACAAGGTTAAGACATTGATACAAGTATATAAGTTAGGTACAATTCTTTCTCTGATGTGAGGAATGACATCCTCTGAGAATTGGCTAGATAGATACTGGATTTGAGCTTCAGCCTTGTTCTCCAACCATTGGTTTCCATGGGCTACATTCTCACCCATATCATTAGAATAACCAAGATATACTTGCGGCTTCAAACCATTCTTGGTTCATTTGAGATTAAGCACAGCCTGGTTGGTTGTTCTTCCGAACAATCTTTGACTAACCGACCAATAGGTCAGCAGTATGGTTGATTCTTTTTCAACCTTTTCAACCTGGTTGATTCAAGTAAGCATGGTAAAAACCCAATAAGGTTTTTCTGATACATCTTGATCAACTGATTGAACCAAGTGAATGAGTTCAACATCTTCAAATTCTTCCTTGAGGCTATTTATATGTTCTGTTGGAACATAGCCGTTTGAAGATGATTCATAATACCGTTGAGATAATTGATGATGTGGCTCATGTAGCCGTTGTGTAATAGGGTCTCGAACGGTTGCTTCTTCTTAAGCAAATAAGTGTTCAGACAGTCCTGTTTTGGCACTTCTGTAGATCAGCTCTTTAGAGAGATTTTCTTGATATTATTTTGCATGTTCTCTCTCTCGATATCCTTTTGCTTTTCTTCAGCTGTCTTCTGATTTCTTCTGCATTCCTCAACTGACTTCTGATTTCTTCTCCTTTTCTTAGGAGTGTATATGAGGAGATATCCGTTGGATTTGTCCTTTTGCTTATTTTGTATACGCTGATTTTCTGTTTGCTTCCTGACACCATTTCTTCTTTCTTTTTTGAGTGAGGTATCTTGTCGAATAACTGTTGTTACAGTTTCTTCTTTGAGTAAGGACATATGATATTATAGTCGTTGAATCATATAGTCTTAGCTTCTGTATTGATTTCCTCAATGTTGAAATCTGTTCCATGCACTTAGAGAGCTTATATGTTCAGACAATTAATTTCTTCACATATACTCAAATGCTTGCTTTTATCTCATCAGCTTCAACATGTGCTCATCTTATATAATTCAGGCTTTTCTCAATTCTTCAGCTTGAATATTATATCATATTAATTCCAGCTTTTCTTCTACTTCAGCTGATTGCTATTCTGTTCTTCTTTGCATTTTCTTCTTCTGAGATATAGATGAATAAAGATGTAGAATCAATTGTATTTTATTCAAACATCTTTCTGGTTGCTTTTTCTCAGTCTTCTGATCAGTTCTGGGCAGCCGTCGCAGGTGCAGGTCTGCACACGCAGATCCCTTATGTTGCAGGTGCAGCATGCGTTGCCGAAAGTCTTTACCGAGTTTCCTTATTTGTGAAAGACTTTGGTCGAGGTATAAAAGTATGTTTAGCTTTTATACTGAAATGCCTTTTGTTGCAGGTGCAGCAGTCATTGGAGAAAGTCATTGCAAAGTTTCCTCATTTGTGCAAGACTTTGATCGAGGCATAAAAGCATGTTTAGCTTTTATACTGAAATAAGTGTAGTCTCTTTGGTAGAGTGTGCTTTACACTTTAGCAACGTCTTCAAGAGATAAATTCTTGATTCTGCTTGTAGGCTTCTTCAGATAGTCTTCACGTCTTCATACGGTCTTCACGTCTTCAGATGGCTTGCGCACTTCAGACGGCTTCAGCACTTCAGACGGCTTCTATGCTTCAGACGAGTTGCTTACTTCATACCGCTTCTGCACTTCAGATGAGTTGCTTTACTTCAGACAACCTTTATATTAAATCCTTCATTTGTTCTTCTGATCCTTATCTTCTGATTCTGATTCTGTTCATCAAATCTTCTTCTTCTTCTAATGAATATTTCAACCTGAAACACAATCAACAAACCAATACCTTTCTCAGTAGAATCTGTTTATATAATCTTATTTGTTCTTATTATCTTCTTTATATACTCTTATTTGTTAATCATTAAAACTAAAGTATATTAAGTCTTTGACTCAAGTTTGAATGCTCAAACTGATTAATAGACTTCACATTTCTATGATACCTTAGCCAAACTATATTGTTTTACCCCGAGTCACCAGCAGTAAAACACTCAAAGATAATCCATGCGGGTTCTCCCAGGCGACAAATTACCCCGGCTTGATTGCTCTACTTTTCCGTTCGTTAACACTATCAATTCGCCCTATATTCCTATAGTGACTACTATGAAGAGACTGTCACACTTCTTCTTCAATCATCGATTCTCACTATATTCCTATAGTAACTACTATGAGTACTTTTACCAATCATAATTCAAGTTTCCTATTCCTAGGCCCCCCCAAACTCCCTGTTGAATTCACAAAACCATTTACCAATATATTTTACAAAAACAACCTATAATTCTGGAACACAGGCGGAAGCTACGCATTAAGTAAAGTATAAAAGCACCGATATCATAGAATAGGGATTCATAATAAATAAAGAGAATTACATACATTTGGGGATTCAATCAACTACATTCAATCCTATTGGAGAGTTTAGCTACGCATGGTAGCCATACAGACCAATGAAGAAACTGTCACACTTTTCTTCAATCCTAGCGTTGCTATCTCGGTAGCCCTTCGGGGTCTCCTCTGAACTTTGAGCCCTAAAATCTCACTCTGCTAAGCTCCTTTTGATCTTTGCAAAATGTCCTATTTATAGGCACAAGACAACTATCTTAAATCTGGAAGAGATCTATTTGAAATTGTGTTTTAAAAAGCTAATCCGTGTTACTGCTTTTCACTTGCGCTCAGCGCAAGTGAAGCGTGAATTACAGAATGTTGCGCTCCATCCTGCCCTCAGCGCAAGTGGAGCGTAGAACACGCTGCAGCTTTCTCTGTTTCCTCATTTAACAGCTTGATCTCTTCCTGATCTTATCCTTGCTTGCTTGGCTTTCCTTGTTTCCCTCTTTTTGGCTTGAATCTGTGTTTATTTTGTCTTTGAATTTAAATTGGGAAAGTTATCCGCAGAATCCTTGTTTAAATGGTTGTTGATCTTATCTTTATTTGCTCTCATTTAAACTTCAAATTTGCAGATCCTATCCTCAAATAATGTTATCTTCTTTTCTCATTTAAATCTCTCTCATTAATCTGCAAAATCACAGATTTTCTATTAAAATAGCATCAAATTCAAATTCAAATTAAATAAACACAATTATTACAATTATTACTAAAAAGGGATTATTTTGGGCATAAATTACTATTTTACCCTTGATAAGTGCAGTAAAAATACAATAATATATCATATAATTGACACTTATCAAATACTCCCCAACTTAACTTCTTGCTTGTCCTCAAGCAAGAGACCTCTTTGCAATCAAAAAATTTAATTCAATCCCCTGTACAATTCTAAAAAATAAGGACAAATTTTCCTCATCTCTTTATTAGGTAGAAGTCACTTTCCAAATATTAGAAAAAAACAGAATTAAGAGATGTTACCAATACTCAATCAGAACAGGATACAACATATCAGTTAAACTTTCTCAGAAATAGCAATTAAAGCAATAAATGATAAACCAAGGAATTCTCTCATGCTCACGGGTAAGTGTTTCCCTCCATTTTTCCACCACAGTTGAATAACTAAAATTGATAGTCGTTTCTAGTTTCTAAATATGCACATGGTCAATATGAATCAAAAGGTCTTTTCTTGGTTGTAATGAGGCTGGGTTATCAAGAAATCATGGTTTTTCTGGATAAGCAAAGAAAACACTTAGAATAGAGAGCATCTTTTGATTTTTCTTGAACTTGGAACTTCTCTCCATTCTCCATCTCATTATTGATTTGTTCTCATTTTAGCTGGCCTCTTCCTTTATTTGAAGTTGCACTCCCCCCAACTTATTCATTTGATTTACTTTTTCTTTTTGATTTTTTAAGGGAGTGATCTTCTTTTGCTTTCTTGTGCCTGCTCTTTGTATTTCTTTTACCTTTCAAGTAACCAACCTTTTCTCCCATTCTTTCAAGTTGCACCCTGCTCTCTATCCCAAGGGTGTAAGGGACAGGATATAACAATTATTTGGGCTAGGGTGCATAAGAAGAAACAATCAAGCTCAAATGGGTTACCAAAAAATTTGGAAAAATTTTCAAGGGTTGGCTTTTTGGCACTGAGCAAGTAATTTAAAAACAAAAATTACTTTTATCACTTCCATATTTTCCATGAGCAGAATAAAATCCAAAAACTCAATCAATAACAATTGACAAACAGGGGTGAAAAACTCTCAATTCAGTGTTTGGACTCTCAACTCACCGGCTTTTTGGCTAAATTCCTTGATAAAGCACTTACTGATTTTAATTAACTACCCTGATAGGTTTTCCTGAGAAATATCCTAATCCTAACTGATTATGGAATTAATCACAAAACCCTTTCTTCTTTCCTAATCTGGTTAGTTAAACTGCCTAATTTCAGAGAATTTTGAAAAATTTACCCTTTAATCCCCAATTCCTAATTACTAAAAAAATCCTACAAATAAAATACTGAAAATGCACTGCATAGCAATATAATGTATCAGTGGAGTATATACAGTACATATCCAGAATGATCAAATAAAAAGAAAAAATAAAAGAAAATGAAAACAAAAAGAAAAGAAAAAGAAAAGAAAAGCACCAAATAAAAAAAAATTAGTCTTCTCCATCTCCGTCAGCTGCTCCATCTCTAGCTGCTCCTCCCTCTCCCGGAAAAACAGGCTTGTCCCCAGGCCACTGCATATATGCATGGAACTCCTCCGGAGTCATGCCAAAATCTGGATCATGCCTGGAGCGGTACTGGACATCCTGGAGATGGACCAAGTTTCTGTGGATGGAAGCATTCTGGGTAATGATATGCTGAGCCCAGAATAGGATAGAAGTGTCTGCTGCTGCAGGTGGTGGTGGTGGTTTATGGGGTGCTGAGGCGGGCCATCTACAAAGCTAAATCAAACCAAGATTATTTCTATGTAAATAATAGACTACTCATAATTAATGAAATAAGTGGCCAATTTAATTCAAAAATCAGAGCAATCATCCAGTCAAGCACTTATGCACAAAAATCTTGATTTTTAAGTTACCTAATGCCAATTAATTAATTTATTAAGAGCATGCTAAAGTGATCAATTAAAGCAAGTCCAAATTAATTACTAATCTGGGCATTAAAATGGTAACAAAATCATGCTCAAAATCATGTTATCAGTAACATGCAATAAAGCACAATTATTCAAGTATGGTCATGCAAAAATAGTATGGCATAAACTGAGCATACATGCACCAAACAGAATAATTTGCAATAATTCATTGAGAAATTCAAAAACTACCACCTAAACATATTAAAATACACCATAAAGCATACCACAGTAGTAAACATATTAAACTAAGACTTTATTGACAAATTTTCCTAATCTAAAGGGTCCTACGAGCCTAAGTTCTTTATCCTAAGGTTTTGCTCAAATAAATGAAAAATTGAAAATTTTAATCGGTGCAAAATGAATAAAACTATAAAAATATACCTGGTGTAGCTTCAAAAATTGAAAGGAAGAGGATTTGGAAGTAAAAAGGTCGAGGGAAAGGATGAATTCTCAAAGAAAATGGAGGTTAGGAGTGGAGGGAAGGTTTGGAATGTTCTTCCCTCGCTCCAGGATTCAAATAAATCCTGGAGTGGGAATGGGCGCTACATTTTCGCTTAGCGAAAGTGGAGCACGTGCCTCATAGAATATGAAGCGTGACGCTTCGCTTCACCCACGCTTAGCGTAGGTGAGACGCAGAAAACAGAGGCAAAATTTGATAATTTTGCGCTTCACCTACGCTTAGCGCAAGTGAAGCGTAGAAAATAGAGGCAAATTATCAAATCTGCGCTTCACATGCGCTTAGCGCAAGTGAAGCGCAAAAAACAAAATTGAAATTCTATTTTCTGTTTTATGTTGCTTCCTAACTTTAACTGTTTTTCATCCTTTTCTTATGAAAATCAATCCAATTCCTAATAATTTCCTTTTCTACACAGGCATTGACTCTAACACAAAAAATCAAGAAAAAAGAAAAATTTAAACAAAAAATGCTGGGTTGCCTCCCAGGAAGCGCTTGTTTAACGTCTGATAGCTCGACCCCTGCTTCTCTCATGGTGGCCTCAATTGGAGGATGATGGTTGACTCTGTTCCAGTTCTTCCTTTTAATTTCCATCCTCCATGCCAATTTCTTATTTTCTCATCATCACTGTCTTCACTAATTTCCTCTTCTGATGCTGCTTTTTTTCTCTTTTTAAATCTGAATTCCAGCATGCTTTCTGGTTGCTTTACTCTCATTCTTGGTTTCCTCAGAAATCCAGAAACCTTCTTCTTCTTTTGCTCCACAATATTTGGAGGAGCTTCTTTCTTTCTTACTTTTGGCAGCTGAGATTTAGATTTAAATTTATAGATCCCATCAGTAGGATCCATTTGTAATTTTTCTAGGGTGTTCTGCACTTGGGGAATTCCTCTGTCAATATGAAACACAATGCTCTCATCTTTAGAGCTTAATTGGTATTTTCCTCGATCAACATCCACTATTGCCTTGGCAGCTTTCATGAAGGGTCTTCCTAATATTAAGGGGACATCAGTATCCTCCTCTTCCATCTCTGCAATGTAGAAGTCAACAACATATACAAACTTATCCACTTTGATTAGTAAGTCTTCAATTATCCCATATGGGCTGTGAGTGGATTTATTTGCAAGCAGTAACTTTATTTTGGCAGGCTTGACTTTCAAAATTCCCAACTTGTTAAAATATGATAGCAGCATCAAATTGATGCTCGCCCCAAGATCCAATAAAGCATGTGTAGCTGGTTGATTACCAATAGAAAATGGTATAGTGAACTTACCTGGGTCAAGTGACTTACCTGTGGTGTAGACCTCTTCTAGTTCTTCTTCTTCTTCTTGCAAAATTGCTTATGGCTTTTCCTCTTGTTGAACACTCTTCTGGACAATCTCTTCTGTGTGCACTTGCTCTTCAAATGTGATATTTTCTTCTATATCACTTTCCTCTATAATGTTGCCATCAGTAGCAATCAAGTTGTAGTGCTCCTTTGGATTGGTCTGAGTGTTTGCTGTAAAGTGGCCATTCTTGTGTTCTGCCATCTCTGTTGCTGATTGCCTACTTGGCTTTCTAATGCTTTGACTGATGCTTTTGTGTTCTTCCTGAACCCATCAAATCCTTGTAAGAAGGCATCAATCTTCTCTTCCAATCTATTCAATCTGTCATGCGTAGATGATTGTTGTTGCTGGTATGGTGTTTGTCTGTTCCCTCCATTCTGCCCCCATCCAGAGTTGTTTTGGTTATTTCTCCATTCTTGAGAGTACTGATTGTTGTTATTGGAGAAATTTCCTTTCCTCCCCTGGTTACCCATGAAGTTGACTTGTTCGGCTTGATTTTCTTGGAAAGAGCATTGACCATTGGGATGGTCGCCTCCACAAAAGTCACAGATCAAAGGTTGGGCTTGAATAGGTTGAGATTGGACAACTTTTAATTGATGAGGGAGTGCTTTTAATTGTTCAGTGAGTGCCTCTAGCTATCTTTTGATAAGCTTGTTTTCTACTAGAAGAGCATCACTACTATTAAGTTCCAACACTCATTTCTTTCTGTATTTGAGCTGGTTGTCGTACACACTAAGCTTGCTGATCATTCTGAGCAAAGTTGTCAATGATTGAGATTGCTCGCTTTGCATCCACTGATAAGATAGTTCCTCCTGCTGCAACATCTATGAAAGATTTGGAATCAGGCTTGAGTCCATTGCAAAAAATGTTGAGTTGAGCAATATCATCATAGCCATGATTAGGACATTTGCGCAACAAAGATTTGTATCTTTCCCAGGCTTCACACATTGGTTCATTTCCTCCTTGCTTGAATATGGAGATATCTGTCTTGGCTTGGATATAACGGGGTAGAGGGAAAAATCTCTTTAGAAATTTTGCTTCCACCACGTTCCAGTTGTTCAGACTCTGGTTGGCATATGACTTTAACAATTCCTTAGCTTTACCTGTAAGAGAAAAAGGAAACAAGCGTAAGTATACAGATTCTAGATCCCCTTCTTCAAATCCCATAGTTTTAATCAATTCATAAAAAGTTGAGAGATGATTATGTGGATCTTCACTATCCAATCATGTGAATTGATGAACACCGATGAGTTTGAGATGTGAAGCTTTTAATTCCACCGCTTTTGCAGAAATTGGGAGAGCAATACTTGAATGATAACGTGGCCCTTGGTACATAACATAGTCTCCCAAAATCCTTCGGGGTTGTGTGTTCTCCATATTTTTGGTTTCTTCACACTTGACCTTTCAAAAATATAAACAAGAAAACTTGAAAAGGGTAAGTGTGGAAGAGAATTTTTATAATAAAAAGAATTAAAAATAAAAGAAAAATTCCTAAAAACTCCTAAAAAATAAAAATCTAATCCTAAGATAGAGTATATACAACTTGATAGTTAGACCTCCCAAGTCTATACGAATTGATACACCATTCCCCGGCAACGGCGCCAAAAATACTTGATAGGATTTAAGTAAGTGTACCAAAATTCCAGCAGTATAATAGTAAGTAAAGAGTATCGTATCCATAGGGAACGGTTCACTTCGTATTTATTAGTGATCAGACTATCAAGTAAGAAACTATTTTTGATGATTGTTGTGCAGAAAGTAAATTGCATAAAAGAAATGAGATTGTAGAGATAGAGTAAGATAGCGTTACTTGGATCAAGATTAAATTTCGTATCATCGCACCCCTTACATATGTGAATTCCAATATTAATTAAGAATATATTTCTATGATACCTTAGCCAAACTATATTGTTTTACCCCGAGTCACCAGCAGTAAAACACTCGAAGATAATCCATGCGGGTTCTCCCAGGCGACAAATTACCCCGGCTTGATTGCTCTACTTTTCCGTTCGTTAACACTATCAATTCGCCCTATATTCCTATAGTGACTACTATGAAGAGACTGTCACACTTCTTCTTCAATCATCGATTCTCACTATATTCCTATAGTAACTACTATGAGTACTTTTACCAATCAAAATTCAAGTTTCCTATTCCTAGGCTCCCCCAAACTCCCTGTTGAATTTACAAAACCATTTACCAATGTCTTTTACAAAAACAACCTATAACTCCGGCACACAGGCAGAAGCTACGCATTAGGTAAAGTATAAAAGTACTGATATCACAGTATAGGGATTCATAATTAATAAAGAGAATTTACATACATTTGGGGATTGAATCAACTACATTCAATCCTATTGGAGAGTTTAGCTACGCATGGTAGCCATACAGACCAATGAAGAAACTGTCACACTTTTCTTCAATCCTAGCGTTGCTATCTCGGCAGCCCTTCGGGGTCTCCTCTGAACTTTGAGCCCTAAACTCTCACTCTGCTAAGCTCCTGCTAAGCTCCTTTTGATTTTTGCAAAAGGTCCTATTTATAGACACAGGAAAGCTATCTTAAATCTGGAAGAGATCTATTTGAAATTGTATTTTAAAAAGCTAATTTGTGTTGCTGCGCTTCTTCCTGATCTTATCCTTGCTTGCTTAGCTTTCCTTGTTTCCCTCTTTTTGGCTTGATTTTGTGTTTATTTTGTCTTTGAATTTAAATTGGGAAAGTTATTCGCAGAATCCTTGTTTAAATGGCTATTGATCTTTTCTTTATTTGCTCTCATTTAAACTTCAAATCTGCAGATCATATCCTCAAATAATGCTATCTTCTTTTCTAATTCAAATCTCTCATAAATCTGCAAAATCACAAATTTTCTATTAAAATAGCATCAAATTCAAATTAAATAAACACAATTATTACTAAAAATGGATTATTTTGGGGCATAAATTAGTATTTTACCCTTGATAAGTGCAGTAAAAATACAAGAATATATCATATAATTGGCACTTATCACTTAGTGAGCTTAAGACTCAATTAGAAGACCTTATAGCCAAGAGGTTCATTAGGCCTAGTGTGTCACCCTGGGGAGCGCCAGTGCTCTTAGTAAAGAAGAAGAATGGGAGTATGAGGTTGTGTGTAGACTATAGGCAGCTGAACAAGGTTACCATTAAAGAATAAGTATCCCTTGCCTAGGACAGATGACCTCCTTGACCAACTTAGAGGGACTTAGATCTTCTCTAAGATAGACTTAAGATCTGGTTACCATCAGATCAATATTAGAGGTGAGGACATACCCAAGACTGCCTTTAGAACTAGATACGGGCACTATGAGTATTTGGTGATGCCTTTTGGATTAACCAATGCTCTTGTCGTATTCATGGATTACATGAATCAGATTTTCCGGCCCTACCTTGACCAGTTTGTCGTTGTGTTCATCGACGACATCTTGATCTACTCCCGGAGTTTATAGGAGCATGAGCAGCACCTTAGGGTTGTCCTGGGGGTTTTGAGAGAGAAGAAATTATTTGCCAACCCGGAGAAGTGTGAGTTTTGGATAGACAGGGTCCATTTCTTAGGACATGTAATTTCTAGAGAGGGTGTGTCAGTTGAACCTAGCAAGGTAGAAGTCGTCCTTGAATGGGAAAGGCCTAAGACCATCACGGAAATTAGGAGTTTCCTAGGATTGGCCGGCTACAACCGGAGATTCATTAAGGGATTCTCCCAGCTAGCATTGCCCCTCACTAGATTGACTCGTAAGGGTCAAGCCTTTGTGTGGGACGAGAAGTGTGAGCGGAGCTTCTTGGAGCTCAAGGAGAGTTAACCACCGCCTCGGTACTTGTGTTGCCGAATTTGTCCAAGACCTTCAATGTCTATAGTGATGCCTCTGGGAAGGGGTTAGGTTGTGTGTTGATGTAAGAGAAAAGATTGGTGGCCTATGCCTCTAGGCAGTTGAGTCCCCACGAGGAGAACTACCCCACCCATGACTTAGAACTAGCTGTCGTGGTATTTTCCCTCAAGATTTGGAGGCATTACCTCTTTGGTGTAAGGTTTGAGGTCTTTAGTGATCATAAGAGTTTGAAATAACTCTTTGATCAGAAAAAACTCAATATAAGGCAGACGAGGTGGATGGAGTTTCTTAAGGATTATGATTTTTGTTGAGTCTCAGAATTAATTTAAGTATTTAAATCAGATTTAAGACTCATTACTCTCAGGTTTTAATGATTAACAAATTAGATCATATAAGAACAAGTTCTACTGAGAAAGGTATTGTTTTGTGCATTGTATTTCAGGTAACAGGATGAAGCATCCATTTGAAGACAAGAAGACGAAGATAGCTAAGGAAGCAGGTAAAAGAAAGGAAGAGAAAATCCGAAGAAAGATGAAGCGAATCTGAACAAGAAGAAACGCGGAAAGAAACCTAGTAGAAGAAACCTGGTGAAAGAAAAACAACATACAAAGACAAAGAGAAAAGCATTGAAGCAACTATCTGAACGCGACCAACTATCTGAAGAAAATACATGTACTTCAGATCAGTCATTCAGATGATGCAAACATACTTCGGATGATTCATTTCAGACAATAAACAATGAACCATGAAGAAGCAGCTCAACCTTCTGAATCAATCTGCTGAAGGAAGACATGCTGAAGGAAGATCAAAGAATCAATCTGTTGAAGGAAGACATACTGAAGGAAAAACAAATAAGCAATCTGCTGAAGAAAGGAACTTGCCGAAAACGACCAACCTACTGAACCAAAGAAAAAGACTAAAAGAAAAGGAAAAGGAGAATGAAGAAGCAACAGGCTAAAAAGAAGAATAATACAACAAACTATCTGAAGAAGTCAAGCTATATGAAAAAGAACATCACGACAAACTATCTGAAGAAAAGAAAGAGTACATCTGGGCAAAGCTGAAATGAAGATAAACTACATGTTCATGAAGAATGAAGAAGAAAGAAGCAACCATCTGAAGCAAAGAAGAATAAACTCGATGAAGGAAGGAACTCGCTGAAAGCGTTTCCAATATAAAAAGCTACATCAAGCTGAAGTAATGCAACCTGTTGAAAGTGTGTGTACTAAAGTTGAACCTGCTGAACACATACTTTTTTAACGTGATGACATGGCATTTCAAACTCTCTGAAGAAGAAGAAGCCATACATGTCAGACAACTCTCTGAAGATTTATGAGTCAATCTGAACAACTTATTAAGAGACTCGAATCTCAGCAAACATGAGTGGTGAAGCTGAATTGATGCAAAGAAAAGCAAAGGCCTTAGAGCTCAGCTTCAGAACCCAACATGAAAGAGGAAGCCTACTAAAGAAAAGCAAATAGTGGTCAGAGATAGGTCAGCGCTGCTGCACACCTACTTCTGTATCTTCTCTGCAACATGCTATCAGAAGCATGTACCTCAAGTGAAAAGAAAAGCAGAAAGCACAACGGGAAAAAGGAGAAGTCTAACGAATCTTAGCATTCTATCTCCTTACACTCACAAGAAGAGAAATGAAGAAAGATGAAGAGAGAGAATATCAACTCGCTGAAGACAAAGAAAATCTCTCATGATTAAGAGCTTATCTACAATGTGTCAGAACCAAATAATCTGCACACCTAATTTGCTTAAGAAGAAACAACCGAATGAGAAGCTATTTCACAACGGCTATATTTCCAGAACATATGATGTTGATGGGTCAGCCAAATTCCTAAAGATTCATTCGATGGGAACTGACCAAAATGGGCTGCCATGAACTCTCAAACATCTATCTTTGAACCATGGCAATTTTATCAAGCCCACAGAAGAAATTGGCCAAGCTCAATACAGATCATATCAAGCCAACCTTCTGATCCTACAGAGATGAATTAGAGCTTAGAATTAAACACTTGTATCTATGTTATACGTTGTACTTAGAAGCTTTATCTTTGTATTCTGAGCTGTACTCAGTAATTCCTATGTACAAGAAAACTGAAGTTTAAGTTTCTCTGAAACTTAAACCATTCCATCTTTCTAAACACAATATGTGTCAGAGAGCCTAGAGAGGCTTGGAGAAAGAAATAATACTCTTGAGAGTCTGGAGAGGCTTGGAGGAAGAAAGAATACTCTTGATAGCCTGGAGAGGCTTTAAGGAAGAAAGAATACTCGGTTTAAGCCTAGAGAGGCTTGGAGAAAGAAAGTATACTCTTGAGAGCCTGGAGAGACTTGGAGGAAGAAAGAATACTCGGCTTAAGCCTAGAGAGACTTGGAGAAAGAAAGAATACTCTTGAGAGCCTGGAGAGGCTTGGAGGAAGAAAGAATACTCGGTTTAAGCCTGGAGAGGCTTAGTTAAAAAGGAATACTTGGTTGAGAGCCTAAAGAGGCTTGATAATAAAAGAATACTTGTATCTGTGATAAGATAGTGGAAAATCCAGTGGTGGTTTGCCCTGAGACTGGATGTAGCTCACTGGGTTAGTGGGTGAAGTGGGATAAATTCCTGGCTGAATCTTCTCTATCCCTTAAACTATTTTAATTCAGTTTTTATCTAACAAAGGGGATTTAAAAATATTCAAGTGATAACTTTACTTCTGAATTAAACTCGTTTTCAAACTACTTTGAGTCTGAACCTAGTTCAGAAGGAAATCAAAACTTCAGACTGAAACTCATCGTCTGAATATTTTCAGAAGCTATTTTCTCTACCCTTAACATTTTACACTTCGCTATTATCTAATTATTTCTAACAAGAGAAGGTTCTGAAAAGTGATATTTCAATCAACATTCACTGACTAAATCGTTTTGAAAAAGAGTACTTACTGAACCTTCTGAAATGGGTTCAGCAAGTCCTTTAACAAATCAATTTTTATCAAGTTAATGAAACGTTTAACAAATTAGTGTAAAACATTTTTGAAACAACATGTTGTCTATTTCGAAGTTATTATTATTTATCAAAATCAATTTTTAAACAAGTGTCTAGAATGTTTTCATTAAACCTTCTGAAGTGATTTCAGAAAGCACATTAATACTTATCAAGTTCAGCAAGTCTCTGAAAAAACTCTCTTTCAATAGCCCACCTTAACTCTGATATTATTTACTATTTGGCAAAAGCGTTTTTCATAATAACCTGCATAGGTTAATTAAATTGCAAGATGTTTATGAAAGGAAAGAATTTCAGAAATGTAGCGTAAAGTTTTAAAACACTATTCAACCCCCCTTCTAGTGTTTCCTGTGGTTCCAACTATTTTGAGCTGAGATACCACCCAGGCAAGGCCAATGTAGAGGCTGACGCCTCAGTAGGAAATCCCTACATGTGTCATCTATGATGGTGCATGAGATGGGATTACTAGAGGACTTTAGAAATCTGAACCTTAATGTTGAGGTTAGAGAGGGTAGTTTGAAGCTCCATAGATTAGAAGTTACCTGCAAGCTCAGGGATCTGATTAAGGAGGCCCAGGGTTCGGACCCAGACCTCCAAGGTAGGAAGGGGCGGCTATGATTTTCTGAGTCGGAGGATGGGATGATTCTCTTCCAAGGGACAGTATGTGTCCCTAAGGGGGTAGTCTCAGGTAGAAGATTCTAGAGGAGGCCCACATGGTCAAGTTCTCAATACATCCTGGCACTACCAAGATGTATCAGGACTTAAGGAGGATATTTTGGTGGGATGGCATGAAGAGGGAGATAGCAGATTATGTTTCTAGGTGCTTAGTGTGCCAACAAGTTAAGATCGAACACCAGAAACCATCAGGAACCCTTATGCCTTTAGAAATCCCTGAGTAGAAGTGGGAGAACATACCTATGGACTTTGTGGTAGGATTACTTCAAGTCCAAGCAGGGTTTGACGCCATCTGGGTCATTATGGACCGGCTAACTAAGCCAGTCCATTTCCTACCGATTAGGAATACCTACTCCCTGGATAAGTTAGCAGACCTTTATGTCAAGGAGATTGTCAAGCTCCATGGCATTCCCTCTAGCATCATTTCATATAGAGACCCTAGGTTCACTTCTAGGTTTTGGAGTGCGCTTCATCAGGCCTTCGGGACTAAACTCCGGTTTAGTATCGCTTACCACCCTCAGACGGATGGACAGTCTGAGAGGACCATCCAGACCCTGGAGGATATACTTAGAGCTTGTGTGTTAGAGGAGAAAGGTAGTTGGGATAGGTACCTACCCCTCATAGAATTTGCCTACAACAATAGTTTGCATAGCAGAATAGGCATGACACCCTATGAGGCTCTATATGGTAGGAAGTGCAGATCTCCCCTGTATTGGTTTGAGGCGGGTGAGAGAACCCTGTTAGGTCCAAAGTTGGTTCAAGAAACTACAAATAAGATTAGGGTCATTAGGGAAAAGCTTGTCACTGCCTAAAGCCGGCAGAAGAGCTATGCTGACAAGAGAAGAAAGGACTTAGAGTTTGAGAAAGGGGACCATGTATTTTTGAAAGTAACTCCTATCATTGGCATTGGGCGAGCCATCAAAGCCAAGAAACTCAATCCCAGGTTCATTGACCCATTTCAGATCCTGTAGAGGGTTGGCCCTCTGGCCTACCGGATAGCTTTACCACCCCATTTCTCCCGAGTCCATGATGTGTTTCATATTTCCCAACTGAGAAAATATGTCCATGACACTTCACACATCATTAGTTCCGAATCGGTACAATTAAGAGAAGATCTCACAGTTCCCACTAGGCCAGCACGAATTTTGGACAGAAGTGTCAAGACTCTGAGGAATAAGACAATCCCTCTAGTGAAGGTGTTTTGGGAAGATCAGACACCTAAGGAGGAAACATGGGAGAAAGAGGAGGACCTTCATTCACAGTTTCCAGAATTGTTCAGTTGAGGTAAGGACTTTTCGATTCTTTCTTTAGCCAATTTTGAGAGCAAAATTTATTTAAGGCGGGTAGAATTGTAACATCCTAAGAATTCAAACTTGTTTTTGATAATTAAGAATATAAAAAAGGATTTTTGTAGAAAAAAAAGAAAGGCTTAAGTGGGAGGGAATTAAGATAGGATTAAAGAGAAGAGAAAATCAGAAAATGGAATTCTGGTATTCTCGCTCAAGTGAGAATGGCTCGCTTGAGCGAGTCTATCAGTAAAAACTTGCAAGACTCTTTTCTGGTTTTCTCGCTTGAGCGAGAAGGGCCTCGCCCAAGCGAGAAACAGGGGAGGATTTGGAGTGCTCTCTGGAAGAATTTCGCCTGAGCGAGAATGGTCTCGCTCAAGCGAAATTCAACCAGAATTGAGGGGCTCTCTGGACGTTTTTCGCTTGAGCAAGCTGGCTCTCGCTCAAGCGAGAAGAGTCTCGCTTGAGTGAGAGTACGAAAGAGGGGACATCCCATCCCTCTCGCTCAAGCGAGAATCCCTCGCTTGAGCGAGAACACGCGTACCAGAATAAAAACATTAATTAGGGCACCAACTTAATCACTTTCTTCTTCTCCTTTTTCGATCCTAGAGATAATGTGGTTCAAGAGATAGGGGCAGCCATTCAAGCTTGAAGAAGGATCCCCAAGTCAAGGGCTTCATCCCCAACCTTCCTCAACCTTCATTCTCTTCCATTGGAGCTCCAAGTGGTGAGTATAACTCACACACTCACCTCCACCTGGAATGTTTCCTATTGAATGAACCCTAATCATTCCTATTCCCTTCTTTTATCTTGTATGCACCTACTTGGTTGATGTTTTCTCTCATTTGTTGCTTTTGTATAGTTGTATGGTACTAGAGATGCATTAGGGGGTTTTTCCCCAAGTTAGGGTTTCTTTCCCCTTTATGTTTTCTTAGTATCTATTGTGTAATCCATGAAATATATTCAAATATGAGTTGTGCATTATGGCTTCGGCCCCAGTCTTTAACCAGAAAATGAATTTGGCTTCGGCCCCAATAAAAATGGCCTCGGCCCCAGTTTTTGGCTTCGGCCCCAGTTCACCTTAACTAAACAAGATTGGACTTTGGTCCCCAGTTAATTACACTCCGGTCCCCAGTTAAAACACGGGTTTCTGCCCCCAGTTAATTGGCAGTGTTATCCCCAAGGAAGACGTTCCTTATAGTCTGAGCTCAGGTCTAGCCCCAGTTAGTGATAAGACCCCGTCTGTCGGGTAATGCAGTTCATTCATGTTTATATTAATGTTCATGTTGAGATAATGTATTGTGAATGGTGTTCCTTACTCTGTTGCATTCATTTTTTGTTCCTCCCACACTGCATGCTGCATGGTTATATTCACTGAGACATCCGTCTCACCACACGTTTCGTGGACCACATTTTAGATGTGCAGGTACCTCCACGCACGGACCCTTGAGCTGGGAGCTGGAGCTATTTAGTGTTTTGTTACAGATCTAGTATTTGGGCAATGTTAGGCCCCTTTTGATGATATGATTATGTATTGACTTTTTTTCTTTTGAGAGGATATGATTGTACATATGGTTTCCTTAGCTCTCTGTTGTTAGGACACATGTATGGGGGTATTCTCAGCTTATTATTGTATATTGAATGATTGTAGCCCATGTGGCAATTATGTAGTTAGTTCACTTTCACATATTGTTCAAGTTATCATTGGTCGCTTAAACAATTATGTGGTGGTTTGGGTCGATATTTAAAATGGCGCGAAATAATTTCAGGGATTTGGGGATTTTGCTTCCAACGAGCTTAGTTCTCAAATCTAGGAATTAGGACGTTACATTTCTGACTAACATTGCGGACTCGTAAATATCCAGGTGTTCCAAGGGGTCTCCCATCTCGTTGCAGAGCTCCGGGACTGGAATCTTCTCGAAACGCTTATCCACAGGGAAAAGCATTATACGCTCTAAAAATAGCAAGATGACTTGGATAACCTCGTCGTCATGGATATGGCGGGACTCAGTGTGAACATGCATCATACGATTACGAGGACGGGAATTGGAGTGCACCGATTGCGCTGAAGGTTGCAGAGACTGCTGGCGTTCTGGCCTAGATGACGACTGACGCTCGTGCAGAGGTGAGGCTTCGTGCTCAGGCTGAGGAGAGGCTCTGGATGCACGTCGTGGTGAAGGTTGGTGCTCAGAGCCTCCTTCTTGATCTGTTAACAAAAATACTTGTTGCGGTGTTTGCAAGCGTACCAATATCGCAGTAGTTAATAGTTTTAAAGTAAGGGTTGTCGTACCCACGAGGAACTCGAACTACTATTAACTCAACACAATTTAGTTCACTAAGTATTTACAGAAAAGCAATGCAATTGTCATTTTGGTTTTGGTGAAATGTTTTGTAAAAGAGATTCATAAAAGTAAAAAAGGCAGTAAAAAGTGGTTGAAAACAAATTTGTAAAATGGGGATTGAACTCGCTGTTCTCCCTCCTCAATATCCCGTTAGTTCAAGTACCTATTGCTTCATTGACATTGATGCAATACTCTAAAGTCGCCTAGGTTGATCCCTCGAACCTAGAGACCCTAAGAATAATATATTTAGATATCGATTCCTCTCATATCAAACACATATCCCAGCTTTACGAGCGGGTATTCAAGCAATCAATAGATAATATCTATTCCTAGTATATTTAGCCTACCAAGTAGAAACGTTTAGTTTGAAATCAAAGAAATATCTTTCGGTCAAGACTAAGATTTTATGAAAAGAAACTATTTGATTAAAATAGAGTCAAGAGTTAATACAAAATGAAACTACCAATGTCAAATGAAAGTAAATTACAGAAAACTAAGCAGAATACTTCAGAGTTCGAAGACTTCGTTCAATCCCGGATGAGGAGGTTAGCCATTCATGGTGGAGGGCAACCCAAAAGATTAGATACAAGGGAGAAAATCCCTTGCCCTAGCGGAACTTCTTGGGAGAGAAGAGAAAACTTGGAGAAGGGGATTAGGTCTGTATTAAGCCGTCCAAGTCACTCCAGAAAAGATCTCCCTTTTTCCTTTTATAGTGCGTACAGAGTCAGGGAGAAGATAAGTGCGCGCTCAAGCGCACTACATGCGCGCTTGAGCGCGCATTCAGCAGCAAGGAGATACTTCAAAATTTTTGTGCGCTCAAGCGCACTATAGGCGGGCTTGAGCGCGCCTTCAGAGAGTGAGGTGCATGGTGCAAGGTTGGCTATTTGGCACTAGGCTTAAAGAGAAATTTAAAAAAATTGCCTAAGTCATTTTCATGCTTCTACTGATAAGTAATAATGGAAAATTCAGGCAAGACCAACTTCACAACTCACAGTGAGGACTCTCAATTTTATGTTGGTTTCCCTCACTCACTTGGCTAAAAAGAATAAGGTTCCTTGATCAAATTTTTCAATTGCTTCAAAAATTTTGCCTTATTCACTATCATGTACAAAATCTTAAACCTACTAAATTGGAAAATTCGGATTCTTTAAATTCCCAATTTCTTCAAAATTTTGAATTTTTTTGTTCTAGGCTCAAAGATGAAATTGAAACAGTTGATTTATTTTTAAAACAAAACTTTCAAAAACGAAAAATTTTCTATGATTTTCCCCCAAAATGTATGTACAAGGGAAATATTTGCAACAAATCCTATAAACTCAGTGATTCCCAAAAATTTCTATACTCCTAAGTCAAGAATAGTGGTTTGATTGGGGAACAAACAAAATAGCATTCACACAAACAACGCATCCACTATCCAGAACAATAACAAAACTACCACATATATTCATTCTACCAACAGGAAGTAAACTACTCACAAAAAGTTGCTAAAAATTCTTGATTACTGAAATTTAAAGACTGAATTGAAATAACATGAAAAATCGTAAAAACAAGTAAAACACCCTTCCCCCTCATTGCATTGGGTCATTCTCATCATCATCTGTTGCCTGGTCCTGAGTTCCAACATGTGATGATCCTGCTCCCCCCGAAAAAGAGGGCCTGTCCTCGGGCCATGAGATATAAGCAGCAAACTGCTCCGATGTGGGCCAAGGCCAAGATCCAAGGACATGCGAAGACATACACATGTAAGCATAGCGGAAGGAGTAATTTAAGGATGTAAGTCCTCTATGCATGGCAGCCTGCTGAAGATGGGTGTTCTGATGTGAAAGCTCATTGTGCTGAAAGTAGTCAAGGATTGTAGTGTCCATGTGAGGCATGGGAGGAGGAGATTGAGGGACCTGATGGGCTGGTGGCGGTGGAGGCTGAGGCTGAGGCTGTTGCTCTTGATTGTGCTCTGCTGCATTGTTGCAGTTATGCTCTATGAACTTAATGTCTAGCGGGCTTCTGATTTCTTCTGTGGGGTTCGTTTGAATACCCGCAAGAGCACACATCTCAGTAATCAATGCTGGAAAGCCTAAGCCCTTGTTAGCAGCTTTTTGGTCCACAAAAGTTTGGATTTCCCCTGAAATTATTGTGGCCAAATCTACTGGAAGCCTGCTTAGAATACAATATAGCAAGTGGCATCTAGGCATTGTCAAGTCTGAATTGTGTTTTATTGGCACAATATTGGCCAATAAAACTGTCATCTAAATTTGTGTTAAAGACCTCATGCTACCCCTCAAAATGCAACAGGGAGCTCCAGCATTGTTAACCTCATAGGACCGCCCAGGTAAGCATAGTACTGTTGCAGTCCGACCAGCATCAAACCCATTCTCTTCATCTCTCATCTGCTGATAACTGCAATCTTCCTCCTCTGTTAAGACATCTAGAAGCTGAAGGAACTGCCTGATAGTCTCTCGATCGAAAGATATCCACTTGCCCCTTACTAGAGACTACTTTCCATTAGACCTGGAGTTAATTGAATCTGCATTGGCATAAAACTCCCTTACAATCTTTGGGTCATATTTTGGAAGTGGTTCTCCCACTTGTCTCCAGCTTCTTCGATTGAGCTCATCAAGGAAATCATCAGATTCCCCTCTATAAATAGATGCCTTCCTCTCAGGGATGAGTGGCCATTCCTTTATGTTTTAATATCTTTGCTAGTGCAGGGGGCTCCTGAATAATTCATGTTGTTGAGCTCGGGGTGCCTGAGAGGAAGATTCCCCTCTTGCCCTCTTGGAGGTGTTTCTTTTGGCGATCATTTTTGCCCTCATCTACAAAAAATAACACTTTGAATTAGTTGACAAAATTAGTAACCACCATTTTGCTTGCAAGAACCAAGTAAATGAGATATCAAACATGCCCAAAATTCAACAAGTGTCAACAAGAAGTTCAAGATTAGCATGAAAGCAAATCACATGTCTCATGAGCACTAAGTGTCTAATATAAACAATGGAGTCAAGAGAGACAATAAAACACAAAAGACATGGTTCAAGCATTTTATCAAACACCTAGAGTGCTTCACATTTTTCAATTAAATCAAAGGGGGAAAACCATGGAAAATCTACTTAATGCACTCACAAAGTCAATCCAAGAATATAAGATATTCACAAGAGCTATTTAGGCATACACAACTCATTGAGGCATTTTGTCAAACACTTGGTGGGCACCAAAATTTTTCAATGAAAAAGAGCATGCAACATAACCCACCACTTCAAAATTCACAAAATCAACCAACAATAAACTCACAATCCAAAAGAAAGACAATCTAAACAATGGAAGTGACTAAGCTTAATGATTACAAAAAGAAAGTTCTACCCTATCTAAACTAATGAATGCCTAAGAGAGAAGAGGAATAGAGAAAGAAAGTGGAAGAAAAAGCACTTACCTTGTTCTTGAGGAAGAAGAAGAAGAAGAATGTAGGATGGGAGCTTGAGTTGTTGAAGAGCTTTAGAGGAGGATGGAGGGGAGTATGTGCGAGAAGAGAAGAAAGAAAGAAAGGTGAGGGAGGAAACGAGAATGAAGGAGAAGTGAAGGGGGAAAATTTAATCGCGCGTACAAGCGAGGAAAAGAACTGGCTTAAAGAGGGCTGCCCGCGCGCGCTCACTTGCCCCACATGCGCTTGAGGGCACTGAAGTCATTGGGCACCGAGGGCTCTTGAGAAATATAGCTAGCTCGAGCACACTAGTATGCACTCAAGTACGCCTCAAACAGAGGGCAACAAAGATATTGACAAAATTGCGCGCTCGCCATGCGCTCAAGTGCATAGATGGTGTGCTCAAGCACACCCAACACTGAGAGCACCCTGACTCAATTTTTTCCTGCATCAGCATGCAGTTTTCTCCTACTTAGCTTTTTCTTTCTATTCCTCTCATGACTTGGGGTTTTATTTCCCTCCTAATCTATCAACACACACACCTCTAAACATGACAACACTTATAAATTTTTCAAAACATCCTACCATGATATGATCACATACTAAAATTAACTAATTGATAACAAGCAAATAGACATACACAAAACATACTAAATAGCTGAAATTAAGAGTTGAATTGATAAAACACTAGGTTGCCTTCCAGGAAGCGCTTGTTTAACGTCACATGGCTTGACGCCTGTTTTCTTTATGGTGGTTGAAACTGAAATTTTGTGGTGAGCCTCGGTGCTACACCCCTAATCTCTTTTGTCAGCCAGCTCCAAGATCTCATTGCCTCATTCAATTTTTTGACAAGAGTTAAGTTTGACAATCTTGACCTCCTTTTGGACTTAGACCATACCACTGACTTCTTTGGCCTGACTTTTCTTTTGGCTGGTTTCTTGTTTCCATCTGCACGAGTCTTTTTCTTTTGAAGCTTTGGAGAGTCATAACAATCATCTCTCAAATTTTTAGGCTCATGCAATTTTGGCTTATTTTCTGCCTGAAAGACTTCATCAGCAGCATCTACTTTAAAGCACTCTTGTTGATCTTTTGGATGTTGAGAAGCTTTAAACACATTGAAGTTAACCTCATCATCCTGTGCTCTGACCATGAGCTTACCATCATCAACATCAATAATCACCTTTGCAGTTTTCATGAATGGTCTACCCAGAATTAGAGGCACATCCCGATCCTCTTCAATATCCATGATCACAAAGTCCACCGGAAAGACGAATTTATCCAATCTCACCAAAACATCTTCAGCTATACCATGAGGATGTTTGATGGATCGGTCAGCTAATTGAAGAGTCATTCTTGTAGGTCGCACATCCAAGTCACCAATCCTTTTGAGCATAGACAAGGGCTTTAAGTTAATGCTAGCTCATAGATCAAGCATCGCCCTTCTCACGGGTAAAGCACCAATGGTGACTGGTATGGTGAAGCTACCAGGATCTTTTGATTTTTGTGGTAGAGGCTTATGAATGATAGCACTACAACCGGCCTCTAGCTTTACTGTTTCTTCTTCTGGGAATCTCTTCTTCTTAGTCAAGAGATCTTTCATGAATTTAGCATAAGTAGGCATCTGCTCTAATGCTTCAATAAATGGAATGTTGATTTGGAGTCCTTTGAAGATATTCATGAAGCGAGCAAATTGCCTTTCTCTATCCTTTTTTGAAGGAGTGGGAGGATATGGCAATTTCTTCACTGGATGTACCCTCTCCTCATAGCTCTCTTTTTTCTTACACTTTTCTTTTTTCTTTCTTTTATATACAATTTCCTCTTTATTTTTCTCTTCATCTTCTTCACAATGACTACTCTTCTTTTCATTCTCACTCTTTTCTTTTTCACTCTCTATTCTCTGTTTTCACTCCCTTCTATTTCTTTTTCGCTCTCTTTTCTTTGCATAACTTCCTCCTCAATTCCCGAGTCATCTCCAATACCTCTCCCTATTGTAACACCACTCTTATGGTGATAGCATTACATTGCTCCTTGGGGTTGATTTGAGTGTTGGCTGGGAATTTCCCTTTTTGCTATTCAGCTAATTGCCTTGCAACTGACCAACCGTGTCTCCAAATTTCTGATGAAAGCATCAGTGTTCTTCTTATTAGCCATAGAGACTTGCATGAATTTCTCCAAGGTGTCCTCCAATTTTAATACTTTGTCAGCAACAGGAGGATACCGATCTTGGGGTTGGTAGGGAGGTTGTTGTTGTCTTTAAGGTCAAGCTTCTTGTTTCCAGCCAAAATTAGGCCCTTAGTTATTTCTCCAACCTTGAGAATAGTTATTCTGATAAGAATTGTTGGGGAAATTTCCTTGCCTTCCTTGATTGTTCATATACTGGATTTCTTCTTGTTGTACATTCCCACCAGAACAGTGACCATTAGGATGATCACCTCCAACGAAATCACATCTCAGATTCTGATGAGAGCTTGAACTAGAACTCACATCATTCAATTGTTGAGGGATTTTAGCCATTTGTTTTGTGAGAGCTTCAATTTGTTGAGTCAAGATCTTATTTTGGGCAAGAATGGCATCTGAAGTATTAAGAATAAGAACTCCCCTCTTCTAAACCACTTGTCTATTATGTTGAGCTTGATGGTCAGTTGAAGCCAAGGCTTCAATTATCCTTGTGGCTTGTTTAGCATCAACAGACATCATTGTACCCCCAGCTACAACATCAAAAATCATCTTGGTATCAGGCCTCAGACCATTACAGAATATGTTCAGTTGGGCTATGTCTTCAAATCCATGATGAGGACATTTTCTGAGCAGAGATTTAAAGCGCTCCCAAGCTTCACAGAATGGTTCATCTGGTCCTTGCCTGGATGTAGAAATGTCTGACTTAGCACTGATGTGTCTTGAAGGTGGGAAGAATCGATTCAAAAATTTTTCTTCCACCACATTCTAGCTGGTGAGACTTTGGTTTGGATGGGACTTAAACCATTCTCTAGCTTTACTTGTCAAAGAAAAAGGAAACAATCTTAGATACACAACTTCTTCTTGGCCTTTTTCAAAGCCCATAGTACCACACAATTCATAAAATGTAGATAAATGAGTATATGGATCCTCATGATCCATTCCAGTGAATTGGTGTGCACTGATTAAACTCAGAAAAGATAGCTTCATTTCCATTGTTCTTGCTCCAGGTGGAGCAACTATGCTAGAGAAGTGTCTCGGTCCTTGCTGAGTTGCATAGTCTCCCAAGGTTCTTCTTGGTGATCTTGGAATTTCTTTAACCATGATTATTGGTTCAGGAGTTGGTTGAATTGGTGTTGGTTGTGGTTGTGGAGTAGAGGAACTTCTCGGCTCTTCTCCTTGAGTGGTTTCTTGCCTACTTCTTCTTCTTCTATTGTTGTTTCTCCTAGCCGTCCTTTCAGCTTCTTGATCGAACACTAGTTGATTTGCAGTAGCTTTGCCTCGAAGAAGCATATAACACTCAAACAAGGATTAGTACCAAGTAGCAATTAAAACGAAAATAAACTAGGAACAAAGAACTAATTACAAAAATCTTAATGAACTAACTTGCGGAATCTATAGAAGTTACAAAGTTCCCCGGAAACGGCACCAAAAATACTTGTTGCGGTGTTGGAAAGCATACCAATATCGCAGTAGTATAATAGTTTTAAAAGTAAGGGTTGTTGTACCCACGAGGAACTCGAACTACTATTAACTCAACACAATTTAGTTCACTAAGTATTTACAGAAAAGCAATGCAATTGTCATTTTGGTTTTGGTGAAATGCTTTGTAAAATAGATTCATAAAAATAAACAAAGGCAATAAAAAGTGGTTGAAAACAGATTTGTAAAATGGGGATTGAGCTCGTCGTTCTCCCTCCTCAATATCCTGTTAGTTCCTGTACCTACTGTTTCATTGACATTGATGCAATACTCTAAAGTCGCCTAGGTCGATCCCTCACACCTAGAGTCCCTAAGAATAATATATTTAGATATCAATTCCTCGCATATCAAACACATATCCCAGCTTTACGAGAGGGTATTCAAGCAATCGATAAATAAATATCTATTCCTAGTATATTTAGCCTACCGAGTAGAAACGTTTAGTTCGAAATCAAAGAAATACCTTCCGGTCAAGACAAAGATTTGATGAAAAGGAACTATTTGATTAAAATAGAGTCAAGAGTTAATACAAAACGAAACTACCAATGTCAAATGAAAGTAAATTACAGAAAACTAAAACAGAATACTTCGGAGTTCAAAGACTTCGTTCAATCCCGGATGAGGAGGTTAGCCACTCATGGTGGAGGGCAACCCAAAAGATGAGATGCAAGGGAGAAAATCCCTTGCCCTAGCGGAGCTTCTTGGGAGAGAAGAGAAAACTTGGAGAAGGGGATCAGGTCTGTGTTAAGCCGTCCAAGTCTCTCCAGAAAAGATCTCCCTTTTTCCCTTTATAGTGCGTACAAAGTCTGGGAGAAGATAAGTGCGTGCTTGAGCGCGCATTCAGCAGAAAGTCAAGATTTTTGTGCGCTCAAGCGCACTATAGCCGCGCTTGAGAGCGCCTTCAGAGAGTGAGGTGCATGGGGTGTGCTTGAGCGCACTGCAGGCGCGCCTGAGCGCGCCTTCAAAGGATGGTTCAAGCACTTCAGAGAGTGTTTGCGCTTGAGCGCACTGCATATGTGCTTGAGCGCGCCTCCTGCTGAATAGCTTCTTAGCTTTTCTCTTATCTCCATTTGCTTCTTTCAATCATTTTCCAATCCCAACACCTGCAAAAGTCCATATTTCTCATCAAAATAACATCAAAACTCCAAAATAAATTAAAGATTAACTACAATTAAAAACAAGGCACTATGAGGGCAATTGGGGCAAAATTCACAGCAAATAGCATTACAAAGTGCTCAAATCCTAATTAAAAATTATTGATTCTACACACTTATCACTAAGTGACGTTGCAAACGCTGCAATTGCTGCTCCGTCTCAAGCTTCTTAAGACGTTGGGCATATTGCTCTAACATGGCGCCTTGGCGGCAGATGAAATTAAGAAGTTCTCCGCGAGAAGGTTGGTCCGGCGGAGTGGTTGGAGAGCTACGACTTCCGTGGGGAGGTGGAGGTGGAGGTGGAGGAGGACGTGGCACGGTAGGGCGCGACGGTTGAATCCCAGCCATGGCTGAGACGGGGCTAGTCGTTGCATAGAAAACAACTGGCATGGTTCCACTAGTGACGAAGGGGTTTGCACTGTCTCCGGCGGCGGAGGAGCTGCTCCTAGTTCCTACCATTTTCATGATTGGGTTGGAGGATCTTCAAGAAGAAACGAAGAGGAATAGGATTGCAAAAGTTGCGTCGTTTTGCCCCACAGACGACGCCAATGATCTTCCAGTAATCTTGCAACGGCAGCAGGAGGCATTCTTCACGGCGTAGAGACGACGGCGGACTGTGGTGTACCTGCAGGGACTCCGATGCTTAAGTCGGTGAGGGTACCAGCAAAGTTTCTGTAAACAAGAATGAAAGCGTATCTGAAATGGAGGCCACCACCGTGTATTTATAGAGGTATTTTGGTGGGAAAGTCTGTTAAGCAGTTGCAACGACTTCCTGCAATTGTCCTCACACGCTTTGCCAGGGTGATGTACACACGCCGAGGTATGACATGGTCAAGGCCGGAATGTGATGTCGGGAGGTTGACGAAGGCTATGCTTAAGCGAATATTGAAGGGGATGGTTACACGGATAGGCATTGGAACGTTATTTCAATGGTTTATGTCGGAATTGTCCAATCTGTATGTCGGAGTATATATTTGACATCGGCTCTGGGTCGTGTTTGATCTCGGTCCAGAACAGTACGAATATTCATGGGGGATATTTATATATACAAGTATTTTTACCATCCTTAATCGTTGCTAATATAAACATTCAATATATAAGGAATGCTAAGTTAACTCTCTCCAATATTGGTGCTTTAATGGAATTTTTAAGAATTCGACGATGGTTCGGGAGAAGGTGACTTTCAATCCTTCTTTTGTTGACGTCATGGTGACTCAATCCTTGGTTTCTTTTGAAAGAAAAAAACTATTTTGATTTCTTCCTTTTTCAAAAAGCAGACATAGTTCCTCAATGATTTTAAATGTTATTTTAATATAATAACATTAATTTTTTAATTAACGAAACGACAAATATAAGAGGCGGCCCAATATTTAGTGAGGCCTCAAATAAATTTTTATTTTGGGGTCTTTTTAAATACATGAAGTGAAAAAAAAGGCCTTAAAAGTTAAAATTCATTTAATAAGGATTAAACCATTAACTATTGAGGAGGAAAATCAATTTATAAACCAATGAACTAATTAAGCCTAATTATAATAATATTTTTTATTTTTTATATAAAGGATGTTATTATATTTCCATATTTTGGATGACGTGAATCATGGTCTACAGTAGACAAACCCATGTTTCTGCACATATTAATAAAAATTTATGTAACAACGTTGTTTACTTAATTAGAGATGATTTTACTTTCCTAAAAAATATTATTTTTAAATATAATTTTCATAAATAAGTATAAGTACGTAGGATGATAATTATTTAAATACACAAGAACGTAAACAAAAACAAGTGATAGGTTTTCAAAATCAAATTTGAATCAATCCAATCAATAAAAAATAAAATTTGGTTGAATTACTTTTTCAAATTTTTGAATCAATTTATAAAAACTTTCCCGAGTGTGGATATATGGAATTATGTTGGATCGTTAATTAAACTATGGTTATTAATTAATTACACACAATTATAGCGAAGTTGTAGGTGAAGATAAACTATGATGGATCCTTTTCTTCTTCTCACCAGAATGCGTTAATTCCTTTCTCCCCATCCCCATGCCTTGATGATGAACTACTCATCAATTCTGTTTCCATCCACAGGACCCACATGCATTTAGCTCCACTACTACAATGACAATACTGTGTCTCATGTTTTCAAAGTAATTAACATTAAAATTCAAACAAAGCGAATCAAAGATGCAGGTTAAATTATAATATCTTTTCAAAGCGAAAGTTTGAAAGCGATATAATATATATATAACATACAAATTAAAATTAGTACAACAACATTATGCAATCACGTATGCGTCAGCTCTAACGAACATCTAATAAAAAACCTGCCTTTTTTTCATATATAAATATATGAGGGTTTCAGTTTGGCATTTGCAGAGCAGATTTTATTGCACCGCACCGCACCCACCTTCGATATATTCATTCTTACATTGCATAGCCATCTCGCTGGAACATTTTAATTTCCAAGTAATGGCCACAACTAAGATTCTGATCATTGGAGGAACTGGATGGATCGGAAAGTTCATGGTTGAAGCGAGCGCTAAGGCTGGCCACCCCACCTTTGCCCTTGTCAGAGAATCCACTCTTTCCGACCCAGCTAAATCCCCCATCATTCAATCATTCAAGGCCCTCGGTGTCAACTTAGTTTTGGTATATATATAAAAAATATATGATAATTTATATAATACATTTTTTATATAATTTTTAATCATATTATTTATGACATTTCATACTTTTTTTTATTATAAATATTATTTATTATACAAACAACATTTCTCATATATATTTATATCTATATAAAGAATCCGTAATTAAAAATTCTTTTCAATATCAAAATCACGTTATAAACGTGAATCCAAACTAATATCATTAAAGATAGTGTTAGACTGTATTCACGTATATAACATCTTATTCATCTATTTTGTGTTGTCTTTTTATAAGTGGTTAAAATGCTACTTTTTATTTTGGAAATTAAAGAGATTAGCTTTTCCTGGTAATTCATGATTTGATTATTTATTATTTGAAGCTTAATTTTATGGATTTTATTGTGAAATGGGTGTTCGAAGGTTGGGGAAAAATCTTTAAACAAAGTGCAGCTAGGATCGTCTTAATTTGGGAATGAAATGAATGAGTTAACTTGTTGTTTAACTAATTGTGATGTTCATGATGTATAGGGAGATATACATGACCATGAGAGTCTGGTTAAGGCGATAAAACAGGTGGATGTGGTGATCTCTACTGTGAGTTATATGCACTTACCCGATCAGTTTAAGATTATTTCTGCTATCAAGGAAGCAGGAAATGTTAAGGTACGCGCGTATATCAAAACCAATTAAACCTATTTTTAATTTGTTGTACATTTTCTTTCTTTCTTAATTAACTAATTAATTATATTGTTTCTTCAGAGGTTTTTTCCTTCAGAGTTTGGAAATGATGTGGATCATGCTAATGGGGTAGATGAGGCAAAGAGTTTAATATTTGACGATAAAGTCCAAATCCGTAGAACCATTGAGACTGAAGGAATTCCCTACACATATGTGGTGGCGAACTTTTTCACTGGACACTTCCTACCCACTTTGTCAGAGCTTAGAGCCACACCTACCCCCTTACATAAAGTTATTATCCTTGGAGATGGAAACCCCAGAGGTAGCTAATTTCAAAAAAAAAAAATACAGTTTAATATGTATATCATATATAATTCATACATACTATTTTCTTCTAATTAATTAATTAATTTTTGCTTAATTAATAGCTGTTTTTAACACGGAAGAGGATGTTGCCACTTACACCATCAAAACTGTTGACGATCCAAGAACGTTGAACAAAACTCTCTACATCAAACCGCTGGCTAACACGTTGTCATGTAATGATCTAGTATCTCTTTGGGAAAAGAAGACTGGTAAAACTCTTGAAAGAGTTTATGTCAAAGAGGATGAACTTTTGAAGCAAATTCAAGGTTAGTTATGAATTGTCTTGTTTGTTGTTGGTATGCAATTAATGTAAGATGATAATAATTCAAGGTTCTTGTTAGTTACGTATTGATACAGGACTTTTGAATTTGTGTATCACAATTGCAAATTAATTGGTGCAGAGTCCTCATTTCCCATCAATATGGGCCTTGCTATTTGTCACGCCGCATTTGTGAAGGGAGAGCACACTAACTTCCAAATTGACCCTTCATTTGGAGTAGAAGCTTCCCAGCTTTATCCTCATGTCAAATACACAACCGTGGATGAGTTACTTGACGAAAAATATAATTGCACACCATTTTACTTAAACCAATTTATACCTGTTAACAATGTCTAAATTTATGCATTGTTAACAAGTATTAAATTAATAGCCTGCAAGTTCTGAAGAAAAAGCATATTTTGTCGGTTACTTACTCAATAATATATTAATTTGTTTAGGATTACAAATTGTATACCGAATTATTTCATTTTCCCAATAAAAACCACGGAGTACGTGGCAGTGTATGGTGATGTTCTCAAATCATGTACTTAATTACTTATGAAGCTATTTCAATTTTGTTTGATTCCTAATATTGAAGCTTCCAGTTTCAACTTTAATTACTATTTTCCTGCTTACTTAAAACTCATATACAGTGATCTTTTCATTTTTCATGATAATTAAAGTACAACGATAGTAGTACAATACGATAGAAAAACCTGGTCAAGTTGTCACGTATTGATCCGGAGAAATCAATGCGTGTGAAAAATATTTATATAATTCGAGATTGATACGCATAGTAGTTCGGTATAAACATTCATATATAATTTAAAAGTAATTTATCTATACTCCAAATACATGTATATATGGTTATGCAGTGTCATATGTTATGTAGGGGAGGGAACAGGTCAGGCCACTTATGAGGGGCCTACTACCCGGCCTACATCAGGCCAGGCCAGATCAGGTCAATTTATTAAATAGAGTAGGCTAAGGCTTTTTCAAAAGCCTATATAGCAAAACAGGTCAGGCTTCAGGCAATCGAAAAATCCTTTTGAGCCTATCAGGCATGTCTATTTATCTAAATATAAATAAAATACTAATATTTTTTATATTGATATTATTAATTATTATACAGATTTTTTATTACTTTTCCTTATAATTATATACTTATTAGTTTGTATAAACATTTAAGTATGTTAAAAACTTGAACCTATAAGTCTATTCATATGTGCTTACGATATATTCAAATACCTTACTATAAAACAAGCTTTTAAATAGGTTTTCAGGCCTTGTCAGGCTTTAAATAGGCCAGACTCAAACCATAAAATAAAGTCTATGTCAGGTAACAGGCCAGACTCAGGTCATGGATTTAAGGTGCAGGTCAGGCTCAGGCCTTGGAAAGCCTAACTCGGCTCGGCCTATTCCCATCAGTAATGTTACGTTGTTACTGGAATATATAATACTCCTAATTAGAGTTCCAAATTAGTTAAATAATTATTTGTGAATTATTTAAATTTTATTTGTTAAATGTTTGATCAAGCTACTTGTTTAATTAAATAAATAAATTCAAACTTAATGTTGGACTCGATTATTTAAATGAGCCAAATTCAAGCTATATAAGCTTGACATTAAGGGCTCGTGAATAACTCGTTTATTATATATATATATATATATAACAATTAATTAATATAAATAATTAAAGTGAAGTAAGATTAATAAAAAAATAGAAAAATAAAACTTAAAGTTATAATTTTATTTTGAAAATAAATAATAAAATAATAAAGTAAAAAAATTATTCTATATATATCAAAATAAGTATTGAAATATTTCTTATATTACTCAAAAAATTATATGTATTGAATTTCTAAAAATATAATATTTTAATTTTTTTAATTACATGCATATACCATATATTAATAATTTATTTTATTTTTTATATTACCGTTTAATATTGAAATATTTTTTAAATATTAAATTCATAAACTTAAAAAATAATTTAAAGAAAATTTTCATAAAAATAAAAATAATAAAGTTATAAATGAGTTAAATAAGTCAAACTCAAGCATTGTTTTTAGCACGCCAAACTCAAACTTTAAGTTTGACTTATTTATATAAATGAGTCAAGTTTAAGTCACCCATTTTTTTCTCATAAGTCATGATCAACTATGAGCTTCATATGCTCAACTCGAGTACTCATTTACAACCTTACTCCTAATATACATAAAAACCCTCTTGTTGTCATAATTAAAATAATTAAGAATCAACAATCCATAAGTGAACATTCTTGGCCCGGATCGGGTAGCGAGCTGGGCTAAAATACCCGGTAAAAAATCAGTCCTGTGAAATTAATAATAATAATAATAATAATAATAATAATAATATAATTAAAGTGAATTAAAGCAATAATTCAAAAAACTTATGTGGTCCACCAGAACCAGACAAAGCGATTTCTCTTAATTTGACTTAAGAGCACCTAATAACTACTAATGTTAATTATTTATGGTTGTGATGCTTATTTAATAACATCGTCACAAGACAAATATGTTGCGGCAATAGTAAAGGTCAATGCCAATTTTAAAAATATAAAAATTAACAAAGAGGTGTCTTCAAAATTCAAGTTTTTTCTGAAATTTGGCTAATGATCTCCATGCATGGAAGATTTGGAGTATAACAAACATTAAGGCAAAGCAAAACATCAACGCTTGCGTGGGCAGATTTGGAAAAGTAACAGAACAAAACTGAAAGCAACGTGCTGGACCATTCATCACGTGTGCTAAGGGTGTTCGCGGATTGGATTGGATCGGTTTTAAAGGAAAAATCATCCAATCTAATAATTTCGTTTTTCTCATTTAGTCATCCAATCGGTTTTGATTTTTTTTCAAATCCAATCCAATTTTAATCGGTTTGGATTGGATTGGATTTCGGTTTTTCAAATAAACTAAAAAATGAAGTTATGAAAGCAAAATTATGATAAAAATATGCAATTATCTTATCTTATCCTATAACATATAAATTACTTGATGGCTTCTAATCTCATTATTGAATGTTATTCATTAAATATAGTTGCACAATAATAATTTTTTTATATTATCACAGAAAAATAATATCAATAATGATAATATATCAAAATGTTCAAAGAACTTTGGATCGGTTTGGATTGGATTGGTTCTCATAGACAGATCCGAAATCCAATCCAATCCAATTAAAAATTTCGGTTTTTTGCGGTTTGCGATTTTTTCGATTTGCGGTTATTTTGGTTTGCGGTTTTTTGGATTGATTGTTGCGGTTCCAATTGGATTGGATTGGATTTGAACACCCCTAACGCGTGCATATCCACCCATCACTCCAAAATTATGTTTTGGTTTAAATTTAATTGCTTTTCTTTTTCGTCATTCTACCTTTGTCAGTAAGTATATTATTTTCGTATTTTAATATTTTTTCACATGAATGATTTTTTTAATTATTTTAATTAATTTTTTCCATCAAATTATTTCTATCTAAAATCCTTATTTTTTATTTTTATCTAAATTTAAGGTTGATGATAAATTTAAGATATAAAATAATTTTAAAGATTAGAATTTGGTAAAATTTTTGATAAAATTTGAAATTATTTATATGAATATATATATATATATATATATATATATGAAGTTAGCGGTTGAAGAGGAGGAAATTTGAGTTTTTATTTAATAAAATTTGATATTTTTGGTTGATGAATTCATTTTGAATACAAAAAGATTTATAATAATTTAATTTTAATTTATTAAAACGATTATTACACATAATAATAAATAAAAATATATATATTTTATTAAAAAAATATAATATTTCATATTATCAATGTATTGAATATCTTGTAAGTTTTAATAAAAATATGTTTTTAGAAGTCAGAATTATTTTAAAAAACAGTTAACAAAGGGAAACTTTTCTCTAATTTGACTGATAAATGATCGAATTCGAAGCTTTGGATGGTGCCAGGCGTAGTAGGGCGTCACTTATGTACGAGTCAAACATCACGCATGAGTTTGCGGTCAACATTGAAGGCGAATTTGGAAAAGTATCCCAATGAAAGCAATGTATTTAAAGGTTATTCATCCAATCTCAAGAGGGTCATCTTATAATCATCCTTTTCATCATCTAATCTCAATGTTTTGAGTTTCGACTTTTGATTGAAGTGAGAAAAAAAAAGATAAATAATAAAGAAAAAAGTTGAATCATATTATATGTGATGAATATGGTTTTATTTTAACACGTGTTCTTAAAACATAGATAATATGTGTGCTAGTCCACATGCACCTACCTTGTACTCAAAATAAATTTTTTATTAAAATAATGGGGTACTAAGAACTCTTTACCACTAAATCATAGAAACTTTAATATACTATGTCATGAACCATCTAAAAAATCAATCACCACAGAAGTTTTATAGCATGTTTGTTATGTTTGTTTAACAAAACCATGGTTTTAAAAATAGATTTTAAATTATGTTTTAAAAAAATATTTGAAACTTTAATATTGGTATTGGTATTTATATTCATGTTTTAAAAAAAAAAGTATTTGAAACTTTAACATTTATTTCCATACCTTATGAGAATCTATATATTTATGCCCGCATTTTGTACTCATATTCAATTAAGAGTAAAACTAATAAATTAACCAAAAAAATTATTAATTAGACAATAACCTTGATTTAATTAAAAGAATTATTAACACGATCATTCAAATATAATTATAAAATATCAAGAATATAACCATTTAATTGAATTAAAATGCAATGTAATAAGATTTTAAAATACAATGCCGAATGTAATTAGATATTTAGATGACTAGTATGTTGTTTTTTATTAATTAAAATAATTATATGACTATATATATTATATGCTTAACAATTATATATATATATATATATATATATATATACTCTATGGAGGTGGAATCAAATTACACCAGTGTAAGTTACACCAAGTATTGCGCCGCTCAATAATTTTTTAATAGATCATTGTATCAAATAATCCACTGATGGATTGAAAGTTACTATCATATAAATCATACATATAAAATTTTACGTCATTCCGAAATTATTTTATGTCATTGAGATGTCTCAATATTAATATCATATATACATTTGAAATATATGATAAAATCAACAATTTGATTATCAAGTTATTAGTGTCAAATTTGAACAAAATTTGACACAAATAATCATGATGGTGATTAAACATAATTTAATGGTTGAATTACTAAAAAAACACATTTATTTTATAGTTATCAACGGTGTAATATATATACAGAGGTGTGGGTGAGGAGAAGCTAGATGCAAATTTGTGGATAACTACTCGTACCCATAATCAAAGATATTTATCATGCTCATTATGTGTAATTTTCATAGGTTTGGTTCAATTGTTATCCTAAAAAAGTTATGAGAAATTGAATAGATTTATAGATAATTTAGTTTAAGAGAAAAAAGATAAAACTAAAAGAGATCAGATTATCTTTTATTTTATTTAGTGGAAAGTGTGTAGAGAAAAATAAACTTTTCAAAATTAACAAAAATGCCTTAACACGATATTTGAAGGACAAAATATGTATTTAATTAGCAAGGGGGATTTTAGTAATTATGCTATCCTCCTATTTCTTTTCACTTTTAGAAAGATTGAAAATAAGGTGAAAAACCCACAAATTTATTCTCCTTTATCCAATTCTCTCCCCAATAAAATAAGGGTAATATCACATTTCTCGCATATTTTTATTTCATTTCTTTGCTTTAAATTCTCCTTAATCAAACATAGGCAAGGGTCCTACAATATTTGTAACATTAATAAATAAAAATTTTGTTGGAAATAATGCTATCTATTGCATTTATAACGTTATATACTATATACTTTAATAAAAATATTTTATTTTAACTTTTTAAGTAATAAAAGCACTAGCTTATTGCTAAGTCAGTACTAAGGCTTATTTATCACTAGTATTTTAACCACTCATACAATATATGAGATAAAAATTTTATTTTGTTCATATTATTAACATAATTACATAAAAAAAAAATAAGGTAACGAATGGATTTTTAAAAAGTTAAACAAAAAATTCCAAAAAAGTAAAGGGATTATGATCACAAGAAAATTATCAACGTGCGTTTCTTAATCCATATATATTAAAAATTTAAATAAGAAGCTCCAAACAATAAGAAGAGATTCATGTCATGCGGATAATATTAGATAAATGAAAATTTAAACTTTTAATAATAAGAAGAAAACTTTTCACTTTTTATAATTTTAAAATAAAATAAAATAAATACGTAAATTAATGTTAGAACATGTTCTAGTGGCAGAACTCGGACTTGGGTCTGTGAAGTCGAACTCGGATCTGGGTGTAGTTGAGAAGCGGATTCGGGTTGTCCATAGATAGGGGGTGTACCTGCAAAGGCACTCTGACGCCTAAGTCAGATATATTAAACAGCCAAAGTGATTGACTGAGTAAAGATTGTGTACCTTGTGAATTGTTGATACCTTCTATTTGTAAGGGTCTTGGGCCTGTGTAAATATAGTAAGCAAGTATTATTATAAACATAGTAAGTAGATAGGTATATAATTATGGATAGTCAATAATATCATAACAAATCCTGCTAAGGTTATTTTGGGTTGGCTTGATTAATGGGCCTAAGGGATTAGTCCATAACATATGCCCCCCAGCTCGAGTCGACTTGACAAAGTCGGCTTGAGCTTTGATCTATCCGAGGTGGGTTGTTCAGAGACGTCTTGTCATTATGTTGCGATGTTTGGTTTTCTTAACAGTTGATCGTGTGCGACGTTTCAACTGCTCGTGGCGTTTTGACTTCTTGGGCCTTGTCAGTTATGGGTCGTATCGTTCCTATAAATAGGAGAAGATCTTTAGAATATACACCTTCCAGAATTTCCTTTACTCTGCGAGAGCAATATCTCTCCTGTGACCTTGATCCCGGGGCAAAAACCGAGAACCGACTTTCATCTCAGATTTCTCCCGACTATCAGGTACTTTTTACCTATTTTCGCCTCTTTATATGATTTTATCATTGTACGAAGGAGTGATAGTGACTCTGTAGAGATTCTCCTTGGGACACCCGAATCGTGGTCGTCTAGGAGTCAGTTTTCTCGTGGGGACAATCTTGGTTCAGAAGAGTTTAGTCCTAAGGTGGCTGAAATTCTGAGGCGAAGGAGTATAGGTCCAGAGGCCTTTAGGAGAGTCACCGGGGCCGAGTTGAGTGAATTTCTTGTAAAGTCTGAGTCGGGTTCCTGTGATAGCTAGTGATTCTGATTCGGGTAGCTGTTATACAGCCTCTACAGGTGCTGAAATGGTTGAGCCTCATGACGTAGACTACTTCATGCCCGCATGGGCAGATGGGTACAATTGGCTGGACCCAGAGGTTCTTAGGACGCCTAGCATCTATCGCCCGGGATGCCCGGAGCATGTGCAAGAGGGTCTATTCGACTTGGAGGTCTTCATCTCGGCGGAGATGAAGAGGGATTATCATATTGTGATTCCGCCACGGGGAAGTCGGGTTTGTCACATTTCAGAGACTAACACGGCTTTCCTATACACTTATGATTATTTTCATTCGAAGCTTCGTTTGACGCTCCCTTTCACCAAATTTGAAGAGAGGGTTTTCATGTATTTGAATTGCACTCCTTCGCAACTGCATCCCAATTCATAGGCATTTATTAAGTGTTTTCAATTGATTTTAACCGAGTTTGGTTTTACTCCTTCGTTCAAGTTGTTTTTCCATTATTTCCAAGTGTTGAGGAAGCACCCTAAAGGGAACAAGGACGAAACGTTGCGCAGTTGGATTTCGTTGAGAGGGTTTGGCACCCGGAAGCTAATCGTGTCATATACTGAGTCGGCCAAAAGAGGAAAGATCCCCTTCAAACAAGAATTTTTTCAAGTTCAAGCGGCTGAGGGGGTGAAGCCTTTTTGGGAGGAACAAACAGATTCACGCTCAAGATACTACATATATTGGAGCAAAAGGCATTATGACAAGAATTCGGCCGACTATGAGATCTTAGAATCGAGTCTGTCCCCCCGAGATAAGTCAGTAAAGCGTTTGCTGGACGATTCGGTCAAATAGTGTGGGGTTTTTGCTAGTAAGAAAATCTTAGATGGGCCGATGTGTAATGTCGGTTCGCGAATAGGTGAGGTTTATGGCTGACTTTCATTTGTTAGTGCCCCCCAGTTGTAACTGACACTTGAATTTTTTATTTGTTGCAGCGTCGATGGCTAACTGTGCTTTAAAGTAGCTGAGGGCTTTGCAGAATGCTGCTCAGGAAGATGAGGTTAATGTAGACATGGATCTGACCCGAGATGCTGACAAAGGGGTTTCAGGAAGCCAGGTCGTGGTGGATGTCGGCGCTGGTGCTAGCAAGGTTACCTTGGCTAAGAGCGGTGGCAAAGAGGAAAATGCCAAGAAGAAGAAGAAGCAAACCGGTAAAGGCAAAAAAGGCATAGAGCTGAAGAGTCCTCTAGGGAATCCGGGGTCAATCTGTATGATTCAGATTGTGACCTTGACACACCCGAGATGGATCATATTTTATACAACAATTTTCTTAGGGCGATGCATGATAAAGTGCCTATTATGGAGAATATCAAGGACCTTGAACGTCAATGTCTCCAGCAGGCTTCTTTCCTGAGGCATATGCGGATAGATGTGATGCCAGCATATGATCAGTTGAACTCCGATCTAGAGGCACGGACTACCAAATGGGACAAGGCCCTAGACGAATTAAATATTGCCAATGAAGCTGCTGAGGCTGAGAAGAAAGATAAATTAAAATATCAAGGCTATTATAAAACAGTGAAAAATAAAAACAAGGCCGTGGAAGCAAGGCGAAGGAAGACTTGGCCAAGTTACAAGAAGCTCCTCTTAAGTCGGGGATGGACGAGGCCGTTGTAGTTGAGGTACTAAAGAAGAATATTCAACGAGTCCAAGCAAAGTTTAAGGAGGAGAAAGCCAGTCTTGTGCAGTTGTCCGAAAAGATTGGCGCCGAGTCCTTTAATAATGCCATGGCTCAGTTGAAGCTTCTCAATCACAGTCTTATGGTGGAAGGGGTGTCCTCCGGGTACGAGGTCTACAAAGAGCAAATCTGCAAGGTGGATATGGAGAAAAAGGTTTGTTTCAGTTGCCACCGGTGAAGAAGTCGAACCTTATGAGGAAGTATAGATCTTCTGTACTTATGGTCTTGTTGAACTGTAGTGGTATTGTAGTGATGTTGTTATAATTTTTACTTTTGTAGTATAGATGAACTTCTTATGTAGCTCGACCAAATGATTTTTATTTTTAACATGTACTTTTTGACATACTGTTGCATACTGCGCTTTCAACGCTTTTGAGCCCCTAACGTTTGTATGTCGGTTTTGATGCTTCGCGCTTTTAACGTGAAGTGTTTACACGCTTTTAACGCTTGATATTTTTGTATGTCGTTTTTAACGCTTGAGATCTTTGTATGTCAGTTTTGATGCTTCGCGCTTTTAACGTGATGTGTTTTCACGCTTTTAACTCTCGGGATCTTTATATGTCGTTTTAATGTATAACGCTCTTCGTGCTTTTAACGATCAGATGTAGATGGATAACCAGGATGTTCTTCACACCCAGGATTATATTAATGTCATAAATAACATTGGACGTGTAACCAGGATGCTCTTCACATCCTGGGCAAATGTAAAATAAGTCCTAAGGGTCCTAACACAAATAAAGAAAACACTTCATAAATACTTATGCTGACTTAATCAAGAGTAATACACCCTTAGGTTGTCTGAGTCCCAAAATATTGAAATGGCCTTCCCTTCAAGAGTTTCGAGTTTATATGAGCCCTTCTCGGTGGACTCAGTTACTTTGTAAGGGCCTTCCCAGATCGGAGCTAACTTCCCTTGGGAAGAGTTCTTGTTTCCAATGTCGGCTCTTCTCAGGACGAGATCACCAGGCTTGAACTTTCTGAAAAGTATCCTGGTGTGGTGTTTCAGCGCTAAGCGTTCCTTCAACACGGAGTCTCGGATGTGTGCGACAACGTGCTTCTCGTTTAAGAAATCCAGCTTTTCTCGGACATTCTTCCCATTGGTTTCTTCGTCGAAGCTTTCTACCCTCCAAGTCGGTTCCCCTATCTCGAATGGAATGAGAGCTTCCGTTCCATAGGTATGTCGAAATGGAGTCTCATCAGTAGACGATTGTGGAGTGGTTCGATATGCCCAGAGCACATGGTCGAGTTGCTCGGCCCAGTTTCCCTTAGCATTATCCAACCTTCTCTTGAAGGCTTTCAGGATGACTTTGTTCGCAGCTTCTGCTTGACCATTGGTCTGTGGGTGTTCAACGAAGGTGAAGTGATGTTTGATTTTGAGACTGGCTAGAAGTTCCCAGAACCCTTTGTCAGTGAATTGGGTGCCATTATCAGTGATTACAGAGTGGAGGATGTCGAACTGAGATATAATTTTCTTATAGAAGAACTTTTGGATCTTAGCTAACATAATTGTTGCAAGAGGCTCTGCTTCTATCCATTTGATGAAGTAGTCGACGGTTACTACTAGGAACTTGACCTGCCCTGGGGCTGGTGGAAAAGGGCTGAGAATGTCAATTCCCCATTGGTGGAATGGCCATGGGACCGACATAATTGACAACTCGGAAGAGGGTTGGTGATGGAGTGAATCATTCTTCTGAAATGCTTCACATTTTTTTACATAGTTCATAGATTGTTGGACCATAGTCGGCCAGTAATAACCGGCTCTGAGAGCCTTCTTTGCTAGAGACCTTCCTCCTTGGTGTCCACCACAGCTTCCTTCATGCAACTCGGCTAGGACATATTCAACTTCATCCTTGGCTATGCACTTTAGCAGGGGGTTAGAAAACCTTTTCCTATAGAGCTGGTCATTGACAATCGTGAACCGGGATGCAAGTCGTCTAATTTTGTGGGCTTCTTTTTCTTCTCCTGGGAGTTCTACTTTCTGGATGTGAATCTTGATTGGGGTTATCCAAGAGTCGGGCTCGTTGACGGTTAGAATTGTGATGTTAGAAATCCTGGGGTCCGAGATGACTTCTTGGAGTACTGACCTGTTATTTCCCAGTTTCTTGGTGCTCGCTAATCTGGAGAGAATGTCGACTCAAGTATTCTCACTTCTTGGGACATGTTGGAAAGTGATTTCTTTGAAGTTATCTGCCGCAACCTTAACTTTTTCCAAGTACCTTTGCAATTGAGGTTCCTTAGCTTGGTATTCTCCCTTGATCTGAGATACCATCAGTTGGGAGTCGCTGCAAACCAGGACTCTCTTGGCTCCCACTTCTTTTGCCATGAGTAAACCAGCTACGCATGCTTCATACTCTACCTGATTGTTTGAAGTAGGGAATTCAAACTTCAATGACTTCTCAATGCAAACTCTCCAGGGACCTTCTAATACTATCCCGGCTCCAACACCCTTTTTGTTGGACGAGCCGTCAACAAAAATGGTCCACTCTGTGTTGGTGGTGTCTTCAGTAGAGGTCATTTCTGCTACAAAGTCGGCTAGAATCTGGCTCTTGAGAGCGGCCCGACTCTCAAAATGTATGTCAAACTCAGACAGTTCAACTGCCCATGCTGTCATCTGTCCCGAGAGATCAGGTTTATATAAGATGGCCCTGATGGGTAAATCAGTTCGAACTGTGACTTTGTGCATTTTGTTATTGAAATCGAGGATCCAAATCCTGTGTCTAATAGCAATAATATTGATTGGTAACAAAATAAAACGTAATTTATATACTACTAACATTTAGTTGTTTTTTTTCTTATAATTTGTATTCATCTCTCATTAATTATATAATCTGTCTAATAGTAAATACCGTAATTTTTTAAAAAAAATAATATTAAAATGCATTAAGAAATTCAATACAACACTTCAGCCCCTGAGCTAGCACGTGCATTACCATCGGCCCTTTTTTTACCTTAAAAAAATTATTCCTTTTAATTAAAAATATATTTTAAATATGTATAAGTTTATAAAATAAAGAATTTTTAAAAAATATTCAATATCTTTTTAACAACTTAATATAACAAATAAAACTCTAAAGAGTTATCATTTTGATAACACCAATTTTTACAGTAGAGGATAAAAATATAAAAAAAATGTATTAACAAAGATAATATTTATTACACTTTTATGTTCATGATGTAATAAATATTTTTTAATAAAAAACTTTCATTTTTTATATTCTTATTTTTATCTCTAAGGGTTGTTGATATTATCAAAACTGAAGAATTATATCACATTTTTTCTGCACAAAAAAATATTATATACTTTTTAAAAAAATTAATCATTTGATTTGATAATAAAATCATTTTTCATAAATCTTTACTAGGTGTGAAAATAGATCAAATCACTCATTGAGAACTTATAACCTAGGTCAAGTCAAGCCAATTTATCAAATAAACTAAATAAAAGTTTTGTAAAAGCTTATTTAGTTAAAAAGTTAGGTTTTAGTAAGGGTTATCATAGGCAGCGTCAACCCGACCAACACGATTGACCCGACTTGACTCAAAGTTCGGTTTGACGGATGGGTCTACTTGATTTGAATATTATTGAACCTAAGCAAACCAATCAATCTAATGGGATTAGTGGTCTAAGGTCGAAAGATCTAACTTGAACTGAATATAAGAAGAAATTAGGGGTGTTCATATCCAATCCAATCAAATGCAAACCGCAAAAACCGAACCGAAAAACCGAAAACCGAAATCCAAAAAATCGCAAAACGCGAAAAACCGAATTTTTTTATTGGATTGGATTGGTTTTTGGATCCTATGTTGAAAACCAATCCAATTCAAACCGAACCGAACTTATATATACATATATTATTACTTATAAAATAATCATATATTTATACTTATATACATATATATTGATAAAAATACTTATACTAATATATTTTTTGTGATTTTATTAGTTAATATCATGTAAATATTTCTAAAAATATATCAATATAAAATTAGTTTTAAATTAGTTTTCATGTCTCATGTCATTTTTTTATATTAATTTTAATAAATATAAATTCCAATAAGAAAATATTTACTATTACTTCATTATTTTATCAATTTTATCACATATTTATTGTCACTTTGAAAAACCGAAAACCGATCCAATCCAATCCAATTTAAATTGGATCGGATTGGATCGAATTTGAAAAATTATAAAAAACGATTGGATGATGAAATGATAAAACCGCAATGATCGGATTGGATGGTTTTTTTGCCTCAAAACCAATCCAAACCAAACCGCGAACACCCTAGAAGAAATAAAAAAATGTAAGATATTATGTATTAACCTAGCCCCGGTTATCTACCTCACTCACACTCACAATCACTAAATGACATTCATTCTCAAATCTCATCGTCGCTTCCAAGCCCTAAGTCACTCAGTTCGCTCCAAGTCTACTTTGACGTCATTACTTCGTCATCTCCTCACCGTTCGCTTGTCATGACGCCGTTGCTTCATTCCTTCGTTATAGGTCCCTCGCCATTCACACTTCACCCAATCCCAAGCTCGATTCTGCATTGTTGAACTTCATTGTCCGCTAGCTGATTTCTTATATGTTGTCCAATCGTTGCCCATTTTGACATAAGCATGTCGTTGCCCATCATTCCATCAAGATGGTTAGTGGTGACTCAACGAAAAAGACAAAGGAGGGAGAGGATGTGACTGGAGGCGAAGGAGATGCAGATTCGTGTCATCTCATCGGCTTTGAGATTTGGTTTTATAATGTGGACATGGAAAGTGGATTTTGGTAATGAAAGAGGCAATAAGACAACATTTCTAAAGTATTTGGGTGGCTGGTGGTGATTGGTGAGAACCTAAGCTATCAAGTAGTTCTTTAATCCAAGAATAAAGGATAAACTCTCACAATGAGAAAACTCAGAATTTTATTGATAAAAACTGTCTACAAACCGATTCTCAATGCTAATATATAGCAAAGGAATTTCCTAAAATAAACTATCAAAAATAAACCGTCCTAAACTAAATAGATTTAATTCTAGATAAGATAAAATATAATCCTAAAAGATTTAATCCTAAATAAGATAAAATATAATCCTAAAAGATTTAAATATAATCCTAAGAGATTTGATATTGATTCCTAACAGATCTGATCCTAAATAAATCGGTTACGATATGATTAGATACACTTTCCCGAAATAGGCTCTCCTAAGATTTGGATAACAGACATAATCAATTGTCAAATCGAATAGCACTCTTGTACTTCAATCCGAGTTAAGTTAAACCACTTCTTTGGATCTTCTTCTACTTGGTGGTCTACTTTCCTTTGGACTTCAGTGATCAAGAGTTGCAAAGCTCTCTTTAACCGCTCAGATCTGGCCCCCGGTCATTGGACTTTCAATCCCTTACAATGCATCCGAGGCATCCTGGTTGAGGTCGGACGAGATTGTGTCATTCCCCCTTCTTTGAAAGGATTCGTCCTCGAATCTAATTCATCACCTACATCATATAAGGATAAGTCAGTTACATTGAATGTTGCACTAACATTACCATATTCACTTGGAGGATCTATCTTGTAGGCATTGTCATTGATCCTCTCTAGAACTTGGAATCGACCATCTCCTCTTGGTTGAAACTTGTTCTTCCTTTGAGCTGGAAACCTCTCTTTCCTCATGTGAATCCAAACCCAGTCGCCTGGTTCAAATATTACCTTCCTCTGCCCTTTATTGGCTTGTTTTGCATATTGCTCATTTTTCCTTTCAATATTAACTCGGACCTTTGCACGTAACTCCCTGACATAACTTGCTTTCCTTTTACCATCTAAGCTGGAAAATTCAGAAGTAGGTAATGGAAAAATATCCAAAGGAGTTTTGATTAAAACCATATACAACCTCAAATAGTGAAAAAGAAGTAGTATAGTGTATTGTTCGGTTATATGCAAACTCAACATGTGGCAAACATTTTTTCCATTACTTTAGATTCTTGCCAATGATAGAACGTAATAAGGTTGAAAGCGTTCTATTTACTGCTTCAGTTTGTCCATTCGTTTGAGGATGTGAAACAATAGAAAATAGAAGCCTTGTTTCCAATTTATTCCATAAAGTCCTCCAAAAATGACTTAGGAATTTAACGTCCCTATCACTCACAATTGTCCTTGGTAAACCATGCAATTGGACAACTTCCTTAAAGAATAGGTCAGCAATTTGTGTTGCATCGTTTGTCTTTGAACACGCAGTAAAGTGTGCCATTTTACTAAACCTATCAACAACAACAAAAATACTATCCTTACCACTTTGAGTTTTTGGAAAACCGATCACAAAGTCAATGGAAGTATTTATCCAAGGCTGCTCAGGAACAGTCAAAGGTGTATAAAACCCATGCGGATCTAATTTTGACTTAGCTTGCTTGTATGTTATGCACCTTTCACTCTCAGCTCGAACGTCCTTCTTCATGCTCGGCCAGAAAAAGTGCTCGACCAGGATGTCCAGTGTCTTCTGCACTCCAAAGTGTACCATCAAACCGCCTCCATGGGTCTTCTTAACCAACAATTATCTTAGAGAACAGACTGATACACACAGTTGGTTCCTTTTGAACAAAAATCCTTCATACATATAAAATTTCTCAAAAGATCGGTTAGAATAAGAATCTCATATTTGTCTAAAATCAGGATCACTTTCATACAGACCTTTAATTTGTTCAAAACCTAACAATTTTGCTTGTAAAGAAGTAAGTAAAACATACCTTCTTGACAAAGCATCAACAACTATATTGTCCTTACCATTTTTATACCTTATTACATATGGAAACATCTCAATAATTCCCAACCACTTTGCATGTCTTTTTTAAAGTTTCCCTTTAAATTTTAAAAACTTTAGACTTTGATGGTCAGAATGTATAACAAACTCTCTTGGCCACAAATAATGTTTCTAAGTTTGTAATGCCCTTACCAAGGCATACAATTCCTTGTCATAGGTTGGATAATTCAATGTTGTCCCATTAAGTTTTTCACTAAAGTATGCAATCGGTTGAGATTCCTGCATTAAAACAGCCCATATACCAACACCAGAAGCATCATATTCAATCTTAAAAGCTTTATCAAAATTAGGTAAAACAAGTAAGGGTGCATTTGTTAATTATTCTTTTAAAGTGTTAAAAGCTTTTTCATGTGCATCTGACCATTTAAACACAATATTTTTCTTAACAAGTTCATTTAAAGGTGCAACAATAGTGCTAAAATCTTTCAAAAACCGCCTATAGAAACTTGCTAACCCATGAAAACTTCTCACTTCACTAGCACTCTTTCGGGTCGACCGCTCTCTAATAGCCTTAACCTTTTCCTCACCTACACTTACCCCCTTTGAACTTATCACAAAACCTAAGAATACAACAGAATCAAGGCAAAAGGTATATTTCTTTAAAGGGAAAAATATGTTTTTCATCCTTATAGTTTCGGTCAACTGTGGTCTTCGTCCCTGTACTTTAAATCCTTTGTTTTTTGTCCCTAAACTTTCTAAACCCCTAAACCATGGTCCCTGTCCGTTAGTGAAATATGTGAACCTGATGAGCTGGGTAACAAAAGTTATATGTTAGCCTCAATAGTGGACCCCAAATAGCCGACTCATCTCATTAATCTTTTGTTATTCATTTTTAATTATTAAAATAACCATAATTATGAAATTAGGTTTTTTATCGGGTAAAATTGCTCAGGTGAAAACCCTAATTTAGCAATTAGGATTATTTTAATAATTAAAAAATAATAAAAAAGTTAATTAGATGATCATTCAGGAAAATCACCCTAGCAAATCATAGGACATTTGAGATGAAAACACAGGAAAATCACCGGGAAATTTTTAAGAGTCTGGAAAATCAAAGGCAAAATGATGAAAATCCTGGTAAATCACAGCATATTGGAAAGGAAAACCCTGGAAAATCACGGGGGAATTAAAAAAGGCCCAGAAAATCATAGGCAATTTGACGAAAATCCTGGAAACAACAAAATGAGATGGAAAATTATCAGGTCAAATTAATAAAACTCTTGGAAAAGCATTAGGAGGAAAGGGAAAAGACCTGGAAAATCATCAGGTCAAATTGATAAAACTCCTGGAAAATCATCATGAGGAAAGGGAAGAGAACTGGAAAACCATCAGGTCAAATTGATAAAATTCCTGGAAAATCATCAGGAGGAAAGGGAAAAGACCTGGAAAACCATCAGGTCAAATTGATAAACTCCTGGAAAATCATCAGGAGGAAGGGGAAGAGACCTGGAAAACCATCAAGTCAAATTGATAAAATTCCTGGAAAATCATCAGGAGGAAAGGGAAAAGACCTGAAAAACCATCAGGTCAAATTGATAAACTCGGAAGAGACTAGGTGTCACAATACCCAGCTAGTGTTTTACTACCCTAAAAAAAAGAGACTAGGTTTTACAACACCTAGGATGAGGAAATAGGCATCTCACTGCCTAAAAACAGATAACTAGGCCACTCAAGACCAAGAGTTACGATGTCACAGTGCCCAAAAATGGGAGCAAAATGCATGCAAGGAATGACATTGGAATTTTGAATTTCAAGATTTGATTTATCTTTTGAGAGAAAACTTTACATGGATTTTAAAGATTCAAATTTTATGAAAATTTCCGGAGAAATAACATTCCCACAAATGATTTGAAATTTTTCACCATTAAGTCAAAACACTCATCCAATTGCTTAAGGATACGCAAGTGACATCCAAGGGGTAAGGGGAAAAACAGAGAGTTTTGTTTTTTTTTTTTTGTGAAGGGAATAGGTCTGAGATATGGATCAAGCCCCCAAATCAAGCATCAACGTGATGAAAACATGATCCTGTGAGGTGGTGAAAACTTGTATACTTCTTATGAAGAAGAATAATGAGCCCCCAAGTTGAAATATAGACATTTATGATACTCAAATTCTTCTAATGATTCTTGTTTCCAATGCTTAGTGAACAGACTAACATCTGCTTTTATCAATAAAGAAACTCAAGTGCATCTTTCCTTTGAAGATTTATTTCTTCTTTCTTTTTATTTTTCTTCTTCTTCTTTCTTCCTTTTCTCTTTTTTTTGGGAACAAAGTGTATAAGCGAATGCAAACAAATCAAATCATTTTTGTCTCGAAATTAAATATCAAGAAAATAACAGAAATCAATTTTTGATCAGAATGGGCTTTATTGGCCTTGTAACGTGGCCAAGGGTTAAATGGTTATGAAAGAAAAGGATATTAAGACCCAAAATGAGTGTTTAAGGGTTCATTGGGACAAAGGATCTGTTGCACAATGATACATTTTGAAACATAATTCAATTAAAGTGATGTTCTCAACATTCTCCCATTTTCACATCTTCCAAGTTGTCAATCTTTCATTTCTTTCTTTTATTTCTCATTCGTTTTCATCTTCCTTCTTTTGTTTTCGTTCTTTCACATTTTCAATTTTTCCTCTCTTTTTTGGATGAGTAACTTGTGAAAATGGAATATAACTTGAATGAGCGATATCATAAAAATTCATGAGACTTTTATAAACATATTGTGGCAGCCCCCAGTGTGGAGGTAATCCTTGTCCAGGGTTAATTGAAGAAAAATTATTTCTCATGCTCAAAGTGGGTGGGAAGGGATATTATTCAACCGTTGGATAAAGAAACAAGGTCAAACTTCATTTCAAATCTTGATTGCTTACTTTCAAAAAGTTTAATTTAGAGACAAAGTTTCATGAAACATGCATTTACTCATTTTTCACTCTTTTTCTTTTCATTTTTATTTTTATCTTTTCTCATCATTTCTTTTTCACTTTCTCTTTTTTTAAAGGAAAGCGTCACTTATGAGACAATGAGACAAGTTAGATTCTTGATGGAAGCAAAATGTAGCTAAAAGCAGCATGCTCAAACTTCCTTTTGTTCTCCTTATCCTCCTTATCAAACCACCATCTTCATGAAAAGGTCTTCAAAAAAGATTTGAATTCAAGATAATATTTGAAAGGACTTGATCAATGAAATGACCCATCAAATGAGGTTATGAGGTAAGTGAATTTGACAAGTGGGTACAACAACCTCATGGTGACATTGAGAAGTGTGGTGGCATAATTAATTGGACACGAGAATTGGTGGAAGGTCAGGAATCAAGTGTTATGACAAAATGGTGAAAATTTAAAGATTGCAAACAAATGAGTTTGGGGAATGTTAATTCAAAACCTGAATCTTTTCACTTTGTTTTGTCATTTTCATTTTTTAATTTTGAAAGATGCAACAAGAAAATGCATGAAATCCAAGTTGGGGAGAAACAAGATGTGAATATCATGAATGTAAAATTTTTTCATTTTTAATGCAAAAAAGAGAAGAGATGATTAAAATTTTGTGCAAAGGAACGTGGGGATCAAACATTTAAAGAAGGAAAAAGGTGAATGCTCCCATTGTCCTACAAGGGTGAATCTTGGAATTGGATAATTCTATGGTCGGACAAACCCCTAATTAGGTCAGAACCTATGGTCAAACTACCAGTGCATATATTTAGGGATGGATCTAAACCCCTAACTGATATGGTCCCCAGATTGCCCTTATCTAGAATATAGACAAGGACCTAGTTCATATCTCAACCATAAGTAGGGATGAATCCCTCTCAATATGATTGGTCCATGATACTAGTAACAATCTGAGTGGAAAATTAGTGACTGTCAAGGAAGCATAGCTCCATCAATAACAACACTAAACTCCCTTCTACTCCTATAGCTTGGAGGGCTCGGGTATAGAGCCCAAAGCTGTGTGTGAGGATAGTGATGGTGAAGTGTGTGCTGGGAGCATGAAAACCTACACCAACTACCAGCCTGCAAAAGAGGTAAGCAAATAATATGTACAATAAACAACAGTCTTTAAACTTAAGGTTGGAACAAAATATATTTACAAGGAAAGAAATACAAAATATTCACAACAAAATGAATGGAAAAAATGAATGTATTTACAACATAATATACAAAATAAAAAAATAAGAGGAGTAAAACAAATATAAAAGTTAATATTTCACAATTAATTAAGAAAGGCTTGACTCTCACAGTCCACAGTGGAGTCGCCAGCTGACGCAACCGGGGCCACGACAGGGCGGTGAGCCGAAATCAGAAAAAATTAATTGTTTCAATTTTACTGAATAAAAAAATGGGCCCAAGCTAGCCCCAAAATAAAAGAGAACTTAAGCTTTACAAAAAAATATGGCCCAAGTTGGCCCAAATAAAAAAGAAATAATCTAAAAAGAAAAAAAGTCTCCTTTTTTTAATGTGGCCCAAGTTGGCCCAAGAGTTTTTTTAAAAAAAACAATTTTCAAATAATGGGCCTAACCGGCCCAATCACAATTTTTCAAAAAAAACTTAACAACTCTTTTTTGCCAAAATGTTTAATTAATCTATTAATTAATTAACTTTCAATAATTAATCAACTAACAACTTAATTAATCCATTTTTAGTCATTTTTTTTAACCACGAGAATGAAAAAGAATTGAAGAAAACATAAAGGACGGACAAAATTGGGTGCTAACAGATAGTATCCACTTTTCAAATCAATTTTAGAGAACAAACATGCCCCCATGCAACTCATCAAGCATGTTGTCCAATCTAGGAATTGGATAACGATACTTTATCGTAATCTTGTTAATGGATCGGCAATCAGTACACATACGCCAAGAACCATCTTTCTTTGGTACCAATATTACCGGTACAACACATGGACTAAGGCTCTCCTTTACATACCCTTTTTCCATTAGCTCACTGACTTGTTTTTGGATCTCCTTGGTCTCATCCGGGTTGGTTCTGTATGCTGGCCGATTTGGTAGAGCACAGTCGGGTACAAAATCAATTCGGTGTTCTATACCTCTTGAAGGTGGTAATCCTTGAGGTAGCTCATCCAGAAAGACTTCTTCAAATTCCTGCAATAATTTTTTAATTTCAGAAGGTAGAGAATTGTTAGAATCATCAGAGAAATATAAGTCTTTAAAAACAAAAATCAATAATTGCCCTTTATCTAACAATACACTTTCAACTTCCCTTTTTCTTGCAAAAGCGTTCACTTTGCTTCTGCCTTGGCTCGGTTGTAACGTCGTATAGACATCCAATCTTGAAGTCGGATTCGATCTCATGGCCACTTCTCTCTTCTCTTTTCTTTCTTTTTCTTGAACAGAAAATTGTTCTTCTAATTCCTTGCTTTCCCTAGCAATTCTTATTTGATCTGCATATGCTTCAGAAGGCTGCAGAGGGGTTATCACAAAGGCTTTATTATTTAATTTAAAACTATACCTGTTGTGATACCCATCATGAGTTACTCGCCTATCAAATTGCCATGGTAGTCGGCCAAGTAGGATATGTCCAGGATGCATAGGTGCAACATCACACAAGACTTTGTCTTCATATTTTCCAATGGAAAATGAAAGCAAAACTCATTTTGTTACCCTTATGTCCCCACAATCATTTAGCCACTACAGTCTATAAGGATTAGGATGTTTTATGGTAGGTAATTTTAATTTCTCAACCATCAAAATACTAGAAACATTGGTACAGCTACCACTATCAATTAAAAGACTGCAAACCTTATCACTTACGCGACACCTTGTATGGAATATGTGCTCACGTTGCTCCTCAACTCCTCCCATCTTTGGTTGTGCATTCAACACCCTCCTGGTAACTAATGCATTACTGTGGTCTGGCTCGGTGTATTCTACTTCACTGTAATCCTCCAGCTCGGGTAATTCATCATCTTCTTCTTCACTTGCACTTTCCACTTCACCATTGTCACGCATGAGTATGACCCTCTTGTTCGGACAATCAGAAGCAATATGTCCAAAACCTTGACACCTGAAACATTTAATTTCATGTGCTTTAGAAGATGAATTAAATTTAGACTTACCTTTACTGGTTGAGGTCGGTTGTCCGATCTTTGCCTCTTCTTTTGGCCGAGTTGTTGGTCGGCCAGGATTTCCAAGAGGTACTAGGAGTTCCTGGAAATCTTACAACTCTGGATTTGAGTATTCTCTCCACTTGGATTGCTTTGTGTAATAAATCCTCCATCTCCACATAATGATGGAGTTCCACAACATTTGCAATTTCTTTCTTTAACCCTGCAATGAATCTAGCCATTGTTGCTACTCGGTCTTCTTGCACATTGGCTCTCATCATGGCTATTTCCATCTCCTTGTAGTAATCATCTACACTCATAGAACCTTGACGTAGGTTCTATAATTTTCTATACAAGTCTCTGTGGTAATGACTTTGTACAAATCTCCTTCTCATCACGACCTTCGTCTCCTCCCAAGATTGAATCGGTCTTTCTCCACACCTTCGCCTGCTCATCACATATTGATCCCACCATATACTTGTATAATCAGTGAATTCTACCAAAGCTAATTTTACCTTTTTCTCCTCGGAATAATTGTGGCAATAAAAAACATGCTCCACCTTTCTTTCCCACTCCAAATATAACTTAGGATCATTCTTCCCTTGGAAAGAAGGAATGTTCATCTTAATGTTTCCAAGATGATTATCCATGTTGCTTTCTCTTCTAAAACTACTTCCCTTGTCCTCTTCTTCCTCTTCCTCTTCTTCAGTTATGTTAGGAGACGTTCTACTCCTCCTTTGAAACCGATCTTCCATCTCATCCATTCTTGCGCTCATTCTCATAAATTCACCTTGTAGTGCCTTGAGGAACAATTTGAGGTCTACTTCTCCAGCATCTTCCTCATGTCGATTTACTGCACTCATGATTAATGAAAAGAAATTTGGCTACAAATCAAACAATGTTAGTAATAAAATAAGAATCCTCACAAACACTCCCTTACGTGTTTACACTCAAAAGTTTTGATTATCTCGTGTATCACTCTAATTTTTGGCTTTTTCTCACTATATAGTACTCACCCCTCTTGCCTTTTTCCACTCAACTTATCCTTACAAACTCTTGAAATAAGGAACTTTTGGGATAAATTCTACTAACAAGTAATAGAAAAGGTGTTGATGATAACTTGACAACTTTTAGTGACAAACAACTAGCTTGGAAAGTAATCAAAATGTGTAGCCAGTTACAACTCTTCACTTCAGATGGATTCGTCACCTCGGATGAAATTTTTGCTTGGAATAAATATTGTGGACAACAGAACTAGATTTGTTGTTCAGAAAATTTAATACTACACCTTTTTTTAGGGAAAAATATATTTTTCGTCCCTATAGTTTCGGTCAACTTTAGTTTTCGTCCCTGTACTTTAAATCCTGTGTTTTTTGTTCCTAAACTTTCTAAACCCCCAAACCGTGGTCCTTGCCCGTCAGTGAGATCTGTTAACCTAATGAGTTGGCTAACAAAACTTACAGGTCAACCTCAATAGTGAGTCCCAAATAACTGACTCATCATCTAATTAACTTTTTTATTAATTTTTTATTATTAAAATAACCCTAATTACAAAAATTAGGGTTTTCACCTGAGCAATTTTACCAGATAAAAAACCTAATTTCATAATTATGGTTATTTTAATAATTAAAAAATTAATAAAAAAATATTAATTAGATGAGTCAGCTATTTGGGACTCACTATTGAGGCTAACATGTAACTTTTATTACCCAGCTCATCAGGTTAACAGATCACACTAACGACCAGGGACCATGAATTGGGGGTTTAGAAAGTTCAGGGACAAAAAACTAAGGACTTAAAGTATAGGGACGAAAACCAAAGTTGACCGAAACTACAGGGACGAAAAACATATTTTTCCCTTTTTTTTTACTATCTGCATCTTTCTTTTTTTTTTTTTTTTGACTACTGCAGATCTCCATTTTTTTGTATTGTTTGCACCTCCTTTTATTTAAACTAATGCAGATTTTTTTTTTTAAATAAGATAAAGACTAAAAGATAAGGATAGATGTTACTAATTAATCTAAAGAGTCGAAGCTACCGATACAAAATGATACGAACCGGAAGCGTAAAGATAGGAACGTCTTGAAGATCAAATAACGGTAAATAACGGAAAGAAGCTTGACACAATCCAAGACCTGCTGGACGCACCAAAGCTATCAAAGATATGAACTTGACACAATCCGTGACCTGCCGGAAGTACCAAAGTTATCAAGATATAAGCAACTAGACCCTAACCAAGACTTGCTGGTAGAACCTAAGTTATCAAGTAGTTTTGTAATCCAAGAACAAAGGATAAGCTCTCACAATGAGAAAACTCATAATTTTATTGATAAAAACTGTCTACAAACTGATTCTCAATTCTAATATATAGCAAAGGAATTTCCTAAAATAAACTATCTAAAAGATACCGTCCTAAATTAAATAGATTTAATTCTAGATAAGATAAAATATAATCCTAAAAGATTTAATTCTAAATAAGATAAAATATAATCCTAAAAGATTTAAATATAATCCTAAGAGATCTGATATTGATTCCTAACAGATCTAACCGATCTGATCCTAAATAAATCAGTTACGATCTGATTAGATACACTTTCCCGAAATAGGCTCTCCTAAGATTCGGATAACAAACATAACTGATTGTCAGATCGGATAACACTCTTGTACTTCAATTCGATTTAAGTTAAACCACTTTTTTGAATCTTCTTCTGCTCAGTGGTCTACTTTCCTTTGGACACCAGTGATCAAGAGTTGCAAAGCTCTCTTTAACCGCTCAGATCTGGCCCCGGTCATTGGACCTTCAATCCCTTGCAATGCATCTGAGGCATCCTGGTTGAGGTCGGACAGGATCGTGTCACTTTTGTTTTTGAAAATTGAGATTTATTCGGCTATAGTTCCTCCCTAACATTTGCTCTGCACTTTTTCATTTTTTTTTTCAATCCAACTACCTAAACCGAACCAAATCAATTATGGTCGAGATCGATTTGAGTTCAAAATTGAAAATGAAAGGAATTGGCTCAACCTAATCTTAGACCCTTGATTGGTTCGGTTCTAAAAATACTATTAACTCGATCTGACCAGCAAGAAACCCCAGGCTTTAGACCATCTAGAAAAACCTTTTAAATCTATTAGCTGAGCCTATTTAAGTAAATATAAATAATTAAATAATATTATTAGATTTTTATTATAATATCTTAAAAATATATAGTTATCAACTTATTTAAATATTTAAACATGTTATCTTACATAAAAGACTTAAACTTATAAACATATTTAGAAATAGGTTCATGAACTACTAAAATAGACTTCTAGAATATGGAGAGAAGGAGAGTTTAATTATAGGAAGTCATTCCCTACTTTATACTTGTGATAAGTGTAATTCTTGCATCCTATGACTTATGAAGCCCTTCCTCACTTTTTCTCCTTGACACTATTAAACACAGAGTTTTTAAGATTGACATTGCTTCTAAAAACTTAGAAAGTGGATGAAAATTGAAGAGTGGACAATGTACTTAAACTCTACATAAGTTGTTCCATAAGCTACTCTGAGGAGCTTATTGAAATAAGCTAAAAAAATAACTTATGAATATGTCATAAGTTCTTTTTATAAGCTTATCCAAACACTTACATAAATGCTTATTTATATCATAAAATAAACTCAAATAAGCTCTTTCAAAAGATCCTTTTGTATTAGTTCAGCTTACAAAGAAGCCTATAACTCAAACAAATCATGCATTAACGTTGAGTTCGAGTTGAAAATTGAAACCTTAGAAAACCCAAAGTATCTCCACATCTAATATATATTAGATTATAAAAGATTTTTTATTTATGAGAATAATAAGTATATTGTGATAGTGTAAAGGGATTTTACAGTTACATCCAATCAAAATTCATTATACCTCCACATCATATAATTAGTCTTTTAAATAATTTAATTAAATTAAAATTTAACAAAATCAAATGAATCCTAATTCTATTTTGGGTTTGAATTTTGAAACATTCTCCCTCTGCGCACCCATTCAATTACACAAGCATGGGCGGCAGCGACGCGGAGGTAGAAGATGTAAACGGTCGAATTTTTGGCCGAAGGTGGCGGAGCAAATGAGGAGTAGGCAAAGTTGGATGAGCACCGGAGAGAGGAAGAACGACACCCATGACATTGTATTCTTATTACAAAAACTCAAAATATGAATCAAGGATTTATTAATTTTAATTTAATTAAATTATTTAAGAAAACTAACATGTTAATTTAACTTCTTTCCACGGATAATGTACATTACTTATTCTCTTTATTTATTTTTTATAAATATTAAATGAATCAAATGGCATTAAAATTTATAATTTTTTCTTTATTATTGCAAAATGTAAAAATGGAAAGTATTTTTTATAGTGGATTATAGCATAGACCCATAATCTTTTGGTTCACGGTGGACCATTTAATCTGAACCATTGATTTACTATTTTATATTGGACGGTGGAGATATTTACTGTTTCTCCTTGGTTAAACATCAAACATCAGGTAATATGATTTTTCCCACATTAGTTTTCTGAATTCACATATTTGCCCCATTTCAAAATCTGAGTTTAGGGTTCGAAGCCACTGATCGAAGAACCGTTCCGTGTCCCATTTTGCCTTTGTTAGAACCCTAGCTCCGAACTGTAACCAGTTAGATGTGTTTGATCTGGCATCCCATCCCATTCCCTCTCCGGTTTGAGTTGGGAATGATTCAATGTTATTGGTGTTTGGTTTGATTAACCCGAAGTCCAGATCGGAACACACTTACGGCACTGCTGTCGGATCAGAGATTGGGATTTCGCTATTGTGTGTGTTGGGATTGAGATAGTGTTTTTGTTTTGCATGTGAACGTTTTGCTCCGATTTGAGGTGGGAATGATTCATTAATGTGTGCTGGGGTGGAGGTCGTGTTCGAGGGTTGCTTTTTTTTTGTCCGATTTGAGATGCGAAGGATTCAATCATTTTGCTGAAAAGCGGGATTTGAAGAAAGTTGAGATCTGAACACCGTGAAGACTAAGCTGTCACGGTAGAAATTGATTACGGGCAGTCTGCATTGTTAGAGTTGGGCATTCTGCATTGTTAGAGTTCTTGCATTCCCGTTGCAATCAGTTGAGTTCTTTTGTTTGTGGATTTTTTACTTGAGTATGCATGTTTTAATTTTTGTAGTGAATTTAGGTGTTTCCTTGTTGGATTTGTAACCTTGCAGTTGGATTTGTAATTCTGTGATTGGCTGGATCAAATTTTGGTGATGGTATGAACACTCTTATATTGTCTTCATTTTTAGTATTGATGGTGTTTGTGTTTAAATTAAGTATAGTTGATGAAGTATCAACATATTGGACGGGAATCAGAGCTTGTCATTGTGTTATTGCTCTGTTTGAATAGACATTTAGTCAATTTTATACATTGTGCTTATTCTCGTTTATTGAATTTGGTTGTTGGTATGCAGTTCAGTTAGTAGAGCTTTTCATTATGTTTCGTTTTGGTTTTTTTAATACATTATAGTGTATGAGTTGAGATGTTTAATTGAAGTATGTACATCAATCAGGATTGCATTACCCATTTGGTTTTAGTCATCCTGAGCTACCAAATCATTTTGAATGGATTCCATTGGCTTTGAAATTGATTATTTGTGAAGATTTAATTTAACAAATTTTAGTAATGAAAGTGAAGTTTTTGGTCAATGAAAACTAATGTGGTCAATGGCACCGTGTTATTTTTGTTTGGTTTGATGTCATGAACTTGGAATTGGTATGACGACTGTAAGTGGAGTAACTGTGATAATCGTTTTCTATCCTTCATTTTTTAATGCAAAATTGAGTCTCAATGTAGAGGCCAATTGGTGTTATGCTGTAGTTCATTTTTTGAACTGGTGGTCCATGTTATTATCCATTTGTTCTTTGATAGAATTCACGTATTTAGTTTGGTGTTAATTTGAACTGTGTTAGTGATTTTGTTAATTTTTTGTTGAGTATTTTTGTTTTTGAGTGATGTTAGAACTGCATTAAAGGAACTCAGCCTGAGGCTGAAGCATACACGGGCAACTAGAGTCAAGACTTTGAATCTGGGCGTGAGGTCCAATTTTTTTTTTTGGTACATTGGCCCCTGGTAAAAACTGTTTTGATATTGCATATGGGCCCGAGGTCCAAGCATAGATGGGCAGCAAAGTTTAGACATTGCTTCTCGGTTTGAAGCCCAAGCATACATGGGTAACAACCTCATAATTAGAAATTGCAAGTGTGTTTGATCTCGAAGCTTAGATGTCCAAAACATAAGCATGGATTTGGGTAAATATTGGTTGGTGGAGTTGGGCCTATTACAATTTTCTTTTCGCTGTTTGATTTGGACCAGATTTAGTAAAAGTGAGGTTAGAAAATGAGGGTTTAAAAAAAGACCCAATAAAAGACGGTGGATTACCCACGATATAAAAGAGGAGAACAAAAACCCACGTTATCAATGCGGAACACATGTACGTACTCTGCTTCTTTAATTTGACAAGCATAAAACTTTTAAGGCATTAAACGACAAATAACGATGAAGACTACTTCAGAATAGAAATTGGTGATTGGCGCTTGTCGTAGCCCAAGAAAGTGAAATGGTAGAGTTTGATTGTCTTTTGGTACAGACTTTAAAAATCTGGTGAATTGTGGTGTGCCAAAAATGGTTTACTTTATTGATGACTTCGTCTTTCATCTCATTGTGGTCTCCAAGTATCAAATCCATAGCAACTCTCATCCTGACGACTCCCTCATTCAGCTAAGTATATGAAATGTAAAATGATCAGAACAAGTTTGGTGGGAAGTGGTAAAGTATAACGTTGAGGATCCATTAACTATTGACACACCTTTTGCAAGCGATCTTGTTTGAAATTGGTAGCAATGTTCATCCAATGAAGCACCCAGACAGCCGAATTGTCCCTGTTAATGATATTTGCAGTTTAGGTTTGGGTGTTATAAGTTGAAAATAGGTTGGTTAAAACATGTACAATTGTGCTATGTGTAAATAGACTCTTACCCATATTGAGTTGTATTTGTGATCCCCTTGGGTGTAGTTACTTCCCAGTTTTGAAAGTCTACTCTGTTAGGGTCGTATATAGGGGGATAGTAGTGAGAAGCCATCATCATGGATAGAACCTGACACTGAAAAAGTTTAACAAAAAACAGTGTATTAGAGTGTTAAATGCAACGTCAATCTAATAAAGTGGATATGTATGTTTCACTTTACCACAGTAAAGATTCGTTCTATACGTCCATTGATGTTCTCTGTTTCCACGTAAGAGTCTAGGTAAAAAACACATCGCTCTTCCAGTGAGATTACCATGAGAAACCAATGTCCACCATATTCTTGAATTGGGACGTAAATCTGTTACAATGTGGACATATGGTTGCAAAGTTAGCTAGTGGTATAGTCCGTTAAATGAAACTGTAAAAATTATGGTAATAATGAAGCATCATTATAACATGTTTGAGTTCATGAAATGGAGGCATCCAGTCTTTCTTATAATCTCGAACTAGATCTAATATTTTCACGTCCTCAGCACCAGCATCCAGCTGCATGGAAATAATGGGAGTTTTTTGTAACGCATAGATATTGCAAGCAAGAGGTGGAAATGCATATTTTTAAATTTATTTAACCTCAAAGTTAGGTGGTAGGCACCAAACATATGGGGATGGAATTTTTTGTTGCTCCCAGGTTATGGTTTGTGCATACATGCGTATAATCTGCATTAAGAATAGTAAATTTTTTTTAGTTTACTATTTTGAAAATGAAATTTTTGTGTGAAATAAAGATCTTAATATGGCAAACATGCACCTCGTATGACACCATCTTCCCCGGGCACAAACATTGGAAATCTGACTTTTTACGTTCTGTGTAGTCCAGTTTGAAAATTAAATCTCTGTGTAAAAAAGTGTAAAGTATGTCAGATAATGAAAAATGAAAGCCCCTATTATGAAGGCATAGTAGTTTAGGGTTTAGATGACCTTTCATCAATGTCATTGTTAAATAAATATGTGGATAGTTGAATTTCCGGACTTGTTAATCTCATGTCCATAGTGGGCTTAAACTTGGTGTTAATACTTTGGGCAAAGAAAAAATCGTATGGGCTTGACATAGTGGATGGTATTAGTACCCTGTACACGTAAACCCAATAATAATTATTATTGTGAGGTCTAAGTATTCAGGCATGCTATGACAAGTATGTAGTTGGAATTTTTCTTACCGTTAAAATTTTTCTCTTCCCCTTAGATCTGGAGATGCACGCAGAAGTCGTTTTTGTGTCGTGTAAGTGATTATGATCCAGCCGAGCAAGGTTGTAGAAGCAAATATTGTTACTTGAAAGGCAACTGGGTGACTTTGATTTGTGGAATAAGTTGGATAAGTATTCTTGCTATCCGTTCTCCACTTTGCGCTGTGTTGTAAAGGGTGCTTTTAAAAGCATGGTAGTTGTGTGTATTGAATTAATTACAATGAGCAAAGGACATTACATTAAATAGAGGTACAGTGATGGGGCTTTTTCATTTCAACGAGTACTGCAACAAGTTACTCTATTTTGGGATGTAGTAAGCCTCTGTGATTTAATTGTACGAAAGGCTTTTTTTTCCATTTTGATGATTAGTCTAAATTCACCCGAAATCCAGGGCAGATTTACCATTTACTCCTACAGCTGTCTTCAGCCTGTATAGGTAACATAGTGGAGTGCTTTATGTAATGTTATGCAAGGGGAAGGTGTATTGGTAAAATAGATGAGGCTCCGTTAGATCATGTCATTTATTGATGGACTTTTCGGATAAATTATTTGTAGTTTAGTCCTTCGTACTTTTAAGTGAACAGTTCTGTTAATTAATAATAAGTCCATGTAGGTGTTCTGTACGTATTACAAGGTGTAGTTCATGCATGCAAAACTAATAATAAGCGGCAAAGTTATAATGGTAGTAGGACATTAGCCTTATTAAAAGGACGTGCATAATCAAAGGAAAACAGGACACTAACTTAGTGAAGATAACGTCCTACAAAGTTTAAGTTATCATATTACAAAATGTTTAAGAGTCAAACATGTATTATAATTTCTAATTAAGTCTACTTAGTGAAAATAAACTGATAAAGTATGAACGCTTTTAGTTAATGAGTACCAAGCGAAATCCTTCTTCAGTTGGCAACTTCCAAATTTGAAGCTCATCAGCCTACTTCAGTCTCTGTTCCCTACAGAAGTTGTACCAGCCCGGTCCCATCTTTCAGTGGAGGTCATACGCGGTGCTCCAAACAAGACCCCATGTTTGCAGGTCATTGTTTGGTAGGCGAATCTGGAGAGTGTTTTGTTTGTGCTGCAAGTAGCGTCTAACAACTTTTCTAGGAACAATCTACATTACGATAAATGAAATGTAATTAATTTCAAGTTAATGGATTGAAAAAGTAAAATCGTTAATTGTGATAGGTAGAAGTATTGAATTTTGTCTTACCAAGCCTTGTTTCCCTGCTTCTTGTGCCTTGCTGATTTTATGGTTCCATAGAAGCTCTCCTCTAAGTGCTAGGAGTTGTTGAGGTTCGTTGTTGATTATAGGTTGATGGTGATTGGTGATTGGTGGAGCAGTGATGATTTCTTGGTCCATTTGGTTGTTGATTGGTTCTTTTGGTTGATTGGTCACAAAGGAAATTGGTAAAGTCATGGAAACATGTTGGGGGTCATTCAGCGTTGGTGTAAGGGTGGGATAGATGACATGGGGCCGAGAGGCATTGAATGGTGTAATTTATGGGCCATTGTTGGTAGGGGGCCTTTGTTCACTGATTCCTATTTGTGGGTGGATGAAATTCGTGATGGGTTCTGGGGGTACATTCATAGGACCTGGGTGGGGGTAATGATGTTCGCGTTTTTCGCGATTGTTCCAAATCTTGAATTGGAAAATTTCGTCCCCTTCATACATGAACCAGAAGCCAACATTTGTGTTGATGTTGTAAATAAATCGAACGAGTTCCAGACCTTTAGTCAACCACAACCCCCCCTCCCTATCTTCGATTTCCATTTGGAAACTATTACCATGGGGGTCCACGAGGTGTACATCTGTGAGTAGTGGATGAGGCAATTGCTTAAGGAAACTCCTTGGAATCTTGATCGCATCCTGATTTCAAGGAGTAACACTACTCAGAAAGTAAGCAATGAAAACGGTTGTTAATTACTATAGTTCAACTTTAGTCGTTTAAAATTATATTTCAAAACCTTTGTTATGTTCTAGCAGAATTTAAAACAACCAGCAAATTTAGCAGCACTTAAAAAGAATCATTTGGAATGCAGTAAAAACAGAGGGATTGTACCATATGTGTGGTGTTTAAGCTGACATACCCGATTTTGTGGCCAGTTTACCACGTACTGGTTCCCAATGGCAGAGCCTTGCTCCCTGGTCATAACAGTAAACAAAATCACTAATTTTATCAGAGGTGGGGGGTTTGAAGACTTTAAAAGCATCAGTTTACTATATGGATAGATTTAAAATAGCATTTGCAAAACCCTAAGTGCAAAGAAGGTTACTTTGTTCATGTAAGTTGTAACTAAGTTGAACAGAAATGTTGTCCAAACGGAGATTGGAACACCAAAGTCTGGAAATTGCTTTTCAATGAACATAAAAAAAGTAGCAGTAAAAGGGAAGAAAATGTGCGTTGTCTGTTACTTCAAGATAAAGTGTGCAGTTGAATGGCGAAACTACATTCAGCGAATAAGGAAATGAAGGGATTAGGGGGTACCTCTTGATGACCGGTGTAGCATCGGCACGGTGGTTGTACTCCATCGTTAGGGCTCGTTTCGTTCGAATGAGGAAGATTGAAGGGTTTGGAAGAAGTTCGAAAGTGGTGTTTTGGCGTCTTGTAAGTAGTGTTTGTTTGCTTTTAATTTCATTTTAATAATGGGCGAAAGCAACTGTTCAACACAATTGTTGGCTTTTATCTTGTGTACTTGTGTGAAATGCATAAGCACAAAAAGGAATAAGGAGGTTTTAACGGCCACGTGTAGCACGTTTAATTGGTAGGACTATTGGTTTTCCCATAAAAGTTTAGTTTTATTTTGAGGTTCCCGGTAATGAGTGCTCCGACAATAGGGCCAAAGATCCAAATGTTTGAGTTTTTAAAAGTGGAAATTCCAGACAGTGATTCAATTTGTAGCATTATTGGGTTTTCACTCTAATAAAAATTCTCCATGTTGGATTCCATAACCCGGGCACTTAGACCATCTCCTATGGGAGATGGTTATAATAGTTGCTTATTATAAAACAAAAGTAGAAAGTTTTTATTGGGAATTACAACTATCACAACACTCAATGCATTGGTAATGTTAATAGTTGTAATTCCCAATAAAATCTTTCCATTTTTGTTTTATTATCCTGTGCAATATTGCACAGGTTAGAAAAACCGTTAATATAAATAACTATTTTTTTGGAATTCACAGCAATGATTGCATTTGCAATTTTCAATGGAACAAACTCCAAGAAAAAATTTATTCTTTTGTATCCTAAACCTTTGCCATAAGAGCAGTCTGTGTCATTTTCCTAAATATATTTAAGAAGGGTAGTATCAATACATTTTTTAACACACTTTTGCGAACACACTCCTTTATCATTGTTTAAAATTCACATTGCCCCACCAAAGTAATTGGGTTCCACCATTAAAGTGGTGGGTCCTATGATAATTTCAACCAACGACAGAGACTGTGTGAAACATGTGAGTTATAGAGTGTGTCAATTTATTTAAAAAATTTAATTAATAAAAAATTTAATTTGTAAAAGATAAATATTTTTTAATTTTTTTCTTCGCGAAAAGAAAGGTATGTAACAGTGAAAAAAAAAGAATTTAATAGAATTAATTAGAGAAGTCGGAAGAATGTGCAAAATTTTCCTTATTCTCCTGTGCATCTACCTGCTTGTGTTATTGTCTCTATAGTAGGCAGAGACGAATCAATACTTGATTCCTAGTGAATGGGTGACTATAGAAATGTTGCTACGATTTGCATTCACTTCGTTATAATGTATGGTCCTTTTCATTTAGAAGGACAAAAGGTTCTGACGACTTTGATACTGTCTGAATAGTGTAATTACCAATTAGACATTAAGTTTGGTGTCCTGCATTGTGAACTGTTTGGTATCCGACTTAGCTAAAAGTGGTCCACTTACACGTTTTATTAAATCTACACAAAGTTGGCTCTTTCCAATTTTTGAGAAACCTCGGATGAGACGAAAGTGGTGTATGCTTAGTTGGGGGTGCCAATGATGTTGACGTTTCAGTCCTTCATATGTAGTGTTGTATTATCGGACACGTGTAGTTATGTTGTTTAAAAGTATTTGAGAATGAAGAGTAATGTTGGACCCGATGAATTGTGGGTGTGTTTATTTACCTATAAGTGTGTGGGGCCCCACTGAGAAAATAAGGTGGCGATTAGGTTGGAATTTAATGTTAAGTTGGTGACATTGAATTTGGGACACCTAACGTTACCGTATGCAATTCTTATAAATCACCCTTATGAACCACCGTCTTGTGCATTCAGATTAAGCTTTGGTCATTTTTATAATGAGTGAGTCAAATCCAGGTTCCAACCCATTTGTTTTCTTTTGCCCCATAACAGGCCCACCATATCCAACACATTTACCTTCACAGCAAGTAGGTGCTTCATTCACTCACCAATCTATTATGATCTGTGAGGGTCCGGACGCCAATCATCCAGCACATCCTGGTTTTCGTGAAAAAAGAGAGACAAGGCAATCGACCCAGCCAAATTATCATGCACCAATCACTGGTAGACCTGTCATGCTTCATTACTCGGTTTAGTCCTACTTCCTCATTCGTGCACGATCACAATGCCCCTGCATGTGTTAATAATAATGTTCTCATGGTCGAAAGTTCATCTGCTATAATGAATAACTCAAAAAAGTGTAAGACCCCAGAAAACCAACTTAATTCAATTTTTAAAGAGTATTTCATTTTAATTTTGTATGGTCATTAATTTTTAATAGTATTCCCTTTTTGTATGCTCTTTTTTTAGATGATTTTGATAACGACATTATTTTTCTGGGACCTCCAAATAACATGATCTTAGAATACAAATGTTCAATGAGTCTTGGGCAGGTTTGTATGTTGCTCAAAATAGGTCAACCTATTTATAGGAGTCGGCCAGTAATGAAGATTGAGGGAGTTGACTACTATGCATTTCGGGCTACCTTAATTGGTAAGTTACACGGTATGCATCACTCAGCAGTTGGAGCATATGCACCTTCAGAGGACTTAGCAAGAGAGGATTCTGCAAGGAAGTTGTTGACACATATCCTTGCAGCTACTAGTAACCAAATTTGTGACTTTAATTACTATAAGGTTCAAGGCCTTGAGGAAAAAATGAAGGTTGTACTCATTGAAAATAAGGAACTTAGGATGGAGAATATATATTTAAAGGATAAATTAAGTGTTGTGAGTTACCAGGAGAATTCCATTACTGGAGAGAGATTTCACTCGTAACTCGTTTGATGATTTGAGGAAAATTAGTTAGTTGTTTCTAAAATTGGTCCTTACTTTTTTTAATGTATCGTATTTATCGGCTATTAAGTACTGAACTTCGATATCATCCTTGTTATATTGTACATAATCCTGGAATTCAATGAAAGTTCTTGGATTTAGAAATTGCTCAATAGTCACTTTTTCAAAATTTATGTTGATTCAACGGATTTCGGTTTAATAATTGTTGATTTAATTGCCTAAAAAAGCTAAATAAATGGTGGAAAATTAGTAGTTAATGTGAATTTGGACGTGAAATTTTACAGGGGTGTCTGGGGTGTGTAGAGGAGCCTCCTGCCAAGTTTTGGTGATTTATTGGATTTAGGTGTATTTATTGCGAATTAAATGCTTTAAAATGCTAAATAAATGAAGGAAAATACTTGGTAATGTTGGAAAATTCCCACAAAATTTGTGGGGGTCTGTTTCCATCCTACGTGGCTGCTATTGAGTTTTGGGGGTGTTCCGGAGAAGTTGGCATGGTCGGTTGCGTGTTGGGGATGGTTGTAGTTTAGGTTCCAGAAACCCCAGGACACTTTTTGGAAGAGTGCCAATGCATGCAACCTTGCCATTTGAATTTGGACGTGAAATTTTACAGGGGTGCCTGGGGTGTGTAGAGGAGCCTCCTGCAAAGTTTTGGTGATTTATTGGATTTAGGTGTATTTATTGCGAATTAAATGCTTTAAAATGCTAAATAAATGAAGGAAAATACTTGGTAATGTTTGAAAATTCCCATAAAATTTGTGGGGGTCCGTTTCCATCCTATGTAGCTGCTATTGAGTTTTGGGGGTGTTCCGGAGAAGTTGGCATGGTGGGTTGCGTGTTAGGGATGCTTGTAGTTTAGGTTCCAGAAACCCTATGACACTTTTTGGAAGAGTGTCAATACTTGGTAATGTTGGAAAATTCCCACAAAATTTGTGGGGGTCTGTTTCCATCCTACGTGGCTGCTATTGAGTTTTGGGGGTGTTCCGGAGAAGTTGGCATGGTGGGTTGCGTGTTGGGGATGGTTGTAGTTTAGGTTCCAGAAACCCTAGGACACTTTTTGGAAGAGTGCCAATGCATGCAACCTTGCCTTTTGAATTTGGATGTGAAATTTTACAGGGGTGTCTGGGGTGTGTAGAGGAGCCTCTTGCCAAGTTTTGGTGATTTATTAGATTTAGGTGTATTTATTGCGAATTAAATGCTTTAAAATGCTAAATAAATGAAGGAAAATACTTGGTAATGTTGGAAAATTCCCACAAAATTTGTGGCGGTCCATTTCCATCCTATGTGGCTGCTATTGAGTTTTGGGGGTGTTCCGGAGAAGTTGGCATGGTAGGTTGCGTGTTGGGGATGGTTGTAGTATAGGTTCCAGAAACCCTAGGACACTTTTTGGAAGAGTGCCAACACATGCAACCTTTTCATTTGAATTTGGACGTGAAATTTTACAGGGGTGTCTGGGGTGTGTAGAGGAGCCTCCTGCCAAGTTTTGGTGATTTATTGGATTTAGGTGTATTTATTGCAAATTAAATGCTTTAAAATGCTAAATAAATGAAGGAAAATACTTGGTAATGTTGGAAAATTCCCACAAAATTTGTGGAGGTCCGTTTCCATCCTATGTGGCTACTATTGAGTTTTTGGGGTGTTCCGGAGAAGTTGGCATGGTGGTTGCGTGTTGGGGATGGTTATATTTTAGGTTCCAGAAACCCTATGACACTTTTTGGAAGAGTGTCAACGCATGCAACCTTGCCATGTGAATTTGGACGTGAAATTTTACAGGGACGTTTGGGGTGTGTAGAGGAGCCTCCTGCCAAGTTTTGGTGATTTATTGGATTTAGGTGTATTTATTGCGAATTAAATGCTTTAAAATGCTAAATAAATGAAGGAAAATACTTGGTAATGTTGGAAAATTCCCACAAAATTTGTGGGGGTCCGTTAAAATCCGATGTGGCTGCTATTGAGTTTTGGGGGTGTTCCGGAGAAGTTGGCATGGTGGGTTGCGTGTTGGGGATGGTTGTAGTATAGGTTCCAGAAACCCTAGGACACTTTTTGGAAGAGTGCCAATGCATGCAACCTTGCCATTTGAATTTGGACGTGAAATTTTACAGGGGTATCTGGGGTGTATAGAGGAGCCTCCTGCCATGTTTTGGTGATTTATTGGATTTAGGTGTATTTATTGCGAATTAAATGCTTTAAAATGCTAAGTAAATGAAGGAAAATACTTGGTAATGTTGGAAAATTCCCACAAAATTTGTGGGGGTCCGTTTCCATCCTATGTGGCTGCTATTGAGTTTTTGGGGTGTTCCGGAGAAGTTGGCATGGTGGTTGCGTGTTGGGGATGGTTGTAGTTTAGGTTTCAAACACCGTATTGTCATGGAGAAGTCAGCAAGCCTGAACAGTTCAACTAACGCTTTAAGGTCCACTTTCATGAATCACGCTTTTATTTTGTTCTGTCTGTAAAATCCCTAACGTTTATTCCGGATCTGCTGTACCAATTCACATGCATCCAACATATCCATCCCCTAAGTTTCATCGAAAGCAATTTTCCACATTATATATCTGCTGTGTCTAATCTACGGAAGCATTCTAAAAGAAAATTACTGTAGTAATGTTTGTTTGTTTTAGTACACTCAATAATGTAATAGATCTACAAAATCATTGCCTTATAAGCTCTAAAGTGGGGGGTTTCATGTGCTGTTTTTTATTAATCATTATTTTTTAAATTATTTTGTCTTTATTAAATTTGTTTATAATGGCCAAAAAGAGTATAACTCTACAAATTACTATGTGGTAAATTAATTGCGTCATTTTTACAAACTAACAGGGATGATCATGATATGATTGGGGTTCCTTTCATGGCATCTTGGCTACCATATCGGGTAAGAAGAAGTTAAAATTGCCTTACGTTCGAATGAGTTTATGGTTATATTATAATTTATCACTTATGTTTCTTTATACATGCAGTCCTCAATCATAATTGCAGAAAAATTAATTTCAAGTTTTCAAACAGAGTTACCAAAGGAGGTGACTTTAAGAGATCCGGTTGGAAATGAATTTTCTGTTTCCATTGAGGAGTTATCCAACATGCACTGCTTCACAAAGGGTTTGCCACAGATGAGGGCTTTTTACCCTGTTCATTATCCAGTACACATGTGGTACAGATACGTTGGAAATGCTACATTCAGCTTTGAACTATGGCCTAAAGATGGAGAAGGCCAGATTGATTATCCTAATCCTGCTTTAAAAAAGGAAGATCATGAACAATGTGTCAACCAACCTGGGACAACATCAAACAGTGATCACGAAGATGTAAGTAGTGAAGCAGATGAAATCATGGGAGTTCGCAGTGAAGACCTATGGACGACCACACTTACTCAAGCACAGGTGGAAGGCAGGCGGGCAGTGGTAAATTTAACCTCTCCCGATCTTATATACTGATTGTTGCACACTGCTAACACTATAGTCTGAAGTTATATACTCCACAACTACCACTTCCAATTAATTACTAAACTGTAATGATTGTAGGTTATATCGGCGAGGGTTGTGACCTCTTACTTCCACAACAGGCCAAACAACTTCCAAGTGAGATTACCAGATGACCATATCAAATCGTGGGAATTGATTTGGAATCGACGAATACCGACAGAGTGCAAAATTGGACATGGTTGGAGTGAATTTTGTACCACACATGGGCTGCAAAAAGGAGACCACATCAGGTTTTGGAAGTTGGAAAATGAAGCCTTCATCAGAATCGTTCGAACAAGATCCTCAACTTAGTAGAACTTCCCTAAATGGACTACAAGTCCTTAAGGACCATTTTGAAAATGTTAACATACTCATTAGTCTCCGGACATTTCACAATGTCGTTTTTGTTAATGCTATGTAGTTGTCATTTACTAACTTAGCCAATTATCTCTTATTCCGCCACCTGTTTATGATCTATAACGAATATTCATCATAGAAGATGCAAAATTGGAAATGTTTAGGGAGCCACATACATAATCAACAAAAATCTATTTAGGAATATAATTAAACCAGATATTCAACGACATGCATGTGTACCATCAATCAGATTACATAACAACAACTAACTTCAGGCACATTACATAAAAACAACCAATATCAAACTGGGGAAAAACACCTACATTGTTCTTCACTGGCTAAATCAAGTCGCACTCAAAAACCCCAAACAACAATGTTTTGTCACCATCTTTGCCAATGTTTTAAATTATAATAATCCAAAATATGTTATATTAAGGATCAAAACAACAATCATCATGATATCCACACAGGCTGCTCCATCTTTATGCAACCCTGAAGAGTACCTGCACACATAAATTTAATGAAGTCAAAATCTATTCCCTTAGCACATTGATCATGACATAATATTTGTTAACCAAGTGTCAAAGTAAAACTAAACCATACCACACTTCGAAGGTTATGAGTGCAGATAAGAAAAGTTGGGGGAACATTAACCATGGCTCATTTCACCTTCACACTACATTTGACAATCATGAAATTCATCATAAAAGTTACATCACACCGGTAGTTGTGAAATCAAATAACTTAAAAAAAATTACTCAAAGGAATACTAACCTCTCCCGACTCAATAGACGCCTCATATTTCCTTTTATTTGGGCAAGTAGTTCGATTGTGACCAGCAACACCACATTGCCTACATTTATGGGGTCGTGTTCTTGCTTGTGACGATGAACCAGCTGCACACCCCTTTAAACCAACTCTAATTGGATCTTTCAATGTTGGACCACCTTCATCTGTACCATTTTCATTCCCATCACCACTAGTCATATGTGCTTCACTATACAAGTTTATTTTACTGCTAACCCAGTCCTTAATCTCATTGAATCTTGTAGCAGATCTACCCCCCAATCTATTCATCTTCTTACACAAAAAGTCCAAATAACCACAACGTGCATCGAACACAGAATCCCAAATCGAGTTACGTCCATCCCTAATTTCATAAGCATTTTCCTTCACACCCATGGTCCACCTACTCAGCACAAGACACTTCAGCATCTCTTGTATGTTCAAGTGTACCATCACACCGATTATGTGATCACATGGAAGTCCAAAAGATTCCATTCTTTGACATGAACATTTAAGGAACAGTGGTTCTGGAATATATGACACTTGCCACTCCTTCTGTGATCTACCATACTTGGACACTGTAAAAATGGTTTGTGACATCAGCTGTGTACATCCCATGACCCTCATAGTGCTTCCCCTAGCAAGGGCAGGACGTACCAATATGAAAACCTCCTTTGTAAAAATCTTAGAGGTTGATCTCTCTACTGCATGAAAGTTAGTCTCCAGGACCATATCACCACGTACTGACTCAAAATTAGCTTCTAACTCATTAAACCTAATTACTTCAAGGAAGCGACCATAATTTTTCAGAAATCCAACCAAATCGGTCCGGGAGTGAACAAACTTTCCAAGTTGCCCATGCAGCCCCTCGCATCGAGACATTGTCCTAAACCCTGCAAAGAAATTTCCCCTTATGTATGTTGTGGCCCACATCCTCTTTTTCTCATACATTTCCTTCACCCAATTGTTTTCCTCAAGTCGAAATTCCTTCACCATTACCTCCCACCTGTGTTTAAACTCAGACATCTCATAGTCACCCAACATACATTTCCTAAACATCGAAACCATCTTAGGATTTTTAACATTACTGGCAGCATTACGACACAGGTTCCATGCACAAAGCCTATGGTGTGCATTAGGAAGCACTCTTTTTATAGCATTCCGCATAGCAAGATCACCATCTGTTATCACTGCTGAAGGCATCTTGCCTTTCATTGCCACCATCAACTGTTCCAAAACCCACACATAAGTTTCCTCAGTTTCATCTGCAACTAGGCAACTAGCAAATAGTGTACTTTGATTATGGTGATTTATGCCCGAAAACACTACCAAAGGAAAATGATATTTGTTCTTTCGGTATGTGGCATCAAAGGCAAGGACATCACCAAATAATTTGTAATCAACTTGGCACTGACCATCACACCAAAATAATCGTTGGAGTCGGCCTTCATAGTCAGTCGTGTGCCTCCAAAACATTGACCCTTCATTCTGCTCCCTTTCACATAGGTACTTAATTGCACCCTTAGCATCACTTAGCTGCAACATTCTTTGCCTACCAACCTCATTGTAAAGATCTCTTTTCCGAAAACCAACATTGTTGTACCCACCAGATTGGCTGGCAAATGACCCATAAATTTGAGGTGTAGTAATACCTGCATTCCGCATGTTATTCATCTCCAAGATATCAGCTTCACTCAATTTCCTATGAGTCGGTAGCATCCCTGTGTATTTGGGGTCTAGCATTTCATGATTATGGGCATCACAAAACTTGGTCACGTTCTAACGGCCAGAATGTACATCTAACCGAACCTTCATTTTTGCAGGACATAAACACCTTGTCTCAGGCTTTGCTTCACGTTTTTTCTTCCCCATCTTTTCATTTGTATTAATTGGTCTCTTTCCTTCCCTATGGCATAGATACGTCTTCTCAATAATTTCTTCCATTGCATTTTTATGTTCTTTGCCCTTTCATGCTGAAAAAACCCTTCATTTTTCCATACCAATTATTATAAAAATTATAAGCAACATCCAAATTAGGAAAATTAAAATTCCTCAAGTTTTCCTCAGTTAACAAGTCAGGATTAAGGTCAACAAAATCATCCTCAGAATCCACCCCAATTACAAATTCACGAGAGTCGTAATGAAATGCATTGTCACCATCATCTTCACTTTCAATTTCTTCCAACCCAAAAACATTCTCACCAACGTTTTCATTAATGTTTTCCATAATGACAGTGATACACAGACAAATAAATCAAACCTGCCATCCAATTCCCAAAGACAAAATTAAATTGATCACTTTAGTAAGGCCACAATCTCATCACTGATTATCTACTTCAACATCACTAACCATGATCTACTTAACATCATTATTATACTAATACCTATAGCACTGATAGAAACCAACTCTTATTCAAATCACAAAGTATACTTCATAGACAAGTTCCAAATGATTTCAAGAAATGAAAAGGTACACATGACTAGAAAATCATTTGCTTCATTAAACCTATTTTCAGAAACCATATAGGATTTACTGCTACCAACAAACGCATAAAAAGTAAAAAAAAAAAAAAAGTAATGGTCACCAGACCTGTTGGAAGAACATTCCGGCGGATACAACACAAGCTTTCGAAAATCGATCAATAAATCACAGCATCGAAGACCCCTACAAAATGAAGGAGAAGAATTCAATTTGATCAATCCTTCTTTCATTATTTTGACAAAATAATCGAATAGGCAAGCAATGGCAACTCACCAACTGCGATTAGGTCTCTCACAGGTGGTTCAAACAAGAACACCAAAATTTGTCATTAAATGCACGATGAAATGCACTGACCTCCCAACAGACGTTGACAAATCGAGAATTTGATCAATCCTTCTTCCAAAATTTTAGACAAAGGATCGCAAACCCTATCAATAGCAGCAGATAGGGTGCGATTAGGGTTCTCAGTGGTGGTTCAAACAGAATCACCCAAAATTGCCATTAAATTCCTCACAAATCATAAATTTCTTGAATCCTTCTTCCAAAGTTTTAAAGCAGGAATCGCACACCCTAGCAACGGCAGCAGACAGGTTGCGATTTGGGTTCTCTCAGTTCGATGAAGAATGCACACACAAAGTGAGTCATTACCTGCACGATGCAAACCAATCAAAACCTCAAGTGTAAAACGATGCGTTTTCATTGGGCAAGAACTGTGAATAACAAAACTTAAGGGAAAACCTGTAATTAGTGAAGAGTTGTGCCCAACTGTCTTTTCACCGCGGTAAATAAGACTGGTCCATCGTGGACCAAAAGTTGAGTGGTCCATGCTATAATCCACCATTTTTTATACTCTAAAAATAAAATGAAAGAAGAAAGTAGAGAGAAACCAATTATTACTTGGGCAATTTTGGGATGGACCCTCTAAGTTTGGGTCTACCGTAGACCACAACACTTTATTGCTATAAAAGGTAAATTTAAATTAATAAAATATATTAATAAATATTTTAATATTAAATTTATACTATTTTTAGTAAAAGTCTACCATAGACCCAGGAAAAAGGGGTTCATCCTAAAATTGCCCCTATTATTACTTATTAAAATTGTAAACAAACCAGTATAATGGAAAAAAAAAAAGAGAGAGAGAAAAGGAAATGAGGTGCATACGATAGAGAGGTGTGTGAAAAAAAATTGAAAAAAATTAATCATTACTATTTGCCAGTATATTATTGTTTCATAATTCTCGGATTTACTTTCACTTCTTTTTCTCGCCGGTGAAATTTTCCGATGGATCCCGCAGATACCAAGATTCTCTTCATCGGAGGCACCGGTTACATTGGAAAGTTCATCGTCGAAGCGAGCCTCAAAGCTGGCCACCCCACCTACCTCCTTGTCCGAGAGTCCTCTCTTTCCCACCCAGCAAGATCACCCATTATCCAAAAATTCAAGACCTTGGGCGTCAACATTGTTTTGGTGCGTAAATCCTCAACCTTTATCATCTTTTTTTATTTTTTACGTGATTCCTAGCAACCCCATTTCGTTTTGTCTCTCCCATTTTTCATTTCTCTATTTGGAAATACTCGATGAAAAAAAAAGTGTGTGCTCTTGATTTTTGTTTTCTCTTCAAGAAATTAGGATCTTTGATCTTCAACGTGTAGTCTGTTATCTCTTTATTTCTTGGATTTTTGTTGTTTATTGAATGGGGGTGTTCCTCTCAGGGAGATCTGTATGATCATGAGAGTTTGGTTACGGCAATAAAGCAGGTGGATGTGGTTATCTCTGCTGTGGGTCACGTGCAGCTAGCTGACCAAATTAGAATCATTTCTGCCATTAAAGAAGCAGGAAATGTTAAGGTACATCACAAATTAGATTTCAGGCAATGTAATTGTAATATACTACCAAACATGATCTTTCACGTTCTAATTTGAAGACTGAAGTGGATGCTTCAGTACTAATTATTGATTTACAGAAAAAGCATCTTTTGAGCCTTGCTATGATGATTCATGATTATATTGTTTCACAGAGATTCTTTCCTTCAGAGTTTGGAAATGATGTGGACCGGACTCATGCTGTGGATCCAGCCAAGACAGCATATCAGGTGAAGGCCAAAATTCGCAGAACTATTGAAGCTGAAGGAATTCCCCATACCATTGTGTCTTGCAACTTCTTTGCTGGTTATTTCCTTTCCTCTTTGTCACAGCCTGGAGCCACAGCTCCCCCTAGAGATAAAGTAGTTATCCTAGGGGATGGAAACCCCAAATGTGAGATCCCACTTTTGCATCAAAGAATAGAAATTTGCAAACTCACAACCTATCATTAACTTGTGCTTAATTAATAGGTGTTTTCAACAAGGAAGAGGACGTTGGCACCTATACCATCAAAGCTGTTAATGATCCAAGAACGTTGAACAAAATTCTCTACATCAAACCTCAGGAAAACACCTTGTCATTTAATGACCTGGTTTCCCTTTGGGAGAAGAAAATTGGTAAGATTCTTGAAAGGGTCTATGTTCCAGGGGATCAAGTCTTGAAGGAAATTCAAGGTGAGTTAGTGATAGTTACTAAATTTTGTTTTATAGTTATTAGTGAGTTGAAGATGAATGCTTCTTTTACAGATTAGGACTTTTCAATATATGCTTCATTTGATAGTTAGCAAGTTGTTTCCTGTTCTTGCAGAGTCCCAGGTACCCAACGTGGTCCTCGCAATTTGTCACGCTGTGTATGTGAATGGAGATCAAACTAACTTTGAAATTGAGCCATCCTTCGGAGTAGAAGCATCAGCGCTCTATCCTGATGTCAAATACACTACTGTGGATGAGTTCCTTAATCAATTTGTCTGAGAAGAAAGCAATTTAATTTTTTTTTTAATGCTTACTCATCTGTCAACTTTTGAGTTTTAAGATAAATTACGTCGATAGTATTGTAATACCACTGCCCTTAATCCTGTCAGTTTGAATGATATCGATGCATTACCCATTGCAAGGTGATGTTAAGAAAATAATTCTTAAGAGTCCTAATCTGAAGATAATTAGTTATAAATCTAAACTACTAACTATTAACTATAATATTATAATAGAGGGTGAGAATTTGAAGTACCTTAATGATGACGGCGACCTCATCTTAAGGTATGTTTGCATGGCCGTTTGAAATGCAATTCAAATCTAAAACATAATTGGATTGAAAGGGACGTCGATTTGGGCTGGGCGAAAGTCTCCCCAAACATGCTATTAGCCTAGTTTGTCTGTGGACTGTGGTGCACCCAAGACCATAACCACTTTTTCCAGTCAAAACTATTAACTCATTAGATCTTAACATGAATATTTAATTAAATCAAGGTTGCCTTTATAAAGCACAAAACTGCTCTATTCTTGAATTCATATTATCTATTACACAATAACAAGCAAAAGAAAACAAAAATGAACAAAACAAAATTGAGCAGAGAAAATAAGAAACTCATAACTGAGCAATTGCATATCAACCTATTTTCATTTATTCCCCTTTCTTCCCTTCTTCGCAGAGGCCTTTGAAGATCCTTTGCCCTTCGGAGCCTTACCTTTCGTCTTGGAACCACCCTTTCCTGCCTTACTCATTCCATGTTTCCTAGCATCCTTCTTCATTCTGCGATCAACAAGGACTTTTCCCTTGCCAGCCCTAACTTGGACACCTTTCTTTGCAACTACATATTCCTTTTGAGGCCTCTTTGGAACAGCCTTTTTATATAGTTGATCAATTTGCTTCCTCTTTGAACGATCAGATATATCTGCCTGATCTGATATAGCATTGGCCTTCTTTCGTATTTTCTCAAGCTTCCTCATTGCAGCTCGCTTCTTCCGTGCTTTGGCCTCTGCCACCTTCTTTGCAGGCCGAGCATCAATTTCTTTAAATTGTGCTCTCATTGCAGCAATTTCCTCTTTAGTGACAGGCTTTATTGGTTGGCGGTGTCTCCTTTCCTCATCTAGAAACCACTTAGGCAATCCCTCATCATCAAACATGTACTTATTATATGCATCATCTAGTATCTGCTCCCGTTGCTTTTTTCTCAGCATCTTCTTAGCATAAGCCAATATCTCAGCTTTGGTTTCAACATCTTCCTCCTCTGATTCATCAGTAGATGAATCGTCACTTGAATCAGTAGCAGGTGCAGGAACAATCTCAAAATCCTCTGCCTTAGATGCTTGAGATTGAGAGTGATCCATCTCCATAGAAGCTGTTTTTTTATTTTCTTTGAGCTTTTTTGCAATAGACTGCTTCTCCTTCCGCTCATCAATATCCATTTCATCTTCGCTTTCATACTTCTCAAAGTCTCCTTCCTCTACAGCTTCAGCAAAGACATCCTGACTAAACCACTTATTTGTAATCTCCTCTTGGGTGGGCTCTGCCCCATCATTAAGTGACACCATCAAAGGATTTGCTTCTTGATCATCCTTCTCTTCATCTGAATCATATTTGGACTGAGCAATGTCATCGTCTTCATCAGCCTGCACAGCCAAAAAGGCCATAATCAGCATGTAAAAGATTTCTTTTTGCACAAAAAAAAGGATGTTTTCACCCACAGTTCTAAACAATAAACTAACCACATTTTATATCACAAACATACCAAAACTAAATAGAGGTCAATGCAAATTTGGGGACATGCAGACAAACCATGTCAACATGAAAAATTAAGTCTATATTACCGATAAACTGCATATATATAAAGTATTGGACAGAGGGTATATCTGAATGTCAGGAAGGGACAGAAAGGGAAGAAATTAAAGGATACCTAAAGTGAAACAATGTGAATAAAATAATTATTTTTCTTCCCTTTGTTTGAATCTTTAAATATTATAATCCAAAAAAATTGGGAGAACTCAGAAATGATCAGAAAAAAGTGATATGGATTTCAAGAATTGTATTATAATCTCTTTTTCTTCATCTCCTTTTATACAGCTCCCAAACAAGGTGAAGGTTTTGTTATACCTACAATTACCAAAAAGAAAGCTCCATACCTCCAAAAGTTGGGCCTCTGCATCATAGGATTTCTTGATTCGCTTCCGCTGCTTTGCACTTCCTTCCTTTCTGACCACAAACCGTTCATAAGCTTGATCGAGTAAGTCTTCCATTTGTTCATTGTATCTGATATGAGTATACTGTTAGGTTCCCCAATTGCGAAGGACCAACAAATAATAGGACAGTGTTGGATAAAGAACAGATGTGAGAAATGAATGACTTGCATCAATCAGAAAAACAACAGGAAGAATCATCTTTAAAGCACTGTCCCGTTTCTAACTGAATACCTTGGTTTCAATAATTATCTCTCCTATGTCTTCCCTTACAATTTCCCTTATTTAACTATCTAAGAGCATCTCCATCGGTAACTGGGGTGCTCAAGCTTTGAGCATTGATGCTCTTCTTTTTTCCCCATTGTAGAGCACCCTGGGGTTCTTTAGGAATTTTCATATGCTACCTGCAGCAACCCAAAAAGTGGGTTGCTGAGGTTTTTTTAGAAATAATGGTGGGTTAGAGATAAAAAGTGATTGGGTTACTTAAAGTAATAAAATAATATAATAGTATGGGAAAGTGTGAAGAACTATAAAATATTGGTTTGAGAAACTTTTGAGGGATGCTAGGATGGAGATGGCCTAACCTCTCAATTCCTAATCCTAATGTAACTGCTTGTAATTAACTCACTAGCCATCAATTTTTTATTCCTTCTAGAATATATCCTCCACATTTTATTTCCCTATTAAGTAAAGGCTTGTGACTAACAGATATATTGGTTTAGAAATTATTACAAGCGATCTGCAAGAATACAAGTGATTGCATAACAGAACATGAGTAACTACATCAAAAAAACCTGTCAATCACCTTTTACGTTCTTCATCAGAATCTAAGTCACTGGATGAATGTTCTGAGCCTTCATTGATTTCTTCATTCTCACTGTCTTCCACTTCACCCTCATCACCTTCATATTCAGTGGTGTCAACAGTTACCAGATCCTTCTTACCCTGAAACCCATGACAACAGCCAAGGAACAAAATAGGTCACTGTTAAAATTCATACCATGAAGCCATAGTTACACAACTGAATATATTCCATTGAATGAGCAGAAAGAAAACACCCAATCAAAAAGGTAACATATACCCTCTTTTCTGGTTTCCTTATGAAAGAAGGGCCACAGAGGACATTTGCTAAGATAAAAAGTAAAATGAAACTTACTCTGAAGAGTAATGGATTAATAAGACACTCACATAAGTGTTACCTAGCATGAGTAATCTAACATTATACTCTAGACCTCCCAATTACAAAGGAAACGTATATTCTTAGGAATATATTAAACAAACAACCTGGACTTTAAGATGTCTTTTAAAGAAGTGAGAGAATTTGGAATTAAAAAACAATTGATCCACTTCAATAGGGTTATATCAAATTCTAAATCAGGAAAAGCTAAAGATTAAACCAAACCTTGATAGAGGAAAGAGAAAACAACTCCTGATCAACATAACCATCTTCTATTGCATCCATTTGCATCCCCGTTGCTTTTCGTGCCTTGTCCTATAAAATTCAAATGATTAAAGCAATGAATCAGCTTGATCTCATAAACTAAGAGGATTGAAAAACAAAATTGGGCTTCAAATATCATGTTTTTTATCATGGGCTTCAAACACATCTACAATTTTATAGTCTGTGAATAAATATTGACATTGATGTTGCATAGATCACAAAATTTATTCAAGTATATATCCAATCCTGGGTGATAAAGTGGCAGCTAAGAAGCCAGAAACCTTAGCTCTTCTTTTTGCAAGTATCTTTTTTGCACGTTTCTTCTTCCGGTCCATTGCATATGTCAGTTCTTCCATTTCATTGAGTATTCTATCATCTTCATCCACCGTATGCTCCTTTTGCACCTCCGCCGTAGTAGTTGTTGGTTCAGGCTTTTGAGCAGGTAAAAGAGCTTTTCTAATGTGTATCCGCCACCTACATGTAACCAACAGATACAGCATCAATCCCCCACACAAAAGAAAATAAAAATATTCAGTATTGAGCATTTAAAGAAAATATGCCCGAAATCACAGGGAGCAAAGTTCAAGCCATGCAATTACTTTAGAAGATGCTTGAAATCTTGCTTTCCCAAAACCCTCAAATCATCGCAGAGAGATTTTACCTGCCATACAACCACAATCAAAGAATTTAGTATTAACCACATCAATCATTGGTCAAACCCTTACTGATTACTAAAAAATGCATGATCCAATTATATACACCCAAAAATACCTCTTCAGTTGTTAATTCGTGATCCTTGATTGGTAAATCAGCTGGATCAGTAAAGTTAATGGAAGTGACTGAACCAAGAATCTCCAAAGGAGCATCTGACCAAATGAAATTTGAAGCTGAAGACACCTTTCTTAAAGTTGTGTCTCCATCTTCATAGCTGTAGATATGAAATAGTTAACAACAGCAAACACCATATAATAAAGCAAAAGACTGCAAGATTACTCATGATGAATCTAACAAATTTAAATTACGATACTCCATTTCAAGATGATGGGCAGAACAATTTGAGAAAGCATGCCACAATATACAACTTAAACGACAAAATCATGTCATGTAACATTGTAATTAACCAGTGCTGTAGTAGTTACCCATCACGATGCCTCTTTTGCTTAGTTTCTCTAAGTACATCCACCACCTGCATTAATGATTCACCAACCAAGAAAATCAAAATGGAATGTGCTAAAAATATATACACATCCAATCCAACATCACCGAAAACAAATTACCTTAGCCTGCGGTTGCACAGATCCCTGAAAGAGATACTTAATATCGAGAAGGCGTGGATCAATCTTGGCAGGGGCCTTATACCTAAGGCCCAAAACATATATCTCAGCAGATTCAGAACGACTAGCAGCAGGTTTATCTACCTCAACCTTTTCAAACAACTGCAATGCAAACATCCACCAAAGCAACAAACAATTTATAACCATTCTTAGCGAATTCCATCAAATCACACTAAAACATGAGCAGAACCATTCATTTATAAAAAACCAGTACCTGCTTCAAGCAGTACACAACAGAACTGTAATCTTGCGACCTGAAAATCTGTTACATAAAAAAGCAGCAGTAGTAATAATAATCAGAATTAGAATGAGTGATTAATAATGAATGATGAAAGTTAGTTGAGAAGCAATGCATAATTAGGTTAACCTTGGTGACAAAGATGCCCTTGGGAGCCAAGAATTGTGTGGCTAACTTGACGGCATCGATGACGAGAGCGTTCTGGCTCATGGCTTCCTGAGCCCAAGCACCACCGACGTTGGGAGAACCGTCGTGGAGAATGACATCGAAGGCGCGATAACCGTTCTCGTTCATGAGTTTCTTGATTCGGGACTTGCACTCGGGTTTGGTGATGTCCTCCTGGATGGCGATGGCGCCACGGATGGGAGCCATCGGTGCGAGGTCAACGCCAATGACAAGGTGGTCAACGGGGACGCGTTGGACGGCCACCTGCATCCACCCTCCGGGGGCGGCGCAGAGGTCGAGGACGGCGCGTGCCGATTCGAGGAAGTGGAACTTCGAGTTGAGCTGAATAAGCTTCCATGATGCTCTGGATCTATAACCATGCTCTTTGGCTAAATGGTAGTACTTGTCCAAACGATGCTTTCCCTTTGCCTTCCCCATTCAAGCCAAGCGCCACAGCTTAGCTACACCTTGGGGGGTTTTAGTTAGGGTTTTCTGAAGCACCTCGTCTAGTAGAACTAGAATTGGTGTAATGTAACCTTTCAAAATTCCTTTTCTTTTGCTTTTTTTCTTTTTGTTGATGTTTTTTTTTTATCCAAATTTTCTTTTCGTTGATATCCACTATTCAATTACAATCAATTTAGGGCCTTTACTTTTCGCACCACATTTTTTGCTATTTCCACCCCCCATATTTTTTTTAAAATTTGTAAAACCTGAATCTGCCCTCAATTAGTTGGCTTACGGACAAGAGTGTCCGGGAATGATTCCCGAACAGCCTTGTCTGAAAGTTATATTTTTTATAAATAATGATGGTTTACGGACAAGGGTGTCCGGAAACCATTCCCGGATGTCCGGAACCATTCCGGACAGCCTTGTCCGTAAGCCATTTTTTTATAAAAAATATAACTTCCGGACAAGGGTGTCCGGGAATGGTTCTCGGACAGCCTTGTCCAGAAGTTATAGTTTTTATAAAGAGTGACTTACAGACAATAGTGTCCGTAAGGTATATTTTTAAAAAAATATATATACCTTAGGAGGATAATAAATCATCTCATTGTGCCTGTTTCCGAGTTTCTAATTTTTACTTCACATTAACATTTTTAAAGGCTGCATTTGATTTTGATCCTTTTGTTTCCTTTCTCCAGGGTATAGCTTTTAAGCATGCGAAGAAAAAGAAAGGTATGATGGTTGGTTTCATTACTTTTGAAGATGAAGAACAAATGAAGAGTTCATCAAAGGTAATTAGTTTTGTTACAACTGATGGTGCATTTGCTTTGTTGCTTCATTGGTCTGCGATCGAAATTGGCAATTGATTATTTAAAAATTATCAATTTAGTGGGCGAGGGGGCTGGGTGAAAGGGGGAAGGGGGCTTAAGGGAAGGGGAGAAAGGGGGAAGGAGGAGGGGGAGGGGTCGTTGTGGGAAAGGGAAGGGGGGCAACTGTGGGTGGGGTGTTGTGGGTGGCTGGGGAAGGGGGGGTAGTGAGGGAAGATAAAAATGATGGGGGTGGGAATAGCAAAAACTGCAGTGCCAATAGTAATGGCCTCAAGTTAGTTTGGGTCGCTTTTTAAAATCGAGCCTAAATTTAAAACCACCAGCCCGTACGGTTTTTTTTTGTAAACGTGGGTTTATCTTAAACGATACGGTCTATGGGCTGGTTTATTTTAAATGTTATGGCCCATTATATGCTATCAAATTTCTTTTTTTCTTTCTTCTCCTTTTTTTTTTTTAGTTGATTGTGATTTTAGTTTTGAAATATAGTTAAAATTTGGTTTAGTCCATATAACTTTAAATTGATGAATTTGGTACTTCAAATATTAAAATTACATTAATTTAATCTTTAGGGTACCAATTTGGTACCCTCCAACGAGAGAGGGTTTTGGTATCTTCTTGTTATTTTTTTATTGAATGGAGACATAAAAGCCAAAACTACACAGGAACAAGTCGTGTACTCTGTCCTAAATTATTTCGAGGCTTAAATATGTTTTTGGTCCCTCTAAAATACACTCATTTTCATTTTAGTTCCCCTAAATTTTTTTATCTTTTAGTCCCCCTAAAATTTTTCCTTTTCAAAATGGTCCTCGCCGTTAGAAAAGTTAACGGTGTGCTGATGTGTCAGTTAACATCTATATTGACCTATCTTTCTCACTCATATATGGCATTCACTGTGTCAAAATTATTATTTTTATCAATTTTTATTGCTTTAAATGATTTTGAAAAATAAATGCATAACAATTAAAATTAAAAAGTTTCTCTTGAAGAACATTGAGGTTCGATTGTTTGAGACTCCCTCTCCGGAAAATCCTTCTTCTTCTTTCTTCAACCATTTCTGCCATTGTTGTCTTCTCCCGAGCTTCATTGTTCCTTCTTCTTCCTTCAACCATTTCTGCCATTGTTGTCTTCTCCCAAGCTTCATTGTTCCTTCTTCTTCCTTCAACCATTTTTTTGTAGAAGAGCAATATTTCCATCTTCATCTAGGATTGATATTTTCAGACTTTTTCTTGACCTCACTCTAGAGACCGCAACATATAATTGTCCATGTATAAACAGTGGTTTTGGAAGAAAAAGGCCAACGTGTGACAAAGTTTGTCCTTGACTTTTATGAGTAAACCCTCAAAATGGTCCCTGAAAGATATGAGGTCGGTCACAGTGGTCCCTGAAAGATACTAAATTGCAAAATAGTCCCCAAGAGATACTTACGTCAATCAAAAACGTCCTTCTGTTAAGTCCCAACTGTTTAACTTAACAGAACTGCTGATGTGGCTAAAAGATTGTAACTTTTCATAATAGTCCCTGGTATGAGATGTCTGATGTGGCAAAAAGATTAATAGTCTTCACAATAGTCCCTGACTGAAATCACTCAAAATGGTCCCTTCTGCTTCAAGGAAACTGAAACATCCATAACCCTTTTCCCTCCAAACCCCCTGCACCTTGTAGCAGAAGTAACCAACCCTAACGTAGCCATAGTCATCTCCTTCTTTCAGCAAATCAACCATTCATTGGACCTGCAGAGCTGTAGGGTTTCCTCGTCGGAGTAGAAGAGACGGTAGTTGCCGCGAGGCGATCACGGTGCTTGTGTTCCACCAAGGTACATTGACGTCCAATGCTTGTTGTTACAATCAAATTTTTTTTGTGTTATTGAACTTTTGCTTATCGTATTGCTGGTTGCTGTGTGTTTTTGTTTACTTTATCTCATGTCTGTATAAATAGTGAAACATTTTATAGTGTAACCCCTTTTTCGATATTTGTTAGTTTGGCTTTAAATTTGAGATTTATGTGAAATGCATGAAACCTAAATATGGTCTCCTGTTTTTAGAAAGCATAAAATTGTTTTCCTTTTTGTGGTCCCCTTGTGTTTTTTTTAGTAAAATGTTATTGTATTATAGAATTTTTTACATGGCATTGCATACCCATATCCAGAATATCACACACCCATGTATAAGTGCAAATTTTATGTTGTTTGTAGATGATAATAGAAAGAATCACACTCATTCTACATCATTGAGGTTCCCTGTTAAGAGAAGAGGGGGTGTTGAAGTATGTTGGTGGGGAAATGTGTGTGTGGGAAGGTATAGATATAGACACTGTAAATAGGTTCACTGTTGAGGGTTTGTGCAAAGAACATTTTTATCCAAGGTTTGATAAAATTTATTGGTTAAAGCCTGGGAGAAACTTAGAGGTTGGGTTGAGGGCATTAGAGAAGGATGCTCATGTGGTTAACATGTGTAATGCAGCAAGGAAAAATGAAGGGGAGATAGAGATATTTTTTATCCACCCAATTGAATAGACACCAATATTGACTAAACCCCCAACCCCACTTGTGGCTTCACCTCTGCACACACCATTAGGTTCACCTATGTCTGAGATGAGTGATGGCGGTGATGATTATGAGAGTGCTGAAGATGGTGCATATAGACCATCTCCATGTGTTAGTGATGAAGATGATAGTGTGGTGAAGAAGAAAAGTGACAAGGGGAAGGGTATTGCAGTTGATTGTAGTAACAGAATGAAGTCTCCTGCTGGTAGGAAGAGGAAAGGAAGGGAATGTGCTTCTGGCAGTGGGAACGCAGGGACTGCAAACAGAGTTGATCCTGAAGTTGGACCTTGGGGGGAAGATGAGGTTGTTGAACAGGAGACTGAAGAGCCTGCACACATGGATGAAGATAACATTTTTTAGAATGAAGAGCCTGAACACAGGGACCAATATGACAGTTTTGAGCATGAAGTGAATGAACAAGGTGGTAATGTGGGCCATAGGGATAGTTATACTCAGGGAATGTCTAGTGGCCCAATTCTTGGTACTGAAGCTCAAGATTTGGCTAGTGATGATGAGAAGAACAGCTATCAATCTGAGGAATTGAAGACACCAGTATCATCTGATGATGAGGAGCCTGAAATAATTAGGCCTGTATTTCCACAATTTAATGAGGTCGTCAGCTTTGGGCATGTGAACTTGGAGATTGGAATGGAGTTTGCAACCTTGGAGACATTTAAGAAAGCTGTGAGGGACTACACTATTCACCTTGGCAGAGAGATTAAATGGGTGAAAAATGATAAGGTGAGGGCTAGGGGAAAATGCAAGGTTCAAGGGTGTCCTTGGACTATTTTCTGTGCATTTTCTACTGTAACTAAAAGCTTTCAAATTAAGACATTCAACCAAGAGCATACATGTGCTAGGGGTTTCAAAAACATTTCTGCTAACACAAAATGGGTCACGAAGAAGCTGGAGGAAAAGTTGAGATCACAACCCACACTTACATATTTGGAAGCTTTTAATTATATGAAGCAAGAATTTGGAGTCCATTTAAATGATTCCAAAATATTTAGGAGTATGAGGGAAGCTAGGAAGCTTGTGGAAGGTGATGAAGCTGCACAATATGCCAAATTATGGGATTATGCCCATGAATTAATGAGAAGCAATCCTGGATCTAATGTGAAGATGGATGTCATACCCATGCCTGAGGGTCCACCACGATTTCAGAGGTTTTATGTTTGCCTAGAGGGATGCAAGAGGGGTTTTTTGGCTGGTTGTAGACCATTTATTGGTCTGGATGGAGCCTTTCTGAAAGGCTATTTTGGTGGGCAAATATTGGCAGCAGTTGCACAGGATGCAAACATGCATATTTTTCCATTGGCTTATGCAATTGTGGATGTGGAGAACAAGGATAACTGGAAGTGGTTCCTAACCCTGCTGCATCAGGATATTGGTGACTACCAAAGACATGGATGGAACTTTATGTCAGACATGCAGAAGGTGAGTCATAACTGATTTTAAGGGACTATTTTGATATGATTATTAAACTAACTAGGGACTAATTTGATGTTTAATGAAATCTTTTAAGGACTGTTTTGATTGTTTTAAATCTTATTATTGTCACTGCAGGGGCTTATCCCAGCAATGCAGGAAGTGATGCCTGGTGTGCCACATAGATTTTGTGCTATGCATCTGTGGAAGAACTTTACAAAGCAATGGAAGGATTTGGAGATGAGAGGTGTTGTGTGGCAGTGTGCCAAGTCCACTACAGTTCCACAATTTAATACAAATATGGAAAGCTTAAAGTTGAAGAATGACAAAGCATGGGCCTACCTGAACAAGTTTCCACCACAGTCATGGACTAAAGCATATTTTAATGAGTGGCCGAAATGTGACAATATCACAAACAACAATTGTGAGGTCTTTAATGCCAAAATTTTGAAGTTCAGAGGGCTACCAATTCTCACAATGGCAGAGGAAGTCAGATGTTATATAATGAAAACCATGGCCAACCATAAGATGAAGCTAGCTGGATACCATGGCAGATTGCCTCCCCTGCAGCAGAGCAGACTTGAAGTTGAGAAAAAAGAAAGCAACATGTGGACACCAATTTGGTCTGGGGATGGTGAAGGGACTAGATTTGAGGTTCAGTCATTTCAAGGTAGGGTGGATGTAGATTTGGCCAAGCATACTTGCACCTGCAGATTCTGGCAGCTTACTGGAATGCCATGCCATCATGCAGTTGCAGCAATTGCATACAAGAACCAGAGACCAGAAGACTATTGCCATTCTTGGCTCACCATGGGGGCTTACAATGCCACATATGAACACTTTGTACAACCAACAGAAAGTCAGCAATTTTGGGAGAAAACTAACTATGACCCACCTGTTCCACCAATAATTAAGAGATCAGCTGGGAGGCCTAAAAAGCAAAGAAGGAGGGATGGTAATGAGGAACCAGTAAGTGGCAACAAGCTGAAAAGGGCATATGCTAATATAATCTGTTCTAGATGTGGGTTAAGTAACCACAATAGCAGGACTTGTACTAATGTAGGAGTGCCTCCAAAACCAAAGAATTGGGCTCCACCATCTACTGAAAATCAACAATCACAGCAACATGAAGTTGATCTCAGTCAAGGGGTTCCAAATTCTGACCCTCGGGAATCACAACCAACAACTATAGTGGTATTACTTTTTTACATTTTATAATTTATATATATATTATCATTCCTATTGTCCATGTTAATTTTAGGGACTATTGGACTGCAGGATGAAACCTCTGCTGGTACTGAAGGCAATACTGTTACTGCAAGCACACCTAATCCTGCATCTCCAGAAGTGCAGGTAATTTTTCTGCACATCAACATCTGTTAGTGTTTTTTATTTAGTGTAACTTACTTAATTTTACACTTAATGATTGGTACTTGTGGCTGCAGCTTAATGCAGCACCAAATGTCATAGGGAGGAATACTGCTACTGCAGCCACACCTCTTCCAGCCACTACTATACCTGAATCCACTCCACAAGTTCATGTAATTGTTTATGCATATCTTTAGGACTAATTCATCCTTTTAAATTCAGTTTTATTTACTTAATTATAAACTTAATGTTTGTTTAAATTCTGTCTGTAGATTTTAAATCCACCATACAGACCTCCAGGGCTAGTGACAAAAGCTGTATTTAGGCATAAAATGAGCACTCTGAGACCTCCATCTGCTAGATCTGTTGTACCCCCACAGTCAACACCTATTAATTCAAGGACAATTTCCTCAACACCCATAGAACCACTCCCACCATCACAAGGAGTCATTCAGCCATCAAGCCAAAGCAGTAGACAACAACCAATGAAATTCATCCCTACACCAAGAGGGCCACCACCACAGCCTAAGTGACAAAGTTCAGAGCATATGTGATGCACCAGAAAATTGAAGACAACAACCAGGAATTTAAAGACAACAGTTGCATTTTGAGCTTTTATTAAGAACAATTACAATTTCCTAAATTTAGATGTAATAGTAATTAACAATATGCTTTTATTTTGGATGTGGTTGAATGACTTAAGACATTGACGTTGTATTACCTTGGTTTAACTTTTGATCGTTTCAATACTCTTGTTTCAATTGTGTCAATGGTTTTCTTTTTTAGTCCAACTAATACAATTTAGATAACAATTACATTTCAAGTAAATAAACAAAAGAGTAATGCAGCAAGGACATTAATCAATGGGATAATTTCAAACAAGTTTTCATCAAATTCTTCAACAATTTCATTCATCAAAGTTATCCTCTTCAATACAATACCAGAACTAAATTTGCACAATACAAATGACAAACATCATACTTCCCAATCCTACACTACTTAATGAACCAACAGAATCAAGAGTAACAAACACATGACAGACATGATACATCCCATTCCTATTACACATTTCCTGACTAATCTAACTTCATCCATTAAACCATCAATCTTCATTTTAAGCTGAGTTCTCATCCAAACTTCAATGTTATCTCCAGTATTGCCTTCGTCTTCTGCTTCATCAATCCAACAAAAGTAAGCACAGTTTTGGGGGTGATCCTGGGATTCAAAAAAAAAAACAGAGCATGTGTCAATACAATGGAGCAGTAGAGAACAACTATATCCCACTTAAAACAACCCATGTCCCAATCAAGTACCCTTACCTTTGGCAGAGGACAACTATAAAATGCCCTTCCTGGATTTCTCTGCGTCTTCGAGATCCTTTCAGCCGCCTTCAAACCACAATGGCACAACCGACCAACATTACCCATTGATGGTGAGGACGTACTCCAGCTTCCATTGTTGTTTCTCCGATGTGTTCGAGACTGAGGATGCTCACTTTCCCCTCCCATCATCGCGCGTTTTTTCTTCTGTGGGGATTTTAGGGTTTCAGAAATTGAGGAAGGTGATAATGGTGGAGGGAGAGGTAAGGGAAGAAGAAATATGTTGGGAAGCTTTTAACTATTCAGTTTAGTCCCTAACCTACACTTCAAATAATTGTAAATCTTTCATTTAAGGCCCTACAATGCCACATCATACATGACTTGTCAACCTTTTTCAGGGACTATTATGAAAAGTTACAATCTTTTAGCCACATCAGCAGTTCTGTTAAGTTAAACAGTTGGGACTTAACAGAAGGACGTTTTTGATTGACGTAAGTATCTCTCGGGGACTATTTTGCAATTTAGTATCTTTCAGGGACCACTGTGACCGACCCCCTATCTTTCAGGGACTATATTGAGGGTTTACTCGACTTTTATTAATGGTCATTCCAAAACACAAAGATATTGGAAATTGCATTCTTTCAAATATGAATGGAAATTTTGGATCAGAATGAACCATATTTATTCTTGGAATATATATCCTGTCTCCAATATTGGCTCCAGTGATAACTTTCACACCAATAATATTCTTTCCTAATTCATTAATTATTATCCTTGTACCATTACATAACACTTACAAAAACACATGAAATGTGATATTCACGTATTACTTACTAAAAAATCATAGATATAAAATATATCAATCAATAGTATAAAAACATTTAGATTAAAACAAAACACACGCATACAAAGGTATCTCATCTTATTTAGAAATTAAGATAAATTAATAGAAATTCACTTTTCGTATAATTAACTTTTTCTTTGACAATCTCAAATCAATAGTCACAAACCGAGATTCTTGCTCATATCTGAATTCCACATTTTTTGAATCAACCACTACCAACTTAGACCGAGATGATGAATAAGCACCAAACTCGCCACACATGCGGACTCTCACTATAACTTTTGTACTTCCATTAGATTTACAATTTGAACAATATCTTTTTATTAAATGGAATTAATTATAGTTCTAAAATAAAGACTTTTCATATACTAACGAGATTGGTTCAAGTGATACATATTTTATTCAGGTTTTTTTTTAATGATAACTTTTTTAACACTAATCCTTATTTTTACAATTCAAATTCAAATCCTGATTGATTACGTTTTTTCCTGTTCTAATTTTAATACCTATTTTTTAATTTAAATTTAAAATATTATCCTTATCATTTAAGTCGTGAATTTTTAAAGTAGGTGAATAAATGTTGGCAAAAATCTAAATTTTAATTGGCTTTCTTTCTCTCCATAATAAGCTCCACATTTATAACAATTTCTAATTACATTATTAATCCCATTTAGGCGGAAAAAATACCCTAGACTTCATTCCTTTATATATAGATATATATATATATATATATATATATATATATAGATTCTGGTTTTTTTTAATGATAACTTTTTTAACACTAATCCTTATTTTTACAATTAAAATTCAAATCCTGATTGATTACAATTTTTCTATTCTAATTTTAATCCCTATTTCTTAATTTAAATTTAAAATATTATCCTTATCATTTAAGTCGTGAATTTTTAAAGTAGGTGAATAAATTTTGGCATAAATCTAAATTTTAATTGGCTTTCTTTCTCTCAACAATAGGCTCAACATTTATAACAATTTCTAATTACATTATTAACCCCATTTAGGTGGGAAAAAATACCCATAGACTTCATTCCTTTATATATATATATATACTAGTGTGTTGACCCGTGCTTTGCACGGGACATTTAGTTTTAAGGGGCAAAACATAAATAATAAAATGATAATTTAAAAATAGTGTAATAACATATGTAAAATATATGTCACAATTATTTACAATATTAATTACATAATGCGTAAATAAATTATAATGTTTATAATGCACAAAAAGTATATTTATTGAAAGACTTGAAAAGAATAAAAAATATGATTAGCATGATTTAAAATAAAACATAAAAAAGAAATGAGTATGAAATATGATAAGAAATAGTGTGAAAATAGAAAATATAAAATAAGTCACGTGTAAAAAAAATAATGTAATAACAACTGTAAAATATGTCATAAGTCATAAGGACTTACAATATTGATTACATGTTGTTTAAACAAATTATACACAAAAAGTAAACATTTTTTCAACATTGTTTTTTAATTAGGGTGAATTATATTTACTTATTGTAATCTATATATTAATATAACAAATAAATACGAATAAACTTAAAATTTAAAGATCAATTTTTATTAATTAGTGTTTTTTTAATATTTTTACAATTAAACACATCAAAGTATAAGTAAAATATTTACAATTGATAAAAAATATACTAAAATATTCAATTAATTCATATTTTTAGTTTAGATACTAATGACTTTTTATGTATAATGTTTAATCCTAGGTGATATTTTTTACTTTATAATTAAAATAGTAATAAAATTTCAAATATAGGTTTTGTCTAGCAAGGGTGAAACACCGGTGTTCTACCTTTTTTAACCGTAAGATTTAGTATCTTTTGAATGAATGGTCCAGATTAGTTACCAGTTACTTGTAACTAGAAATTTATAAATATTATCAATTTCGTCCCTCTAAGTTTTATAATAACAATTGCGCAATTATAGAGAAGACCTTATTCTTCACGAAATTAATGAAAATTTTCAGAAACAATATATAGCGTCAGAGGAAACTGGGGATGGGGAAGATGATGATGCAATTTGGGCTGCAGATCATTTTGTGTTCACCTCCTTTGGTCTGATACCTTCTGCAGTTCTTGCAAAAATGGCGTGCTGCGAGATACTGAAGAACGAGATACTGTTGGGTCTTGCATTCTCCTATGAAGAACCAGATACCGAAAGGATAAGGATCGTTGAAGAACCACGCGGTGTTCCCTGTGTTCCGCGTAACGAGATACTCTCGCTTTCATCATTCAATCCATAGGAACATGGGAGCATGTGTTCCGCGTCCCAGTAGCTTGGAAAGCTCATCATCTAGAGAGTGTCTCGTCTTGTCTTGTTCTAGAAGAAGCTGGGTGCGTGGAAGAAAGCTGAATGAACAATTCTTGAAGCTCGATTGTTCGCTGCGTGTGACTTGGCTGGAGTGAATGAACAATTCTGCAACGAGTAAAATTCTCTCAAATGGAACCAAGCTCGGCTGAAAATTAAATTCTCTCATAAAGACAATCATTTGCGCCCTCTGCAGCTCTGCAATAAGACCAGAAAACCAATAAAAACAACCATGTGAGCCCTCTTTCTTTTTCTTTATTTACTTTCAAATTGCTAGCTAGCTTTATTATTTGGTGGGTAGAAACCAATAGTTAATTAGAAGAAACCAATAGCTTTATCATTTGCTGGTAATGTCTGCAACTATGGGTAGCTTTGCATTTATAATGGACAATGGTTACGGATACAACTTGAAGAAGAAGAAAAAAGAGGCCCCAATCAGCAAAATACAAAAGTTTTATTAACAGGTAAAATTACCTATTATAACAAGTCATTCATATAAAAAAGGTGGAACACCGGTATTTCATCCATGAAGTGAAACACCCTATAACGACCCGTAAATATAATCAACACAAAGTATAATATTCATAAGATAAAAAAAATTTCTCTAGCGTTATTTCTTGATAAGAATCTTGCTTAAAAAACATAGGTATTTATCTTAATCATTATAAGTTAAATATCATTATTTTCATATAGAATGGTCATCCCCGTGTGTTATACTCGTACTCTTAAATTACTATGTCTCAATACAAATGTACTATTGTGATTATATTTACTTATTGTAATCTTATATTAATATAACAAATAAATACAAATAAACTTAAAATTTAAAGATCTATTTTTATTAATTAGTGTTTTTCAATATTTTTACAATTAAACACAACAAAGTATAAGTAAAATATTTACAATTGATAAAAATTTATACTAAAATATTCAATTAATTCATACTTTTAATGTAGATACTAATGACTTTTTATGTATAATGTTTAATCCTAGGTGATATTTTTTACTTTATAATTAAAATGGTATTAAAATTTTAAATAAATATAATCAACACAAAGTTTAATATTCTTAGGATAAAAAAATTTCTCTTAACATTGTTTCTTGATAAGAATCTTGTTTCAAAAACATAGGTATTTATCTGAATTATTATAAGTTGAATACCATTATTTTCATATAGATTGGTCATCCCCGTGTGTTATGCTTATACTCTTAAGGCTTAAATATGTTTTTAGTCCCTATAAATATAAGACATTTTGTTTTTAGTCCCTGTAAATTTTTTTTTTGGTTTTTCATCCCTATAAAATTTTCCGTTTGCCATTTTGGTCCCTGCCGTTAACTTTAAGCTTATGTGGCTAACGGAGTGCCACGTCATCCTGCCACATGTGATTTTTCTTCCAGCTTAATTTTGTTTTTAGTCCCTATAAATATGGTCCTTTTGTTTTCAGTCCCTATAATTTTTTTTTTTGGTTTTTCATCTCAATCTCATCCCCATCCAAAATCACATTCTCCTTTTGCTTCTTCTACTGCATTGTTACACTTGAAATTCTTGAACTCTTCACGGTGGGTTTAAGGAAATAAATTATTTATGTATTCAATTATTTGAAATCTATAATTTTAAATTTGTCCACATTTTCGTCAACTGTTCACTGGTGGCCAATTCTTTTTTGTTCCCACGTGTCAAACTTTTTATCTTAAGTTGATCCACACCCTAATTAAATTCTTAATATAAATGCTTAACAAATGAATCAAATTCAATGTACTGCAAAATTAGGTATAATTGCTTCATTTCATTTATAATTATTTTGTACAAATATTAAAGTACAAAACATAAATATTAGACACAGAAAATGAAATATATTTACTCATTTAATTTTAACAACTAAAATAGTAAAACGTTATCATATATTTATTATATATGATATTATAAACTATACTCCACTTAAATTATAATCCACTTCATAAAAAAAAGATAACAATTAACAAATGAATAAATTTTAAAAAAGGACGAAACTAATATATTATAATATTCAAAGAGATAAAATCAATATCTACGTGCTACTCAACTAAGTGTTCACATTATTATTTTTACTATATTTTGTGATCAACAAGGATTTAAAACTCTTATTTATCGTGATAATTTTAAGTTTTGTAATATTATAAAAAATATAGAGTACAAAGAGATAATTTATAAATATAAATTTATTTATGCATTATGTATTAAAATTTTCATTTATACATTTTAATATATTTTCTTATTAACACAATACTCATTAAAATGTACACTATTTTTTTTCTTTTCGATATATAATTTGAATAATATTTTAATTACCTATATTATAGGTTAATTAATTTTCACATGATTTAATTAATTTGAATACCAAATTCGTGCATCGCACGAGATCAATAATAGTTTCAATACACTTGAATTCACTGTATAAAGTGGAAAAAACTTGTAATGACCTTTTTTTCTCTATAATTCTTTTTTTATCCATTGACTGACAAAATTTTCACTTGATTTACAATTACAAGCCTTTTTTGTTACTCAGGACAAATTACATTAAGTTATATATAGGTCATCAATAGACATAAATCAAATGAGAATTTTGTTAGTCAATAGACAGAAAAAAGATCGTTACAAGTTTTTCTCACTTTATACAGTGAATTCAAGTGTATTGAAATTTCAAATAATTGAATACATAAAAAATTTATTTCCTTAAACCCACCATGAAGAATTCAAGAATTTCAAGTGTAACAATGCACTAGAAGAAGCAAAATGACACTGTGATATTGGATGGGGATGAAATTGAGGTAAAAAAACAAAAAAAAAATTATAAGGACTAAAAACAAAAAGACCATATTTATAGGGACTAAAAACAAAATTAAGCTGGAAGAAAAATCACATGTGGCAGGATGACGTGGCACTCTGTTAGCCACATAAGCTTAAAGTTAATGACAGGGACCAAAATGACAAACGAAAAATTTTATAGGGATGAAAAACCAAAAAAAAAATTTACAGGGACTAAAAACAAAATGACCTATATTTATAGGGACTAAAAACATATTTAAGCCTACTCTTAAATTACTATGTCTCAATACAAATGTACTATTATGATTTAGTTATTAATGTGTTTTTCTTAAAAAAAATTATTTCTATGTGTTATAAGTCTATTTACCCCTATAATTTAAAATTAGATATTAAAATATATAATATGTGAAAAATTTTCATCCTCGAGCAAATTATATCTACTTCTTGTAATCTATATACTAAATTAATAATTAAATATTAATAAACGTATTATAAAAATCTATTCCCATACGTGGTATTTAAACAAATATTTTTAAAAAGATAAAAAAAATTCTATGTATAAATACACAATTCAATTTTAAAATTCAATAATTTTTATGAATTATTTTTTAATATTTTTTTATAACAAAAAACTAACAAAATAAAAGTAACATTTACAATCAAGACCAATTTATATTAAAAAGTTCAATTAAAGGGTATTTTTAATTTCTTTTTCCACTTACCAAAAAGGTGTACTTTTAATTTTGATATTTATGAGCTTTCATATAAAATATTCACTAGTGAGTAAACCGTGCGATGCACGGGGCGGGAATATAAGGGAAATAATAGAGAGTCGAGTATTAAATTTAGTTAAGAATACATGTAAAAGTTATTATAACAATAAATATTAAATAGGAATAAAAAAGAAAAAATACTTAAACAATAATGATTATAATAAAGTTCATTCGAAAGACGTCTTAATAGCAAATATACTTGAAGCATTGATGATTCAGTAAACATTTCTTGATAAAACTTCTTTATATAGGACAATATTGGTCCGAAAATTATAAGTGAAAACACTATATCAAAAATTATAAGCAGGCACTCAAAAAAATTTCCTAAAAAACCTGTAAAAAAATGTGGAAAAGTCATAAAGAATATTAGTATTTAATATTCATTGATTAAACAATGGATAGAAAATGATTTGATCAATAAAAAAAATCTAATTAAAAGAGATGAGGAGCAACCTAATTTAAATTTTAGAAGACTTCTTTATATACAACATTTGAAGTTGCATGAGAAATATGTGCTTCATCATCAATTATGAGTAATTTCAATCCTCCTCTGTTTGTGACTCAGGCTACTGCAACATATAATTGCCCATGAGAGAATACAGACATTGGCAAGTAAATTCCGACATGTTTCAATTATTGACCTTGAATTTTATTGATTGCCATTACAATGATACAATGATATGAAACCGTCTTATCTGAAACTTAAAAGGAATTCTATTATCTAAAAGAGTCAATGACAGTCTAGCTAGGAATGAATACTTTGTGCCCCCATATTTACTCCAGAAATGACTTTTGCTTCCAATACATAGGTACGTAATTAAGTAATAATGAGTCTGGTACCATTGCAGAGGCCTAAAGACTAATCAATATTTCTCAACAACATTACTGACGCACCAATTTTCAACTTTAAGACGTGATTTGGAAGGCCAGATGAATTAATTATATTAAAAAATTTTGAAGTGTGAATATCATCAGGAATATTTAAATGAACACTCTCTGTACACAGACTGTCAAAATTTAGGTGTGTTCTTTCTTCTCCAGGAAGCAATGACAACATATATTAATTCAAGTTGAACACAATGTCATTTGTTGGAGCTAAAATAGCTCGATGTTGAAAGAAGGATCCATCATGCGTGTTTTGTAATAATGAGGGATAAGTACTATCCACAATTGAAGCGATTGGATTAACAGGGTCTGATATCAGTAAATTATTTGGAATTTGAATACTAACATCTCCATCATTTGGTTCCCAAATGGTTCCATCTCCAATACTAAGCACTCATTCTAAGAATTTCTTTACTTCTTCTACATCCAAATCAGAGCAGCCAGTTTGAAGTCTCATATTTTTTTGTTAATGTGTCTAAGACTTGACAATGCCTCCAAAGCTATGATGCATTATCATCATTTATTAAAATGAATCATGTGCAATTAACCAATACGTAGAAGCTAATTTTTAATGAGTAAACCCTCAAAATGGTCCCTGAAAGATTGGCCATCGGTCAACTTAGTCCTGAAAGAATGAAAATTGTAAAAAGGTCCCTGATGCTAACATCAATCAAAATCGTCCTTCCGTTAACCCAAGTCTGTTAAAGCTAACAGACTTGCTGATGTGGCATAAAAGACTGAAAGTCTTCATTTTAGTCCCTGCCCAGTCAGCCCATAAGATTGAAAACCTATTAAATTGGTCCCTCCCCCTCCCTCTCCCCCTCTGAAACCTTAATCTTCATCGTTCCATGAACATAAGAAGAAGCTCCCAGTGCTTCCAAAAACTCTAATTCTATTATATTCGGCTTTTCAGATGCTGATTTGAGGTAGAATAGAATTACTTTTGATACTTATATATGTATGTGATGTGGGACTTGGGAGGTTTTGAAACTTTTATATATAAGCTAGGGTGATGTAAGAGAATTGGATGATGAGAAATTGAGCCAAGGACATTTTCGGTTTTGACACTATTACCTGCATACCTAATAATATAGATTATAAAAATAATATTATTTTTAAAAAGATATAATATCTCTTCGGTATAGGAAAATATAAATGCACACACAAATTGATTTTTCTCACAAGCTTGCACATCAATGAATAACCTTTCCAGTCGATATACATTCGATTTCATGAAAAAATAGTAAAAATAAAATATATGTAAATATCGTTTCCCCTTTAACAAAAGTCCGTAGATCAAGCCTAAACTTGATTAAGAAACCCGGAAAGTGATGAAAAACCCGAAAATGTCCTTGAGCCCAAGGTCATGGTTTGAGGAACTTGCCAAATTAAAGGAGTAAATACGTTATTTCATTTGTTTGGCTAAAAATTTGTATTATTCATGAAAAGATATTTTGTTCGAAAAAAATTAAGTACTTTTAGTCTACATGGCAATCAATAAATCCAATTGAGTAATGAATACCAATCTTTGATATTGTTTTGATTATAATTGTTATCCCCCGTTACCATGTTTAAATTTTGTCACATGTATTCTCTATTACAAGAGTTTATTGAGTAAATTGAGTAAAGATTTGCCAACTCAAACATTGATTTTTTTTTTAAAATTAAGAAATAAAAATTCACACAACCTTATAATATTAATTAAATAGTAGGTACTATATATCTTTAATATTATTTAGTTTATAAGGGTTTATTGAGTAACCTCTTGTTTTTCTTTTGCTAAACTAACCTCATGTTAATTTGAACACTATGCAAAAGGAATTATTTTCTCTATTTACATTAAAATTTCTTCCCAAATAAAAAAATTACATTAAATTTAATCTCTTTAATTTTTTTAAAATAAGCTTTTACTAATTATTTTCCTTCATCTCAAAACTAAAAAATTCCCTTTATGTTTAAATATATATCTCTCATCAATTGCAAAATAAAGGTTTCTTTTTTTTTCTCATTCATTTCTAAAATAACAATTTTCATTATTTATTGAATTTAAAGAATATAAATAAATTTCTGATTTTTTTAAAGAGATAAAATAAATATTTTAAAAATTAATAAATTTTACACAATTAATAAAAAGTAATCAGTTTTTTAATTATGTCAACTAAAATCAGCAGAATGTTGGATTAACAGGACGTCACATTGTAAACTTTTCTACGTGTCTTCGTGAAAACTTTTCAAGTTTATTGTAAACTTTTAATTAGATATTCATGCCTTAATTGCGACGTAGGCAGAGAAAAGCTTAAATAAAAAAGTAATTATATTCTACCTCAAATCAGCATCTGAAAGCCGAATAGAATAGAATTAGAGTTTTTGGGACCGCTGGGAGCTTCTTCTGATGTCCATGGAACGGTGAAGATTAAGGTTTGAGAGAGAGGGAGAGGGAGAGGGAGGGACCAATTTGATGGGCTGACTGGGCAGGGAGCAATTTGATGGATTTTCAATCTTTTGGATGGATTTGGGTTAACGGAAGGACGATTTTGATTGATATTAGCATCTCTTAGGGACCTTTTTACATTTTTCATTCTTTCAAGAACCAAGTTGATCGATGATCAATTTTTCATGGACCATTTTGAGGGTTTACTCAATTTTTAATTCAATTTGCTTATAAAAAAAATACGCAGAAGCTAATTACAGATCAAAGAAAACTTGTAAAAAACCTTACAAAACATATTATATAAAATATAAGTAATAAAATAAGGAGTTGCTGGCAGCAAAACTAATTAGCGGAATCTAATACCTCTATCAATACACAAACATAGTGAGTAATCCATGCGATACACAGGAACTATATTTTAGTGAAATAATATTTTTTTAGTTTTATTTAACAATATATTGTAAGTAATTCTAATTTTAATTACTAACGTAAATAAAAAAACCTGATAAAACATAATATGAACATATAAGTTGTCAATAAAGTTTAGAAGGAAACTGTAATAATAACTAAGTGGTCCATCTCATAATTTAATTTTAAAAAAGTGATTCACTTTTATTAATTTTTTCTTCTAAGATTTTTGCATTTAAAAACACAAAACAAAAAATAAAATATTTATAATCAACATAATTTTAAATATTAATATTTTTTATGTAAAGTTTTCATCATGTATGATTTATTTTTACTCTATGATTTAATTAGTAATAAGTTTTATTGCAATACTTTATTTAGTTTTACCTCATAAGTTTAACGCTATTAAGACTTTTCTTGTATTTTTAACTTGTAATTAAAATGATTCCCCCTTAATTTTATTCATTGTCATTACAAATAAAACAACAATAGGAAATAATTAATCTAATTTAAAATTTAAATGGTATTATTGTATTTGAAGCAGTTAATGTCTTTATATATTTTTAATTTTATGATCTAAATATGAGTGTATTTTGATACAATTTTTTTATTCCTGCATGATAAAATATATGTTCCTATAATTTAAATTTAAATATTAATTCATTTTATGTAAAATTTTCATTGTGGAGAAAATTATATTTGTCTTTTCTTTCTAAAAGGGGCTAAGTACCAAAGAAAAAAGTCATACAACTACATATCTACTAAACTAAACAATAGACACATATGCTAAAAAATTATATTTATATTTTATAATCTATTTACTAATTTAACATTTATATATTAATAAAATTTATGTAAAGCTTTATTCTCCATGATGTAAATTTTATGATCTAAATATGAATGTGTTTTCATGCAAAATTTTACTTCTATATGATATAAATATTTACCCATATAATTTATATTTCAATATTAATACATTTTATGTACATTTTTTATTGTCGGAAAAATTAAATTTGCTATTTCTTTTACTAAACATGGTTAAAGCTTGAAGAAAAAACTCATATAACTATTATCTACTAAATCGAACATCAAACACATAACACATATGTTAACCAATTATATTTATCTTTTATAATCTATTTACTAAATTAAGAAAGGAAAAATGAAAATATTGTTTCCATTGAGATTCAAAAACAATGCAAGAAAAAGAATGTCTTTGGTTATTGATAGAGCTAAAATATGATTACTCTAATCTTTTTTCTTTTTATTTTAAATATAATAAATTATAGATATTATCAGATGACAGGAGGAAGAGCTCTAAAGCAGCAACTTCTTAGCTTTGCACGGAAATTAGCATCTCTTGATTGAGTGAGGAAATCAACAACCTAATCTTCCAAATAAGGGGAATATTGTAATCAATTTCTTACTTCATTACACTGAAAGCATGTCAGCACAATTTTTTATGGTTTAATTGTTTTCATTGTTATTTTGGGCGGGTAGAGAGGAGGGACCTAATAATCTTTGGGTCATGTCTTATTGAGAAGCAAAATGAGTACATTAAAACCCTTGTTTAAAATAATTTTATACTTTATAATACTATATTAGATAATAACTATAATATATAGGGTAGTTGAAAATTAACATGATAGCATTGCGTTTATATGATGAAAATTAACAGTTGAATGAGTCATACTAACACGGGTGTATTAGCTGGAAAGAAACCCATGTATAAATTAAACAGAAATCCATGTTACATATAGATTAACCATCTCATGTATACAATTATAAGGAATCAATAATGTTACATAGTAAATGGACATAATTAATGGACATATCAACAAATATTTCTATAAGGTTGAGAACCTCAACTTCTAAAATACAATGCCTTTGGGGATGGTTCACTTCCATCTTTGCCGGTAATTGGACATAAAACACAAAGTTCAATATTTGAATTTTATTTTAATATCAAAATTATTCATCCAATAATTTAAATATTAATGGACTTTTTATTTTCTCCATCCATGATTTATGTTTACCATATAGTTCAAATATTAATAAGTTTTCTTGTAAGACTTTGATTTCCATGATTTGCTTTTACCTCACAAATTAATCATCATTAATAATTTCCTAAATTTTAAATGATTTAAATGATTACCTCTGCGTTTTATTTATTGTCATTATAAATGAAAGAACAATTAAAAATAATTAATAATTAATCTAATATAAAATTAAAAAGATCAATGAAATAATAATAGAAAATAATTAATCTACATTAAAATTTAAAGATATCCTTTTATCATATTGAATTAGTGATATTCTTCGAATTGTTCATATGGACTTTTTAGTTTAAATTATTATAAATTGAATATCATTGTCTTTATGTAAAATAATCATCCCAAAGTGTTGTATTTTTACCCTTAAATTGTTATATTATCAAATATATTTACTTTTATGGTGTTGATATTAATGTTTTGTGAAATTTGTAATCCTACGTGTTATAACTACATAAATCCCTATAATTTAAATTTTAATATTAATATAATTTTTGAAATTTTTTCATCCCCAGATAAATTATATTTATCTCTTGATATCTATATACTAAATAAACATATTAAAATAAATGAACTTTTGCAAGGATTTATTCCTATGTTGTGTATATATGATATTATAAGAAAATTTAAAGGAACAAAGTTCTTTTACTATAATACATTTCATTTTAAAAAGGTATCTTCATTAATTTATTTATTTAATATTTTTTTAAAAAAAATTATGTGCTTACTATAATTAAAGAAAATATAAAGAACTAGTATACACAACTAAAGAGTTATAACAATTATTATTCATGACCTATTTTGTTTTAATGATATATATAGGTGTCCATAAAATATATTTCCCCACCAAAATATGCAAGCATTATGAAAAAAAAAACAATGCTTCCATTTTGAAAATACATAAGATAAAATTAAGCAAAAAAATTATTACTTAATTATTTGGATTGGAAAAATTGATTAAAGAAAAAACCATTCTGACTAATAATTTTGTAAAAATATATTAATTATACTGTAAGTATTATATCTTAATTATATATATATAGAGAGAGATATACGCACGCTTCACAAATCCAAAAAACACAAATGCTTACATCCCGTTTTCATTCCATGGAAAAGAAAATGCTAGCCCGGAAAATGGGTTCATTACAAACTTCTAAAATCAGTTCTTCAAATAAAAGTTAAATTAAAAATTAGAACTATCATTATTAATATTTTTCTCAAACTACTTTCCTATAATAGTGTCCTCGTTTTTTTTAGCATTGCCTATTTTCTAAATATGTCAATTCAACAATCATATACCTGCTTAGATTATTCCATTTTGGACCGTATTTTTATAACGTGTCTTGATCAAAAGTAGAAACCAATATCTCGCAACTTCGTCAGCAAGCTTTTAGGCCAATTCAATCCTAATCACATAAGCTAAGTATTGAACTGCACCTACTGAACATGCTAATGTGGAGCATTCAGTTATTCTAGCTCCATTCTTGTTTCCCTCATAAAAGAACAAAATAGTACCATGTGATATTATGCTACTTGAATTGCAATGCAAATAAATGTGCAAATTCAGTAATTTCGTCCTAATTATGGGTTCTCTAACTTAGTAAAGCATGAAGCTGAAAGATTATCTTCTCAAAGTAGCAAATCAAACATGGAATTTGTAACTCAAGTTTGAAACAAGATTAAATTAAAGAAGCTCAGTCAGTGGACTTTGAATTACATGAAAATCTCCCAAGTACGTATAAGACTGCCAAAACACATGGAAAAGTATGATCATAGGTTTGGTAACCTAGAAAAACAATTGATGTTATGGTACATACAATGTATGAGTTTTTGGACAATAGGAAAAGCTTTCAACAACATAAATCACCATGAAAAGTCCCATTGCAAAAAGACAAAAACCGGTCTTACATAGCATAATGTTTGTTCAGTCAAAATTTTCAGATCACTCAGGTATTAGATTTCAATAAACAAATTCATAACTGTACATAATCTTATTATTTTCACATGTAACGCAAAACTTTAAAATGCAAATGTTCTTAAGAAAAGATGAATCCAAAAGGAATGCATACAATGCAATTGTCCTTGTTTTACCCTTCATTTGTTAGGTAAAATGAATGGCACACAGGTTTTTGTGTGATAGCTTAATGCAACATTCACACACCAGTAGCCTCAATAATAGATGCAATGACCTGAAATCCAGTAACATGCAACCATAGTAATTTCTTGAGGTCAGGAGCCATCTTTTTGGAATACTTATTGTAAACAACTTCAGATTAGATAATAAAGATCAGCAAGCCTGTTAAAGTTAAAACTCATACTTGTATAGGCTTCCTAAGGAAAAATGATTCCATTATTACCTTGATTATAAAATGCATGATGCTGCTAAGAAATACTCAAGTTGTAGTGCTTATGGCCTGGTGTTCCATGTTGATGCTTTATATAGGGAGCTTTCAACGTTTGGGCATGTTAGAGCATGTCAAATGGAAATATGGTTTCATTACACAAAAAAGAAAATTCAAATCCATTAGTTCATAAACAGCCCCTTTCATTAAAGGTACTTTTAATGCTTAAAATGTTCTAGTTCATCACTTAAAATGCAATTGTTTCTATATAAATCTGACTTGATATTAATCCATTTCACAAACAGGACATGAAATAGATTTTCCAATAAGTTGAAACAAATAAACACCTATTGACTTTAGAAGTGTAGTATATGTATACATATATATGGTGTCATTTCAACATATGTGTCGCGACCGGGGCCACGACGGGGTCGGCGAGCCCGTGAGAAAAGATAATGAAAAATGATTGAATTTTTGGGGAGTCGCCACCAATTTATTTGGGTTGGAAAATTGGAAAACCCGAAAATGATTTAAAATTAAAAACTGGTCTGCGAACAAGAGATCCGAATTCGGGAGTCGATTATGCGTAGGGAAGGTATTAGCACCCTACAACATCCTTTAAAAACGGTTACCCTTAATTAATTGTGCAAAATTCATTAACTTTTAAAATGTTTATTTTACCCTCTAAAAGAAAAAAAAAGAAAAAAACAAAATTTATTTAAATTAAAGAATGATGAGAAAAAATTAATTTGAAATCAAAGGGACAAAAATGAAAATTTTATTTTGGCTCGACGAGAAATCCCGCTCCTACGTATCTCCAGGTGCAATGGAGAAATCAAAGCCACGTAGTTCTAAAAATGTGTTTGAAAAGATTGGTTTTGATTATGAAAAAGAAATTGATTTTTAATTTTTGAAAAGAAAAATGAGGAAATTGATTTTGGAAGTGTTTTTAATCCAAAGAAAAAAGGAATTTATTTTTTAGCAGAGTTGATGCTAGGAAATGGCTATACAACGAACCCTTGAAATTGTTTCGACGACATTATTGATAGAAATGCTATTCAATAAACGTCATTTATTTTGAGAAGAAAACATTTTTGAGAAAAGATTTAAAATTCCTCATTATTGAGTTAGCAAATGGATATACTCAATATTTTTCCCTTTCTTACGTTATTGATAGAAATGCTATTCAATTAACGTAATTTTTTTGAAAAGAATCATTTTTTTAAATGAATTTAAAATTTTACGCATTATTGAGCTAGTAAATGACTATACTCAATATTTCCTTTTTCACGTTATTGATAGAAATGCTATTCAATTAACGTAATTTTTTTGAAAAGAATCATTTTTTTTAAATGAATTTGAAATTTCACGCATTATTGAGCTAGTAAATGACTATACTCAATATTTCCTTTTTCACGTTATTGATAGAAATGCTATTCAATTAACGTAATTTTTTTTTGAGAAGAAATTATTTTTGGAAAAAGATTTGAAATTTCCGCATTATTGAGCTAGTAAATGACTATACTCAATTATTTTTATTTGAATGACGTTAAAAGATAGAAATGCTATTCTATTAACGTCAAAGATAACAAAGGGATAAATTGAATTAATCAACATTTACAAGAACACATAATTAAAATTACGCACAATCAATTATTTACCAGGGAATTAAACAAATATTTACATTTAAATTAAATGAATATCAATATTTACAAGAGATACAAGATAATGGGTCAAATTATCAAATTAAAAGAAAGTAAAAAAAATAAAATTAGAACAATTAACACACATTAAAAATAAAAGGGTTGGGCCTCAGTATACCATCATTGGCCGTATCCATCCCAAAAAAGGCAAAGCAAAGAAGTGAAAAAAAAAACGAATTGGGCTTAAAATGAAACCAGCCCAAATGCAATGGCCAATGAACTAATTAAAAAAAGGGACACCAAAAGCAGACCGTGGGCTGCATCTCACGACCCATTTCACATTCAGCAAGGGGTACTCATTTTACTTCTCAGCATTTTAGAGCCTCACTTTCCTCTTCTTTTCTTTTTGGGTTAGGGTTAGGTTTTGAAATTGAAAATGGGGAGAGCAAAAGGGGGAAGGAGGAGATGGCGCGGCGGCCATGGAGGGAGCTGCGGCGGCCACAGAGGGAAAGCAAAGGGTGAGGCCGCGGAAGAGAGGGAGCGCGCGACGGCGCTCCGTGGTGGTTCCGTGCGGCGGTTCTGGGCGGAGGGAGAGATGGTGAGCCGATCTCGCAGCGGTGGGCTGCGCGGCAGTGTTGCGGCCGCGCGCCGCGGCCTGAGGGGAAGAGAAAGCTGACGGCGGCGCACACAGTGACTGCGACGGAGAGACGGCTTGGCGGCGTCTCGCGGTGGCTGGGTGACGAAGTGGTGGTTCGCGATCGGCGACGGCGTGTGCAGCAGGGGCGACGCGCGGCCTCGGCTGCGGAGGAGCTGGACAAGGCCGTGGTGGGGGAGGAGAGGTTGCAGCCGCGGTGATGGCTTGGTGACGCACGACGGCGACACCGTGCCGCGGCGGGAGGCCGCGGCGGCCTCCATTTCTTCTTCCTCCTCCCTGTTTTTGGTTCAGATTCACTCCCTCTCCCTGGTTTTCTCTCTCTCTTGGGCTCGGTGGTGGTTAAACGGTGGCCATGGGTGGCCATGGGAGCAGCTGCAGAGATGACGGCGGCCAGGAGCGGCCAGGAGCGGCCGCTCAACGGCGGCGGGACGGCGGCGGAGGGTCAGCCTCCTTTATCCCTTGCTCTGTTTTTCTTTCTTAGTCTGTTCCTTTTAGTTGGTTCACTGTTTTTCTTTTTGGGTGCAAACTTGATGGTGAGGGTGGCCAAGGGCAGAGGGGTGGTGGTTCACGGCGGTGGCCACGACTTGCAGGAAGTGTCTGACTGGATTTTTTGTATAATTTCTTTTATCTTGCTTGTATTGGGACTGTATATTTGGACTCTATTTTTTGGGGTTGAACTGCTGTAATTGGGACTCTCACAAACATTTGATATTTGATTAGCTATTTGAACTTATTTCCATTCAAGATGCATAGTATAAGTGCAGATATCCAAATACAATATAAATAGTATAGATAAACATGAAATGCTTCAACAAGTTAGATTGTTAAGGAATATATCAATATGAACAACTACATGTAAGAAAAACATACTAGGTTGCACTCTTGTTTCCCCTTTTTTCCTTTTCTTCTTCTTCTCCAAGAAATGGGATTCAGAGATTAGGCATTTCACGCTCCCTCAGATGAATTTGGCCCCCCTCTGAATTGGTTTCTTGGTGTGGAAACCAACTCTTTTTTCTTCTGAATTTTTTTTTTGTTTTGAAAACTTGACTCCTATTTATAGGCAAAAGAATTTGTGCTTTTTCAGTACAATTTGCACTACTACACCGCCCTATCAGAGCAACTTGCTCTGTCCTCTCCACACACGACTCCATAGCTGCCCAGGTTCAGGGCAAGTTGCACAGCAACTTGCTGTTTCAAAAGATCCCCTTTTTTTTCTTTTTTTTTAAAAAAACACTTCCAAAATCAATTTCCTCATTTTTCTTTATTTTCAAAAATTAAAAAATCATTTTCTTTTCAAAACTAAAACCAATCTTTTTAAACACATTTTAGAACTACGTGGCTTTGATTTCTCCATTGCACCTGGAGATACGTAGGAGCGGGATTTCCCGTCGAGCCAAAATAAAATTTTCAACATTTTTGTCCCATTGATTTCAAATTAATTTTTCTCATCATTCTTTAATTTAAAGAATGTAAATAAATTTTTTTTTTTCTTTTAGAGGGTAAAATAAACATTTTAAAAGTTAATGAATTTTGCACAATTAATTAAGGGTAACCGTTTTTAACGGATGTTGTAGGGTGCTAATACCTTCCCTACGCATAATCGACTCCCGAATTTGGATCTCTTGTTCGCAAACCAGTTTTTAATTTTAAATCATTTTCGGGTTTTCCAATTTTCCCAACCCAAATAAATTGGTGGCGACTCCCCTAAAATCAACCATTTTTCATTATTTTTCTCACGGGCTCGCCGACCCCGGTCGCGACAGCTGGCGACTCCACTGGGGAATTCAAGAGTCAAGCCTATTAATTAACTGTACAAAATTGTTAACTTTTATGTTTGTTATACCCTCTTTCCTTTTGTTGTATATATTTTATTGTAAATATTTTTTCATATCTCTTTGTGAATTCCATTGTACATATTATTGCTGTTATAAATATTTTGCTTCAACCTTAGGTCAGAGGACTATTATTTTTTGTACATATTTGTTGTTTGGCTCTCTTGCAGGTGGGGTAGTTTTGTAGGTTTCTATGCTCTAAGCAGGCACTTCACTGCCAGTCTCCTCGCACAACTTTGGCTCTATACCCGAGCTCGTGCAAGCTAAGGCATAGGAGGTGTTTCAACAAATGTTCTGAGGGGCTTGATGCCCACGTGACATTAGTTGATTCACCACTCAGATTGCTACCGGTATCCTGGATTTGTTATATTGAGAGGGATTATCCCTACGTATGACTAATTCACGAACTGGATCCTTGTCAATGTGATGAGGGCAATCTGGGAACCATGGTCCCTAGAGGTCTAGATTCATCCCTAAATCTGTGCACCGGTAGTTTATCTATAATTGCCAAACCTGAATAGGGATTTTTGTCCGACAATAGAATTATCCAATGCTAGGATTCGCCCTTGTAGAACAAAAGGAGCATTAATCTTTTCCTTATTTCTTTTCCTCAAAATTTTAATCTCCACATTTTTTGTACAAAATTTTAGTATCTCATCCTTGCACAAAAAGATATATTTTGCATCTATAAACTTTGTGAATAGTTTGTCTTTTCTTTCTCCTTTTTCAATTTCTTGAAAAATCATGTGTCTTCTTTTGTGTATAATTCAAGCAAATTTTGAAAAAATTTGAAATAATTCCAATTTTGAAATAACATTCCCCTAAATTAATTCTTTCCAAATTTTTATCAGATTTCACCATTGCGCCAAAGCACAAGTTCATACGCAGTCCTATCCGAACCCGTTCTCGTTCCCAGACAGTTCCCCACCATTCAACAATGGCTGAGATCCCTGTGACAAGTGAGAGCCCTCCTACTATGGAGCAGAGGATGGAAAGGTTGGAAGGGAGTTTTAGCCAAATTTTAGAATTGTTGAAGACTGTGATCCCTGAGAAGGAAGTGATCAACGACAATTCGAACGGAGACGACAACGACGGTGGGGGTCCATCTATTAAAACCAATGGTGAAAATCCCCACAAAGTTGTGATTGTCACCGAGTCATCAGGCCCCGATGTGAAGGTCAGGAAGGAAGAAACTAAAATGATGGACAAAATGGCGATGTTGGAAGAAAAAATGAGAGCATTACAGGGAATAGATGTTTACGGGAAACTGGATGTGCAGGATTTTTACCTTTTCCCCGACATAGAGATTCCTGCAAAATTCAAAGTTCCGGACTTTGAGAAATTTGAAGGGAAGACTGACCCGTTGATCCACCTGACCATGTACACTAGAAGCATGGCTGCACATTATAACAATGAAAAGCTGATGATTCATTGTTTCCAGCACAGCTTGGCTGGAGGTGCTCTGACTTGGTTTTTACAGCTTGATAAGAAGCAAATCAGGAGTTGGCGTAATCTGGCGGAATTATTTATTAAACAGTACCAGTTTGTGACCGACATTGCCCCTGATCGATTCGAGCTTCAGAGGATGAAGAAGGCCGAGACGGAGACGTTTAGGGAGTATGCTCAAAGGTGGAGAGAGAAAGCTTCTCAGGTTCAGCCCCCTCTGAATGAAAAAGAAATTGTTAGACTTTTTGTGAAAACTCTGGATGGGGCATACTTTGAGAAATTGTTGGGATGTGTCACCAATCGGTTTTCAGATGTTGTCATTGCTGGAGAACAGGTGGAAGATGCCATTAGAGAAGGGAAGCTACATGGGGCAAATAATCCTCATGACAAGCCCAAAAAGCCGAACTTTCAAAAGAAGGAAGGAGAAGTCCATGCAGTTGGCACTGGAAACTACCCATCCAAAACCATATCCCATCACCCCGTCCAACAATCCTCACCATACTCCCTACCACCCTTTTATCCATACCCCTACCCATCCTATCCTCCAAACTTCCACAATCCTTACCAGGAAGGAACATCCCAAGTTGGGAACTCCGCACCTCCACAAGTTAACAATGTTTCCTTTCCCAGCCAGCTACCGACCTTCCAAAATCCACCCTATCAGCCAAGAAAAGAGAGAGTGAAGATCGATCCAGTGCCAATCCCTTATTCTGACCTCTATGATACTTTGTTGCAACAACATTTGGTGGCCCCAGAGGTACCACAGCCAGTGTCTAATCCTCCCCCCAAATGGTACAACCCAGCTGAAGCATGCAAGTATCATATGGGAGCCCCAGGTCACTCGATAGAAAAATGTTTGACCTTCAAACTTCGAGTGCAAAGGTTGAGAGATGCAGGACAATTGTTTTTTGAAGAAGGAGAAGGGAAATCCACAGGGACGAGTATCGACAAAGATCCTCTCCTTAAGCATTAAGAATGAAGTTTGGCTGATGCATTTTGGGTTGTCGGTAGTATTGGATGACTTTCAATTTCTCGCTTTTTATCTTGTTTCTTTTGTTTAAGTGTAATGGTTAACTTTTTGCTTCCACTACAATGATGTACTCGTCATATTGTGAGCAATGAAATTATCTTTTGTTCATGTTGTTATTCCAAAAAAAAAAGGGAGTGAAAAATGAGTAAATGCATCCTTCGTGAAACTTTGTCTCTAAATTAAACTTTTTGAAAGTAAGCAATCAAGATTTGAAATGAAGTTTGGCCTTGTTTCTTTATCCAACGGTTAAGTAATATCCCTTGCTACCCACTTTGAGCTTAAAAAAGAATTTTTCTTCAATTAACCCTGGACAAGGATCACCTCCACACTGGGGGCTGCTACAATGTGTTCATCCAAGTCTCATGAATTATTTGTGATGTTACTCGTACAAGTTGTATTCCAGTTTCACAAGTTACTCATTCATAAAGAAAAGAAGAGTTGAAAATATGAAAGAATGAAGATAAAAAAAAAAAAGATGAAAATGAATGAAAAGAAAGGGATGAAAAATTTGAAGAAAGTGAAAATGGAAATGTTGAGAACATCGCTTTAATTGAATTATCTGTTTCAAAATGTATCATTGTGCAGCAGATCCTTTGTCCTAATAAACCCGTAAACACTCATTTTGGGCCTTAATATCCTTTTCTTTAATAACCATTTAACCCTTGGCCACGTTACAAGCCCAATAAAGTCCATCCTGATCAAAGATTGATTGCTTTTTATTTTCTTAATCTTTAATTTTGAGACAAAGCGACTTGATTAAGCTGCATTTGCTTGTAAATTTGGCTCCTTAAAAAAAAGAGAGAAAAAAAGAAAAATACAAAAGATGAAGGAAAAGCGCACTTGCAGCGGAAGCAAATGTTAATTTTATTCACTGGGCATTTGAAGCAAGAAACATCAAAAGGATTTGAGTGTCATAAATGTCTTGAAGCTAAAATCTGGGGGTTCATCGCATCAGGAGTATTTGACAGTCATGGGTGTTTGAACCAGAATCGTCCAAATTTCCATCTCCTTGAGAAATCACGCTTTCATGCCTAACTTGGGGGCTAGATCCATATTTCACTTATACTTCCATGTCACAGTGGAAAAGTATCTGCCCTTCCCATACTCCTCCCCTTTAATCTCAAGAACCTTGAAAAAGATTCTTTGCATTTTCCTTACACCATAATACCGCCCTTTATCCATAAACAATTGAATGAGTGTTTTGACTCAATGGTGAAAAGGAAATTCATATCATTTTTGGGAATGTTGTTTCTCCTGGAATTTTCCATATTTGATTTGAAATTCATGCCAAGTTTCTATGGAAGAATCAAGTTTTGAAATCCAGATTGTTGTCCAAATTTCCAACTTCATTTTTTGCAAACATCTTGCACCGACTGTTGGGCATTGTCCTAACCTTTGTTCCAAATGTTGAGTTGTCGAGTTATCATTTTTAGGTAGTGCGATGCCCATGTTTCCATTCTAGGTTTTGTGATGCCTAGTTCTTTTCTTTAGGGTATTGTGAAGCCCACTAGACATTGCGACATATAGTGTCTTCTATTTTCATCAACTACCCGTGATCTTCCAAGTATTTTCCTTTTCCTCCTGATGGTTTTCCAGGAGTCTTATCAGTTTGACCTGATGGTTTTGCAGGTCTTTTCTCTTTCCTCCTGATGGTTTTCCAGGAGTCTTATCAGTTTTGACCTGATGATTTTCCAGGTCTTTTCCTTTTCCTCCTGATGGTTTTCCAGGAGTTTATCAGTTTGACCTGATGGTTTTTCAGGTCTTTTCCTTTTCCTCCTGATGGTTTTCCAGGAGTTTATCAGTTTGACCTGATGGTTTTCCAGGTATTTTCCCTTTCCTCCTGATGGTTTTCCAGGAGTTTATCAGTTTGACCTGATGGTTTTCCAGGTCTTTTCCTTTTCCTCCTGATGGTTTTTCAGGAGTTTATCAGTTTGACCTGATGGTTTTCCAGGTATTTTCCCTTTCCTCCTGATGGTTTTCCAGGAGTTTATCAGTTTGACCTGTTGGTTTTCCAGGTATTTTCCCTTTCCTCCTGATGGTTTTCCAGGAGTTTATCAGTTTTGACCTGATGGTTTTTCAGGTATTTTCCCTTTCCTCCTGATGGTTTTCCAGGAGTTTATCAGTTTGACCTGTTGGTTTTCCAGGTATTTTCCCTTTCCTCCTGATGGTTTTCCAGGATTTTATCAGTTTGACCTGATGGTTTTCCAGGTATTTTCCCTTTCCTCCTGATGGTTTTCCAGGAGTTTATCAGTTTGACCTGTTGGTTTTCCAGGTCTTTTCCCTTTCCTCCTGATGGTTTTCCAGGAATTTTATCAGTTTGACCTGATGGTTTTCCAAGTCTTTTCCCTTTCCTCCTGATGGTTTTCCAGGAGTTTATCAGTTTGACCTGTTGGTTTTCCAGGTCTTTTCCCTTTCCTCCTGATGGTTTTCCAGGAATTTTATCAGTTTGACCTGATGGTTTTCCAGGTCTTTTCCCTTTCCTCCTGATGGTTTTCCAGGAGTTTATCAGTTTGACCTGATGGTTTTCCAGGTCTTTTTCCTTTCCTCCTGATGGTTTTCCAGGAATTTTATCAGTTTAACCTGATGGTTTTCCAGGTCTTTTCCTTTTTCTGGGAGTCTCATCGATTTGACCTGATGGTTTTCCAGGTCTTTTCCCTTTCTTCCTCACTTTCTCATTGACGCGCCTGTGATTTTCCAGGTTGCGTTTTCCAAAGTTACCAAGACTTTCATCAAGTTGCTTATGATTTTCTAGGCTTCCCTTTTTTTCCTAATCGTGTTTTGTCCGGAACAAAATTGGTTGCTTCTTTATTTTTGCTTGCTCTTTCGGTTGAAAGAACAAGCAAAGGGGGCTGCTGTCAGCACCCAATTTTGTCCGGGAATTTCATTTACCTTTTATTATGTATATATTTGTTGTATTTATCTTTTTCTTCTTAAAAAATCCAAAATACCCAAAATTAAAAAATCGAAATGGATCAATTAATCCGTTAGTTAATTAATTATCAATGGTTAATTGATTAACAGATTGATTAAACGTTTTGATAACAAAAAATCTATTAAGTCCAAAAAAGGAAAAAAAAAGGGTCTTTTAATTGGCCCAATTTTGGCCCATTTGCTTCTCCCTTGAAAAACAAAAGAAGAATTTTTCAGATTTGTTTTTTATCTATTGGGTCATTTTTGGGCCCATTAATTTTTTAAGTTCAAATTAAAAAAACAAAAAAAAAAAGAAAAAAGAGTTAAAATAAAAAATTTAAAATGAATGAATTAATTAGTTGATTAATTAATTATTAATAGTTAATTAATTAATTGATTAATTAAACATTTTATAAAAAAAAAGAGAAGAAGAATTCATATTTTTAAGTGGGCCAGTTGAGGCCCATTATTTGTGAATCTTAAATAAAAAAAAACCCTGTTGGGCTAACATAGCCCACTTGTAAAAATTGATTTTTTTTTTTTAAAAAAAAAGGAGAAAGTGGAGGCTCACTACAACTTGCATCCCCCATCAAGCTCCTTGCAATTTGCAATATGGGCAGTAGCATGGGCAGTTAGATTGGGCGGTGGCAGCAGAAGGAAAAATAATAAATTAGAGGCAACTTGCGTAGATAAAGTGAGTGTAGAATTTGCATAAATAGGGGAAATTCTCAGCAAAGAAGGAGGGGATACAGAAAATTTTCACAGAAACCCTACAGTGCGATAATCATTTTTATTATCAGCAAGGATTCTTAAGCGAAACAGGAAAGAAATTGTAATAGCAATTTGAGTAAAACAGAAGAAGAAGGTACAACTACATGGTTAACAAAGTGACAAGAATTTCAAAGTGAAGAAAGGATAATTTGTGCCCCGGTATCTTTCTCTTTTTTTGCTTTCTTCTAATAGTATTGCTACATTTTCTGTCTGCATATTTATCATGTGAATCTGAATTTGTTATGTATGTGTGGATAGTGATGAAATCAAACAAACAGAATACTGTACACCATGCCACACCAGTGCCAAAATGCTAAATAAAGAATAGTCCTAGTTAGTCAGTACAGTCCCAATATAAGCAAGATGAAAGGAATTATACAAAAAGAAATCCAGCCAAACCCTCCCTGCAAGTCGCAGCCACCGCCATGAACCACCGCCGTGAACCACCGCCCCTCTGCCCTTGGCCACCCCCACTGTTAAGTCTGCACCCAAAAAAAAAAACACAGTGAACTAAATCAGAAAAAAACCAAACTAAAACAAAAAAACAGAGTAAGGGATAGAGGAGACTGCCCTCCACTCGCGGCCAGAACGGCCGCTGTCCCACCGTCGTTTTGCGGTCGCACCTGGCCGCCGTTGAGCCTCTGAGTCACCATGAGCCACTGCTCGCCATCTCCATCCTGTCGCGAGCCACCGCTCGCCGTCCCTCCCGCCGTCGCGGCTTCTGCCGCACTACCTCTCGGCCGCAGCCAAACGACCGCCGCCTGCATCGTCTTCACCGCGCCGCTGCTTGCGGCTGTTCTGCGGCCATGGGCCGCGCCTCTCCTCCTCTGTAGGCGGCCGCACCGCCGCGCGCCTCCCCTGCTGGTGGCGACGCCGCCACCACTGTTGCTCCCTCCATGAGCCGCGGCTACAACCATCCATGGCTGCCGTCACTGGTGGCCGTCCCTCCATGGCAGCCCCTTTGCTGTCTTTCCTTTAACAAATCTGTCAAACCCTAATGGGAGGGAGAAAGGAACCCTAGCAGATGAAGTGTCTAGAATGTTGCAAAATGATGTTCACCCTCTTTTTCCCTATTTTACCCACCGTCCACTCCCATTCCCTTTTTTATTTTTTTATTTTATTTGTTTGCTTGTGGTCTAAATTTGGGGATTGGGCTTGGCTGCATACATACCCGCGGCCCAGCTCTTCCCTTTTCCTAAAAAATTTTTATTAATTAGTATGAACTAATAATAATAAATAAACAACAAATTAGATGGTTGTCTTGCATTTTTTTTATTATTTTGTTGTTGTGTTGGGCCAATGATGTGAACTGAGGCCCAATTTATTTTTCCCCTATTTTATTTTGTGTTATTCGTTTCACTAAAAATTGTGTGTTATTTGTTTTAAATATGTGTTGTTCTTTATCACTAATAATCTCTTTTTTATAAATTATTTTAGATCCACCATCTTGTATTTCTTTTAAGTGTTTAGTATTATTTATTTAACATTTGTGGATGTAAATATTTGTTCATTTCTTTCTCTGTAAATAATTGATTATTTGTAATTTTAATTTTGTGTTCATGTAAATATTAATTGATTCAATTTATCCCCTTTATCTTTGACGTTAATAGAATAGCATTTCTATCTTTTAACGTCATTCAAATAAAAATAATTGAGCATAGTCATTTACTAGCTCAATAATTTGCCCGTTTATAAATAAAAAAAAACATTTTTTAAATTGGTTTATCAAATCGATTACGTTGATGGAATAGCCTTTCTATCCTTTAACGTATAGTTTTAAGAGAAAAAGAAATATTGACTATGCTCATTTACTAGCTCAATAATGCGGAAATTTCAAATCTCTTTCCAAAAATAATTTCTTCTAAAAAAAATTGCGTTAATTGAATAACATTTCTATCAATAACGTGAAAAGGGGAATATTGAGTATAGTCATTTACTAGCTCAATAATGCGTGAAATTTCAAATTCATTCTAAAAAAAATGATTCTTTTAAAAAAAAATTACGTTAATTGAATAGCATTTCTATCAATAACGTAAAAAAGAAAAATATTGAGTATAGCCATTTGCTAACTCAATAATGCGGAATTTTAAATCTTTTCTCAAAAATGTTTTCTTCTCAAAATAAATGACGTTTATTGAATAGCATTTCTATCAATAATGCCGTCTAAACAATTTCAAGGGTTCGTCGTATAGCCATTTGCTAGCATCGACTCTACAAAAAATAAATTCCTTTTTTCCCCCTTTTTTTTTAAAAAAACACTTCCAAAATCAATTTCCTCATTTTTCTTTATTTTCAAAAATTAAAAAATCATTTTCTTTTCAAAACTAAAACCAATCTTTTTAAACACATTTTAGAACTACGTGGCTTTGATTTCTCCATTGCACCTGGAGATACGTCGGCCCTGCTGCACACGTCGTCGCCGATCGCGAACCACCGCTTCGTCACCCAGCCACCGCGAGACGCCGCCAAGCCCTCTCTCCGTCGCAGTCACTGTGTGCGCCGCCGTCAGCTTTCTCTTCCCCTCAGGCCGCGGCGCGCGGCCGCAACACAGCCGCGTAGCCCACCGCTGCGAGATCGGCTCACCATCTCTCCCTCCGCCCAGAACCGCCGCACGGAACCACCACGGAGCGCCGTCGCGCGCTCCCTCTCTTCCGCGGCCTCACCCTTTGCTTTCCCTCTGTGGCCGCCGCAGCTCCCTCCATGGCCGCCGCGCCATCTCCTCCTTCCCCCTTTTGCTCTCCCCATTTTCAATTTCAAAACCTAACCCTAACCCAAAAAGAAAAGAAGAGGAAAGTGAGGCTCTAAAATGCTGAGAAGTAAAATGAGTACCCCTTGCTGAATGTGAAATGGGTCGTGAGATGCAGCCCACGGTCTGCTTTTGGTGTCCCTTTTTTTAATTAGTTCATTGGCCATTGCATTTGGGCTGGTTTCATTTTAAGCCCAATTCGTTTTTTTTTTTCACTTCTTTGCTTTGCCTTTTTTGGGATGGATACGGCCAATGATGGTATACTGAGGCCCAACCCTTTTATTTTTAATGTGTGTTAATTGTTCTAATTTTATTTTTGTTACTTTCTTTTAATTTGATAATTTGACCCATTATCTTGTATCTCTTGTAAATATTGATATTCATTTAATTTAAATGTAAATATTTGTTTAATTCCCTGGTAAATAATTGATTGTGCGTAATTTTAATTATGTGTTCTTGTAAGATAAATTCAATTTATCCCTTTGTTATCTTTGACGTTAATAGAATAGCATTTCTATCTTTTAACGTCATTCAAATAAAAATAATTGAGTATAGTCATTTACTAGCTCAATAATGCGGAAATTTCAAATCTTTTTCCAAAAATAATTTCTTCTCAAAAAAAAATTACGTTAATTGAATAGCATTTCTATCAATAACGTGAAAAAGGAAATATTGAGTATAGTCATTTACTAGCTCAATAATGCGTGAAATTTCAAATTCATTTAAAAAAAATGATTCTTTTCAAAAAATTACGTTAATTGAATAACATTTCTATCAATAACGTGAAAAAGGAAATATTGAATATAGTCATTTACTAGCTCAATAATGCGTAAAATTTTAAATTCATTTAAAAAAATGATTCTTTTCAAAAAAATTACGTTAATTGAATAGCATTTCTATCAATAACGTAAGAAAGGGAAAAATATTGAGTATAGCCATTTGCTAACTCAATAATGAGGAATTTTAAATCTTTTCTCAAAAATGTTTTCTTCTCAAAATAAATGACGTTTATTGAATAGCATTTCTATCAATAATGTCGTCGAAACAATTTCAAGGGTTCGTTGTATAGCCATTTGCTAGCATCAACTCTGCTAAAAAATAAATTCCTTTTTTCTTTGGATTAAAAACACTTCCAAAATCAATTTCCTCATTTTTCTTTTCAAAAATTAAAAATCAATTTCTTTTTCATAATCAAAACCAATCTTTTCAAACACATTTTTAGAACTACGTGGCTTTGATTTCTCCATTGCACCTGGAGATACGTAGGAGCGGGATTTCTCGTCGAGCCAAAATAAAATTTTCATTTTTGTCCCATTGATTTCAAATTAATTTTTTCTCATCATTCTTTAATTTAAATAAATTTTGTTCTTTTCTTTTTTTTTCTTTTAGAGGGTAAAATAAACATTTTAAAAGTTAATGAATTTTGCACAATTAATTAAGGGTAACCGTTTTTAGCGGATGTTGTAGGGTGCTAATACCTTCCCTACGCATAATCGACTCCCGAATTCGGATCCCTTGTTCGCAGACCAGTTTTTAATTTTAAATTAGTTTTAGGTTTTCCAATTTTCCCAACCCAAATAAATTGGTGGCGACTCCCCAAAAATTCAATCATTTTTCATTATCTTTTCTCACGGGCTCGCCGACCCCGTCGTGGCCCCGGTCGCGACAGCTGGCGACTCCACTGAGTTGATGCTAGCAAATGGCTATACAACGAACCCTTGAAATTGTTTTGACGACATTATTGATAGAAATGTTATTCAATAAACGTCATTTATTTTGAGAAGAAAACTTTCTTGAGAAAAGATTTAAAATTCCACATTATTGGGTTAGCAAATGGCTATACTCAATATTTTCCTTTTTTACGTTATTGATAGAAATGCTATTCAATTAACGTAATTTTTGAAAAGAATCATTTTTTTTAAATGAATTTGAAATTTCACGCATTATTGAGCTAGTAAATGACTATACTCAATATTTCCTTTTTCACGTTATTGATAGAAATGCTATTCAATTAACGTCAATTTTTTGAGAAGAAATTATTTTTGGAAAAAGATTTGAAATTTCCGCATTATTGAGCTAGTAAATGACTATACTCAATATTTCCTTTTCTCTTAAAACTATACGTTAAAGGATAGAAAGGCTATTCCATCAACGTAATCGGTTTGATAAACCAATCGCCAGCTGTCGCGACCGGGGCCACGACGGGGTCGGCGAGCCCGTGAGAAAAGATAATGAAAAATGATTGAATTTTTGGGGAGTCGCCACCAATTTATTTGGGTTGGGAAAATTGGAAAACCTAAAAATAGTTTAAAATTAAAAACTGGTCTGCGAACAAGGGATCCGAATTCGGGAGTCGATTATGCGTAGGGAAGGTATTAGCACCCTACAACATCCGTTAAAAACGGTTACCTTTAATTAATTGTGCAAAATTCATTAACTTTTAAAATGTTTATTTTACCCTTTAAAAGACGAAAAAAAGAAAAAAAAAATTTATTTAAATTAAAGAAATGATGAGAAAAAATTAATTTGAAATCAATGGGACAAAAATGTTGAAAAATTTATTTTGGCTCGACGGGAAATCCCGCTCCTACGTATCTCCAGGTGCAATGGAGAAATCAAAGCCACGTAGTTCTAAAGATGTGTTTTAAAAGAGATTGGTTTTAATTTTGAAAAGAAAATGATTTTTAATTTTTGAAAATAAAAAATATGAGAAAATTGATTTTGGGAAGCGTTTTTAATTCAAAGAAAAAAATGAATTTATTTTTTAGCCGAGTTGATGCTAGCAAATGGCTATACAACGAACCCTTGAAATTGTTTTGACGACATTATTGATAGAAATGTTATTCAATAAACGTCATTTATTTTGAGAAGAAAACTTTCTTGAGAAAAGATTTAAAATTCCGCATTATTGGGTTAGCAAATGGCTATACTCAATATTTTCCTTTTTTACGTTATTGATAGAAATGCTATTCAATTAACGTAATTTTTGAAAAGAATCATTTTTTTTAAATGAATTTGAAATTTCACGCATTATTGAGCTAGTAAATGACTATACTCAATATTTCCTTTTTCACGTTATTGATAGAAATGCTATTCAATTAACGTAAATTTTTTGAGAAGAAATTATTTTTGGAAAAAGATTTGAAATTTCCGCATTATTGAGCTAGTAAATGACTATACTCAATATTTCCTTTTCTCTTAAAACTATACGTTAAAGGATAGAAAGGCTATTCCATCAACGTAATCGGTTTGATAAACCAAATTAAAAAGTGCTTTTTATTTATAAACGGGCAAATTATTGAGCTAGTAAATGACTATGCTCAATTATTTTTATTTGAATGACGTTAAAAGATAGAAATGCTATTCAATTAACGTAATTTTTTTTTAGAAGAAATTATTTTTGGAAAAAGATTTGAAATTTCCGCATTATTGAGCTAGTAAATGACTATACTCAATTTATCCCTTTGTTATCTTTGACGTTAATAGAATAGCATTTCTATCTTTTAACGTCATTCAAATGTCGCGACCGGGGTCGGCGAGCCCGTGAGAAAAATAATGAAAAATGGTTGATTTTAGGGGAGTCGCCACCAATTTATTTGGGTTGGGAAAATTGGAAAACCCGAAAATGATTTAAAATTAAAAACTGGTTTGCGAACAAGAGATCCAAATTCGGGAGTCGATTATGCGTAGGGAAGGTATTAGCACCCTACAACATCCGTTAAAAACGGTTACCCTTAATTAATTGTGCAAAATTCATTAACTTTTAAAATGTTTATTTTACCCTCTAAAAGAAAAAAAAATTTATTTACATTCTTTAAATTAAAGAATGATGAGAAAAATTAATTTGAAATCAATGGGACAAAAATGTTGAAAATTTTATTTTGGCTCGACGGGAAATCCCGCTCCTACGTATCTCCAGGTGCAATGGAGAAATCAAAGCCACGTAGTTCTAAAATGTGTTTAAAAAGATTGGTTTTAGTTTTGAAAAGAAAATGATTTTTTAATTTTTGAAAATAAAGAAAAATGAGGAAATTGATTTTGGAAGTGTTTTTTAAAAAAAAAAAGGGGAAAAAAGGAATTTATTTTTTGTAGAGTCGATGCTAGCAAATGGCTATACGACGAACCCTTGAAATTGTTTAGACGACATTATTGATAGAAATGCTATTCAATAAACGTCATTTATTTTGAGAAGAAAACATTTTTGAGAAAAGATTTAAAATTCCGCATTATTGAGTTAGCAAATGGCTATACTCAATATTTTTCTTTTTACGTTATTGATAGAAATGCTATTCAATTAACGTAATTTTTTTTTAAAAGAATCATTTTTTTTAGAATGAATTTGAAATTTCACGCATTATTGAGCTAGTAAATGACTATACTCAATATTCCCCTTTTCACGTTATTGATAGAAATGTTATTCAATTAACGCAATTTTTTTTGAGAAGAAATTATTTTTGGAAAGAGATTTGAAATTTCCGCATTATTGAGCTAGTAAATGATTATACTCAATATTTCTTTTTCTCTTAAAACTATACGTTAAAGGATAGAAAGGCTATTCCATCAACGTAATCGATTTGATAAACCAATTTAAAAAATGTTTTTTTTTTATTTATAAACGGGCAAATTATTGAGCTAGTAAATGACTATGCTCAATTATTTTTATTTGAATGACGTTAAAAGATATAAATGTTATTCTATTAACGTCAAAGATAAAGGGGATAAATTGTATCAATTAATATTTACATGAACACAAAATTAAAATTACAAATAATCAATTATTTACAGAGAAAGAAATGAACAAATATTTACATCGACAAATGTTAAATAAATAATACTAAACACTTAAAAGAAATACAAGATGGTGGATCTAAAATAATTTATAAAAAAGAGATTATTAGTGATAAAGAACAACACATATTTAAAACAAATAACACACAATTTTTAGTGAAACGAATAACACAAAATAAAATAGGGGAAAAATAAATTGGGCCTCAGTTCACATCATTGGCCAAACACAACAACAAAATAATAAAAAAAATGCAAGACAACCATCTAATTTGTTGTTTATTTATTATTATTAGTTCATACTAATTAATAAAAATATTTTAGGAAAAGGGAAGAGCTGGGCCGCGGGTATGTATGCAGCCAAGCCCAATCCCCAAATTTAGACCACAAGCAAACAAATAAAATAAAAAAAATAAAAAAAGGGAATGGGAGTGGACGGTGGGTAAAATAGGGAAAAAGAGGGTGAACATCATTTTGCAACATTCTAGACACTTCATCTGCTAGGGTTCCTTTCTCCCTCCCATTAGGGTTTGACAGATTTGTTAAAGGAAAGACAGCAAAGGGGCTGCCATGGAGGGACGGCCACCAGTGACGGCAGCCATGCGTGGTTGTAGTCGCGGCTCATGGAGGGAGCAACAGTGGTGGCGGCGTCGCCACCAGCAGGGGAGGCGCGCGGCGGTGCGGCCGCCTACAGAGGAGGAGAGGCGCGGCCCATGGCCGCAGAACAGCCGCGAGCAGCGGCGCGGTGAAGACGATGCAGGCGGCGGTCGTTTGGCCGCTGCCGAGAGGTAGTGCGGCAGAAGCCGCGACGGCGGGAGGGACGGCGAGCGGTGGCTCGCGACAGGATGGAGATGGCGAGCAATGGCTCATGGTGACTCAGAGGCTCAACGGCGGCCAGGTGCGATCGCAAAACGACGGTGGGACAGCGGCCGTTCTGGCCGCGAGTGGAGGGCAGTCTCCTCTATCCCTTACTCTGTTTTTTTGTTTTAGTTTGGTTTTTTTCTGATTTAGTTCACTGTGTTTTTTTTTTTGGGGTGCAGACTTAACAGTGGGGGTGGCCAAGGGCAGAGGGGCGGTGGTTCACGGCGGTGGTTCATGGCGGTGGCCGCGACTTGCAGGGAGGGTTTGGCTGGATTTCTTTTTGTATAATTCCTTTCATCTTGCTTATATTGGGACTGTACTGACTAACTAGGACTATTCTTTATTTAGCATTTTGGCACTGGTGTGGCATGGTGTACAATATTCTGTTTGTTTGATTTTATCACTATCCACACACACATAACAAATTCAGATTCACATGATAAATATGCAGACAGAAAATGTAGCAATACTATTAGAAGAAAGCAAAAAAAGAGAAAGATACCGGGGCACAGATTCTCCTTTCTTCACTTTGAAATTCTTGTCACTTTGTTAACCATGTAGTTGTACCTTCTTCTTCTGTTTTACTCAAATTGCTATTACAATTTCTTTCCTGTTTCGCTTAAGAATCCTTGCTGATAATAAAAATGATTATCGCACTGTAGGGTTTCTGTGAAAATTTTCTGTATCCCCTCCTTCTTTGCTGAGAATTTCCCCCTATTTATGCAAATTCTACACTCACTTTATCTACGCAAGTTGCCTCTAATTTATTATTTTTCCTTCTGCTGCCACCGCCCAATCTAACTGCCCATGCTACTGCCCATACTGCAAATTGCAAGGAGCTTGATGGGGGATGCAAGTTGTAGTGAGCCTCCACTTTCTCTTTTTTTTTTAAAAAAAAAAATCAATTTTTACAAATGGGCTATGTTAGCCCAACAGGGTTTTTTTTTATTTAAGATTCACAAATAATGGGCCTCAACTGGCCCACTTAAAAATATGAATTCTTCTTCTCTCTTTTTTTTTATAAAATGTTTAATTAATTAACTATTAATAATTAATTAATCAACTAATTAATTCATTCATTTTAAATTTTTTATTTTAACTCTTTTTTCTTTTTTTTTTGTTTTTTTTAATTTGAACTTAAAAAATTAATGGGCCCAAAAATGACCCAATAGATAAAAAATAAATCTGAAATATTCTTTTTTTTTTAAGGGTGAAGCAAATGGGCCAAAATTGGGCCAATTAAAAGACCCTTTTTTTTTTCCTTTTTTGGACTTAATAGATTTTTTGTTATCAAAACGTTTAATCAATCTGTTAATCAATTAACCATTGATAATTAATTAACTAACGGATTAATTGATCCATTTCGATTTTTTAATTTTGGGTATTTTGGATTTTTTAAGAAGAAAAAGATAAATACAACAAATATATACATAATAAAAGGTAAATGAAATTCCCGGACAAAATTGGGTGCTGACAATATGTAAAGAAATCATTTGTTTATTACTGGATGTATAAACAATGAGTAAATAATCAATATAAGTAAAGTAATTCATAAAAGGAGTAATATAACATGGCAATCAAAGATAATTAAATGAACACTTTAGCTTTGAGCACATTGAAATTAATGGACTTGGACTTTGTCATGATACCGGGTGATTAATTTTAATTAGAATGAAATTAACAACAAATGATCTAATAGAATTGTTAACAACAAAAGTTGTGTTGGACTCAATTTTCCCTCCCAGTTAATGGAATCATATCAATCCATCAGTTGCAACTAAGGAAGTGAAAAGCACTCAATTAAAATTATATCCAAATTGTATGCACATCATCATGGAATCCTATAAATCCTATCAATTCATATTATATTAACAAAACACATATCGTAGAATAAGATTTCACAATTTTGTAAGTAACAATTCTTTAAAAAATAAGGTTGAAAAAATAAAAAACATTCAACTGGTTGAAAGTTGAAACACATGTGTTGTATGCTACCAAAATAAATAACAATTAAAAGATAAAACAAAAAAAACAAAGCATGCGGAATAGGAAGAATGAAGGCATATATAATCAAATATTTTCCCCAAGAATCACAAAAGAAATGGGGTTAAAAGGATATTAATGAATTACCATGGTGTAACAACAAAGAAAAGACATCCCCTGTGTCAATCCAAAACAAAATAAAGAGATCCAAAGCCATGATAGGAACAAAAAAATTACATACAATTGAAGCAATACATATAGCAGAAAAAAAAACTGACAATTTGTAAGCAAGAGATAAAGAAGGTTTTACATTGCCTAATAGTAAAAAATGCGGCGAATTTCACTTTGAACACCGCACATGAGAGACAAGAGAAACATGAACTGCATACTTGAAGAATCATATTTAAGCAATTGGCCATCAAATAGGCAATACCAAACAATCAGCCATCAAATGAGCAAATTTGTAAATATATGAAGCCACAAACAGGATATATGGAAATCAACCATATCTCTAAAAATTGTCAATCATCTTTGGGGTTGGAGATCATACAACAGTGCCAGAGTGGAATTTTGAGGCAACCCCATTCATAACAAAATACTTTTTCTAATTAAACACTAAACACGAACCCATTTTGCACACACGACATCTACTCCACAAATAAATCCCACTTTGAGAAAACTATAAATCACATAAAGCATTTCAAACAATCATCGGAGAGAAACATAAAATGATAATTAACAGAAACATCAAGAGGTTCAAGCAGACGTAACTGAAGACATCACATATCACCTTTTCATTCCATCGGAGGAGTTGTTTTTACCCAGTCAATGAAATGCTCTCATGTTGTAAGCATTATTGTAAGTTATATATTTGCATCCACCAAAGCATATGGGAGTAGTGGATGAATGATTTGCGTACCTTTTCTAAGGAATATTTGCTTTCCCATAATGCCAAGCCCCACTCAAATGATGAAAAAACCTTTACTATTTAAAATCTCTAATAGTCACCAATAGGTCCATTATATCAATAACCGAAAAATTTGCAAAGAAGCAAAGAATACTGTTATAACCAAAACAAATTGAGTGAGAATTGTTTCAATGAAAAAAAGGAATCAAATAAGGAATTTAAAACCATAAGTTCTCAAATAATCAAATAAGCAATACCAAAAGCATAAAAGGGTAAATCAAATATGATAAGTAAGCATGCGATGAAAGATTAACATAAAATTTGAAAGGTAATGATAAATGAAAAGCATGTAATAATGAAAGAAAGTTGACATATACTTGATATTTTTCTTCCAATGCAAGCAATTTCAGATTCAACCCTGTAATGAAAAATATTAGTTTTATAAAAAATGATGCTTCAATTGAAAATATTAGAACTTTAGAAAACTAAAAAAGAAATAAAGAAAAGGAAGAGTACCTTTTGGTCATGGTAGAGGAGAACATGCAATAAATCTAAACCATATGAAGAAATCATAACACAGAACCAAAACACACACAACACAATTAATTAAAAGAAGCAAAAAATTACCATATAAGAAATCATAAGCAAGCTTTGATAAAATTGGAGAAATGATAATTCCATTATAAAAGAGATAAAAAAATTAAATTAAATAAACATGGCACAACAGAAAGAGGAGAGAACATGGAAATTTCCCTCTTCGCACCACAACCACCTCCCTGTAAAAGGGAAATTTCAGTCTAAAATAAACAAAGAGAGAGGAGCTCACTCACAACCGCGGCCACCGTCACAACAATTACCATTTTCAATCTCACAGACAGACATGGTCGCCACACCAACACGCCGTCGCGCCCCACTGTATCAAAGAACTAAAGACAAATAAGCTAACAGTCTCAATAATAACAATCAAAGAGGCAAAGAGAGAAAGGGCGGAGGGGAGGTCATTCACAACCGCAGTCACCACTGCCTCCAATCCCGCAGCGAGACGCGTAGCGTTACCCGGCGGCCGCACCACCAAGTCGCGGCTTCTCTACATGTCGCGCCCCACTCTCATTGCTCATCTGCTACTGCATGGTGCCTATCTTCATCTTCACACCGCAGGGAAGATTGAAAAAATAGTCATAGGCGCGGTGAACAGAAGCTTAGAAAAACTGCCAGAATGCTTCTCTTGCCCTTGCAGAATGCTTCGAATGAGAGAAAGCGGAAAATGAAGGGGCTTTTCTTTTCTCCCTCTCTCTAGCAAAGCTTTCTCCTCTCTCACGCATTGTATGATTCTAATGTGGTAATCTGAAGGGGTGTGTATCAAATGAAAAGGCACCTCAATTGCTCTTCAGAATATAGGGAATGGGCGTCTGCAATAAATACATATTTAATTTTCCAACTCATTTCCACTTCTCAAACCCATTATTCAGTATCTGAAAATATGGAGAGTATTGTTTTCTCTGCAAGGAGAGAGGAGAGTCCAATGACTCCGAAGCCCCAAGATGAGGGTGGAGGAGGAGAGGAAGCAACCACAACTGAGAAGATTAAAGTCTTCTTCTAAGACAAGGTGTTAGGCAACAAGAACACTCCACCAAGAAGAGTAACACGTGACCTTATCGAGGAAAACCTGTTTCGCACAGAATTTCAGGATGGTAATAGGCTTATGCCAAAGTGCTACATGAATGATCAGATTATTCAGGAATTATACGAGCCATGGATTGATTCTCTGGTAGTCAAATTATTGGGGAAGAACGTTGGTTACAAAGTTATGCGGGAGAGGCTTGGGTCCCTGTGGAAACCTTTAGGGGGTATGGATATGGGAAATGGGTTTTTCATGATCAAGTTTGATTTGGAGGAGGACAGGTCCAGAGCAATCTCTGGAGGACCTTGGATGCTATTTGACCATTACTTGACGATCCGGAATTGGACACCAGACTTTGTAGCGTCTGCTTGCAAAATAGAGAAAACAATGGCCTGGATTAGATTCCCTTCCTTGGGACTCATGTACTACGACGAAAGCGTACTCCTTGCCTTGGCTTCAGCAGTAGGGAAACCAATGAAGGTCGATATGAATACCTTGAATGTTATCAGAGGCTGTTTTGCTAGGGTATGTGTGGAAGTGGACCTCATCCAACCAGTTGTTGGTAAAGTATGGCTCAATGGGCATTGGTACCATGTTGAATATGATGGGCTACACCTCATTTGCTCATATTGTGGTTGTTATGGACATCGGTCTAGAGAATGTACCAGGATGAGTGCAAATGGAGCAAGAGATGTTCATGGCGGCGGCAACTCAGCCACCCATAACCCTACCACAACAACGAAGGTGAATCCAAATGAGAATCCTGTGATTTCCATTGATTGTGCGGGACAGAAGGAGATTCAGGAAGAAGGAAATAATTGCCCACTTTATGGGGATTGGATTACAGATTCCAGAAATAGAAAGAATTCTAAACTGAATCAGCGGCAGGTGAATCAAAAGGGCAATAAAGGAGCTCAGGTGTCACAGAATAAATTCCTTGTGCTGGGATCCAAATCTGTGGGGTAGACTAAAGAACCACGCGCTGATAAAGGGAAAGAAATACAGGTGGCAGACCCAAATGTTATGCCCAAGTCAGCTAAAACTTGGGTGAAGAAACGTCAGCGTAAAGATTCTAGCAGCCCAGACATTGGCTTAAGCAGCCTTGTTTCCTCTAAGGCCCAGGAAGTTCCTACGCGCCCAATACCCCAGAGTCCGCTTGTGGAAAAGCCCAATTTGTTGGATCAACAATAGGGTCAACCTAGAGCTTTGACATCCTCCAACTCCTTTTTTCGCTCCTGGGCTGATGGAACATGGACGTCTCTTCCTTTGGTGCGAGTGGGAGCTAACCGATTCTCATTTGAAGATGCATGTGAGCCCAATAAGCCCACTAAGCCACCTGATGGACCGGTTTTGAGTGGCATGCATGTATCAACTCAAAAGGAGCCCCCTGATGGTCCAGATTCGAATTTGGATGGTATGGCTATTCTTACTAATAAGGAATCACCCAATGGTAATGAGACTAATTGCGTTGATGCAATTGTGCATGTTGAGCAAGGCCACCAAAATACTGTCACGTGAGGATTGTATTCCTATTGTTATGGGTACCACTTCCACCCAATTTTTCTCATGAATTATGCTAAAGAATTATCTATACTCTCCTGGAATATAAGGGGAGCCAAAAGTAAGCGCGACAAAAGGTTTGTTAAGAATCTGGTGCGGACCCATAAATCGTCTTTATGTTTTATTCTTGAAACCCATTGTCACTTCCAGCCTGAGATGAGTTTCTGGTCCTCTTTGGGTTATGTTCACTGTGCAATTGTTGAAGCTCAGAACCACTCCAGAGGAATTTGGGTTTTTAAGGAGCAAGCTGCTACTTTTCAAATTGATATTGTAGATATTTTCCACCAAGCAATTACCTTCCATTGCACTATGGGTAGTTATACTTGGATGGGGAGTGTCGTCTACGCTAGCCCTATCCCCACAGCTAGAGAAACTCTTTGTGAGCATATTCTCCAAGTTCGCAGAGATCACACTCTGCCTTGGGTTCTTCTTGGCGATTTTAATGATATTGCTCATCCTTCTGAAGTTAGGGGGATTTTTTGTCATAACAGGGCTGCTCGTTTTAATGGTTGGGTGAATGCTTGTGATCTTGTTGACTTAGGTAGCGTGGGGGGAAAATATACATGGTTCAGAAATGCAGAAGGATCCCTTTCTATTGCCAAGAGACTTGACCGTGCATTATCGAATTTACTTTGGCGCCACAACTTCCCTGAGGCATTTGTTGAAATTCTTTGTAGGCACCATAAGAGAGGGGAGAGACCCTTTCGCTATTAGGATGCGTGGAGCACGCATGACGCTTATAAAGGGGTGGTTCAAAATGCTTGGAACAAAGGAGGAGGCTCTATCCCTCACTGTATTGCTATGGTTCAGAATGCATCCATTACTTTTAACAAGGATCAGTTTGGCAATATTTTAAAGAGAAGAAAAGGGTAGAGTCCAGGTTGAAGGGGGTCCAACTTAGTTGGGAAAGAGGTGATTCCATTAACCTCCTGACTCTTGAAAAGCAACTTCAGCGGGAATATGGTTTGTTGCTTAGACGTGAGGAGCTCTTTTGGTTCCAAAAATCCCGTGAGAAGTGGGTTCGTTTGGGTGATCGAAATACAAAGTTCTTCCACACACAAACAATTATGAGGCGTAAAAGGAATAGAATCCATGGTTTGCGTCTTGCTGATGGTACCTGGTGCACTGATGAGGAGTTAATGGTGAATGAGACACTACATTTTTTCAAAAATTTGTTTGGCTGTTCTTTTCAACCTCCCCATACTATTTTACCTTCCCACCCAGGTACTGTTTTGAGCTCTGTTGGCTGCGACTCTCTCCTCATGGATGTTGGCAAAGATGAAGCTTTTAAGGCCCTTAGAAGCATGGTGTCTTACAAAGCCCACGGTCCGGATGGGTTCCAACCTATATTTTTTAAAAAATATTGGGAGATTGTGGGTGATGATGTGTCTTCTTTTGTTCAGAATGCGTTCAGGTATGGTTTCTCTAATGAGCCTATTGTTGACACTCTCATTGTTTTAATTCCCAAGGTGGATACCCCCTCGTCCCTCAAAGAGTTCCGACCAATTAGCTTGTGTAATGTTATTTACAAGCTGATTACTAAAACTCTTGTTACTCGCCTAAGACCTTTTATTGCTCAGCTGGTCGGTCCTCTTCAAGGGAGTTTCATCCTAGGACGTAATGCATTGGATAATTACATCTTGGCACAAGAGGTGGTTCATTTTATGCATCGTTCTCGTGCTAAAGTGGGTACAGTGGCGTTCAAAATTGACTTGGAGAAAGCCTATGATATGCTCAGTTGGGATTTCCTTAAACAAACTCTAATCTTTTTTGGTTTTCCTCAGAAAATTATAGATTTAATTATGTGGTGTGTCACTTCTTCAAGACTCTCTATTCTTTGGAATGGGGCAGAACTTGAAAGCTTCTCCCCCTCTAAAGGTCTCCGTCAAAGGGACCCCATGTCACCATATCTCTTTGTTCTTTGCATGGAAAGACTTTCCCTTTTAATTCAGACCAAGGTGGATCATGGAGCCTGGAAACCTATCTGTTTGGCTAGAGGAGGTCCTAGTTCATCACATCTTTTATTTGTTGATGATGTTATGTTATTTTGTAAGGCAAAAAGAGATCAAGTGCAACTAGTGGCAGACACTTTTAAGGATTTTTTGCAATGCCTCTGGTTTGAAAGTTAATTTACAAAAGTCTCGCATGATGTGCTCTAGAGGAACTCCCAATTCTACCCAAAATCTTTTGTCATCAGTTTCCACTGTTCGCTTAGTTCCAGACCTTGGCAAATATCTGGGCTTTCCCCTCATCAATGGTAGACTTCAAAGACAAACCTTCAACCCAGTTTTAGAGAAAATCTCCCAAAGGTTGACAGGTTAGAAAAGCTCTCTCTTAAATAAAGCAGGTAAGACATGCCTGGCCCGCTCTGTCTTGAGTTATATCCCTATGCATCTAATGTAGTGCCTTTGGCTCCCTAGTCATGTGTGTGAGGATTTAGATAGAAGGGTGCGAGACTTTATTTGTTCCAAGTCTTCCACTCAAAAGGCATCCATCTTATTGGGTGGGATCGCATTTCGGTGCCCAGAAAGGATGGAGGGCTTGGCTTAAGGCGCGCTCGCTTGTCCAATACATCTCTCTTGGGAAAACTGGTTTGGAAAATGATGCATGAGAGGGACAGCCTTTGGGTGCAAGTTCTTTCACATAAATACATTAAAACATGTTCCCTACTGAGTGCTCCAACTCCGCCTACATCTTCTATTGTATGGCGCAGCATCATCAAGGCTAAAGACGCTCTGAAGAATGGTTATTCCATGGAGTTTAATTCGGGTGCAACTTCAGTATGGTACAAAGATTGGACGAGTTTGGGTTGTCTTTGCCACCAGGTCCCTTACGTCCACATTTCGGATACTAATATGATGGTTAGAGATCTATGGCAAAATGGCGCTTGGGATTTGTCTTCCACTCTGACTGTAATTCCCGATCACATTCTTGAAATCATTTCTCACTTGCCTCTGCCAGCTCAGATCAATGAGGACGCTGATGTTTGGAGGTGGACTACTAATACTTTGATAGGTTACACTGCAAGGAGTGGCTACTATTGGCTCCTCGATAGTGTTCGTAGAGACCATAATCTTGGTACATGGAGATGGGTTTGGCGCTTAAAGGCTCTTGAGAAGGTATGCTTCATGATTTGGCTAGCTCTGCATAATGCCCTCCCTACTAGGGGTTTTTTTTTCGAAGACACTTCATTGATGATGCTAGTTGTCCGCATTGTATCGTTCAACCTGAATCTGTTTCACATTGCTTTCGCGATTTCCCGGTGGTGAAGGTTGTTTGGTCGAGAATTGGCATTCAAGATGGAGAAACTCATGATGTCGGTGTGGGTGACAATTTCAGAACATGGCTAATTAAGAACATTAGAGGTCCACAGGAGTCGCTTTTTCTGTCCAGCTTGTGGTGGTTGTGGAAATGGCGAAACAATATTGTTTTTGAGAATCACCCTTGGACCATTGATAGTGTTGTCCGCAACATCCTTGTCATGAAGGATGAGATGATTCATAGTGTTGTTGGTGATCGGAATGATGCTCAAATCTTCTCTACTCTTTGGTGGCAGCCCCCTCCAGTGGGTTACACTAAATTGAATTTGGATGGTAGCTATAATCATTCTAATAATATTATGGGTTCAGGCGGTGTCATGAGAGATGCTAATGGCACTTGGCTTTGGGGTTTCTCAGGTTGTCATGAACCTGGGAACGCTCTGCTTTTGGAGCTTTTAGCTATTAAGGAGGGACTAACTATAGCTTGGGAGCATAATCATCGCAAATTTATTTGTGAATTTGACTGCCTCGAAGCATTGCTTTTGCTGCAGAATGTTTCATCATCTAATGACCGCTTTACTGGGCTTGTGTTGGCTGAAGTCAGAGAACTTCTTGCTAGGAATTGAGAGGTGCAACTTGTCCACACCCTGCGTGATGCCAACATGGTGGCTGACCATTTGGCTAAGATGAAGAATAATGGGTCTCCTGGGCGCTCCTCTTGGGAGGAACCGTTAGAAGATTGGGCTGTTATGCTTGCTTTAGATTGCTTTTCTTACTTTTCTTAGCTTTCTTTGTCTTCTTTTTTTTTTCTTTTCCTTTGTAACAAAAAAAAACTCATTATTCAATAATTCAAAATTCAAAAACTTATTTTTCTTTTTTTAAAAAATAGATTAAATACGTATTTACAGTTTTGGCCTCACTTTTTGTGACACCCTTCTACCCCAACTATTATTACAATCATTAAGTTGAAATATAGGGAAAAGTTATGGTCCTCATCGGGTAAAAAGGTTCACATTTCTCACTTTAAAACGTCATTTGATTGGAAGTCAACTCAATTTAAATAAAAGGTAAAATCAATGCTTTTCAAAAACTAAAATATTAAATATCAGCATCATAAAAATATGTCTTGGCCATGTAAGGCCCTTAGAAATAATTTTCCAAATCTTTACAAACAAAATAAAAACACAATATCCTAGACTCTAAGTCCCGATGTCACATATATCAGAGCGAGACCCCTTCCTTTCAATACTCGACACATTGAGTACCATCTTCATCACCTATAAAACAACCACAAAGTGTACGGTGAGGAAAAGAACACATACTCATACATGCAATGCCGAAGGCTACCCTATCCCCACCCAACACATAATCATCATCAATAATCTCATCACATAATTATCATCAATAATCTCATCACATAATCATCATCAATAATCTCATCACATAATCATCATCATTCACCTCATCACATAATCATCATCAATAATCTCATCACATAATCATCAAATGCCATGTATGCTCACTCTATGCTCATGCACAAAAACTCATCCTAAGGGTCATGATTCGGAACTCCGCACAATGGGCGCACCTCATCAATCCTCTTAGTTGTTACCAATGATGGTCCTACCGTTAACGCCCCCTTGGGCGATAGGTTGCACAGTTATACACCCCCCTTGGGCCCGTGCAAAGACATTCGCCCCCTGTCATCATCACCCACCCCTTATGGGCTAGATGACTCGCATCAAAAACACTCCCCCTTGGAGTAATGCATCGAATGTCCCCCATCATGGTCGTCACCCTACTCGTCGCCCCCCCTTAGGACTAGGGCATATGCTAGCCACGTCTGGCTTATGCATCACGCGCATCTCATCTCAAATGTTATGCTCAATGCAATCATCATCATTGATGAAATTCTGGCAAGCGTACCAAAAGTTCAGCAGTATAATAGTAAGTATAAAGTATCGTATCCACAGGGAGCGGTTCACTTTGCAAGATTTTAGTGATCGAATTACCAAGTGAGAAACTTTTTAAGAGAATGATTAATGTGCGGAATTTAAATGGCAAAAAGAAAAGTAAGCAATAAAATAAGAGAAGATAGATTTACTTGGATTAGGATTGGACTTCGCTTCTTCGCACCCCTTATGTATGTGAATCCCTTCTTTTAATTATAAATTTGTTATTAATTATACCTTAGCCAGACTGAATTGATAAAACCCCGAGTTACCAGTAGCCTACCACTCAAAGATAATCCATGCGGGCTCTTCCAAGCGACAAATTACCCTCGACTCATTAAGCTCTTAATTAATTAATTATTGTCCGTTTGTTTGAATCGTCAATTAATTGTACTTCCCTATAAACGCTCTTCATTCGAGGGTTGTCACTACCCCATCAATCACAAGATCTCGTTTATCCCTCTTATACAATTAACTTTCAATTATGTTACTATCAATTAACTATATGTTCCTATAGATGCCCCTATGAACGAGCTGTTACTCACCAAAACAATTCAATCATCAGATTCCACCTATATTTCCATATAATTGACAAGTACTTTTAATAATCGGAGGTTAGGTTTCCTATGTCTAGGCTCCCCTAAACTTTAAATACTAGCCGGAAATCTCATTCTGTGTTATCCTGATCACTAGCCTACGACTCCGGCGCACGCGCAAAAGTAATACATTAAGAACAGCATAAAAGTACCGATATAATTAAAAACAGGGATTTATAATTAAAAACAAGAGAATTCGCATACACTTGGGCATTGAATCCACTACATCCAATCCTACTGGAGAGCTTAGCTACTCATGGTAGCCATCACAAACCACTGAAGAATCTGTCACCTTCTTCATTCCTTGTGCGTCTATCTTTCTATTTTATGCCTTTCTCCTATGTACTCTCCAAAAGCCTCCGTCTATGTCTCTGATCTGTGCAAAAGGTACTATTTATAGACCAAGGAAAACCCTGATTCAAATCTGGAAGAGATCAATCTGTATTTGAATTTAAAAAGCTGGTGCGTGACTTGCGGTTCACCTGCGCTGAGCGCAGATGAAGCGTCTTATAAGATCTTATCCCAATTTAAAATACTAAACCATATCTCTCTCATAAGATTGTCCTTATTAATCTTGATATTATTATACTAAAATAATAATTACTATATTTATAATAATTAATTTAATTGTAATCTTAATAATATGATTTATCTCTTAATAATTTTATCATTATATTCGATATAATCAAATTTGATTAAGATCTTAATAATTTGACGTCTCTCCTAATATTTATAATATTATATTATTATTATTATTATATCATAAATACAGTTATATTAATATTTACTATTATTATCTTCTATTTTTACAACTAATCATCATTGGAATATAATTATGTGTATTTTAATTATAATTCTAGATTTATAATTTTTGGGATGTTACAATTTTTGCGGGAAAATTTTGCCACACTCTTCTCCTTTTATATATATATAAAGATAAAAATAAAGATTTATGTATGATATTTTCTTACACTGTCATTTAAATAATAATAAATGTTCATATAATATATGATCAACACAAATTTTAATATTAAATACTTTATTTTAATACCATTCTTTAAGTAAATTAAACATGAATTTATTTTTATTTAAAATTTTTAATCATGTGTGATTTACTTTCACCCTATAATAAAATTATTAGTAAGTTTTCTTGTAAAGTTGCATTCCCGTTTTATTTGATTTTACTGTATAAATTAATTGTTATGAAAAATTTTCTTATAATTTTTAACCTGTAACTTAAATATTTGACCCATATTTTTATTTTATTGTCATTTGGAAAATGAAAAGAATGATAGGAAACAATTAATCAACGTCAAATAAAGGGCTTTTGTCATTTAACTATAATTTAGCCAAAGGTTTTTGGTTACAATAATTTAACAAAATTTACAATTTTTTTAGATAAATTTAATAGTGAAAATATGAAAAGGCTTTAATTATGATATAATAACCAAAATTAAATAATTATTGTTATTGCGATTGTAAAGGGTCTTGTTTTTAACAAGTGCTTTAGAATTTTTAAATTTCATATTATATTTTTATTCTTCTTATATATTTCATAAAATGTACTAAAATATTTTTATAATAAATGAATAAAAATATTTATTTATTTTTAAAAGCTAAATGTTTATTTATTTTTTTGGTATTAATATTTATAATTTCTCGAATAAATTAAATTGTTTATTTTATAAGATAAAATTTAGCAAAAGTTGAAGGTTTTTCAAGTAAATAAGAGGATAAATTATTATTATTATTATTATTATTATTATTATAATAAGTCAGCAATTGTAGTGATATTTTAATAAACATAATTATTATAACTAATTATTGATGATCGGAAAGAGACATGAGAAGAATATGAAATCACATTAAGAATTACAGAGACGCAATGTTATAAATGGACAACAGAGTGAACAACTTTCTACCTCTCAACTGAATTTGGCAGATCAGCCTAAGAATGTTCATAAATCTAAGAAGAAAGAATGCCCCATAAAAAATTTGGGCTCTGAAATTACAGCTGATAATCACAAGGATGTAATAGAGCTGCAGAATAATGTAGGAGAGACTTCTGAAGTTCCTGCTAAAGAGCCTGGGGGAAAACCACTGATAACTCTGCTGCAAGAGGTCGTGGATTGAAGCGTAAGATGAGAGGAGGAAAAGCAAGTAAATTCATGAAGACTAATGATGGTTCAAGGCCAGTGCAACTTTCAAAACCTGAGCAAGCTATATCTTTTAAATGTGAGTTGTGCAATCTGTTAAATGTGAATCCAATGTTGTTTACCCTTGAGTAGGGTCTCTTTTGTCCTTTTGAAGGTCTATGTCCTTAAAGGCAAAAGACACAAGCTTGGTCATCTCTTCCTTAATTCTTCTAGCCCTTCCTCTGGTCATGGGTCCACTCACCTTTTCCAGTTCCATCTGACTAGGTGATTCCTTAGCTTTATCATCATTCCCTCCCCCTTGAGAAGAATTTGCCCTCAAATATGGATAGTGATCACCTACATCTAACAAGGAAAAGAACAACAACGTAGAATGTGGCACTAACACCATACTCACCAGGCAAATCAATCTAATAAGCATTGTCCCTTAAGCATTCCAGTACTTGAAAAGGTCCATCACCACGCTGAGATAGTTTGGATTTGTGTTGAGTTGGAAACCTTTCCTTACGAAAATGTACCCAAACCCAATCACCGGGTTCAAAGACTATTCTCCTTCTGCCCTTGTTGGCAGTTTTTGTTTGACTAGTCACCATTCGCTCAATATTTACTTTTACTTCAACATGTAATTTATTAACAAACTCAGCTTTAGCTGAAGCATCCATATACTCAACAACAGATGGATTAGGCATAGACAAAATATCAAGAGAAGTTAAAGGATTAAAACCATAAACTACTTCACATGGAGAATGCAAAGTAGATGAATGCTTCGTCCTATTATATGCAAACTCTATATGAGGCAGATATGTATCCCAAGATTTCAAAGTTTTTTTGTACCATGGTTCTTAATAAAGTGCCTATGGTCCTATTGACAACCTCAGTTTAGTCGCCTGTTTGTGGGTGACATGTATTAGAGAAAAGTAGTTTGGTTCCTAATTTGTGCTATAATGTGCGCCAGAAATGACTAAGGAATTTAGTATCTCTGTCAGACACTATGCTCCTAGGTATGCCATGCAAACGAACTACCTCTCTGAAGAAAAGATCAACAATTATTTGAACAACATTTACCTTTTGGCAGGGAATAAAATGTGACATTTTACAAAAACTATCCACTACCACAAAGATGGAATCCTTTCCATGTTCGCTCTGAGGCAAGCCTACAATAAAATCCATGGTTAAATCTAGCCAAGGACCTTCAGAAATAAGAATAGGGGTGTAAAGACCATAGGGGTTTACCTTGGATTTAGCACTCTTACATTTTAGACTCTTCTTACAATATGATTTAACTTTTAAATTCATGTGTGGCCAATAAAAATGTTCTTGTAAGACCCCTAAAGTTTTGGGTACACCAAAGTGTCCCATAAGCCCTCCCTCATGGGCTTCCTTTACCAAAAACTCCCTAATGGAGCTTTGAGAGATACACAATTTGTTTCCCTTAAAGAGAAACCCTTCATGCCTATAGAAACCAACCTTTGTTGTTTGTTCACAAGCTTCATATTTTTCAACAAAGAAGGAATCATGCACATATAAGTCTTTTGACTTTCAAACCCAAGAAGCTTTGCATATAAGGAAGCTAATAAACTGTACCTCCTAGAAAGTGCATCAGCCACAATGTTGCTTTTGCCTTTCTTATATTTAATGCCATAGGGAAATTGTTTAAGAAATTCTAGCCAGACAAGCACTACCCCCGGTGTCCCTTCCCACACTCAGGGCATGGGGGTACTACCCCTTGCCTTAAGGCAGGCCGGATGGCCGGGGCGACATTGCCCTGCCACTTGGGCCTAGAGCCTTTGCCCTGACTGGGCTCCTCAAGCTTCCTCTTCCCTTTCTGATCAGTTGGCCTGGGGTCTCCTCAACCATACTCTGATTTACTAAGAGGCACTTGCTGAAGAAAGAGGGAAAGTCCCTAAACTCTAATGCAGTTATGCTCCTCCTCAGCTCGAACTTCAGGCCTGCCTCGAAATGTTTGCACTTCCATCCCTCATTAGGGACGGTCTGAAGGAAGGTAGAGTATTTGGCGAGGCGCTCAAATTTGGCCGCATACTGGCCCACGGATAAACTTCCTTGCTTCAGCTGCAGGAACCCTGCCTCCTTCTGCCTACGGACTGTGGCATGGAAATACTTCTCGAGAAACACTACCTGAAATCTCCATGTAACATGTATGCTGCGAACCAGACCTTGAGTTCGTCCGCACATGCCATAACCTCAAAGATCTTTTCCATGGCATTGAGCCATGAGTCTACTGCCTTAGGGTCATATGCCCCTGAGAATGCTGGAGGGTGGTGCTTCCTGAACTCTGCAAGGGCTTGGACAAAGGGGTCCATGGCCACTACTGGGGTAGGTGGAGGTGCTAACTGTGCACAAAACGTGTCACATCATCATCTCTATTAACTTTAATAAAGTGGGGTTAACAGAAGGACCATATTGATTGATGTTACAATCTATTAGGGACCTATTTACAATTTTACTTCTTTCAGGGACCAAACTGACCAATGGTCAATCTTTCAAGGACCATTTTGATGGTTTACTCACCATCCGAAATATTCAAAGTGCAGAAAATTAGTTTTTTTTATTATACATGCACTTAGTTTGTTATTATTAACAAAATTAGTTTATGAAGTTCTTAAGATGGTTTTGTAATTTATTTTGAACATTTATATTTTTTTTATTTGAGATCCAATTAGAATATAATCCGTTAAATCATAATCCATAATCCTAACATTGGGCCCGGTTCAAAGCTTCGAAGCGCAACGTGGCCCATTTCTTGCAGCCCACGGCTGCACCTCACCCCACCCCTCGCCCTCGCCGTCACGGTGTCGCCTCGCGCATACTCGCAGAGGCCGAGTTTGCGTGCCCTGCGGAACTGCTCAATACCAAACCTGAGGGAAACAAGCCATCAACGTAACCATTCTCTCCTTCCACCAAGCGTGGCACTTTCCACACCCTATCTCTCTATACACATATTCCTTTCCTCACACCTACCATTCATAATCATAATGGCTTCAACACCACAACACTAAAATCGAAAGTGCCATCGCAATCACATCACATTTTCACAATCCATGCAATGCATTCCGCAAAGCTCTTAACCACGAAGCCTCCTCCTATCTTCACTCGCCCCTTGACTTGGGTTACTTCCACCTCCCACCGCCTCCAACGCCGCCACCTCCCTCCACCGCAGCCGCCACCGCCGCGAGACTCTAATAACGATCCTCTCGCCTCGCTGCTACCTTCTATTCTCACTAGCAGGGTTCTAGATTCTTCTAAATGCAAATCGATTTTGCCCCATTTGTCCCCGTACGAATTCGACCGCTTATTCTTTTCTCTTCACTCTACCGTGAACCTCAAAACGACACTGGATTTCTTCCGTTTCGCCGCTAACCATTTCAAGTTTCGCTTCACCGTTCGTTCCTATTGCCTCTTGGTTCGCTTGCTCCTGGCTTCGAATTTTTTGCCCCGCGCCAGGTCGCTGATGACTCGTTTGATCGACGGTAACGTGCTCACTCCGTTGGAAAACATCGACAATAGGCTCGGTGAAATTGCTTCTTCAATGCTGGAACTGAGTCACGTTACGGATCGAAGACACGGTGAATTGGATTTGTTGCTTTACGTTCTCTGCTCCAAGTTCAAGCACTTGGGCTTTCGTTGGGCTTTTGATATCTTCACCATGTTCACGAGCAAGGGTGTGTTCCCATCCCTGGAAACTTGCAATTTTTTGTTGAGCTCTTTGGTTAAGGCCAACGAACTTGAGAAGAGTTACCGAGTGTTTGATGCCGTTTTTCAATGTGTTACTGTTTCCCCTGACGTTTACACGTTCAGTACTGCTATTAACGCGTTTTGTAAGGGTGGGAGGGTTGAAGACGCTATTGCTTTGTTCTTCAAAATGGAGGAGCAGGGTGTTTTGCCTAACGTTGTTACTTACAATAATGTGATTGATGGGTTGTGCAAGAGTGGAAGGTTGGAAGAAGCTTTTCGGTTTAAAGATAAGATGGTGAAAAACAGAGTGAAACCGAGTGTGGTCACGTATGGAGTTCTTATCAATGGTTTGATGAAGTTGGAGAAATTTGATGAGGCAAATTCTGTTTTGTTAGAAATGTATAGCAAAGGGTTTGCCCCTAATGAGGTTGTTTTTAATGCACTGATTGATGGGTATTGCAGGAAGGGGAATATGACTGAGGCATTGAGGATCAGGGATGATATGGTATTAAAGGGTGTGCAACCCAATGCTGTTACTTTTAATACTCTTTTGCAAGGTTTTTGCAGGAGCAATCAGATGGAGCAAGCTGTGCAGGTTTTAGAGTACTTATTATCAAGTGGGTTGTCTGTTAATGAGGATGCGAGTTCTTATGTGATTCACTGGTTGTGCAATAATTCCAGGTTTGATTCAGCCTTAAAATTTGTTAACGGGCTGTTGTTGAGGAACATTAAGGCTAATGATAGCTTGCTAACCTTATTGGTTTGTGGACTTTGTAAATGTGGAAAACATTCAGAGGCAATTGAACTTTGGTTTAGGCTAGCAGATAAAGGGCTTCAGGCCAATACGGCAACCTCAAATGCTCTTCTCCATGGACTCTGTGAACGAGGGGACATGGAGGAGGTTTTTTCAGTATCAAAAAACATGCTTGAGAGAGGTTTGTTTTTGGATAGGATATCATACAACACACTTATTTTTGGTTGTTGTAAATGTGGTAGAATAGAGGAAGCTTTCAAGCTTAAGAAAGAGATGGTTAAGCAAGAATTGCAACCAGATATTTATACCTACAATTTCCTAATGAAAGGGTTGGCTGATATGGGTAAAATAGATGATGTTTGTAAGCTTTTGAATGAAGCCATAGAACATGGTCTGGCTCCTAATGTGTATACATTTGCACTTATGTTAGAAGGATATTGTAATGCTGATCGTATTGAAGATGCTGTAAACTTATTCAACAAGTTAGTTAATGAGGAAGTAGAGCTAAGTTCTGTTGTTTATAACATACTTATTGCAGCCCATTGTAGAGTTGGGAATATGATGGAAGCATTCAAACTCCGTGATGCTATGAAAAGTAGGGGCATTCTACCGACCTGTGTCACATATTCTTCTCTAATACATGGAATGTGCTGTGTTGGCCGTGTTGATGAAGCAAAGGAAATTTTTGAAGAAATGAGAAATGAAGGGTTGATGCCAAATGTATTTTGTTATACTGCTCTAATTGGCGGTTACTGTAAATTAGGTCAAATGAATGAGGTGGGGAGTATCTTACTGGAAATGTCTTCAAACAGAATACAACCTAATAAAATTACCTACACTATTATGATTGATGGTTATTGTAAATTGGGCAATATGAAAGAAGCAACCAAGCTTTTAAATGAGATGATATCAAACGGAATAGCCCCAGATACCATCACTTATAATGCACTGCAAAAAGGATATTGCAAGGAAAGGGAGCTAGATGAAGCTTTTCAATGTGATCATATGTCTAATACAGGAGTACCCTTAGAAGAAATTACGTATGCCGCATTGGTTGACAAGTTGCATCCACATACAGCACTTAGCAATCAAGAAAAATAAGGAAAGTTCTCAAAGTTTTGACACTTAGTTTATACCAAGACTCTTGTGGTTGAGACTGCCACAGTTAGCTTGATTTTAAGCTCATTATTCAGAAGATGGAAGTTTCACATGCTGGTTCTCTAGAACTGTGGATTCCTGGCGACAGCTAAGGCAGCATACCATGGACTTTGCCTTTGAAAAAATGAGCCTTTGATTTCAGAGGTTAGTCATTTAAGATTAAATTGTTTAGATTTTATGCTTTACAATTGTGTGTGTTGTTGTTTCTATTACTATTATTATTGTTTTTTTGCTTTTTGTTTGTTTTGTTTTGAGTTTTGAACAAAATTAATTGATATTGGTAGTATTACAGATAAAGGCTGTTTTATGCATGTGCTCCATATAAAAATATTTTCATTTGGTGTAAATGTAATTGATGCAAAATGAATAGGATTTATCTGAGTTACTTTAGGGTTAATTATGTATTTTTGGTTTTGGTAATTTGGGGATTTTATCATATTAACAAGTTATTGATTTTAGGGAATGTGTTTAATTAGGATTATCAGTGGTTTTCCCCTCAGGCTCTTCAGCAGGAACTTCAGAAGTCTCTCCTACATTATTCTGCAGCTCTATTACATCCTTGTGATTATTAGCTGTAATTTCAGAGCCCAAATTTTCTGTGGGGCATTCTTTCTTCTCAGATTTCTGAACATTCTTAGGCTGATCTGCCAAATTCAGTTGAGAGGTAGAAAGCTGTTCACTCTGTTGTCCATTTATAACATTGCGTCTCTGTAATTCTTCATGTGCTTTCATATTCTTCTTATGTCTCTTTCCGTTCTTATGCTGTTCCATGATTTCAGGACTATTGCACTCAATCTTACAAATTTCATAATATATCATAGGTGGTGGTTGCAATGGTGCAGTTGGCACTGGAGCTGGTTTAGGCAATGCTTTCCCAGAGACTGATGATGAAGTTTGTACCACTGAAGTGGCTCCAGCGGCGGTAGGTGCACCTGGTGCATTAGAAATAGCAGGTCCAGAAGAATGAGATGGGATGTGTCTACCACCACCCATCCTACGTCCCCTACCACGGTAAGAGGCTGGACCTTCATGATTGAACCGGCCCCGACCACAACCACCCTGTCTAAATGGCCTACCACCTCTGCCACCCCTACCCCTGTTTTGTGCTGGCCCAGTCTGAAAATAAGAATTCACATATGAATTCAATCATATATCGATATCATCACAATAGTCAGGAATGAATAAACGGGAAATTTAAGAGGAATGGATTAGAACAAAAAGATGTACACACAAATGATACTATCACAATGGAGGGATATCAGGGAGAGGGGTAAAAGAAAACAGTGATAATACTGAAAACTTTCATAATTCATCCCATCCACAATAATCTGTCAACATGAGGAAATGTAAGTCAATTAATGAAAAGCAGAAAACTTAAGAATCTCCAAAAGCTTGCAAATACTGGAGATACCTACTCCTAATGTTCGAGATGTAAAACTATTCATGAACTTCAACCTAATAAGTTAACCTTTTAAAAGAGTTGGCACTTGATGTGATATCCACTAATGCAAGCCTCTTTGACCAACAGTGTTTGATTCTTGCTACCCAAATTCTTTAATATTAAGCTGGGTTTCAGCTCAAGTTAAAAAACTATTGTATGAGGATCATGTTTGAGTTAGAGATATAAAACCATTTTTGAGCTTCCACCTAATAGGCCAAGCATTTAGGAGACGTATTTGAAATTTTCTATAAAAAGTTGTTTTGATACTTTTCAATTTGACAGAAAACCATGTGCTTCTGATTGTAGATATCGGAACATGCAAGTTGGTCTGGATGCTTTTACTTCCGGATCATCCAGTCAGCCCTTGCTGCCATAGGAGCTCCAGAGGACCTGATTGAGGTGATAACAGGGTAGGGCCTTCTGTCTTACCCTTCTTTTTTCCTTTTGGTTCCATGGTCATACTTTTCATCTATGGCATTGATTGGACCTTTCTTCCCAGGTTTGCTGAAACAGGAGAAGCATTGGTATCTTCTGTAGATAAAGTCATATTTGTTGGATCGCCTGGTGTTGGTAAAATGGTATGGTTCCTATGGCCAATCAAATGAGTGCATTTATGCTCTCACTTCGGTTTTATTCATAGCTTCCATAATTTCATTTGAATTTCTAAGAAATAGTTTGATATGTTATGCAGGGTAGATAATTAAGAAAGGAACTCCAAAAGAGTCAATGTTTAACTCAGTAGACTTACCTGCTTAGACCCCATTCATACACCATACAAAAAAAAAAAAGTATTAGGAATGTGTAAACTCTTTACCTCAAAAGTGCTGTCATTTAAAGTGCTGCTTCATAAGCAGAATCAGTATATGGAGATAGAGCAAAATGATCTCTTACTTTTTCAAGTTCTCTTCCATTCTTTTTATGATGGTATCCAATTTCCTGATGAAATTGGAAGTCTGCACTCTGTTAATATGCTTCATGTTTTTATTCAGATAATGAGAAATGCTGCTGAGACCCTAATACCAGTTACACTAGAGCTTGGGGGAAAAGATGCATTTATTGTTTGCAAAGACGTAGATGTGGACGATGTAAGAATCCCTTCCATCCGTTCTAATTCTTCAAGGCTTGGATGTTATTGTTGACCATTTGGTTGGCAAAATGAAATCTTCATTCTTGAATGCCATAGTTTTAACTTCTAACAAGCTTTGTTATATAGGTTGCACGAATTGCTGTCAGAGCTGCTCTCCAGTCTAGTGGACAGAACTGTGCTGGGGCTGAGTGATTTTATGTCCACAGGGAAATTTATTCTTCTTTTGTCAGTAAAGTTACCAAAATCATAAAGTCTGTTACAGCTGTAAGTGTTTTTTTTTGGTACCATTTCATTGGTATAATAAATCATACTCTGTAACTTTCGCATTGATTGCATCAATCACTGTGCTTGCAATTTATTGTCAGTTTGTCACAGACTCACAGTAATTCAGAAATCTATGATATTATCTTTACATCTGTTATAGTTAATTGTCAAAAACTATGAGCAATAGACATCTATATGATTCAGGATACATTGCTTTGTCATCTATTTCTGTTAAACCTCTGCATGCGTTTTGTTTCCCATTTTTCTTCCTTTCTGTAACTCCCAGGGGACTATTTATTTGCTACATAAACCTTTCAAGAGAAAGTATTTTTATTAACTTATTACTTGCTTAATATTCTCGTGTGTGTGTTTTCTATATATTTGAAACTCTTAAAAAAGGATTGGCATCTGTGAACCGCTGACGTCTAGCAAATAGATAGAATTTACTGATGAATAGATTATTTGGCATGCTCCAATTCTATTCTGAGATGATGTTATCCTTCAAAAAAAAAAAACTGGGTATCTGAATTCATGATTGTGTAGACTGAGAGGAAGAGGCAAAAGATCAGAAATTCATATTTATTCACAGATTGCATTAACATTGAGGACTACAATATGAACAAGAACTCATTGCTAACTGATTATTGAAAATTTTAACTCGTGTCCTAGAAGTATTGAGTATAAAGAAGCCCATCTTTTATTTAATATTTTAGTTTTTGATTTCTTGCAGGGCCCACCACTTGTTGGCAAGTATGATATGGGAGCTTTATGCATGCATGAGCATTCTGAAAAGCTTGAAGGCCTTTTAAATGATGCTTTAGACAAAGGAGCTGAAATTGTTGCACGTGGAGTTTTGGACATATAGGTGAAGATGCAGTTGATCAGTATTTCCCCCCTACTGTGATTGTGAATGTGAACCCCTCCATGAGATTGATGCAAGAAGAGGTAGCAAAACTCATATTTTTTTCTACTTTAGGATACTTTTCTTTTCTCAGTTTTATGTTTTATTATTAGAATGATCCTACACACACACACACACACACACCGCGAGATTGATGCAAGAAGAGGTAGCAAAACTCAAGAGTTTTTTCTACTTTAGGACACTTCTCCTTTTCAGTTTTATTTTTAGAATGATCACGCGCGGCACACCCCATAATTTTTTCCAACCTCATTGTAGCTGTAGAGATATGCAAGAAGCCGTATTCTTATCAGGGTCTTACTAACAAGTTCCCAAGGACATTTGTTAAGGAATTAAAAAATAGAATGTATTTAATGAAAAGTGTAACATTTACTACATTGGGACTAAAAAAATTTTACTTTTCATTCTACTTTCTTTGAGTCCCTAACAAGCACCTTGATGCTCACTCGACAAGTGCACCGAATCGTAACAAGTAATATAATGAAAGTAAGAGTATCGTCCCACGAGGAATGAGAATTCAAGTACCAATTCGCATAGATTATAACTAGTTGAATGAAATTGAAGTTGTGGTTACAAAGGATTGAAGTAAAATATAGAATTTAGAATGACAAAAATTGAAGAACAATTTACTAAGTGAACAATTGTAAGGAAAAACAGAGAATTAGATGGATGATTAACAAAGATTAACAATTCACAAAAATTGTTAGGGTATAAGTTCACTCAATCTCCACCAATGTAATCCAAATTCTCACTCTAATCCAAGTTGTAGAAATGTGTTTAAAGATCAACTCACTATTGTAAATGAAGGTTAATTCCTTAACTCAGCACTCTTTTCCCTAATTGATAACCCTAATTCCTTAGAAATCCTCAATCAAGAAAAGCATTAGGTTCAAGAGTCTTAATGATCTCACAATTGTTAATCTCTATCCCTAGAGTATCTCCAATCATGTTGTTTATCCCAATTCCAATTCCTAAAGCAATCTTCCAATTGTCAAGAGGAATCTAACATCAACTACAAGTGGCCAGTTCATAGAAGCATTAAGAACAGAGATAAACAATCAAAAACCATCTAGCAGATATGATTGAGGTCTAGTTCTGTCCTTTGTAATTATATGCAATACAAAATGAATACCTTTTTTGTTGGGTTTCTTTTCTTACATTTATAAAATAATAATGTATTTACTTCTAGTATACTTAAGACAAAGTATTGCTAGGAGCCTAGGACTACTAATTTATTAGACCTCATCATTCTTGACAAACTTAGTTCTAGTGTCAGCACTCAATACTGATGGCTTTTAGAAACTAGAACATTTTAAAATAATTGGTAATATCCAGTTATTGAAGAAGTTTCATGCCCAAGTAAATCCAAATAAAATATATAAAATATGCAACCCTTACTCTGTGATTGGGAAATCCATCTCTGCAACTTTGTTTTTGGTAAGCCACTAGGTAGGTGTGGGGATAATCCCTGCTCAGATGTTGGTTTGGCCCAGGCCAGAAGGTGCTCCCAGTGAAAATCCTACTAATGCTCTATCTGTTTGAACTTCGAACGTGCTAGCTTCTGTCATTTCAGGATTACCTTTTGCACAGCCTGTTTTTTTACCATGATGTTGAACTTCCTTTGGGTGTTTGTGTGTACTACTAGAATTACATATGTAGTTTGGTTGATTTTAGACAGTTTCTTTTTGTCAGCTCGATTCATTTTGTTTCTTACCCGTAGCTGTCAGCACTATGCTGGATTACATGTTTTGCTGCATCTTGCATTTTTGCATGACTTGTTAATGTACTACTTAAAAATAATGTACCTATTATGCTGCACATTTAGGTCTTCACAGCTGAGTATTCTCTGATATGCAAAATTTCTTAGTACAAGAAGCCATATATAAGCTTCATGGATGGAATAACAATGGGTTTTGGAATTGGCTTATCTGGTCATGGCCGCTACGTATCATAACAGAGGTATGTGATAAGAACCTTGGGAGAACCACACCACAAAAGCTAGCTATTGTAGTTGGAGAGCCCAAGGCCTTATAAACCCCACACCGGAATCCCATACTTCTGATGTGGGACTCAAGTCCCATACCTTGCAATTGGATCCTAACACCCCACCACGCTCCGCAGCCCCGGCGCCCACGTGGGCTGGCTGTGCACTAGCCCCTTTGACTAGTCCCGGGCGAACACTGCAATGCCGGCGTCACCACCCGCGCCGCTCGATTGCAGCTGCGAGCCATGGTGGAAAGCTCTGATACCAATTGATAAGAACCTTGGGAGAACCACACCACAAAAGCTAGCTATTGTAGTTGGAGAGCCCAAGGCCTTATAAACCCCACACCGGAATCCCATACTTCCGATGTGGGACTCAAGTCCCATACCTTGCAATTGGATCCTAACAGTATGCTCCCCTTGTAATAGTTGCCTCATTTGATTATATATTTTATAAACTCATAAATTGCCATTCTAGATCTTGTTTATGACTATTCTTTTTCTTAACACATTTGCAGAGAACTGTTCTTGCAATGCCAGAAAATGGAATTGGCTTGTTCCCAGATGTAGGTTTTGCTTATATAGCAGCTCAAACTCCAGGAGAAGGATCTGTTGGTACGTTTTTTAATTATACTGCATTTGTAGTTTTTTATTGGTTTTTAGGCGAGCTAATAAGGATCTTAGAGTTATTGAAGTACAAAGCCTTCTCTTTCTTCTTTTTGTGCACTATCCTGTCATAATTTTCCCTTTGAATACATATTGTGTGCTATACTATTGAAGCATCTAGATGTGTTCTCAGGAATCTGTTAAACATCTTATTAGTTTTCTTAAATATTGTTGAAAAGTTCTTCCACTTGCTTTCTATGGAATCTCTGAATTCCGTTATTTTGAAAATTTTACTGATTGTAGGTGCTTATCTTGGATTAACTGGAAAGAGGATTTCTACTCCTTCAGATGCAATATATGTTGGCCTTGGAACAGATTGTGTGCCATCTGGAAAGTTAGGTTCATTCAAGGAGGCTCTCTTGGCAAATAACTTGTATGTCAGCATAAACCTTTGAATGGCTATTGAGACTCTTTCTTAAGTTTATCACCCTTTTAACTTCATCAGTTTAGATTGAATTGGACGTTTGAAATTATAATAATGCATTGGCCTGTTTGTGTGGATACAATTCATTTGCTATATGCGCCACATGTTTCACTCATGGTCTTCTTGTATGTTTGGTGAAATAATCTAGGGAAAATTGCACTCACCTCCCCTGAGGTTTGTCTAAATGACAAAGGCCTCTCCTTTAGTTTTTGAAATGCACTCACCTCCCTTACCTAAAGCGGGATGATAAAAAAAAACCCGTACTTGTGGATATTTGTAGATATACCAGCGATGAGTACTCACATATTTATTAAATGAGTGGAGACAGATATTATACTACTCACCCCGCGGGTACCTGCATACTCTTTAAAATATATTTTCTATTAATATATTAAAATATTAAGGTTTTTTATTATTTTATGATGAGATAAAATTTAATTTTATTATTTTATAATAATATTTTCAATACATTACTCCCTCCATTCCATTTTGACAGTCGTTTAAGGTTTCTACACACAAATTAAGAACAATAATAATTGACTTAAAAGACATAGTAATCTTACTAAATTACCCTTATTAATTTACTATACACTTTTTTTCATTTTACCTAAATATATTAATGAGTAGTGTGGTGCACAGTTTTTTAAGTTTCTTTTCCCATAAAAGTGGGAGGGTAAAAATGGAAAACTAACATTAATACTCACATAGAAACTAGAGAACGACTCATTATGAAAAAAATTTATTTTCCTAAAACTACTATCAATATGAAATGGAGGGAGTAACTTGTAATAATAATAATATTATATAATGTTAATTTATATTATATAAAATTGATATAATATGATATCATAATATATTATATGTTATTTCTCTTTATTTTTTCTATAAATTTTGAATTCTTAAATATTAATGGATACTCGTGAATACACGTTACCCGCATAGGTAGTTGTTAATTTTAGTAGGTATGAATACAAGTAGTGTATAATCCATTCCGCTTCGTCAATATCCCTAGATAATCCTCACGGTGTCAATTAGAAGGGAGGTTTCTGCATTTCAAAAACTAGAGGGGAGGTCTTTGTCATTTAGACAAACCTCAGGGGAGGTGAGTGTAATTTTCCCAATAATCTATCATACCTATTGACTTTGTTGAGAAGTATATAATTGCAATGAGTGCATACATACAGATCTCCAAAGATATACTGATGTTACACAAAACTCATTGGTTATTTAGTTCCCAGGATCCCCATCAGGACATCAAAGTACTTTTAGCAAGATATGAGTCCAATCCAGAGTCTGAGGCACAGTTGAAATTGCTTTTACCTCAGATAATTTCTTCATTTGGAAGGAATAAATCTGTTACTGAGACCATTGAGGAGCTGAAAAAACACCAGTCAAGCACTGACTCTAATGGTATGCTTATTGACCTATTTTTTGTTTACATTATACTGAAATGTCCACAAACAGTTATTGTCGTGTATATTGAATACTAATATTTGAAGTCATGGTTAATCGCTGATCTAGTCATTGTAATATTCTTGTATTTTTCTATTTTAAGGTGCGGAATGGGCTAATGAAGCTCTCCAAGGCCTTGGGAAAGGTGCTCCTTTTTCCCTTTTCTTGACCAAAAAGCACTTCTCTGAAGTTGCCTCTGCCCTAGGAAAAAATGACAGTGAATTATCCACGGTAAGCGCCTTTTTCATTTTTTATATTTTTTGGGGGACAGGTGGAGTTTCCATGTTTTCAAACTTTAATGTGTTCCATCTACATTTGGGAAAATCCAGCCTAGTGGCGTAATGAAGACTGAGTATTGCATTGCCTTGAGGTCTTCACTGCGACATGATTTCACAGAAGGTGTCCGAGCGGTATTGGTGGACAAGGATCAAGTTCTCTCTTTTTCTCATGATTTTTATACCTCTCATCTGGTAGTCAAACTTGAATTTTAGTCGTTCGCTAAATTAGGAGAGTATAGGTGCAATCAACATTTCTGCGGAAAGTAAATGTGTTACTGGTAGTTCTTATATATTGGAGAAATGAAATCATGCAAAAATATGCCCGTACTGTGTTTGTACTCATACTTCTTCCAAAGCTTGTAAGCACTCTAGAATCTTCAGTTGAAAGTACACATGTCTGGTTTCTCTGCATATGAATCTACAGTTTAAATTATTTATGTGTGTGCTGCACTGCTAGTGCTATGAATCCTCGTATATTTCCTCCTCTACCCATTAATTTCCCTCTTTTATCATTCAACTTTGGTACATTTTATTTCCTTCTTCAGTAATAGATTCAATACCTGCAGAACCCCAAGTGGAAACCATCAAGGTTGGAAGAAGTTGATCCGAATGAGGTGGAAGCCGTCCTTAAACCGTTAGGTCCAAAGGTCGGGGAGTTGTCTGTGTAACTTAAGAAAGGAAAGTGTATTCTTCACATTTCATGAAATGCATTGCAGAATTACTGCATCCAATAAACAGATGGTGTAATCAATGGGTTGGGTCAAGAGTGTTGCTTGTACTGTTGTCACCATGATGACATAAAGTCCAAGATCTTGGTTCCGTTTAGGCAAGTATTAATTTAATATTGGAATCATTTTTTAATGATAAAAGAAATACATAACTTATTATTACTTAATTACATTAGTTCTCCTTTATATTTAATTTGTTTTAAATTTGTGAGTCTAATTAAGCAGGTATTATATAACCTCAATGGCTACATGCTTTTCACTCAGACTAATATAGATCTATCTCTTCACTATTGGAAAAGAGATACATACCAAGTATGGAAAATAATAGTAGAAATGGTAACTTCAGGTTGGTGTTGTGGTTAGACCGGTGAATGGGGCAACAACTCTAAAGCTCTCTACAGTTTTGCAGAGCAATTGTGTTACAAATTGTGAACACTTTGTTGGTCTCTCCTACTATTCTTACAAGAAAAGGGACTTCTGGATTATTATTTGGTTGGCAGCTATTTGGACAATTTTGGTTGGCAAGAAATGAGTTGGTTTTTTTCCTCAAATAAGCATTTGTTAGAGTTGGCTAAGCCTTGTTCTTGGAGGTGGCTGAGGACAGGACACAAATATTTTAGTTATATGATTTTTCCTCCTTGGTCTGAAAATCCTACTGGTTGTGTTACCTAGCAATATTGCCTTACTGTTTCTCTGTTATTTGCTTGGTAATTCCTTTTTGGGCTTGCCTTCAAATGTTGGTTTTTGGTTGGGTTCTATTTCAGGTTCTTTCAATTAGGTGCTGTTGGTGGATATTGTCTTATTCTACTGATATTGGGTTGCAAAAATTTCTGGTACAATTAGTTTACAGGGACTGGTTTAAGATTAGTGTCTTGACTATACCTATATTGTATATTTTTTTCATTCTTTGACAGCTTTAGGCGATGTTATCATGACTAGTTAATAGTTATAAGAAAATCCGGTTGCCACACCACATTTCCAAATGGTGAGAGGGAAATTAATGTTAAGACAACCAAGGAATCCTACCCAATCCACCTTATCATCTCTTAAGAAATACTGAACCACTACTTGTTAAATAACTCCTATACAATTCATTTTATAAATAAGTACAAATCAAATTTCATTAATACAAGTATAAATGAACAGACAAAAACAGAGAAAAGGAAGGATTTTTTTTTAAACAGAACCAGATTAACAATCTCAAATATATATATTTTTATAGTAAGTGACTTTAAGGGTTGCTACTCATCATGACATCTTTCAATGGATCAGTTTCACTCTTTGAGTCTTGATCACAATGAGACCTTGAAACTAAAACAACAATGAAAAAAAATAGGAAATAGAATAGGGGGCTTGAGGAATTGGAGTCTCACCTAAAGAGGTGCAAAATAAAAACATAAAGCAGACCATGAGCTCTTAGCAGGGAATTTTAAGATGTGAACCTATAGAACCTTGAGCCTAGTCACAGGGCCAAGTTCCAGTCATCTTTAAAAGGCTTCTTTATTTTTTAAAATAAACAAGGACTGTTTATTAAAAGGCTCAGTTCCTAGTTGTTAGAACCAGAGGAAACATTAAAGGGGGGGTTGAATAATGTTTTAATTGTTTAAACATATTTTCTGGAAACCTTTTCACAAACAAAGTTTTCTCAAAGATTATAATCAACTTGTTGAAACTGGAGTTAATATACTTACTGAAAATATTTAAGCAGGTCCAATAAAATTGATTTTTCAAATTGTTTAAAAACGTATTTTCTAAAGATTGCGCTTAAACAGTTTAATTCACTATCATCCTAACCCTTCTTGTTAGTTAAAATAACAGATAAATAGAGATAAGGGTAGAGAAAACTTAGCCAGAGAATTTATCCTGGTTCATCCACTAACACAGTGAGCTATGTCCAGTCTCAGGGCAAACACACCACTGGATTTTCCACTAATCCCGCAAGATTACAAGTATTCTTTGCACACAACCTCTTCAGGCTAAAACATCAAGTATTCTTTGGACACAACCTCTTCAGGCTAAACACAAGTATTCTTTGGACATAGCCTCTTCAGGCTAAACACAAGTATTCTTTATTCCTCCAAGCCTCTCCAGGCTCTCAGATACTTTACAGTGTTTTACAATAAAGATGAGTTTAAGTCTCTGAGAAACTTAAACACAATAGATCTTGTACAAAGAGATAACTGAGTAAAACTCAGGATACAAATGAGAAATTCTAAGTACAAGGAAATTCAGAGTAATTTCAGCAGAGTGTTGGCTTGAGTTCCACAGGTCTTGGCTCTTCAGAAGGTTCCTCACATCAGCAGGTTCAACTTGAGGCTTCTTCTTTATAATACTTGCTGAAACAGTAAAACAAAATACCTTCAAGTGATACTGTTCTCATAATAATTAATCTCTTTTTTAAACCAAATTTGTTGTCTATTAAAACTTAGGATATGTGAGTTCTTAAAACATTATTAATTTCTTTAATAATATTTTGATACTCAACATTCTCCCCCTTTTTAATGATGACAAATTTGTTTTAAAAAGAAATTCAGCAAATATTTGAAGGGAAATTTAAATAGTAAAGGATTAGAAAATACCCCCTGTTTCAGATACTTGTTCTGAAATTTTGTTCTCCTTAAAACAAAGATTTCTACCAGAAACATTTGCTTTCAGCTATCAGAGGTTTTAACTTTAGTTTTAATTTCAGAGACTTCTTTCCATACTTATTTCTTTCAGATATTTCTTTTTAATACTCCCCCTTTTGTCATTATTCAAAAGGGTGGGTAGCAATGCATAGACACAATAAATACCAATCAATGAATGTATAAGGTAGGTAACATATCAGTTCAAGCAAGAGAATTCAATCATTGCAACACATAACAGATTTAAATGCTTCACAAATGCAATAAATGAACGTAGTCAAAATCAAATTTCATGTAAGAAGATAGAATATTATCACATTAAGCATTCAGAAGGTTCAAAATAAAATAAGGTACTGTGAACACATAGAGTTTCTGAACTTGGCAATTTAAAAACTGTTGGTTCTCTTAAGCTTAGGCTTGGGATCTACACTCTGAGTGCGAAGAGAAACAACATTCAAATGCCTCATCATATTCTGCAGTCTATTGTTCTTCCTCCTCAACCTTCTGATGTCTTCTTCTTTCATAGCAAGCACTTCAGTAAGATCAGCTTCCTTGAAAATGATGTACACATGCTTCCAATGAAAGATAATCTCCACAAAACCAATAGGAAAACCATAATATGTAGGATTAGCCACCAAGCAGGTATAAACAGCAAGAGAATATGGCACAGCAGCCCAGTCTTCTTCACTGTATTCCTTCAGCAGATGGTCACAGCTAGGAAAATTCCCAGGGAACCAAGTCTTAAACTCTTGAGTAGAAAGGGAGCTCTTGGTTGTGCAGTCAACAAAATCATATCTAGTACCAGAGCAAGACCTTTCCTTTTCTATTTCAGCCCAGTAGGAATCCCAGATCCTGTCTCTATAGGTGTGGTCAAAACCCCCATAAGCTTCAAGGACTTCAGGGAGTCTTTCCCATTCTTCTTTGTTGAGAGGTACAGGATGTTCTATGTAAGCAGTATAGAACTTTGGTTGCTTGCCATCTTCAGGACCTTCTACAAAGGGTAGCCTAGGCACAATCCTGTCTGGTTGCCAAAAGATCTTAGTTGTTGGTTTCATGGTGAGGTGTGTTGGAGGCTTGAATCCTTTGTAGCCAGCCTTTTCAGCAACATACTTAGAATAAACTTCAGCTTCTGTGTGTAGCATGCCGATAAGAAGCCAGTCCTCAGCAGGTATAACCACAGCCTCTGGTGATTCTACATCAATTCTTTCCCAGTAGTGGTTAGGAGGTTGTACACCTCGTCTGATCTTTTCAAGTTGATCAGACCCTCCCCCTGAGCTTCTGATCATCCTCCTCATCCTTGCAGCTTCAACTGAATCTACATGCGGACCTTCTTGCATGGGAGGCTTAAATGGCAGATGATTTTTGAAATGTAGAAGCTCCTCATACAAGTTTGGAAACCTGGGTAACCTCTTCCTTTCAAATTGAGCATTTAGATAGTATCTGTGAGGGAATTCAGCAGCCTTCAAGATATCTTCAAAACACAAAATGGGTGCAACTCTGTCATAAGAGGGCCTCCTGGAAATATCCCTAGTTTTGGGTTTCCACGTCTTCTCTTTCAGAGTCAGATCCCCTTCAAATACAAATACACCATTCTCCTTCCACACAAATCTACCTTTTGAATGCCAATCAATGGATTCAGAGAGAATGGGTCCTTCATATAAGATCATGGCAAGAGAATTTTCAGTTTCCTCAACACTTCCACTAACAACAGTTCTTGTGGGATCAGCAAGTATGGGACTCAGCTCATCAACAACTGGTTCAGCCTCCATAGGGTCATCAACAGGTTCCACAACCTCTTCCCTTTCAGTAGCAACAGAAACCTTGTCAACACTTGACTCTTCATTGGCAAAAACCACAGAAGGTTCTTCCAGGTTGATGACAGCAAGTGTATCTTCATCATCAGCACATGGAGCGGCAAAAGTCTTTGTAGGTTTACCTTTGTTGTTATCAGTAGGTGTAACCTCATCAGCATCATTCTTCTTAGCAGGTTCACCAATTGGTGTAACCTCTTCAACCTTATCATCAGCAGCAGGTTGGTTTATTTCTTTGAGAATGGTAGTAGATTCTACCAGTTTGATAGGTACAACAATGGGATCCTCCATATCTTCTAAGTCTTCTTCACCAAGGTTGTCAAAGAGCACCTTGGTCTTCTTGTATGGTTTCTCAGTAGGTGCAGGCTTCAAAGCAGCTTCCTGAAGCTTTCTTTGATACATCTTTGTTTTTGTCCAATCTGGTAGAACAAAAGGCAATGGAGCCTTCACCTTCATCTTCACAATCCCCTCTCTCTTCAAGTCTAACACAAATTTTGTTTGAACTTGTTTGAGAGCTTCTTGAAACATCCTTGCATCATCCTTTGGGATAGATTTGCTCCTTGTGATCATTGGAGCAGGAGTAGGAGCAACTTCTTGAACTGGTGAAAGCAACCTCTTCTTCTTGGCTCTGGTTGATTTGGAAGGTCTCTTCCTTTTGTTTCCAGCTCCTTTTTCATATTCTTCATCTTCCAGCATGGCCTTTTGTGCATCTTCAGCCAAGGCCCTATCATTTTCTTCTTGCTCCTTTCTTTTTCTTTCTTCTTCTTTCTCAATGGCAACAACGGTCTCTACCACTTTTTGAATTTCAGGGTCTAGATGCAAAGAAGTGAGAGGTTTAACGATGAGTGGTTCTGATGAACTTCCACCCTCAGCTTCATTTATTTGAGCCTGTCCCTTAGGAGTTAAGGTAGGCTTGACAGCTTTAGCAGGCATTTTAGTTGCCTGACCCACAATTTCAGAGGGTTCATTGTGAACCTTCTGAACAGGTTCAGGTTCCTGTTGAATGAAAGCTTCAGCTACCCTCTCAGATGAAGTAGCCTTTTGGTAGGATGCCTCTACTTCTCTCACCCTTTCCAGATCAGCATGAGAGAGGATCTTCTAAGAGACTTTTATCCTTGGCCTCTTTATCATCTTCTTTTCTAGAGTAACCTTAGCAGGTTTGAATTCCTCCTTGTGAACATCTCCTTGTAGCTCTTCTTCCAGAATTTGCAGCATGCCCTTCTGGAAAGCAGCAACTTGAGCCTTCTGTCTTGGCCCAACATCACCTTCAGCAGGTTTCTTCAAAAGACTCATCTGTTTCACAGTTGTTGCATTAAAGAAGCTTGGGCGTTTATGGTCAAATAAATTCTCCACTGGTACCCCGTGGTGCATCATAATCTTCATTATCAGGGTACTGTGAGGCAAATTTGCAGCAGAGTCTCGAGTCCTCCTAAGCATGCCATAGAGAAGGACCCAGGGCAGGTTTATCTTCTTCTTTTGGAGAAGGTGAATGACACAGAACCTCTCCAGCTCAGATATATGATCTTTACCTCTTCCCTTGGGGATAATACAACATCCCAGTACAGCAAAAAGTAACCTAGCTAGGGATAGTCAACATACCAGTTCCCTTAGGGTTTGAGGGATCTACTTCTTCGAAAAGCAGTTTGTTGTACTTCCCAGCACCTCCGTTCTTGGCTTCCCAATCAGGGATGTAGATGGCTCCTTCACCTTTGATACCAATGACTTGTTCCAGCACTTCGTTGTCCACCACAATCTCATGGCCCTGTACATTGGCCTTCAGATACATCTTTCTTTTACCTTATACTTCTCTAGCTGTTCTTCAGAACTCGTAGACACTGGCCTCATGTCAACCACAATCAATCACATCAAAGAAGGATAGCCACCCAGCACATCTAAAATAATCTTCGAGGTCCAACCCGATTTCAGTAAGATTTTTGAAGTTAACACTTCTTGAGGGCAGAATCTTTCCACCAGCTTTCTTGGACGCCATTGCAGTAGCAGATAGAAGCTTGAAAGAATCTAGGTTAACTTGAAAATTTTGAGAGCTCAAAGGATGCAGAGAGAAATGACAGCAGGAGAGAGAAAAGAGAGTGTAACTGTTGAATAGCTTCTGCTGATGTATTTATAGACTCAGGTAGCATTAATGATGATATTTACTGGCTGCGCAGACTTGGGGAGACGTGCAATTGTGCAGTTTCAGAGAGTAGGTGAAAGATCGACCGTCTCAGAGTGCCACGTCATTAAGTACCAATTTCAGAAAGTACGTGTTTCAGCAGGTTCATAAATTTCAGAAAGTAGAAACTTCAGAAGACACACCAGAGAATTCATGCAATTCAGAGAATTATATGCATATAAATTTTCACACATTTTCAAATGATTTCAGATAGTCACAGATATTAAAACTGTAATATTAAACAATGTTACCAAAAGGGATACTTATGGATTTGAGTTGATAACGTGTAACTCCATGAATAGCTTCATATGCTTTTCCACAGGAGGTCTGGTGACAGATGCTCCTTCAGAGATGTAGGCACCATAGCTTTTTGAGGTTTCCATCTGGATCTTCTTCCCTCAGCACTTGTTAGATGCTCAACCCGAGGTTGAGCTCTGATACCAACTGTTAGAACCACAGGAAAAACTAGAAGGGGGTTGAATAGTGTTTTAATTGTTTAAACAGATTTCTGGAAACCTTTTCACAAATAGAGTTTTCTCAAAGATTATAATCAACTTTCTGAAACTGGAGTTAATATACTTACTGAAAATATTTTTAAGCAGGTCCAATAAAATTGATTTTTCAAACTATTTAAAAACGTATTTTCTAAAGATTGTGCTTAAACATTTTAATTCACTATTATCCTAACCCTTCTTGTTAGTTAAAATAACAGATAAATAGAGATAAGGGTAGAGAAAACTTAGCCAGAGAATTTATCCTGGTTCACCCACTAAGACAGTGAGCTACGTCCAGTCTCAGGGCAAACACACCACTGGATTTTCCACTAATCCCGCAAGATTACAAGTATTCTTTGCACACAGCCTCTTCAGGCTAAAACATCAAGTATTCTTTGGACACATCCTCTTCAGGCTAAACACAAGTATTCTTTGGACACAACCTCTTCAGGATAAACACAAGTATTCTTTATTCCTCCAAGCCTCTCCAGGCTCTCAGACACTTTATGGTGTTTTACAATAAAGATGAGTTTAAGTCTCTGAGAAACTTAAACACAATAAATCTTGTACAAAGAGATAACTGAGTAAAACTCAGGATACAAATAAGAAATTCTAAGTACAAGGAAATTCAGAGTAATTTCAACAGAGTGTTGGCTTGATAGATTTTCATATTGAGTTTTTGGCCGACTCTCTTTTGGGCTTCGCCACCTTCTAAGTCTTTTGAGAAGCTATATATAGAGTCTTGAAATGAATTCGTTGAAGAGTTCTTCATCTACCGTTGAGAGATAGCATTAAATGCTCTTTGAGACGTTGTGAAACAATCTTCTTTAAAGCTTTTAACTTTTGAGATTTACAGGTGTTGCAGTCTGCAACACTGCTCTGACGCGTACAGCAGGTTCCTTTTACGGTAAGATGACTTTGACAGCAAAGAGAACTTTGAAAATATTCCTTAAATGGATCAAACTTGCTTCAGACGTTAATGATGTATGAACTCTTGAGCAGGCAGCTTTCAGACTTCAGTCAACATCTGTAGCGCGATCTTCAACAATTCTTCTATAATAAATGATTCTGTAACACTTCAGAAGGTAGATATGAGTTCAAAAGGTCTTGGCTCTTCAGAAGGTTCCTCACATCAGCAGGTTCAACTTGAGGCTTCTTCTTTATAATACTTGTTGAAACAGTAAAACAAAATAACCTTAAAGTGATACTGTTCTCATAATAATTAATCCTTTTTTAAACCAAATTTGCTGTCTATTAAAACTTAGGATATGTGAGTTCTTAAAACATTATTAATTTCTTTAATAACATTTTGAGACTCAACACTAGTCACATAGGAACCAGTGAAGTTTCCTTAAAGCATGAATAAAACCATCCAAACTTGTGTCCATCACCAACCAATACAGATGCAGTTTCCTTAAAGCATGAATAAGACCATCTAAACTTGTGTCCACCACCAACAAATTCAGATGCAGGAAATAAGCCAAACAAACTCACCAACACTTATTTTGCTAAACATAAACTAAATCACCCAATAACCACCAAACAATTGCTCCAAATGAAACCATATAGGGGCAAGAAGTACAAAATATAATCGGCAACATATCGCTTCTAAATCAGCAAAAAGTACAGAGTTTCACATCCACACTCTTAAATCAGTAAAAAGGAGGCTCACATCACTTCTGAACTTTTTAGGGAATATCAAGAAAAAGCAATATGAAAAATGCAAGTAATATTAATAAAAATTTTCACCGTTGTGGTCATTGGTCACGGTGTCTTTCTTTTCATTTTAATTGCTACCTTGAATGCCATTGAACATCTCCCCTCCCTTTGTGAAAATCTTCCTCTTGATCTTTGTTTGCCCGACAAAATAAAAAATGAAATCAAATGAACCAATAGAGTTTCTAAATGAAATCAACCCGAAAGATGAGAGAACCAAACTCTAACAAACCTGATAATGGATGAAACCCCTTTGTTCACATTATTCGTTTGAGTGCAAAATGGGTATGAAGAGAAAAGGCAGAAAATGGGTGTGAAGCAAAGTAGTAAAACCCTAACGAAATGGATATAGTGGAACGATGGGCACTATGGAAGTGAGTACGATTCTGTGTATGAAAAGAGATGAAGAGAGAAGACATTCAATAGAACTCAAAGACTTAGGAAAACTTTGTGGGAAATGAAAAGCCACCTGAAGAGTTTCCCGCGAAGGCGAAAAGGGGAAAATACAGACTTCGAGCGGTTCTAAACGACACTATTATTTATTAAATTTTATTTTTTTTACAAAATATGATAATACAAGAACTTTTTAACATAAAGGCAGTTCAAACCGCAGGCAAGGAAAATAAATCATCGTTAACTAACGTTGAGTATATAACCGCCGGGAAACAAAAAAGTTAACAGTGGTTAAATTCAACCGCCGTTAAGTAAGTGACGTTAAATTCCATATTTCTTATAGTTTGAGGACGGGCACTAAAGTTACTGTCCACGCGGGTATGGGCTCGGGTACGGTTTTTTTTTAAAATGCGGGTACGGGGACGAGCACTATGGTACCCTGACCAGAGAGTACCCATTGCCATTCCTAAACACACACACACACACACACACTCAAATTTAAAGGTATTTTCTATAATACTAAGTTCCATGCAATTCATTCAATAACTCATAATCTTGTAATGCAATAGATGATATTTTTTTTGGTGTAAACCATAGGTATCCCCTATTACCCGAGGCAATCCTATTCGGGGCTAATGCAATAGACGATATGCTATAGCTTTTAGAATAAGATAATAATTTAGTACTCAATAACTTCATCCAACTACTTATAACATAATATCTTCTCACCTGATGAAGGTTGAAAGCACAAAATGGTAGCAAGTGGTGCCTCGGACGCGCTTCTCCGTCGCGATTTTCAGCTCGACTTTCTCGAGTCAAAGTTCTCAGCCAGAACACCTCTGACATTTCAATGTGAGGAGGATTATTTTGATGGGTTTATAATCTTTTAGTTTGACTCTGCATGGACCTTATTTAATAGTTTGAGTCTTTTAGTGCTAACTGTGCACAAAACGTGCCACATCATCAACTCTGTTAACTTTAATAGAGTGGGGTTAACAGAAGGACCATATTGATTGACGTTACAATCTGTCAGGGACCTTTTTACAATTTTGCTTCTTTCATGGACCAAACTGACCGATGGTCAATCTTTCAGGGACCATTTTAATGGTTTACTCACCATCTGAAATATTCAAAGTGCAGAAAATTAGTTTTTTTTTTATAATACATGCACTTAATTTGTTATCATCAAAATTAGTTTATGAAGATCTTAAGATGGTTTTGTAATTTATTTTGAACATTTATATATTTTTTATTTGAGATCCAATTAGAATATAATCCGTTAAATCATAATTCATAATCCTAACATTGGGCCCGGTTAAAAGCTTCGAAGCCCAACATGGCCCATTTCTTGCAGCCCACGGCTGCACCTCACCCCACCCCTCGCCTTCGCCATCACGGTGTTGCCTCACGCATACTCACAGAGGCCGAGTTTGCGTGCCCTGCGGAACTGCTTAATACCAAACCTAAGGGAAACAAGCCATCAACGTAACCATTCTCTCCTTCCACCAAGCGTGGCACTTTCCACACCCTATCTCTCTATACACATATTCCTTTCCTCACACCTACCATTCATAATGGCTTCAACACCACAACACTAAAATCGAAAATGCCATCGCCTTCACATCACATTTTCACAATCCATGTAATGCATTCCGCAAAGCTCTTAACAACGAAGCCTCCTCATATCTTCACTCGCCCCTTGACTTGGGTTACTTCCACCTCCCACTGCCTCTAACGCCGCCACCTCCCTCCACTGCAGCCGCCACCGCCGCGAGACATGTCCAGCTTTAAGTAATCCACTGTTGGATTACTTGGGTTCACCGTTTGTCCCTAACTTTAAGTAATCCACCGTTGGATTGAAAATTATTATCATAAAGATCATATATTTAAAATTTTACATTAATCCGAAATTATTTGATGGGATCAGAGTTTGAATCAGTTTTTACTGCTGAGAAGATCTTAGTCTTCTCTTTTTCAGTGGGATAGTTATCCCATCAACCTTTTAATTGACCAGTGAATCCAGCTACTAAGATATTTACTATTACCTCATCAGAACAATCATGTGATGTTTGGTATGCGGTGGCTACCATCGTCATATGTTGGAGGGTATTAAGAATGTTATATTCTGTTTGACCATCTATGTTCCATTCATAGATATTATTGGCACTAAAACTTCTAAAAGGATATCAGGGGCTGTAGCCTTTTGATAATAAAGTTTGGTTGGGTTTTTCCAACTTGTATTAGAGGTAATGATTGGGTTTACTCTATCTTTAGAGTTGGTTTCGGATTCTCCATCAGATCTATCACTATGATTAACTACATTTATAGATACACAACCTTTTGTAGTTTGCCTAGTTTTGGGCCTACTAGCTGACACTTCCTCTGTAGAATGTGGAGTTTCTGGAACTGTTTTAGTTAACATTTCATTAACTTTTCCTAAAACTTCACTTACATTATTCTAACTTTCTTCTTCTTCCCTAGGTTGTAATTTTAGAAGTTGCAGGCTTTGTTTCAATTTATGGTTCATTTTAAATGCTTTAAACAAAGGTTTTTCAATGTGGGATTCTATGGTAGATGATGATTGAACTTCCTTAGAAGAAGATGCTAGAGAAGTTGGAGTTTGTCTAGTGAATTTCTTTTCTCCTATGACTTGAAGATACTTATTTGTATAGTTTGCTTGCTCCATTAAGCTTTTAATATCTTTAGAGGTTACTTCCTCTTTTAAACTTTTGGTTTTGAATGGCGATGCCATTATTGGATTATCTTTAGAATCCCTAACTTTGGAAAGTTGATATTGATTTGGTGGAGGTAATTCCGATTGGATTACTCCGCCATCTTTAAGTTGCCAATTTGTAATGACATTAATGGATTTTTGTTGAAATGGATAATATATATCATGTTTAATGGTATAAGCATAAAACCAATCAAAAAATGGGATATTAGTTTCTACTTTGTTAAGAAAATTATATTTTCTTAAATTTTTCCCTTTGATTTCCCTTAAAATGTTGGAAAACCCATTTTCTATGAGGTTCCCAATTCTCAGAGTAAAAGTCTTTTCTAAGGGATTTTTTATCTATGGTAAACTTATGAGATAACATCATAATGATCATTAAGACAAGAGTAAGTTGGGGATTGGATAGACCTTTGGTCTTCTTCTTTATCTTTGTGGTATGCCGTTCTAGGAATAGTTGAAGTTGTATCTATTCCTCTAAGATTAAGTTCAGGGGGTATGTGGATAGATTGAGATACACCCGATTGGGATGCAACTGAGAATGATCTTCTTACCGAAGCAAAATCTGACATTCTGGAGGCTTCAGATCTGGAGGAAAATGAATTCCTCCTATCAAAGATTATTTCAACTTTCCCTGTTTCGATTGCCTTATTTGCTGTATTTCAGGAGTTTTTCTTGGAAGAGTCGGAGTTGCTCTATCCATTGTCCATTTATCAGGCAAGACTATGTCTTCCCATCTAATAACTTTTGGAACAATAACGTTTGCCCTTGTCATATCAGTGACAAACAAGGTTGTTTCCCCGTTAGTTTTAGGTTTAAGGAGTACCCGCGAGTTGCATGTATTCATGACCTTATATTGGATTCTATACAATAAGGCAACTGGGATAGATCCTTCTTTCATGTCTAAGCCATTAAGTTTAATGTTTAAATATAATGAGTCTAAAAGATTCCTATCTAATAAACTAAATGTTTTATTGGGGTAACAGTTAAGTATACTGGCCCATGGCCTAAACTTGTTTCAACAGTTCCTATTAAGGAATCTTGGAATTTGTTGTGCCTAGTATCTCTTAAGCACATCAAGATTGAAGCATTCAAACCTTCTCCTATCAAAGGTTTGACAGCTACTTGTACACATCCAATGTGTATTTATTTATATTTTTTAGCATGTTGTACTATTGATTCTTTGGATAAAAGGTGAAATTCTTCCCCAGCCTCTGGGCCTAGGGGAATATTGTTTTCAGATGTTTTAATAATGTTGTCAGAATTATGTTTGATTTGAGATTCTTCAGGCATGTATAACTTATCCTGAGGAATCTTTGGGATTTGCCAATTATCTATTTCTTGATTGATATCCTCAAAGCACACTTCTTCATCGAATATGGTATGCTTTGGGCTTAACTGATTGGTTTCCTCTTTGGGAAATAAGTTTTGGTTTTGTTGTGAAGAAGAAGTAGAAGCTGAGGATTTTAAGGAGAGGCGAGAGAAGGATCGGAGGAGTCTAGACATAATTTCATTTTTCTGATATCTTTGCCTTCATTTGGTTCCATAAAAATATGCTTATTAAGCTAAGTTACTGCTTACTTTATGAATCCATGTTTTTTTTATTATAAAAACTTTTTTTTTAAACCTATTCTTAACCATATGTGAATTGAATTCTGTTACCAAATCTTCATTTTCATACAAAAATAATACTATTGTGTGAAGAATTTTGGGTGGAAATAATGTGCAATGAGAAATCCTTCTAGTCCTTAAAATCAATGTCGCACACGCCGAAGTTTGTAATTAGAATAGAGTAAGAATCCAACTCCCCCCGCAAAGCCGACCAAGAATACACCATGGTAATTGCGCGCCGCTGGAGGCTACGCTTTTAAATATATATATATATATATATATATATATAGTTATTCCTTGGAATAATTTGAGTGATCTGATTTATTCATATCAACGACATAAATTTGGTGTCAATCTAAAAACTTACACTTGGTGTCAATATATCTCATCTCTCTCTCTCTCTATATGTGTGTGTGTGTGTGTGATGTATCAGGTGAGAAAGAAATTCTTATGTGAGTGAGAGAAAACAAACGATTTGATCTTGTTAGCAGGATTCTCTCTCCTAATTAATATCAACCACTATAACAACTTTAGCGAGATTCTCTCCCTTAATTACCTGGAGGAAATCTCTCTCAATTATGCCAATCATATCTTGTTCCTATTGACTTTCCTCTGGGCATTAACTGGGTGTTCCCATCTCGACCCAAATCCTGGCACGGTCCACAACCCCCAAGTTCGAGCCTATTCAGGGTGAAGGGCTTATTGGCAATGCTTGGTAGGCTGAGATATCGATTAGAATGAGCTTGACTTCTCTCGCCCGAGCATAAATTAAACATTATCTAAATAACCTTCTCCATATGTCCGAGTTTAAGTAGGCTAGTCAACATTTTTGTTCTTTAAAGTCTTGCCATATAGACACTAACTCACTTCTTCGGCCGAGTCGTGCTTAATGCACTGGTTCTCTTCTTTGGTTGAGTTGCACTTGGTTGGTGCACCAGCTGTCTTCTTTGGTCGGGCTACTCATGGGTCACACTTAAATGCGTTGACCAATTTAGAATCATATGGCCACACTTAAGCCCTCTAACTGAGTAGATTTGAGCCTCACTTAAATGCACCGACCGAGCAAAGTTGGGTCGTGCTTAAGTGCATTGGCTTTTATTGGCAAGGTTGCACTTGAATGTGATAACCATTTCTTTGTGAGCTCGGTTTTGCCAAGCCACACTTAAGTGCATTGGCTTTCACTTGCAAAGGTTGCACTTACATGTGTTAACCATTTAGTTATGAAAACTCAATTTTTCCAAGCCATGCTTAAGCTAGTAGGGTTTCACTTAAGCATGCTAGTTATTTATTTTATCTCAGATTGTCAAGTCGCGCTTAAGTGCACTAACTTTTGTTGGCAGGGCTGCACTTAAGCATGCTAGCTATTTATTTTATCTTGAATTTCCGAGCCACACTTAAGTGCACTGGCTTTCAATGGTAGGGTTGCACTTAAGCATGCTAGCTATTATTTTATTGCGCTGGAGTGCACTGGCTTCACTGGAAAGGTTGTACTTAAGCGTGCTAGCTATTTATTTTATCTTGGACTTCTGACTCGTACTTAAGTGCACTGGCTTTCGTTGGTAGGGTTGAACTTAAGCATGCTATATATTTATTTTATCTTAGACTGTCGAGACACACTTAAGTGCATTGGCTTAATTTGACCAAGTTGGTGCTTGGTGTCATGGCTATTTGCTTTGCCAACCTTCATATCTCTTGTCAAAGTCACTACCTGGTTCTGAAACTACCGCCATAACAAGTCCACTACCACCTCCATATCTCTTACCACTTTTGCAGTATCACTACCTTCTCCTATGGGAGTAGCTCAATTCCTTGTGAGCACCATTGCTTACTCATACGGGTTGGGGAAATTTTTACCTTGCCCCACGGTGGGATCCAATTATTCATGACTAATTGGTCTGACCTAGCCCAAGGAACATGGTTAAAACTAGTCAATAGAGTCCCGTCCTTTTTTTTGTCTCCAAAGCTTTCTATTTATACCATAACAAGGATCCCCCTTTAGCACAATTCTCTCCCCTAATTACTTGGAGGAGATCTCTCTTAATTATGCTAATCATATATTGGTCTCGTTGACTTTCCTCTGGACAATATTTGGGTGTTCTCATCTCAACTCAGATCCTGACACGATTAAGTTTCTTATCGCAAAAAAAATCTATACTCGTTATTGAACCTATGTTTTATATATTCAAATTTACACTATATAATTCTTACTCCTCTTAATTCCTTAGAAATATTTTCTTTTACTTACACACATGCACACATACATATAGGAGACATATCGAGTGAGAAGACCTTGTTTATATAAGAGTAAGAGAGATGAATGTTAACCATTTTTATATTACTGTGAACGATCAAGATTAAAACATAAAGTCATATGACTTTTTTAAGTGATAATATGGCCATATTATATATATATGTATATATATATAAACTTTTACTGTTACTATAATTTTTGTTGTTAAATTCCATATATTTTTACAAACAATACACTCACATATTAAGTTGGCTAGGTGTTCTAAATAATTAGTCAATACCAACTAATTTTTCCATAGAAAATCTATTAACATCAATTTATTTAAGAGATTTAGTTTTTATAATAACAAAGGATGGTATATATATATATATATATATATATATATATATGTATCTATAGTTTGCAATCCAATTCTTAAGACAAGTACAATTTCTCTTTTCTAGTAAATTTTTAACATAACTAAACTACTATTTTTAATTCTCAGTTCTTTGTTGTATGTATGAGAAAAATCCCTCCTGAGTTGAATAAAACTTGAAAGAGATTTATGTAACAAAATTATTAAAAAACAATGTCATGATTTTATTTTGAAAAAGATATAGAATGTTGGACTTCAAGCCTATAAGAGTGTTAGGACTCCGTGAAAACTCATTTTTCTAGGCTAATACACTTATAGGAATACAATAGTGAGGGGTTTTGGTTAAGGTGGAGGTAGGGCTCAATTTACATGGCTCTAATTGATTACTTAGGTGCCACCAGCTAGCCCAGAGCACCTTCTTAGTGCACTTACTCCTCTATCTAAAATATTCTAAGAAAAAAATCTAATCTTAATCTTTTATTTATTCAAAGACTCTTAAATATTCAAGTTGTGTGGTGTTAGGGTTTAGGTCGTGTTGTGACTTGTTTAACAAGAGTGTAACTTGTAGGAGGAGGAGGAGGAGGAGGAGAAATCTTCTACAGGTGAAGAATGTGTAGCCATAATAATTTGGCATGACCTTAGGACTTTAATTACTTCCAGAGAAACATATTTTATTTTTATACTATTATATTCAAGCGTCTCTTATTTGTGATTGTTTGACTAGAAATAATTTGATTTGATTTTTTTAATTTTATTATGTGTTTATTATTATATGGATTTAATAGATATACACTATCAATGTAAAATTTTTTACACAAACATCCAACAATATGTTGTTATTGTTTAATGAATATGACACATCATGTATTATTAAATTCAATAAACAATGTGACAATGCATTAATGGATGTTTATGTATTTTTTACACCGATAATGTATATTCGTTAAATTTTTTCTCTATATATTTAAATATTTAATGTAGTGTATGAGTAAAAGATACACGAAATTGAAATATTCTTTCCAGTTGAACTCGTGCAAAGATTTTCCTTAAAGGTCATGCTTGGTATGATAGAAAGAAATGAGTGAGAAATAGAGAAGAAATTTATTATTTGACATGAAAAAAATATGAGTGAAATTAAGGCAATAATTCTCTCTTATTGTGTTTGATATGAAAAAAAATAGAAATGAAATAGAGTGAATGAATGAATTTCCACCTTATTTCTCTTTTCTTTAGAAGAGATTTTTTTTAGTTTAACTCACACCTTTAAATTTTTATGATATATCTAATTTATCTGATATCAAATATTCCTTTCATTCCTCTCTATTTCCGCCGTATTTCTTGTGAAGCAATACATAGAGGGTTAGTGAAAACACAGATTTTTCCCACTTATTTAATTTAACAAAAGGGAGATTCAGAACCTTTCAGCACAAAAACAAAAAAAAAGCTTATTATTTTATTCATTGGTATGGAATTTTGAAGTGGCCACAATAATTACGCGTAATTCGAAACGTACGAGAAATCAGAAATGAAAGAAAAAGAAAAGCCCAAAACAAAAAAAAAGAAAAGAGAGTGGAAACAGCCAATGAGAGGAACAGAAAAGTGCATATGGGTGGGTCCCATTGTCTCAGCCCGATTCATGTGGCTGAGGAAAGAAGCCGAACAAAACAAAGCCCAGCTAATCCTTCACTGCAAAAAATCAACGGCAGGATTGATTCCATACGCGTGGGACCCACGTACGAAGAACATCTGACCGTTCATTTTAAGCAGTAACTCACTTTTCCTTCCTCTTATGGTTTCTTTTCTTCTGCTTTCGTTTCATTTCACTGCTCCTCCTCAACTCAATGGTTCCCAGTTTCGCCGACTTCGTTCTTCTGCATCACTGTATTTCGTAGGTACCTTGGAATTATTTCAGTTTTCGAATGATTTTCTTTGTTGTTTGGTGAATTCCATGGAAGTTCGATTTGCTGCTTGCTAGCATAGATTTTAAGATTTGTCTTTGTTGAATTCAATCACACTGAAATGATTTCGATTTAAAATTAACACCAAAAGCTACAATCTCCGGTGTATATTCGATGATTCAGTAGTGATTTATATATGAATTAGGAGAGAATATGATTCTGCTTTCTGCATGTGATAGTGTTTGGTGCCTTACGATCTAGTTTTGTTCATTTTTCTGTATCTGCAACTGCATGCTATGTTTCTTGATTCTTTTAATCAAGGTTAATTCATGGTTTCGAAAATCCAGGTTTTGAAGGCATGCTCGGGCTGACTATGTTTGTGAGGTTAATATAGCGTGTGCTTGTTGTGCTGAACAATCAATCAATCTATCATGATGCCTGATGATATTGCTGCACGGGCATGTCATGATGGTGAGAGGGTGGATGCTCAAGCAATGCATGGTTATCAATCGGTATGGATGTCTCATTGGATGCACACAAGTTGTAAGCCAGCAACCCCTGCTTGCAATCGTTTACCTGTTGGTTGTAAGCTGAAAGAAGTCAAAGAAGACAGTGATACTGAGCAGCATGATTTACATGGTGCATCAGAGGTTGCAGTAGATAATTCCATGCGTGCTGGAGCAGTTCGAGAAGAAGCTGGGGCCACAAGGGTTACCTTCATCAATGAGCCAGACACCGGAAAATCAAAGAAGGCTGCAAGCTTTGGCTCCAAATCATTTCCTATATTCAGTCTTTCTCAAAAGTTAGATGGGAGACTGTCTCCGCAGAGAGAACAGAATAGTGTTCACCATGCGGAAGATGTAAAATCTGAAACTGAAGCCTGCTCTGGGGATGACATTGTTTCTCTCAACAGAGCAGGGAGTCACTTACCATCAACATCTGCACATGCTCCTCCTAAAACAGACACTTTAGTAAGAGAGAGTCAATTATTGTCTCAAGAAGTTTTACCGACTGCCCTGCTGAAGAAATCTCCATATGCTGTTGAACAAAAGGACCTAGCTGTTTCAACATCAGTATGGGATGGCTTTGTAAAATCAGCTTCTGACTTAGTGCCAAATGGACATGACAAAGGAAAAGCTGTGATGCCCCAATTCACACGTGAACCATGTGAAGTATATCAATCAAGCTACAATTTAGCATCCCAAGAGTATTTCACAAGTACTAAATTTCATAGCTATTCTTCTCTTCATATCCGTGAGAAGAAAACAAGTGGCGTTTTAGACCCTCAAAGATCTTCCTTTTCAAGATGGATGCAAGGCGGTATTACTCATTCACCGCATGATCCCATAGCTGGTAGTGATGATGGATTATATTTTGTTTGCGGTCAGCACCGCAAGATTCAAAATTATACTGCTACTGCTAATATTACAAACCAGACCACATTCTTGGAGTCAACTAAACCTCAAAATTTTTATGGTGTAAGCTCTTTGGTAGCGCAAGTACCTTGTTCTGTTCATGATGTGGAGACTATGAAGATATACACCAGTATAGATTCAATAGAAAAATCGTCAAGAGGTCATCCGAAAATATCCCAGACAACTCATCATTTTCTGATGTCAGAAAAAACTGATGTTAATTTATCTGATAGAGGTCAGTTCTTTAGAGAGCCAATAGCACCTACCAAATTCAAAGGAAATGCTTTCAATGAGATCCTTGATTTCTCTCCACCCAAGAGTAACCATGCCATGGAAGGTCTGAAGCTGGAAACTCTAGGGAGTTCCAGAAAGAGTGAAGGAAAGGAAAATGTCCAAGATTTCAAATGTCCAACAAACCTGAGGAATGAATCATCTGCTGAAACAGACACTATGGACATCGATGCTTTGCATGAGAATAATCTTCCTGGTATATATGCAACAGTGCACACCTTTAAAGGACATACCATATCATGCTATACTTAAGCCTTTATATTATAAAAAATTTCAGATATTCTGAGTTTGATTAATACGTACATAATATTCAGTTTTCCATATTTTTGAGTTAAGTTTAATCTGAGTTTTAGTTTTGGAGGATGACATGGTCTACAAGTTTGATGGCTTTACTATTGTTTTTTGGAACTGATGATGCTTCTTCCTGTCTATTGCAGGTGATGATGCTCCATTGCAAACAAATAAGGTAATATTTCTAATGTTTGATCTGCTTGATACCATGCCATTTGATTTTCCCTCAGCACTTTCTTGCTTAAGCATTTAAATGATGTTCATCTTAACCTGGTTTTTGACACTTCATAGTTCATACATCATAACAAAGATAAGAATTTCATCAACTTATACATTCATGTTGAATATGATGAATGTTGTATGGCATCACACAGAGATGCAGCTACTTTGAATGACACTGTTTTTTCATACCCAGATTTAAACTCTCACATATATATTGTCTGTTCGCACTTCCATAATTTCATAATTAGCTCATAAATTTAATAACTTGATCATTTTAAGTTTTCTTGTACGAATGTACCTCGTTAAATCTGATACTATAAAGTTTGAGAGGCTAATCAGGTATGAGTTATCAAATTTTGAATTTTGTAGTGCTCCAAGGATAGTCAAAACTCGCTCATGTCTCAAATTGCAATAACATCAGCTAGAGTGAAAACCACAGGAAAATCAGTGAATACATCCCTACCAGATATAAACGAAGAGCCCCCAGAACTTCTCACTCTGGGAAGTCCAGTGGTTGACAGGGAGCCTAGCACATCAAGAACCCACAGCCTTGACATGGAACAACTTCTTTCTCACGCAAGGTCAAAATCTAGCAGTAGTTCTTTGGGATCAGATCCAAGTAGCAGATGGGTTAAACGACTCAAGTTATGCACATTGGACTCTGCTCATGGTACCAAGTCTGAAAAAATTGAAGAAACTCCTTCACATGAAAAAGTACATAAAATCTCAGCAAAATTAGGAAAGATATCAAACCTAATTTGGATAACAAAATGGTATATCATGCTGAAGAACAGATGGTACCAGATCTTCCTGCAACAGTATTAACTAATGACAAGTCCTCTTTCACTGAAGCGAAGAAAACTGTAGATATTACACTTTCACATCCCTGGATTCAGAGATGGAGTCATAGTCGTGCTGCATCTTCCCAAAAGGGGCATGAATTGGTGGAGCTTCGAGAACCAAAGTCTTCAAACACTATGCTAGAAGAGTTTCAAAAGAAGCAGTTCCCAAGCATTGCTGCTATGGCTCTGATGGGAAAGGCAATGAACAGTTTGAATCCCTCTGAGCTTATGAAAAAAGGACCCGTAATAGTTTGGAATTCGAAGGGATTTTGAAGTTAATGGTGGGAGATTCAGGGGATTAATTTGAAAGGAATACATATGGCTGCACACTCTGTACGTGAAGTCGTATGGGGAAGTGAGAAATGCTCAGGCCATATCACGCAATCACATTGAATATGTTGCTTATGTTACTACCCTGTCTCCTCAAATTTGGATTAATCGAAGCAAAATATAAGCAGTGCATGCATCTAAAGATATTGTGTACCGGAGCGTGCCTTTGTTTTGCATGTAACGTATATAATTATGCAATAACAGTAACTTGCTTTCATCCAGGGTGGGAGAAATTTCTCAAGGGGGCTTGAATCCTGTCTTACCACCGGAGTCATACTGCCAAGTTAAGCTTACGTTAACGGAGTTAATTGTAAGGTTTGATAGCATATCATGTTGGAGTTTCATATACGATTGTGCACCTTTTGGGGGGAATTTTTCATTCGTGAACAAAAACTCTCAATGTCGTGATGTTCTGCGAGGTAAAAGTGATTTAAGACTAATGTTTAATAATATTTTTATCTCTAATCATTTTTTTTTTACTTTTATTTTTATTTTTTTTCTAAACAAGTCCTCAGTAAATTAGTTTTACTTAATTGGTCCTTATATTAGTTCCTTGATTCATTTCACCAATAAGTAGCGTTTTGGCGCTTCAAGTTATGCATTTTGACACTAACATTAGTATATTTTTTAGGAAATTTTAGGATAGACCACAAAAAAGTGGTATAGTATAAATTTAATATTAAAAAAATAAATTTAGCTTTTATAGTAATAAAATTGAGGGTCTAACATATACCTAAATTTAAAAGGGTCTATCCTAAAATTATCAATTTTTTTTTAAACTAAGATTGTAAATCTCCTCTGTTGGGGGAAAAGAGCAGGAATTGCAAGGAAGTCTGTTGTTCAGTGTGGATAAGCTAGTTTGGACATATTTGTTAGGAAGGACCAATCAAATGTTCCAAGCACCATGGCAATGCTCAAAGGAGGAACAATCGAAATAGAAAGAAATAAAGGCCACACAGAAAAAAGATGGGAAGTTGGGAACCTTGGTTCGGCCAATCTGAGGAATTTGGTCCACAGGATAAGAAAAGCTATTATTCTCTATGTTGTTGTGATCATTTTCCATGGAATTCTCCCTCATATTTTCATATTCGTAGAAAATATACCACGGAATTCTCCCTAATATTTCCAAATTCATAGGAAATATAATGCACTTACTGAGAATGGCATATGCATCCCTGTCCTTTTCGTAAAACACATGAATGGATATGAATAGCATCCCTTACAGTGTGCCCACAGCCCACATTTCTATTTCAAAACGGTTTTTTTTTAGTTTTAATTACAAATAATGTAACTTATTATTTTTTTATTTTATTTCATATTACATAGTTTTGTAGAGAAAATAGAGAAATTAATAGAAAATTATTTTCACTATTTCCTTTATAAAACTTTGAAAATAAAAAATAGAAGATGTTTTTGTAGTCAAAACTGAAAATATTTTGGTAATTAAAACTAAAAAACGAGAAATGAAAACAAAAAAAATATTTTCTCAAAGTAAACGGCTTGTTTCCATTTCTTATTTTTAGTTTTAATTACAAATAACATCAACTTGTGTTTTTTATTTTATTTCATGTTTTAGAATTTTGTATAAAAAATAGAGAAATCAATACAAAATTAATTTTATTGTTTTCTTTACAAAACTTTGAAAACAGAAAATAGAAAATTTGTTATAACCAAAATTAAAAATATTTTAGTAATTATAACTAAAAAAGGAAATGAATACATGAAATATTTTCTCAAATTAAACATCCTCTAGCGACAATGCATGCAATGAATCATTGGAGAATCATAAGTGTCTCATGTGGGTATCGATTTGAAACAAAATTAAAATTCTAAACACGGAAAGTTTGAAGTGAATTTTTTAGGCTCATTGTTGAACTAATGTGCATGTGATTAAGGATGCAAGTACATTGAAGGGTTTTAGATGGAAAAGGAAGAGAGGAAAAAAAATTCATTATAGTTAATATTATCTTATTTAATTATTTTTAAATAAAAAGAATATTAATAAACACTCTTTTTAATACTTTCAAAACCCAACATACAAGTATCAACTGTGATGGTTGGTTTAAGTGATATATATATATATATATATATATATATATATATATATATATATATGATTTCTCTCAATAAAGGTCTTAAATACATGTTTTCAATTTGAATAAAATTGTCTTCCATGAAAAAATATACATGAGATCTAGACCAAAAAAAGAAAAACATTTCTATAAGTAAAATAGTATGGGATTGAATCACATTATAACTTTTTATTTTGTTAGTTGATTAGTTATATATAGAATTTTGTATATGGATCTAAGTTGGCGGGTTGACCCGTGTAACTTGTGAATCATGTAGGTTAGGATTAGTAGAAATATCGGTTCATTTGATCTGGTGTGTGTGTGTGTTTTTTTTGCTTGGTTCATATAACCTGCTTACAAGCTAAGTGGGTTATGATATGTGAGTCAGCCTGTAAATTGATCTTTATTTTATTTTATTTTAAGTGAAGTTAAATTTATTTAAATAGTAGTGAATGAAGATTTTTTGGATGATGTGAATGAATTTTTCCATATTTAATACACATTTAAATGTGTATTAAATATTTTGCTATTTGAATAATTCATACTACCTTCGTTCCTATTTATTTGTTCCATTACAAGAAAATACGTAAATTAAGAAATTTAATAAATGTGCTAATTTAGATTAAATCTATTATATTTTCTTTCTTAATATACCATTTATCTCTTTATTTTTATCATTAATTTTTTCCACTTATTATCTTAGGGTAAAAATTGGAAAAAAAGTAGATATTCTAAACGGAACCCACTACCCGCACTTTTGTTTACTATAAAGATAATAAATCAATTAGAAAATAAAAATTAATTAAAAAATAACTCTAACATAATGCATAGATTATCCAAAATTAACTATAAAACGTAACTACTTCATTAAATTAAGGTACACCACAATAAGGTTCGTAAACACAATGTATAATGCAACCTAATATTAGGTATATATAACAATAACCTTTCACAACAATGAATTCACAAGTTTTGTTACTTTACAGTTTAGGATGACAGAATGGAAAAATATATTTCTACACTAAAAAAAAATTAGTGCAGGGAGTGTAGGGAAGAGAGATAGAAAGAAAAAATGAAATGAAGAGAGAGAAAATGAGACATGTGATAATTGATGTGATGGGAAAGAAAGAGAGATAAAAACAAAAAGTAAGTGTATAAAAATGAGTGTTGAAAAAATCATTATTATTACAGAATTATAAAATTTTCATAATTATAACATTTAAATAAATTAAATTAGTAATATATATTAATTTTTTGGTGACTATAATATATATTAATACTATTTAACTTTTTTGAAAAAAGTTATTAATTAATCATTATATTAATTAATAATATATATATATATATTATAAGTGCAAATATGGGTATGGTTGTGTACCATAGTACCGAACTATCGGCTCCCACACCCATTGAAAAATACGGGTAATTACTCAGACCCAGACCTGAACTCATTTTGTGGGTAAGTACCCTACCCATTGCAGGTAATTTTTGTGGGTACCCATTAAATCTGGGTCCAATTGACATCCCTATTCATCGACTCCCCAAACATTTAATGCAAGTCAGAACGAGAAGTTTTCAATAGAGAAGACAAGCTCTGTAGATACTAGAAGATAACCTAGAAGAAGGTGTAGTCATTAGAGGACCTTTTTAAAGCCTTCTTGTTGTGCAAATGCTCCGTAAAAATTTCATATGAAATTTTCTTATATAATATGTACTTTCATTTGGGTAGAATTTGTACAACCATAGAACAAGTTATTCATATGAAGTAACTTGTGATTCACTATTCAAACTCTAGAAGTTTGTAGAGTGTGAAGAGGTTAGGTAAAAAGAAATACTTATATCAGTGTAAATTGGAGTCCGGATGCTCTCCATTTCCTTAGGAAATGGACATCTCCTGTTGCTTTAACATGATGATGACACATGACTTATAAAATATTCAACGGTTGATAAATTATCATATAATTCAATTTAAAATTAAAACAAAAACTGAACATGAAGCCCACAGTCCTATCCATCAGTTCTTCTACACTTGACTGCTGCCGCACCTCGTTACTCTGTTGAGCCGCTGTGGCAGGCCACCCTCCGCGACCATTGCCGGGTACCCATAACTATACAACACACCACGATCAACATATACATAGTTTTGAGAATCTTATGGGCGAAGGAAAAACATAACTTCTTAGCACAGAGGTCCAAAACATAAAGAGATTCTTCTACAACAAAAGTCTCTCATAGTAGCATCACACAAAGAATAACATTGTTGGAAAATACAAGGGATTGCAACACCTAACCTTGAACCATATATATCAGTAATTAACCATCAATTTCCAACTTTGCAAAACAACTCAAGATGCTCTGATTTTTCTATTTAGATGAATGTTAACACAACTCAAGGAAAATTGTAAAATTGCACTAGAAACTTCTATTAGTATGGGCTAGGCTCATAGAAAATTGAATCATATGAAGATCGAGGGAACTATTGAGATTGAGATAAACTTGAACTTGCTGAAAGACTTAAGAGTTTGAGTGAGAAATCTCATTTTACTTCTTTAAATTATTGTAGTAGTAAGCTTATGAAATTTACATTGTATAGAAATGTTAATGTTAATAGCAGTGGAGAAGGATGGCCTGTGACTCTGAGCTTCTATTTTTTCTTTTTCCTCGTCCCAAACTTGTGTCGAGCTTCTCTTTCCCTTTTTTGTCTATATTGTGTTTTCAATTTCTTTTTTAATTTTAAATTGAAAGATGCAAATGAATCTATGTCGTTGAGTGTGTTAAAGCCACGTGTCATCATACAATTAAAGGAAATGGAGAGGATCTCAACACTATAAATTGAGCTTGAAAAGGCTTAGTGAAAAAGAATACTTGTAGCTTTGCAAAGTTATTGAAAATCTAGTAAGTGTTTATACCGGAACTGAACATAGCTCCCAAGTGGGAGTGAGTGAACCAAGATAAATGATATGCGTAAAGTTCCTTCCATTGAACTCTTTTAGTTCTACGTAATTATATTTCTTTTATCTAACCAATGGAGTTAAAAGGTGTTGTCTAAACTTAGCCTTGTGAAAATATTTAAAGATATCTTTAGAAAATTACTTGTCTAAGCTTCAGACAAGTAAGAATAGTTAAGACAACTCCTTGATCCAGCTGAAGTATTTAAAAACTAGTTTCTGAAGTAATTTCCATCTAAAAATTTGAAAAAGTTTTGAAACACAATTTAACTCCTTTTTTGTGTTTTCACCTTTGTTTCACAGTTTCCGCATAATGTGTTTAAGCTATATTTTCTTCATGAACAATATCCTTATCATTAAAATAAGCACAATTTTCTATTTATGCACATGGTATTTCTTCACACTTGTTTTAAGCAATAAGCAATAAGAGCACCTTTACCGTGGTGTTTATTGAGCATTTTGCTCAATAAGCACAGGTGCTAAACCAGCAAATGCCATTAGACTTCTGATAGGGGCGGGTGTTTCACAAGCACTAGTGCTCAACCGAGCACCGGTGCTTTAATTTTTTTTTTTGTCTTTTCAAAAACTCCCGGTAATTATTTTTTAATTATTTTATTTAGATTTTTCGGGGGTTTAAACCTCGGTAGATTTTTTATTTTTTATTTGGCTTTTCCGCCGGAAAACAACACTTTTTTAGAAAACTTAAATTTTATTTTATTATTTATTAATATTATTTTACTATTTATTAATTATAATATTTGTAAATAAAAAAATGGGTGATATGTGTATATTGGTGGGATCCATTTACGATTTATGAATAGTAAAAAAGTGAGGTGTTAGGTTAGAGAAGGGAGATGCTTAATAAAATTTTGTTGATGTGTACTAGTGAGACTCATTTAAGATCTGGTGAAAAAATGAGGTGTTAGGATAAAGATGGCCTAAATATTTTGTTTTCACTATTCTTGCTCTTGAATATAACAGTCTATATTCTCTATTATAAGCGTTATATTGCACTTTCTATACATTATTGGAAACAAATAATGCTCAATTTAAATTCATGTAATCCTAAGTTTCTTTAGGAGATATATTTGTGATTGTTTACACTATACTTTACTTAACACCATCTTCTAAAGACATTCTAATAGCCATAAACCTTCTTGAACAGAAAACTCTCCTAACCATTTCATAATATTATTTTGACACCCAAAAATTTCACATTATCACTATACTTAGGAGAGAAAATCTTGTATCTGAATTTCTCTCCCGTTCTCATACTTTAATCGAGAAAAGGGAAAGGAAAAGTGGAAATAATATCAAATTATGAGGTAGATGAAATGATAATTCCCTTTCCCCAGCTTCACATTTAGCCTACGCTTTCGCACCTCTCCAATTCCACAAAACCAGAGGCTGTACGAGTCAACTCGTTGGTCTAGCCACAAGGCATTTTGCATTCAAGTTTCAGACTTGCAGGCAACTAAGCTTCTTCTAGTTTCTTAATAAGCATGCCTGACACTTGTATTTTCCTTTAGTACTATTTTGATTTTAGATCAAGTGTATGTTGGTTTGGCATCGAAACTCATATTCGCTAATGAAACTGTTTTTAGCATCGGAAATGTGAGTTTATCACGTTTAACGTTAACAAAAAAAAATGTTAAGTTTAAGAGACTGCTGCTAGATATGGAGAGGAAGAGAATAATGTGCCAAACAAGTATATATGCCAGTATGACTGTGTTAAGTATGAGCAAGGATTGGTCAGTTTCATTATCACCAATAATATTAATACTCCAGAAACATACTCAGCATTTCATTTTATTTACTTGTGTTCTGTGCATCTTGATTTCATATCATTTATTTATCCATTCTATTTTTACATGTAGTGTGGGGAGCCTTCTATTTTACAAACACAGCAAAAAGGCGGGTTGGTTTCTCAAAGATGAGAGCGTTTATATGATAGTGCCATCTTCTATTGTTGCCTTCTCCATTATGATGGTGATTCCTGATCGAATGTAAAATCCATCTTCTGGTCTATCTGCTTCTTCAACACCCTGCAGACAAAGCATTTGAATGGTAATAGATATAACCTGATACTTATCACTGGTTTTACATGATCATCTTAGACTAGAAAACCACTAACTAATAGTAACAAAATGGGATCAAATGTGAAAAGAAGATAAGATAGGGGGCAGTCATGCTTACATCTTTGTTCATGATGATGACATCTTTCCCAATCTTGGCATTCTTGTCAATTATGCAGTTCCTTCAACAGAGACAATAAGTAACAAATATTAAATGAATACTCTACATGTTAAGGACAGTTTGGATACATTTTTGTAGAAGAACTTCTAGAAGAAAAAAATAGAATGAATCAAAGAGTTGAAATGAATTCAACTATTTCCATGAGTTGAATTTAGTTACTTAGGGAGAAGTTAAATGGGAGAGCTTCTTTCTGGAGAAGTTGAGTTACAAAAATTAATTTCAACGGAAGAAGTTGAATTCATTTATTATGATAAAGACACAATATTTAAAGTCACTGTTAACTTTTAAAACCAACATAGTAAGGTAATTAGGTAGTCTAGTGTTCCTCTTAGGATTTAGTAACTACTAGTAAAATTACCTAATTTTGGTGTTCCTTCCAATCCCAATGGGAACCTTCCCCTCTGCCAGCAGAGAAGCAATTTCAGATTCAGTTTGGTAGTAGTCTGCTCCCATCATTACAGTGTCCTGTAAGAGGTGATTTTAGATGGTAAGAATCTTAAATAGAGTGGTCTAGCATCCTTGGTCTTGAAATTATTGTAGTTTACCTGGAGCTCAACGCCATAATCCAAACGTGAACGTTCACCCACAATGGAATGTTGGACAGTACACTCTCTAAGGAAACATCCATGGGATATTATTGCATCCACAATCTATAAAAGCAACTCAAACATGATGAGCAAAACATCTCACGAAATTAAGAGAAAACTTTTAAGATAGATGATCATAGTCCTACTTGGCATTTGTCAATCTTTGTTGGTGGTAAGAATCTTGGAGATGTGTAAATGGGTGTCTTGGGATCATAAAATTGGAACATTGGATTCTGCAAGAGAGTAGCATAAAACAGATATTACTTTCAGGACACTGACAAATTGCTACATTCTAGCAGCTATTTGATTTCAGAGTTTCATTGTAATTAGGTCTATGGGTCATGAACAAGTTGCCAATGCACAATACCTCTCCCCATTCCCCGACCTTCCATATATTACATATATAAGAAACCATTACTGATGATTGATACCATATTGACTCATTCTCCTCCAATTCAGTATGCTACATTTTGTAATTTCATATTAGACTTGTTCTTAGTATTAAATGATGGCCAGCCTATATTACATTGAAAGAAAAATAAGGAAAACTAAATAGCTAATGCATCTTGGTATTGTAGCTTGTAACTCATGCATGGTGCCATAGGGCCGTATAGCTACAAAACAGGAGGACCTATAAATCAGAAATTTTCCAATAGGAAATATCTTGAACCGACCTCTTCAGTAAGAGCCAAGTTAGCATCATAAAATGATTTTATTGTTCCAATGTCTTCCCAATAGTCTCCAAAAAAATATGCCTGAAAAAAGGCAACAGATATTCAACTTGTATTGTTACTTTGTCAAAGGAGTAATTATCTCCTCATAAATTGAAGATAAGACTCCTTCAAGACTAGATCAAAACATTTGAAAGGAGATATATTTAGTAGAATTTCTCTTACCTGGACATTGTGTTCCCTCACAGCTGCAGGAATGATTTCAGATCCGAAGTCATTGGATGTAGGATATCTCCATTTCAGAAGCTTGAGTAAAAAATCTGTCTTGAACACATAAACCCCCATAGATGCAATATATGGTGACTTTAATGCATCTTGGGGTGACAACCCAAGAATAGAGGTATCTACTTGCTGCAAAGAAGCAACAGGAAAACATGATTAGATTGAGAGCAGATAAATATATTGTGATCACGTTATTATGCCACAATGTAAAATTTCAAAAATTGGTGAAAGAACTATAGAAAGGTAGAATAGGAGGCAAATTTGGAATTCAATTGTTCATAAGTTTGCAAATCAAGCCTATACAGTCTGTAAGTTTTAAATACATGTCTGCATGCATATTCTTAAAACATGCTTACTACATGATTTTGTGATGTTATCATAAAATGCATGACAAGTCATTCTGGACTTAAATATTAACTTTATAGGAGATGCTGTGGTGCTAAGATGCTCACTCTCAGAAAGATGAGGAAAGACTGTTGAAATTGAGGATGATAATTTTATTTTTGCTTTCTGATAGTGACCAAGAAGCAAGAACCTAATTTATTTGAACTTTGAGCAGGCTTGGGACTTACCATTGCTTTCAGATCAGCACCCTTGGGTTTTTCTGAAAATTGGATGATGCGGCCTCTGCTATCTACCTTGACCAATCCATAGTCTGATGCACGGCTGAAAATCAGGCAATTGGAAATGAAACTTAGATAAAACTAAAATTGAAATGATTTGTTTTGAGGAAGTTAGTGTGTCTCCATGACTCTTTCCTTCTTCAATCAATTACACAGTCAAGGATTTAGAATGGAATTAAGTAAAATAGCTAGAAGTTCATACTCTCCCAGCAGCACAGTGATATCAATCAAATAAACAAACATGCAAAAAAAAAAAAAGAAAAAAGAAAAGAAAAGAAACAAATCTAAAAGAAGACTAAACACACCTTTCACCAACAGCAGCACATGATACTGTAATATCTGCATTTCTGTCAATGTGACTCTGTTCATTTGTTATAAGATAATCAGAAAAAACTGTTTGAAATGAGAATGAAAAGATGAAATAATCCAACATAAGAAACAAACAACTTGTATACCTGCACAAGGTCCATGTAATCCATTCTGTATAGATGATCTCCAGCCAAGATCAATACATTCTCAATGTTTGTGTGTTTGGCATCCTACAACAGTCAAACTATTAATGTCCAATTCAACTTGAGGAGGAAAGAAAAGGAGGGGCATGCAGTACATACAAAACTGTTATGTACAAAAGTTTATGGTCCCACCTCAAATACCCATGTAAACTGCCTCACAGCATCTGCAGTTCCTTGGAACCACTTCTTTCCAGTTTCTCCTGGTGTTTGAGTAGCCGCCAGAACCTGTTGAGTATTTGGTTGCTATTATTATGTTATCATGAACAAAAACATGTGATTGGTTAACACTTAATAGTCCTAGCCCTGGTGTCCCCTTCTACCAAAATATACTAGAATACTTCTAGTGGCTTATACATCTCTATCAATCACAAAGCCAAACATAATAAAGTTTCTCTGATAAAAATAGTGCAAATTTAAGAATATTTTATCATTTTATATGAAGTGAAGATCTAGAATTATTCTTTCCTCCAGGACAGTGATGCATACCTCCACACATCCATCCCCAAAGTTGACTCCATTTCCAAAATAGGTGCGGGCGATGTGACGGTTCAGGGATGCAGAGTTGAACTGGGTCAGTACAAATATTTTGTTAATGCCACTGTTGATGCAGTTGCTCATTGGGATGTCTATAAGCTTGTAGCATCCACCAATAGGGACCTGAAAATGCACACCATATCATCACAGCATGGAACTCCAAAAATTTTTAGTCTTTCCTTCTTATTTTTAAAAATTGATGTTTGTTCAGTAAAGAAGACAAATGGTTTACTCACAGCAGGGGTGGCAGCACGTTTGGTAAGAGGAAAGAGTTGAATCCCAGGACCTCCTCCCAGTATGATGGAAACAACATTTTTTGGATCAGCCTTTCTTCTGAGAAATGATGGCACTTGAAAGGTCTGAAATTGAAACTCACTATAAGAATACAATCATTTACCAAATAATGACATAAAAATGTAGCCACAAAAACAAAAGACATAGTCTTAACGATCATATTGATCAATACCATAACAATTGAAAGGAAGGGAAGCAGAAACTAGATCCCCAAATAGGATTCAGAGCATGTTTATTTTAGCGTTGAAACATGATAAACTCACGTTAGAACGCTAGAAATCCGAATCCAAATTTAAGTTGACTAGTTTCACCGCTGAATCAAATACACACTCAGCTTACCAATGATTCTTTGGCATTATTTGATGTAAGAACAGCAGATATAACACCGGGTTTGGCCTTCTTCACCTTCTCCTGGGTTCTCAAACTTGTGGCCAATTGATTAACTATCCAGGGACTGTAACTCAGACTGCCTTTGATTCTCTCACCTAAAAAACCATCATCTTGATGAAAAGTATTGTCTTTAATCGAGTTTGCTAAATGGGTATTGGTTTTCAAAGGCACACAAGCAGACACCATTGTTATGGCCTCGATGGTAAGATAAGAGAAACACGGATTTCAGGTGCCCCAGATGGTAATGGATCAACAGGTAAAGAGTCAAACCAAAAAGTTTGTACTTTGAAGTTCAAACTGTAAGCAAACAAAGTGAAGTGTACATTACATAAAAATATTACAAAGCAGGGGACACATAGTTGTCTCAGAAATTCAAAATGACACTAAAATAATAATAATGAAGTAATGAACCGGCAAAAAAAATCTTACTTTAAGCCACCCCAGAATAACGTAGGAATATGAAAAGCAATACAAGGAAGCAGAGCAGAGGAGAATAAAAGTTGCCACCAAAGCTGATGAGAATAAAGAGCAGTAATTTTAGGCTGAGCAAATAAGAGTATAAGCTATGAAGAAGAACCAGAAATGAAGTAAGTTGTGAGTGTTATAGTAATGGGAATCCAGAGAAGTGATCAAAGAGAGATTTAGATTATTGGAAATGGGAACTGAAGGCCGATCAGTGAGTGTGAAATTGGTGTTGAAAGTAGTGGCTGCCTTTATTGGCTTGTGAGCCAGAAGAACCCTCACGAGAAAGATGGGAAAAAATCTTACAGCCATTGGTAGTATGTATCAATTTCCAAAAGCTATAGCAATGAATATAAAATTAAAAATATAATGTATAGTCTATGCAACTCATTTCCCATGGTCCAAGTTTCTAGGTTCCTCTTATATACATGGGAGGGTCATTAAGGAACAAACATCTGTCAATATCAGCCACTAGCATAGCACACATTACATGAAATCAAAGAAAATTAAATAATATAAGTTTTGAAAAAGGAACTTATGGAATTAATAAAAAAATTAACGCGAATTTCTACGGCTGTCGTTGGACAATGGGGTTCGAATATGGCAAGCCACTTGACCTGTTGCAACATTTATTGATTATGACTTAGCTTAATTTTCACATACATAGTTATAGTTATCGTTCAAGTTGATTGATTGAGTTTTTCTTTTTTTGGTCCAGACTTGATATACATGATCTTCATGCTTGCAATTGGCAAATGGCATTTCCCTATCCAATCAAATATATAGGTTAAAACCACTACATTGGCCCAATTGAGTATGGTTGCAGTCATGCATTTGCCTCGCAGTCGCACATTCATTTTCATAATCAGAAAATGGAATTTCTTAAAAAAAAATCGTTTTCCCCCCTCAAAAATCAAAATTGCTTCAAGCAATGACAATCTAATACATCGATATCTCGTTGATGGGAACCAAGTAAATTTAGTAGTAAACAAATTATGTCGGGCCCATAAATTAAATCATTTAAAAAAAGAAAATATTCTTTTATGCTCCTTCAAGTATTCCAATTCATTAAAAATGTCCATAGAAGAAAAAAAATAAAAATATAAACTTATATTATAGTATTTGTTAACTTTCTTAAGAATGCTCGAGGAAGCTAGGGGGAGGGGGGAGATAACATGTACTATTATTATGCTAATTAGCTTAAAAGGCACATTTTGAGGTGTTTTACCAAAAATAGTCACACTCATAAAAGTATTACTCCCGTACTTGAATATAAGCAAAAAAAAAAAAAAACTCACCTTGGACTAAAATATAAGTAAATTTTAACTAATTTTACCCTATTTAATAAGATAAACTCAAAATGTCCTTCATTTAATTCAAATTTTACTATCCAATCACTCTATTTAATGAATGATGTGTCAATAGAAAGAAAGTATGTGTACTTGAAACAATTTTCAATAAAATTAAATGTAAGGTAATTTAGACAATGCAAATACTTTTTAGGGTCCTGCTAACGAGTGCCCTTACTCTAAGGGCACGGGTTAAGGAACAAAAAAGAAAAGATTTTTATTGGAAATCATAAGTGACATTAAATATCACATGCTTCAATAAAAACCTTCTATTTTTAGTTCTTTAACAAGTGCCCTAAGGACATTCGTTAGCATTTTCCTACGTTTTATATAATACCAAAAAAATTTAATATATTTAACTAATTTTTTTATACATATGAATTTAATTATTTTTTGCTTTATATGGTATACTTCTAATCTTTTGCGACACAGCCGCTAGTTTATGAATTTTGAGAACCGTTGAATTGAGTGTGTGTAATTATAATTTAAATAGTTACCATTTCCTTTGTTTTCAATTAATTCAAAAGGGCGATCATGTTACTGGCATTGATTGCATTGATCACTATGGAATTCGAAAAATAAGCAATAATTAACTTATGATGTCAAGTCAGAATATGTGAAAAGCCACCATTAATATATGTGATAAACCACCATCAAACAATAATCAGATCAGAATATGATTAGGGTAGCAGTAGTTGAGATCACACATAACCTACATTTATTAAATAAAATAAATTAAATTAAGATCTTTTAAAAGGCTATTTAATTAAAATAAATGGGGGCTTGAATTATTTGAAAAGCCTTTTAAACGTATCAGTCTAATTCATTTAAATAATTATAAATAATATAATAATATTTATTATTATATTAGTTTTTTTATAGTAATATCTTAAAATTATATATGTATTGATATCTTTAAATTTCTAAGTATATAATTATTTTATATAAGAGATTTGGGTTTATAAAATTTATGAACTATTCAAATAGACTTTGCTATCCTATCTTTTTTTGGTTACAATGGAAATAAAGAAACAAAACGAGAAAAACAAAATTAAAAATAGATTAATGAAATATTCAAATATTACAAATTATTTTTTTTGAATAGATTTTCAAGTCGAAATCAAACTTTTAAAAAGGATGCAACAAACTAAATCTTGAGAAAAAATAAATAAATAGGATAGGTTCATACTTTAGAATTAGGAGGTATGCTAAACTTAGAATTTAATTACACTAACAAATTTCAAGGTATGTAAAAATATTCCCGGGAAAGTTATATTGGGAAAATGATATTCTCACGTTTGATTCAAGTTTTAGAAAAACTTTCTCGGGTATTAATGATTCCCGGGAATGTATTTTAGCTATAACTTGCCCACTTTCTATTTCCATGGTGAGGGGTGGGTATCTTATATTCCCATGGGAATGGAAGTTATTTTTCTCACTTCCACTTCATCCTACAATATTTTTTCTATTTTTATTTTTTTAAAATTTTTAAAATAAATAATTTTTAAAAATATTCCCGGGAATATGAAATACATAACAAACATACATAAAAGTTATACCCGGGAATAGCATTCCTGGTAATAGGATTCCCGGAAATGATATTCCTGGGAATATGATTTTATACCTCGAAACAAATTCACCCTAAGATAAAAAAATGGTTGGTTTGGTAGATTTAGCGGACCCATTAAGGTGAGTTCAGACAAGTACCTTACCCTAATTCAAAAGTGGACCACGCGCGGAATTGTCCTTCAGATTTTGGATATAGAGCCCAGCCAAGCCATCTGGAATTTCTCAAAACATATATACAAAGGACCCACTAAACAATCAATGCTTATCAATGGGCCCTCTCGGCCCACCATCAAATTCTGTGTTTGTGGCTGTGGATCTCGTGCTGTCTAGTCTGACCCCTTCTCATTGTTCCCTTGCAACAATCATGTGACTTGCCATCTAGGCAACCACATTCAGGACTCAGCTACTACTCCCCCAAAGGGTAAACCGTGAAAACATACATAAATGAATACCATTTCCTTAATAATAATACTAATACTAATATTAACTCTCGTATAACTCAAACAAAGTAACATATTCCATAAGGAGTGTGATATATATTGGATTTTCTAAAATAAAACTTCCGATTTGAATTTTATATATGAAAAGAAACTCCGTTGATACGTATAAATATTTTTGGCTCGAACATAATTTATTTAAACAAAAAATATCCTGTGTCCATTAATTTTAATCTTTATATTTAATTTCTTATTAAAAATGTCTAACTCTCGCTCCTTCCTTCAATTTCATCTCTTTCGCCACTATCACAGGGAAGGAAAATACATTTTAACTAGGACCATGTTCACATAATTAATTTTAAATTACTTTTATTTAATGTGTTTTATAAAACGTATATTACTCATCTCAATCATTAATTTTTCTATTCAATTATACATCAAACGAACACTAACTCTGCTTTGTGTTTTTCTTATCGACACTTATTATCGTTTTTATTGGTTTTTTCTCATCGTTCGTTTGTAATTGTATTCATAGGTCACTTGTAATATCTGTTAAAGTAAAAGCAGTTTTGAGACATCAAAGCAACAAAGAATATTTATTTATTTAAAATATCAAATTAAATTAAATTACATTTTAACTCATAATACAATATTATAAGGATGAATTTGAAGCTTGGTGAATCACAATGTGGAGATCCGAGTTGAAAAGCATATTAGTAGCGGATAAGGATTACAGAGAATATTGAGAGAGATTGATGGGGACACTGTGTTTTTATGCTGTTGATCGAGCTAGTAATTAGAAATCGGTGATGGAGGGAGTGGGCAATAACATTTTGCAAGAAACAAACAAACACATGATGTTAATGGTTTTTTTTGATTCATAGTGTGCATAATGCTAATCATAGGTTCCTTTCCATCCATTGCCTCGTTCTATAATTGGCTACTACCCTACCCGCACTGTACACGTGTCTAGTACAATAGTTATCCCATTTGATTGTCCTTGTCTTCCATTTGGTAGTAGGACCCAGACAATGTGTTTTCTCCACCGTTGAGTTGGTATGGCAGCCCCAAAATATCAAGTTACCAACCCTGTCTGCCTCTGATGGGAAATGATCGGAGGTGGGAGCCTCCCATAATCTTTCGGAGGGTATTTTATAAGGTTGACAGCTAAAAAGTTGGATTGAATTGACAAGATGATCGATTGATTATTTTATGTTCAATTTAAAATATCATTTTTAATTGAGAAATTTTATTATTTTTTAATAAATTATGTGATTTTTTACATCAAAAGTTTAACGTTTTTTGTTATTTTATATTTCAATATTTTTTATTTCTGTTAAAGATTATTACTTAATTTAATCAATTATAAATTTTTTAATGATCAATATTAAAAAATTTATAATGACAATTTTTATCATACTATATCAAATTAATAAATTAACCAAAAAAATTATTAGTATCAATTTACACAAATTATTTACACAGTTTCTTGTATAATTTTAAATGTACCATAATCTTCTTAAGTAACTCTTTAATAATAAAATAGAGTCATGACATCAAAATATTTCTTATTATATATTCAATTGTTTTTAAGATATATACAACTTTACCTTTATTTAGTATATTATTTTAAAACTCTTAAATTATTAATTACTTATAATTTTTTTCTTTTGCATAAACTCTCTCTCCAAATATTAGCTTTTTAAAATATATAATTACTTTTAACTTTTTTTCTTATTGCATTAATGTTTCCTTTCTAAATTATAATTTTATTAATTAAAATTATTTTTAATTTCTATTTTCACATTAAAATTTACCTTTTTTTTTCAAAGAATCTCAAATTCGTATATATATACCAATTTATTTTAATTAATTATGTATATTTCTTTTATAGTTTAAATATTTTATTTAAATGCTCTTTTGTTAATTTATATTTTAAATTTTATTTAAAATTATCAATATCCACAAAATATGAGATATTTCCCAAAAAATATAAAACTACGAACAATTTTTTATCACCACTTATTATTTATTTGTTACTTAAAACATATTTTGTATTTTACCAATGTCATGTGAATTAAAAATATTTAAACCTTATTACCACTATTGTATAAAACTAGAATAATTAATAAAGTTTAGATCTTTAAAAATTATTATTAAAAACATTTTATTTAAAATGATATTATAAAAATTAGTTTCCTTAATATTGATTTAGCAAATGCTATAATCGAGCGCGTTAATCAGCTGGTAAGAGGCTATTCAAACTTAACTAATGACTCAAACCTGGTTGCGTTAAATACTCACAAGGAGAACTTTGTTGCTCATATAAATTCAATCCGACTCAAACATAATTGTCTTTATCTAAAAAATACACGTGCTATTGAAAAAAAAATTAAATGATGTTATAACACGAAACACATTGTTTCATTAATCAAAGGTTATTTTAAAAAGTATTACCCTACTTGTTTTCCATAGAGGGCGAGTCTATCCTAAAAATATGTTTTCTTCTCATGTGTTTCATTGTGCACCGTTTAAAGGATACTGGTGATAAGATATTTCTAATTAGTATCAACACATGCGATGCTCAAGTCAATATATAAATTTATCACTTTTATGAATCTACATTTTTTTGTTTGTTAACTCATAATTTCATACGAATTATAAATTTATGATAATAATTTGCCATTGATCGAGCTATTCAAATTTAAAGCTCTTTATAAATTATAATAATGATTATTTGAAATTTAGGATTTTTTCTACATGGTAGTTTCTTTGAATACTTTTATTAGTTTCTATAGAACAATATTATTATGCCCAAAGCCTTTTGGTTGGGTTTCATGACTTTTTTTTTTATAGAATTGTGTATATAATTAAAAGCTTGCAAAGTATAAATTAGATGAGACACACAATCAGTATATATCAATAATCATCTAAACTTTTATTAAAAAAACTTATTTCACATGATTTTTTATGATTTTTATAATAAACATATACTTATTTTATTTATACTTAGATCAAGAAATAAAATCTCAAACTGAATAATACACATAAGTAACCAATAAAAAACGTTAATTATTAGTTTGAAAATTTTTACACCAAAAATTAATAAAAGTGTATATGATGAATAATAATTAAAAATAATAATATAAAAATCCTATACTTTTTAACAGAAAAATTCATATATATTGATTAACACACACTAATAAGTAGTATCTCATAATTAATTAATTTAGCGTAGATATTAGGTATCCAAATAAACACGCTAGATGTTCGAATCCTGGACTCGTCATTATTGGGAGAATTTTACTTAACCACCACCTAGGGCTGCACACGAGGTTTAGTTGAATTTGCATTACTTTTGGACCCAAGCCGATTAACCATGTTTGAGTTGGGTTGGGTCGGTTTTATCATTTTTCTGTTATGAACCCAACCCAACCCAAACCAAACAAGGTCGAGTTGGGTGATCAGGTCATGATAATTAAAAAAATCAAATTTATAAAATAGTTTTTTTTATCACTATTTGGACTTCATAAATTATATAAATCTGTAATTCCATGATTTTGACACTTTAACCATATAATTATTTCAAAAATTTTATAAATCAAAACTAGAAAAAATATGACATACACTTTCCACACACAATTTATTTCAAATATTTAGCACAATGTAGCAAAGAGATGTCACGAATAGGATATTCCACAATCATAAAAGTTTCCATCTCACAAATTAACAAACTAATATTATATTATGGCACCAATTTTAAATTAAATTTATTTTTATTCTTACCAAATTTAATTCAAATAAAATAATTATTAATAATATAATAGTTTTTTACATAGGAGGTCGGGTTGGGTTGGGTACATTGGATTGTACTTACCTAGACCCGCTACCCAACCGAAATTGGTCAGGCTCATACTTATCCAACCCATATAGACCAGATGACCCAACCTAACCCACCAAATAGTGGTTGGGTCGAGTTGGTAGGGTTGGCTGGACCCATGTACAACCGTAGTCCTACCTGTGACACCCTTCTACCCCAATCTCTTATACGTTTAATAAATTGAAATGTAGAAAAGGTAACGTCCCACAATGGGTAAAAGGTTCTGTCAACACCCAATTTTGTCCGGGAATTTCATTTACTTTTTCTTATGTATATATTTGTAGTATTTATCTTTTTCTTATTATTTTATTAAAAAATCCAAAAAAATCATTAATTAATTATTTGATTAATTAATTCTTGACAGTTAATTAATTAATTGATTAATTAAACATTTTGTGAAAAATTATCAATTTTTTTTCTTCTTAATTGGGCTGGCTGGGCCCATTGCCAAACTTCCAATATGTTTTTTTTTTAAAAAAAAAAGAAAAAAAATCTTTTGGGACCAATTAGGCCCATTGCTAGTTAATCTTTTAAAAAAAATTTGGGACAAGTAGGCCCATTTTCTTCACTTAATTTAGCAAATTCATCAAAAAAGGGGGAAAATAGTTTGAATACAGAAAGCAGCAGGCAAGTTAAGCAACTTGCCCTGCCTGGGCGGCCACAGCAGGGCAAGTTGCATTGAATCTGAAACCAGCAGCATGGGCAAAAGCGAATTTTGCAGTGCAATTTGCACTTTAATACTTGCAAATTTTGTCTATAAAGGGGTTCTATTTGGTTAAAAGGGGGGACCGATTTCTGGAGGGAGATTCCCTTTTTTTTCACACAACCAATTTCAGAGAGATTTGGGGAGGGACACACATTGAGAGCATAGAGAAAAAAAACTGAGAGCTAAGTATTTGAATCCTAAACCCTTTTGAAGAAAGCAATCAGAGAGATTTGAGAGAGGCCAATGGAGCCATTTCAAAGGAACCATTTTTTAGAAAATTTGGAGGAATACACAAAATATAGAGGAGAACACACAAAGATACAAAAGAGTTAAACAGAAAAAACAGAAACAGAGAAGAGAAAAGAAAGTGAAGGCAACGGAGTAATCTGATACTTGGTACCATTTTTTTTCCTCTTCTTCACTTCTTGCTTTGAATCCTATTGTTGTATTTTGTTATTTATGCATTTCCTAGGTGTAATCTAAATACAATCATATGTGGGGTAATGTTAAAATGCTAGATCAGTAGCAAAAATCACATGAAAAAAGAGTTCCAACCCATCAATTTAAATGTCCATTACAGTCCCAATACATCAGAATATTTAACAAAGAATGAGAAAATAAACAAACCAAAAATCCCAGTCACAGCCATCAGCCACCCAAGGTCTCTGTAAAAAAAACAACAAGAACACAGAAGGATTCAAACAGAGAGAGAAAAGTGGAAGGGAAACCAGAAAAATCCAAACGCTGTGAACCCCCACCATTACTGGCTGCACCGCCGTGTCGCCCTCCTCTGCGGCCGGAGTTGGCCATTGTCTCCGTCGGCCGCCGCGTGGCCGCGTCCTCCCCTGCATACAGTGGCGCCGCCGCGCCATGGTTTCCCCTCCATGTCGCAGCCACGTCGCGCGCAGCGGCGCGTCCTCTTTGGTCGCCGCTGTTGCGCGGCCTCTCCACCCCCTTGTCCGTCAGCCGCCGTCTCGGCCAGAGGCGATCTCCGTTCGCGATCGTCCGTCTCCTCCTGCGCGCACAGCCGCGCATCTCTGCGGCAACCACCGCGTCGCAGCGCCTCGGTCCAGCCAGCCACTGCAGCGCCGCCACCGCTTCCTCTCTCTGCCGCGTCTCTCTCCTTCACCATGGCACCCCCTTTTTGCTCTTCCCCATTTTCCCAAATAAAATTAGAAACCCTAGCAGAGACACTTTGTCTCTAGAATGAGCTGATGGATCTTTCACCCCTTGCCTCACTCAATGAATGTAGCCTAAGTGAGTAATGGGTCGTGAGATGCAGCCCACTTTTTGCTTATGGTGCCTTTTATTTATTATTAATTCATTGGTCAATTCTTTGTATTGCATTTGGGCCGGTTTCATTTTTTGAGCCCAATTCATTCTGTTGGCACTTCTTTGCCTCACCTTTTTGGGAGGGATAGGCCAATGATGTGAACTGAGGCCCAATTTATTTTTCTCTGCCATATTTTGTTATTTGTTTTCACCAAAAAATTATGTGTTATTTATTTCAAATATGTGTGTTTCTTTATTATTGATAATCTCTTTTTTGTAAATTCTTTTAGATCCACCATCTTGTATTCCTTTTAAGTGTTTAGAATTATTTATTTAACATTTGTGGGTGTAGATATTTGTTTACTTCTTTCTCTGTAAATACTTGATTATTTGTAATTTTAATTTTGTATTCATGTAAATATTAATTGATTCAATTTATCCCCTTTCATCTTTGACGTTAATAGAATAACATTTCTATCTTTTAACGTCGTTCAAATAAAAAATAATTGAGCATAGTCATTTACTAGCTCAATAATTTGCCCGTTTGTAAAAAAAAGAAAACATTTCTAAATTGGTTTATCAAATCCATTACGTTGATGGAATAACATTTCTATCCTTTAACGTATATTTTTTAAGAAAAAAGGAAATATTGAGTATAGTCACTTACTAGCTCAATAATGCGTGAAATTTCAAATCCCTTTTAAAAAAAACAATTATTTTTTTAAAAAAACTACGTTAATTGAATAATATTTCTATCGATAACGTAAAAAGGGGAAAAATGTTGAGTATAGCCATTTGCTAACTCAATAATGCGGAATTTCAAATCTTTTCTAAAAAATGTTTTCTTCTCAAAATAAATGACGTTTATTGAATAGCATTTCTATCAATAATGTCGTCTAAACAGTTTCAAGGGTTCGTTGTATAGCCATTTGCTAGCATCAACTCTGTCTAAAAATAAATAAATAAGCAAATCCTTTTTCTTTAAATCAAAACATTTTCAAAATCAATTCTTACATTTTTTTCTTTCTTTTTCAAAATTAAAAGTCAATTTCTTTCAAAATTAAAATCAATCTCTTTTAAACACATTTTTAGAACTACGTGGCTTTGATTTCTCCATTGTACCGGGGGATACGTAGGAGCGGGATTTCCCCGTCGAGCCAAAATAAAATTTTCAACATTTTTGTCCTGTTGATTTCAAATTAATTTTTTTTTCATCATTCTTTAATTTAAAAAATGTAAATAAATTTTCTTTTTGAGGGGTAAAATAAACATTTTCAAGAGTTAATAAATTTTGCACAATTAATTAAAGGTAACCGTTTTTAACGGATGTTGTAGGATGTTAACACCTTCCCTACACATAATCGACTCCCGAATTTGGATCTCTTGTTTGCAGACCATTTTTCAATTTAAAATCATTTGGGTTTTCCAATTTCCCCAGACCAAATAAATTGGTGGCGACTCCCCAAAAAATTATTTTTCAATTTTATTTTTCTCTCGGGCTCGCCGACCCCGTCGTGGCCCCCGGTCGCGACAGCTGGCGACTCCACTGGGGATTTCGAGAGTCAAGCCTATTAATTAATTGTGCAAAATTATTAACTTTTTATGTTCATTGTACCCTCTTTCCCTTTGTTGTATATATCTTATTGTAAATACATTTTCTTGTTTTTCATATCTCTTTGTGAATTCCATTGTACATATTATTGCTGTTGTAAATATTTTGCTTCAACCTTAGGTTAGAGGACTATTATTTTTTGTACATATTTGTTACCTGTCTCTCTTGCAGGTGGGGTAGTTTTGTAGGTTTCTATGCTCTAAGCAGGCACTTCACTGTCAGTTTCCTCGCACAACTTTGGCTCTATACCCGAGCTCGTGCAAGCTAAAGCATAGGAGGTGTTTCAACAAATGTTTTGAGGGGCTTGATGCCCATGTAACATTAGTTGACTCACCACTCAGATTGTTACCGGTATCCTGGATTTGTTATATTGAGAGGGATTATCCCTACGTATGACTAATCCACGAACTGGATCCTTGTCAATGTGATGAGGGCAATATGGGAACCATGGTCTCTAGAGGTCTAGATTCATCCCAAAACCTGTGCACCGGTAGTTTATCTATAATTGCCAAACCTAAATAGGGATTTTTGTCCGACTATACAATTATCTAATGCCAGGATTCGCCCTTGTAGGACAACAGGAGCATTAATCTTTTTCTTATTTCTTTTTCCTCAAATTTTTAATCTCCGCATTTTTGTACAAAATTTTAGTATCTCATCCTTGCACAAAAAAATATTTTGCATCTATAAACTTTGTGAATAGTTTGTCTTTTCTTTCTCCTTTTTCAATTTCTTGAAAAACACGTGTCTTCTTTTGTATATAATTCAAGCAATTTTTTTTTTTAAAAAAATAATATTGAAATGATTCCAATTTTGAAATAACATTCCCCTGAGTTAATTCTTTCCAAATTTTTATCAGATTTCACCATTGCGCCAAAGCACAAGTTCATACGCAGTCCTATCCAAACCCGTTCCCGTTCCCGTTCCCAGATAGTTCCTCACCACTCAACAATGGCCGAGATCCCTGTGTCAAATGAGAACCCTCTCACTATGGAACAAAGAATGGAAAGGCTAGAAGGGAGCTTCAGCCAAATTTTAGACTTGCTAAAAACGGTGATCCCTGCAAAGGAGGTAGTTAATGACAATTCAAATAATGATGGAAATGGTGATGAAGGTCCGTCAAATAAGACCAACGGTGAAAATTCCCCCAAGGTCGTGGTTGTTACCGAATCATCTGGCCCTGATGTGAAGGTTAGGGAGGAAGAAGCCAAAATGATGGACAAAATGGAAATGTTGGAAGAAAAGATGAGAGCATTGCAGGGGATGGATGTTTATGGGAAGCTGGATGTGCAGGATTTTTACTTATTCCTCGACATGGAGATTCCTGCAAAATTCAAAGTTCCAGACTTTGAGAAGTTTGAGGGGAAAACTGACCCGTTGATTCACTTGACCATGCACACCAGAAGCATGGCTGCACATTACAACAATGAAAAGCTTATGATTCATTGTTTCCAGCACAGCTTGGCTGGAGGTGCTCTGACTTGGTTTTTACAGCTTGATAAGAAGCAAATCAGGAGTTGGCGTAACCTAGCGGAATTATTTATCAAACAGTACCAATTTGTGACCGACATTGCCCCTGACCGATTTGAGCTTCAGAGGATGAAGAAGGCCGAGACGGAGACATTTAGGGAGTATGCTCAAAGGTGGAGAGAGAAAGCTTCTCAGGTTCAGCCCCCTCTGAATGAAAAAGAAATTGTTAGACTTTTTGTGAAAACTCTTGATGGGGCATACTTTGAGAAATTGCTGGGATGTGTCACCAACCGATTTTCAGATGTGGTCATTGCTGGAGAACAGGTGGAAGATGCCATTAGAGAAGGGAAATTACATGGGATGAATGCTCCTCATGACAAGCCCAAGAAGCCGAACTTTCAAAAGAAGGAAGGAGAGGTTCATGCAGTTGGCACTGGAAACTACCCATCCAAAACCATATCCCATCAGTCCGTCCAACAATCCTCACCATACTCCCTACCACCCTTTTACCCATACCCCTACCCATCCTATCCTCCAAACTTCCACAATCCTTACCAGGGAGGATCATCCCAAGTTGGGAACTCCGCACCTCCACAAGTTAACAATGTTTCCTTCCCCAACAATCCACCGACCTTCCAAAATCCACCCTATCAGCCAAGAAAAGAAAGAGTGAAAATAGACCATGTGCCAATCCCTTATTCTGACCTCTACGATACTTTGTTGCAGCAACATTTGGTGGCCCCAGAAGTGCCACAACCCGTGTCCAATCCTCCCCTAAAATGGTACAATCCAGCCGAAATGTGCAAATACCATATGGGAGCCCCGGGTCACTCGATTGAAAAATGTTGGACCTTTAAGCTCCGAGTGCAAAAATTAAGAGATGCAGGTCAATTATTTTTTAAAGAAGGAGAAGGAAATTCCACAGGGGCAAGTGTTGACAATGATCCCCTACTTAAGCATTAAGAATGAAGTTTGACCGATGCATTTTGGGTTGTCGCTAGTATTGGATGGCTTTCAATTTCTTGCTTTTGATCTTGTTTCTTTTGTTTAAGTGTAATGTTTAACTTTTTGCTTCTACTACAATGATGTACTCGTCATATTGTGAGCAATGAAATTATCTTTTGTTCATGTTGTTATTCCAAAAGAAATAAGGAGTGAAAAATGAGTAAATGCATCTTATATGAAGCCTTGTCTCTAAATAAAACTTTTTGAAAATAAACAGTCAAGATTTGAAATGAAGTTTGGCCTTGTTTATTTATCCAACGGTTGAATAATATCCCTTGCTACCCACTTTGAGCCTAAAAAAGAATTTTTCTTCAATTAACCCTGGACAAGGATCACCTCCACACCGGAGGCTGTCACGATGTGTTTGTATAAATCTCTTGAATTGTTCGCGGAATCACTTATACAAGTCATATTCCATTTTCACAAGTTAGTCATTCAAAAAGAAAATAAGGGTTGAAGATATGAAAAGAATGAAAATGAAAAAGGAAGATGAAAGTGATTAAGAAATGAAAGAAAGAAGCGAAAAATTGAAATCTTGAAGAAAGTGAAATGGAAATGATTGAGAACATCACTTTGATTGAATTATCCGTTTCAAAATGTATCATTGTGCAGCAGATCCTTTGTCCCAATGAACCCGTAAGCACTCATTTTGGGCCTTAATATCTTTTTCTTTCATAACCATTTAACCCTTGGCCACGTTACAAGCCCAATAAAGTCCATCCTGATCAAAGATTGATTGTTTTTTATTTTCTTAATCTTTAATTTTAAGACAAAGCGACTTGATTAAGCTGCATTTGCTTGTACATTTGACTCCTAAGAAGAAGAAAAAAGAAAAAAAAGGAAAAAAGAAAAATACAAAAGATGAAGGAAAATCGCACTTGCAACGGGAGCAAATGTTAATTTTATTCATTAAGCATTTGAAGCAAGAATCATCAAAAGGATTTGAGTGCCATAGATGTCTTGAAGCTAAAATCTAGGGGCTCATCTCATCAGGAGTATTTGACTGTCATGGGTGTTTGAACCTAAATTGGGGGCTCATTATTCCTCCTCGCCAGAATAAGTGCAAGTTTCCATCTCCTTGAGAAATCGTGCTTTCATGCTTAACTTGGGGGCTAGATCCATATTGCACTCTTACTTCCATATTAGAGCGGAAAATTATTTGCCATTCCCATGCCCCTTCTCTTTGATCTCAAAAACCTTGAAAAGATTCTTTGCTTTTCCCTTACACCATAATACCACCCTTTGTCCATAAACAATTGAATGAGTGTTCTGACTCAATGGTGAAAGAAAATTCATATCATTTTTGGGAATTTGTTTCTCCTGGAATTTTTCATATTTGATTTGAAATTCATGCCAAGTTTCTATGGAAGAATCAAGTTTTGAAATCCAGATTGTTGTCAAAATTTCCAACTTCATTTTTTGCAAGCATTTTGCACCGACTGTTGGGCATTGTCATAACCTTTGTTCTAGATGTTGAGTGGTTGAGTTATCATTTTTAGGTAGTGAGAGGCCCATGTTTTCATTCTAGGTATTGTGACGCCTAGTTCTTTTCTTTAGGGTATTGTGAAGCCCGCTAGACATTGTGACATCTAGTGTCTTCTATTTTCATCAAACTACCTGCGATTTTATGGGTATTTTCCTTTTCCTCCTGATGGTTTTCCAGGAGTCTTATTAGTTTGGCCTGATGATTTTCCAGGTCTTTTCCCCTCTCTCCTGATGTTGGTTTCGGGAGTTTTATCAGTTTGACCTGATACTTTTCCAGGTCTTTTCCTTTTCTCCTGATGTTGGTTCCGGGAGTTTTATCAGTTTGACCTGATGCTTTTCCAGGTCTTTTCCCTTTCTCCTGATGTTGGTTCGGGAGTTTTATCAGTTTGACCTGATGCTTTTCCAGGTCTTTTCTCTTTCTCCTGATGTTGGTTCTGGGAGTTTTATCAGTTTGACCTGATGCTTTTCCAGGTCTTTTCTCTTTCTCCTGATGTTGGTTTCGGGGGTTTTATCAGTTTGACCTGATGCTTTTCCAGGTCTTTTCCCCTTTCTCCTGATGTTGGTTCCGGGAGTTTTATCAGTTTGACCTGATGCTTTTCCGGGTCTTTTCCCTTTCTCCTGATGTTGGTTCCGGGGAGTTTTATCAGCTTGACCTGATGCTTTTCCAGGTCTTTCCCTTTCTCCTGATGTTGGTTCCGGGAGTTTTATCAGTTTGACCTGATGCTTTCCAGGTCTTTTCCCTTTCTCCTGATGTTGGTTCCGGGAGTCTTATCAGTTTGACCTGATGTTTGTTCCGGGTCTTTTCCCTTTGTCTCTTGATGTTGGTTCCGGGAGTTTTTATCAGTTTGACCTGATGTTTGTTCCGGGTCTTTTCCCTTTCTCCTGATGTTGGTTCCGGGAGTTTTATCAGTTTGACCTGATGATTTTCCAGGTCTTTTCCTTTCCTCCTGATGTTGGTTCCGGGAGTTTTATCAGTTTGACCTGATGTTTGTTCCGGGTCTTTTCCCTTTGTCTCCTGATATTGGTTTTCCAGGAGTCTTATCAGTTTGACCTGATGGTTTTCCAGGTATTTTCCCTTTGTCTCCTGATGTTGGTTCCGGGAGTCTTATCAGTTTGACCTGATGGTTTTCCAGGTCTTTTTCCTTTCCTCCTGATGGTTTTCCAGGAGTTTATCAGTTTGACCTGATGGTTTTCCACGTCTTTTTCCTTTCCTCCTGATGGTTTTCCGGGAGTTTATCAGTTTGACCTGATGGTTTTCCAGGTCATTTCCCTTTTCTCCTGATGGTTTTCCAGGTCTTTTCCCTTTCCTCCTGATGGTTTTCCAGGAGTTTATCAGTTTGACCTGATGCTTTTCCAGGTCTTTTCCCCTTTCTCCTGATGTTGGTTCCGGGAGTTTTATCAGTTTGACCTGATGCTTTTCCAGGTCTTTTCCCTTTCTCCTGATGTTGGTTCCAGGAGTTTTATCAGTTTGACCTGATGCTTTTCCAGGTCCTTTCCCTTTCTCCTGATGTTGGTTCCGGGAGTTTTATCAGTTTGACCTGATGCTTTTCCAGGTCTTTTCCCCTTTCTTCTGATGTTGGTTCCGGGAGTTTTATCAGTTTGACCTGATGCTTTTCCAAGTCTTTTCCCCTTTCTCCTGATGTTGGTTCCGGGAGTTTTATCAGTTTGACCTGATGCTTTTCCAGGTCTTTTCCCCTTTCTCCTGATGTTGGTTCCGGGAGTTTTATCAGTTTGACCTGATGCTTTTCCAGGTCTTTTCCCTTTCTCCTGATGTTGGTTCCGGGAGTTTTATCAGTTTGACCTGATGCTTTTCCAGGTCTTTTCTCTTTCTCCTGATGTTGGTTCCAGGAGTTTATCAGTTTGACCTGATGGTTTTCCAGGTCTTTTCCTTTTCCTCCTGTTGGTTTTCCAGGAGTCTTATCAGTTTGACCTGATGGTTTTCCAGGTCTTTTCCTTTTGTCTCATGATGTTGTTTTCGGAAGTTTTATCAATTTGACCTGATGGTTTTCCAGGTCTTTTCCCTTTCTTCCTCATTTTCTCATTGTCGCGCCTGTGATTTTCTGGGCTACGTTTTCCAAACTTACCTTGTGATTTCCCAAGGATTTTCATTCCCACTGTCCTGGGAGGACTTTCATCAAGTTGCCTATGATTTTCTAGGCCTCCCTTCTCTTTTTTCCTAATCGTGTTTTGTCCGAAACAAAATTGGTTGCTTCTTATTTTTGCTTGCTCTTTCGGTTGAAAGAACAAGCAAAGGGGGCCGCTGTCAGCACCCAATTTTGTCCGGGAATTTCATTTACTTTTTCTTATGTATATATTTGTAGTATTTATCTTTTTCTTCTTATTTTGTTAAAAAATCCAAAAAAGTCATTAATTAATTATTTGATTAATTAATTCTTGATAGTTAATTAATTAATTGATTAATTAAACATTTTGTGAAAAATTATCAATTTTTTTTTCTTCTTAATTGGGCTGGCTGGGCCCATTTCCAAACTTCCAATATGTTTTTTTTTAAAAAAAAGAAAGAAAAAAAATCTTTTGGGACCAATTAGGCCCATTGCTAGTTAATCTTTTAAAAAAAATTGGGACAAGTAGGCCCATTTTCTTCACTTAATTTAGCAAATTCATCAAAAAAGGGGGAAATAGTTTGAATACAAAAAGCAGTAGGCAAGTTGAGCAACTTGCCCTGCCTGGGCGGCCACAGGAGGGCAAGTTGCATTGAATCTGAAACCAGCAGCATGGGCAAAAGCGAATTTTGCAGTGCAATTTGCACTTTAATACTTGCAAATTTTGTCTATAAAGGGGTTCTATTTGGTTAAAAGGGGGGGACCGATTTCTGGAGGGAGATTCCCTTTTTTTTCACACAACCAATTTCAGAGAGATTTGGGGAGGGACACACATTGAGAGCATAGAGAAAAAAAACTGAGAGCTAAGTATTTGAATCCTAAACCCTTTTGAAGAAAGCAATCAGAGAGATTTGAGAGAGGCCATTGGAGCCATTTCAAAGGAACCATTTTTCAGAAAATTTGGAGGAATACACAAAATACAGAGGAGAACACACAAAGATACAAAAGAGTTAAACAGAAAAAATAGAAACAGAGAAGAGAAAAGAAAGTGAAGGCAAAGGAGTAATCTGATACTTGGTACCATTTTTTTCCTCTTCTTCACTTCTTGCTTTGAATCCTATTGTTGTATTTTGTTATTTATGCATTTCCTAGGTGTAATCTAAATACAATCATATGTGGGGTAATGTTAAAATGCTAGATCAGTAGCAAAAATCACATGAAAAAGGAGTTCCAACCCATCAATTTAAATGTCCATTACAGTCCCAATACATCGGAATATTTAACAAAGAATGAGAAAATAAACAAACCAAAAATCCCAGTCACTGCCATCAGCCACCCAAGGCCTCTGTAAAAAAAAAAACAATAACACAGAAGGATTCAAACAGAGAGAGAAAAGTGGAAGGGAAACCAGAAAAATCCAATCACTGTGAACCCCCACCATTACTAGTTGCACCGCCATGTCGCCTCCTCTGCGGCCGGAGTTGGCCATTGTCTCCGTCGGCCGCCGCGCGGCCGCGTCCTCCCCTGCATACAGTGGCGCCGCCGCGCCATAGTTTCCCCTCCATCTCGCAGCCACGCCGCGCGCAGCGGCGCGTCCTCTTTGGCCGCCGCTGTTGCGCGGCCTCTCCACCCCCTTGTCCGTCAGTCGTCGTCTCGGCTAGAGGCGATCTCCATTCGCGATCGTTCGTCTCCTCCTGCGCGCACAGCCGCGCATCTCTGCGGCAACCACCGCGTTGCAGCGCCTCGGTCCAGCCACCACCGCGGCCAGCCACTGCAGCGCCGCCACCGCTCCCTCTCTCTGCCACGTCTCTCTCCTTCACCATGACACCCCCTTTTTGCTCTTCCCCATTTTCCCAAATAGAAATTAGAAACCCTAGCAGAGACACTTTGTCTCTAGAATGAGCTGATGGCTCTTTCACCCCTTGCCTCACTCAATGAATGTAGCCTAAGTGAGTAATGGGTCGTGAGATGCAGCCCACTTTTTGCTTCTGGTGCCTTTTTTTTATTATTAATTCATTGGCCAATTCTTTGTATTGCATTTGAGCTGGTTTCATTTTTTGAGCCCAATTCATTCTGTTGGCACTTCTTTGCCTCACCTTTTTGGGAGGGATGGGCCAATGATGTGAACTGAGGCCCAATTTATTTTTCTCTGCCATATTTTGTTATTTGTTTTCACCAAAAAAATTATGTGTTATTTATTTCAAATATGTGTTGTTTCTTTATTATTGATAATCTCTTTTTTGTAAATTTTTTTAGATCCACCATCTTGTATTCCTTTTAAGTATTTAGAATTATTTATTTAACATTTGTGGGTGTAGATATTTGTTTACTTCTTTCTCTGTAAATAGTTGATTATTTGTAATTTTAATTTTGTCTTCATGTAAATATTAATTTATTCAATTTATCCCCTTTCATCTTTGACGTTAATAGAATAACATTCTATCTTTTAACGTCGTTCAAATAAAAAATAATTGAGCATAATCATTTACTAGCTCAATAATTTGCCCGTTTGTAAATAAAAGAAAACATTTCTAAATTGGTTTATCAAATCCATTATGTTGATGGAATAGCATTTCTATCCTTTAATGTATACTTTTTAAGAAAAAGGGAAATATTGAGTATAGTCACTTACTAGCTTAATAATGCGTGAAATTTCAAATCCCTTTTAAAAAAAACAATTCTTTTTTTAAAAAAAACTACGTTAATTGAATAACATTTCTATCGATAACGTAAAAAGGGGGAAAATGTTGAGTATAGCCATTTGCTAACTCAATAATGCGGAATTTCAAATCTTTTCTCAAAAATGTTTTCTTCTCAAAATAAATGACGTTTATTGAATAGCATTTCTATCAATAATGTCGTCTAAACAGTTTCAAGGGTTCGTTGTATAGCCATTTGCTAGCATCAACTCTGTCTAAAAATAAATAAATAAGCAAATCCTTTTTCTTTAAATCAAAACATTTTCAAAATCAATTCTTACATTTTTTCTTTCTTTTTCAAAATTAAAAGTCAATTTCTTTCAAAATTAAAATCAATCTCTTTTAAACACATTTTTAGAACTACGTGGCTTTGATTTCTCCATTGTACCGGGGGATACGTAGGAGCGGGATTTCCCCGTCGAGCCAAAATAAAATTTTCAACATTTTTGTCCCATTGATTTCAAATTAATTTTTTTTTCATCATTCTTTAATTTAAAGAATGTAAATAAATTTTCTTTTTGAGAGGTAAAATAAACATTTTCAAGAGTTAATAAATTTTTCACAATTAATTAAAGGTAACCGTTTTTAACGGATGTTGTAGGGTGCTAACACCTTCCCTACACATAATCGACTCCCGAATTTGGATCTCTTGTTCGCAGACCATTTTTTCAATTTAAAATCATTTTGGGTTTTCCAATTTCCCCAGACCAAATAAATTGGTGGCGACTCCCCAAGAAATTATCATTTTTCAATTTTATTTTTCTCTCGGGCTCGCCGACCCCGTCGTGGCCCCCGGTCGCGACTGGTTCACATAACTCTCTTATTAAAAACCACATTAGTTCGAAAACAACTTAATTAAAATAAAACGAAACTCAAATTTATTACAATACTCATGCAGCGAAATCTCCAAAATATAAAAGTAACTAAACATCCTACTTGCTGTGCAAGGAATCCAAAACAGTTTACAAAAACCTTCTTAACTAGAAATATAAAGAAAGAACCCTAAAATTATGCCCTGATGTCACATATACCAGAGCACACTCCCTTTAATCAAAATTCGACACCAGTCGTGTCATCATCAATACCTGTAAAAATATCCACAGTATAACGGTGAGGAAAAGAATACCACTCATACATACACATAGGAGGCTACCATATCCTCACCCACATATAAACAACATCATCATCAATCATACCACATACCCAAACATCAAATAATCCATTAGATAATAATCATCTATAAATCAGCATATCACTATTCATCTATATCATCATATAAGTCTCATACCATCATTCACTAATGGAATCACATACTCAATTTTCACACATAATATTCAATCATCATTAATACTCATAACATCATTATTTACTTAGTTTCATCATCAAATATATCACATATATACATCCATCATGCATACATCAAAACTCATCATCATCATCATCATAATATAACTCAATTCATCATTAAGTGTAAATCATCATCACATGCACCAAAACTCATCAACAACATTATATAACTCAATACCATCATCGAGTATAACACATTATCATATGCATCCAAACTTATCACCAACATTATATAACTCAATACCATCATCGAGTATAATACATTATCATATGCATACAAATTTATCACCTGCATTATATAACTCAATACCACCATCGAGTATAATACATTATCATATGCATCCAAATTTATCACCTCACCTACCCAAAGATCATGACTTGGAACTCCGCACAATGGGTGCACCTCGTCAATCACTATAGTTAGTACCAAGATAGTCTACCGGTGTCACCACACACCATCTGATAGGTTGTACCCCCTCTATGGGCCCGCACAACGACATTCGACCCTAGGTTGCACCCCCTCTATGGGCCAATACAAATCACCCCTAGGTTGCACCCCTTTTATGGGCCCGTGCATCGAACGCCCCATCTTGATCCCCTGAGTTGTACCCCCTCTATGGGCCCGCACAACTCAGTTCACCTCCTGAATTGTACCCCCTCTATGGGCCCACACAATTCAGGTCTCATCACATATGCTCAAGGCATCTCTCCTAAGTTGTACCCCCTCTATGGGCCCGCACAACTTAGGTAACATCATCATCCAAAAGTGATATACACCATCATCATTATCATCATCTCCATGCATTATCATGCTCATCATTAAACACCAATATCATAGAGTGATATACACTTATCATCATTACATCCTCATCAATAATTACATTGCATATTATGCACACCAAAACATCATCAATATTCATTATCATCATCAATCTCACTGCATATTATGCATACCAAAACATCACCAAAACACCAATATCATAAAGTGATATACACTTATCATCATTACATCCTCATCAATAATTACATTGCATATTATGCACACCAAAACATCATCAATATTCATTATCATCATCAATCTCATTGCATATTATGCACACCAAAACATCATCAATCACATGGCATATTCACCAATCATTATGCACCCAAATCATCATCAATCATCATTAGTCATCAACACCATAATCATAATAAAGCATTATCAAACAACATCAATCATCATCAAGCACTTAGGATCTCAAATCCACTCTGGTAATCGATTACCAACCTCTAGTAATCGATTACCTGCAAACAAGGTCTCTGGTAATCGATTACAACCACCTTGTAATCGATTACCTGCAACCAAACACTCTGGTAATCGATTACAGCATCCCTGTAATCGATTACCTGCAAGCAATCTCTCTGGTAATCGATTACCACAATCCTGTAATCGATTACCAGCGAACAAACAACACTTCTGGTTTGCCCAGAACACACTGGTAATCGATTACCACTCCTGGTAATCGATTACCTGCGACGCAGATCACAGATTTCACGATTTTTATCATCTCTAAACCTCTATTCAATCCTTTTCAATCAAACATCATTCATAATCATTAATATTCACCAACTCATCAAAATCATCAATCTTTAACAGTTTTACATGGTTTTCCCATCAAAACCCCAAATCATTAAACCCTCATTAACCCCTTTTTCACTATTCTCTTTATTTTCATTCAATCTAATCAAGATTTACCAAGATTCACAGAATTAATCATCAAACAACATGTTTTCATCATACAATACTGATGTGAATCCAACCAGGCATAAGAAGGCTATACAAGAAGCTACATGTGGGCGGCCAACTTGGAGTTATTTGGATGACTTATTTTGTCAGGACAGTTACAAAAAAATTGTTGCGGCTGAATCAATGCAAGGGGACAAAGAAATTACAACCATCAAGAAGAGAGTTGTTACAAATTTAAGGGGGGAGACAAGCATTGCAATGCAGCGGCTATACATTGAATGAAGAAACCACAATTCAATATTGGAGCCGTTATGTTTCTCCTAAGGGGCGGTCAATTGATGGCTGAATTATGTAACTTTAATCCTTGTTGGTTGTTACAAATTTACTTGTAATTGTGCGGTTACATGTGGAGATTGTGGGCTGAATATTGCTGGTAGTTTTATTATCTAAGTTTATTTTCTATTAGTAGGAATAAATGGGGCTACATGGGTAGTTATAGGCTGATTAGTTTAATTTCTTGTTGGTAGTTATGTTTCTAAATTTTAATAGAATTATTAGGACAATTAAGTGGCTGAATGTGAAAATCCGTGCAAGGATTGTAGGCACCTTTAAAAGGAACGCATCATGCATGCAGAATTTACAAGACAAGTTTAATTCAGAAATTTTAAGAAATTGGAGAGTGTTTCTCTTACTCTCTTGTTTATCAAGAATTGAGTTTTATCAAAGGTCATTCATCCCTTTGTGTGTATAACTCTTAGGCTTATCTTTCATCCTTGAAAGTGTGACGTCTATCAAATTTCATTCCATCTTCTTACCTTTTTCCATTTTCTCGTTTTAACCATTTCCCAAATTTCCTACTTATGAGCATTCCAACCTAGATAGATCCGTAAAACGAATCCACCCCCCCCCCCGGATTCATATCATTTGGTATCAGAGCTTCGGCTCTGGGTTCGGAATGGCGATGGAAATTTACTATACAAGGTGTTTAATCGAAGGTCACCCATGTATAGTTGCATACGATTATGGAAGCGACAACAATGTTGTGAGTCAAAGATTGGTGGAGAAACTCCACCTACCAACGAGCTTTCATCCGAATCAAGCGTGGATCACATTCACTGTAGGGCAGTGTGAGAAAGAAGTATTATGTGATATCGCTCCCATGGACTCTTGTCATCTTCTTTTAGGATGGTCATGGCTTCGTTATAAAACACTCAATCTTGATGAACGCTCACTTTCTTTGAGGCATGAGGGACGTAAGATTAAGTTCAAATTTCTGACACCGAGCCAAGCCAGTGAGTATCAATGTAAGTTGAAGGAGAAAATAGAAAAAGAAAGGAGAGAAAAAGAAGCAAGAGAGAGTGAAGAAAAAATGAGAGAAAAAGAAGAAAAAGAAAGAGAAGAAAAACGGAGAGAAGAAATAGAAAAAGAACTAGAGAAAAAGAGCGAGGAAATTTTATTTGTTAACGATTATTCTTCTACTGTTTGTAATGTTAAATTACAGGAACAAGAGGATGGGCATGTGAATGCAATACACCAACCCCTATGTTTGAAGAGGAAGCTTGTTGATATTGTTCCAAGTGCTCCATTGTACATCCAGCCCGATGTTGAAACACAACCTCTTGAGGATGATGAAAACCAACACATGGAGTTATTTGTTTTTACGAATAGTATCCAAGCTGCACATTTTCATAAACATTTTGGGGCTGAATCATATGTGCTTGACAAAGAAATTTTGCATACTTTGTGTATTGGTAATCATTATTGCTTGCAGGAAGGTGAGGGAATGTTGACAAGAGAGGTGCTCCACGGATTGCAACCATTGGAAAGGAACAAATCTGAATTTATTCAAGTTGTATTTGATCCAGGAGGAAGCTTTTGAGTTTCTGCAGTAGTTAGTGAATTAAATTAAGCAAATAAATAAAGCTTTAAGATTCGGGACGAATCTTCTCGAAGAAGGAGGGTGTGATGTGAATCCAACCAGGCATAAGAAGGCTATACAAGAAGCTACATGTGGGCGGCCAACTTGGAGTTATTTGGATGACTTATTTTGTCAGGACAGTTACAAAAAAATTGTTGCGGCTGAATCAATGCAAGGGGACAAAGAAATTACAACCATCAAGAAGAGAGTTGTTACAAATTTAAGGGGGGAGACAAGCATTGCAATGCAGCGGCTATACATTGAATGAAGAAACCACAATTCAATATTGGAGCCGTTATGTTTCTCCTAAGGGGCGGTCAATTGATGGCTGAATTATGTAACTTTAATCCTTGTTGGTTGTTACAAATTTACTTGTAATTGTGCGGTTACATGTGGAGATTGTGGGCTGAATATTGCTGGTAGTTTTATTATCTAAGTTTATTTTCTATTAGTAGGAATAAATGGGGCTACATGGTTAGTTATAGGCTGATTAGTTTAATTTCTTGTTGGTAGTTATGTTTCTAAATTTTAATAGAATTATTAGGAGAATTAAGTGGCTGAATGTGAAAAGCCGTGCAAGGATTGTAGGCACCTTTAAAAGGAACGCATCATGCATGCAGAATTTACAAGACACGTTTAATTCAGAAATTTTAAGAAATTGGAGAGTGTTTCTCTTATTCTCTTGTTTATCAAGAATTGAGTTTTATCAAAGGTCCTTCATCCCTTTGTGTGTATAACTCTTAGGCTTATCTTTCATCCTTGAAAGTGTGACGTCTATCAAATTTCATTCCATCTTCTTACCTTTTTCCATTTTCTCGTTTTAACCATTTCCCAAATTTCCTACTTATGAGCATTCCAACCTAGATAGATCCGTAAAACGAATCCACCCCCCCGGATTCATATCAAATACTCAATATATATATATATATATATATATCAATTTCGAATTTAGAGTCTTAGAGGGTCTTATGGTTGCCCTCACTACCCAAGCACCCCTACATGCATATACAAGCAGCACCCTCTCCCCCACCGTACCTTGAAGTGAAGATCGAACAGCAAGGAAGACTCTTTCTTGGTTCTTGACGACCGCTCTGCAGCAACCTACTCTTGAGACTTGGTTTCTCCCCTCCTTAGCGTTTCGCTCTCTAACGATTTGACGAATAAGGATTATGGTGAACTGATAACCCCTCCTGACTAAAATGCCTAATTGGGCTTGGACCCACTCTCAACCTCTTTCTCCTCTTTTTAAATTTAAGCTAACTTTATGGATAAAACTAATAATAATATTTATCCTATTATTTATTCATCTATTTAATTAATTATTTCCTCTACTTATTTATTTAATTTAATTAATATTTTACTTAATAAAATTTTAGGATGTTACACTACCACCACCACCCGGCTTGAGAGTTAAACTCATCCATGTTTGTGGAGAATTCTTGATTTAAAGTAAAAACAAAAAACATGTATTCATGCCTTTAAAAAAGCAAAATTCGTGCGCTTTTAGTTGCTTATCTCTGATTGGACAATAAATTTTAATTTTATTATCATCAATTACCCTTTGTGTATTTTGTCAAAGGCTATTTTTGGTGAATTTTAAAATTCGTTACCATTGGCATATATGTATCTCCTATATTATAGCAGTACTGTTTTTTAATTATTATTATTAAATTAGTTTTATAATAAGGGATATTGGTTAATAAAAAAAATAGAATCTACTGAGTTGGGCTGCTTCCATAAGAGGAACAGCATATCTAGAGTTGCTTTTAGAACCCCCTTTTTGCTATTTGCACCCCCATAATATACCCCTTTCCTAAACTACCCCTACCCCTCCCCCAACGCCCCATTCCTGTTCCCCAACCCCCTCCCCTTTAACTTTTTTTAAAGCTTTGAGTTTAGAGACAGAATTTTTTCGTCTCTAAACTCGTCTCCATTTAAAAATTTTCCGAAACCTTCCAAAAATTAATTTTTAAAAAATTTTTAAATCGGGAAATGGTTGTGCATTTGGGGGGACGAGTTTAGAGACGGAAAAATTCTGTCTCTAAACTCAAAGCTTTAAAAACAATTAAAGGGGAGGGGGTTGGGGAACAGGAATGGGGCGTTGGGGGAGGGGGTGGGGGTGGGTGGTAGGGATAGTTTGGAAAGGGGATATATTATGGGGGTGCGAATAGCAAAAGGGGTTCTAAAAGCAACTCCCCGGCAGATCTCTTTCATTGATAATTAAAAGCATGTGATAACGAGTCCAAAAAATTTTGACAAAAAAAAAATGAGTCCAAGAAATATTTTATCAGTAGTCTGTGTGATCATGAAAATGTAAAGGTTGATTTTTGATTAATTCCACTTGGCACTTCTGTGTCTGCTGGGCTTTGGCCCTTGGGCTCTTTGTTCTGCTTCTTGCTTTCTTTTAATCAGAGCTCTGTTGACCAAAAAAAAAAAGATTCTCGTACGAAATATGGAACTGGTAATGGAATATGGATGCACCAGGGAATTGATATACCACCATTTGGATTGATTAATTTAGCCAAGGGTAAAAGAATTTGTCTTTAATTTTTTCTTCTAATGAAAAAAGTAACTACCTGACGCTTAAGACATGTGTGCTCTAGGTATTGTCTTAAAATAATTGAAATCAGGAACTGATCAATATTCAATGATGATTTTGCAACTAAAATTTGAGTGAAAAGTTTCAATTTATCACAGCAAGATATTTACATTTAAAATTTCCATGTAAAAGATATCTATACCATTACAAAATTTGATGCCCCAAATAATCTTAACTAGTGATTGAGTATGTTAAGAAGAGCAACTCTAATCTTAATCAAACGCCTAAACAGAAACTCAAGCCCTTCTTCAAGGTCTTGAATAAGCAACTCCATTGTCTCCAAGTGGTTTTGCAGATTATTCATGTTTTCAAATTTGTTTGGTTGAGCAAACATGTAGGATTGCAATGCTTCATCAAGTTGGGCAAATTCACTTTCATCTGCCAATTGTGAACAAGCTACTTTTTTGGTCTGCATTAGCTTTGAAATCAAGAGCCAGCTACTTGACTTTGATTGTGTTGTCCCTGAGATAAATTGCATTAGTGCCTGAAATGTTGATAAGGTGACCACTTCCACATTTTCTAATAAGCTAATCAAAGCTACTGTTTGATTATCTTTGTTTGTAGATGTCATGTTGTTGCAAAACTTTGTAGTAGTACCCTTCAAATTTGCTAAGGCTTTTGAGATAGCCTTTCTTACCACCTTCCTAGAAGTCAAGAACTTTTTAACCTCTGCCTTGAGCTCCTCTTCCCCTCCTTTTCTTCTTCTCATAATTGATTGAAGCTCTCTCATACACTCCTTTGTATGAAGCAGAGAATCTTTGGTGGTTGTACACACATCTAGCAGCCTCAAAGATCCATCCAAAAGCTCATCTACCCATGATTCTTGGGGTTCATGGATAAGTGCTTCTTGGGTGTGTGGAAGCTGGATTAAATTTTCAACACAATCATGTAGATCCCTCAACCCATTTAATTTATGGGTAAGCAAGGAAGATGAAGAAGAGGTTTCATGGGAAGCTCTTAACCTGTCCAAGTGTTCACTGCATTGTAGAAAGAGAGGGTGAAGTCTAGATGGCAAGCTGTTTGAACGAGCATGGAAATGGGATTTTGTGTTCATAGGAGAGGATGCCATTTTTTCTTATGGAGAAGAGAAGAGAAGCCTTAGATGTAGATTGTAGAATTCAATCTGTGGATCTACCTTCCTTCCAATGTCATATGCTCAATATATATTATAGGTGTTGGAGACACAAGGAATCTCATCTTAAACAAACATCAATAAGTGCCAACTAATGGAGATTTGGATCTAAACATTATCACAAAAATGTTAGAGGAGTGTCTCCCCTTAGCAAACTCTCCAACTAATACTTTGTTTTATTTTGCTCTCTCACTTCCATGATTATGACATTTTCAATGCAAATCATTTACCATAAAAAATTTGCATTACAATAGTGTGATTCATCTGCACGTGTGGACTACTCTGTTGCTAAAACAATGGCTGCAATACTGCTGGGCATGTCTCTCTTCATGAAACAGGAACCGCATACAGTGCATTAAAATAAAGCTAACAACGTGTGAGTGAAAAGATACTAATCCAATTTTCAGATCTTCTTCATCACCAACCTATGTGTCTTCTTTGCATCTCATTTCATGTCCAACTCAGTATAAAACTGCCTAATGGTTAATGAATGTGAGGTCTGAGCTCTAAGCTACCATCTATGTTAAATATCTGAACCAGAAAATTGAAGGTAAAAGCCTAAAAGGTAATTTTAAACATCATAACTAGATCAAAATAAAAGAACTAGGTCCAGATAATTACTGTCTTTTTAATATTTTTCATAATACAATTAACTGAGTTGGGCTGCATCTGTGAGAGGAACAACAGATCTCTTTCATTGCTAGAAGCATGTGAGATATATATGAGTCCAACAAATATTTAATTAGCCTCAGATCATTGAAAATGTGAAAGAAAGTCTCATTATTAAAATGTGAGAGTTCTGCTCAATGAATATGCACCTGAGAATTGACACTACATTCGAATTCATTAACTTAGCCAGGCATAAGGAGTTGGTTTTTAAAAGAAAGAACTAAAGGCCTAAGATACTTGAAATATAATCAAGTCCATTTTCTAATGGATTTGTGCTCAAATTATTGTCAAGTAACGTAAGTCAGGAAATGATAAAATCCCAATTAGGATATTATTTGCAACTAAAAATTAGAGTGAAAAGTTTCAATCTTTTTATTACAAGACTAGATGTTTACATTATGATTTCCCTAGAAAAGTGTATCTATACAAGTATCAAAATTTGATACCACAGATATGAATGGCCAACTAGTGATTGAGGATGTTAAGAAGGGCAACTCTGATTTTAATCAAACGTCTAAATAGAAACTCAAGCCCTTCTTCCAAGTCTTGAATGCATGACTCCAGTTTCTCCAAGTGGTTTTGCAGATTACTGCTGTTGTCTGATTTGCATGCCATGTGAAGAACAGAGGACTGCAATGCTGCATCCAATTGGGAAAATTCACTTTCATCTGTTACTTGTGGGCAGCCTGTTCTTTTGGTGTGGATTAGCTTGGAAACCAAAGACCAGCTACTTGGTTTTGGTTGTGTTGATCCAGAGATAAAATTCAACAATGACTCAAATATGGAAAGAGTGACTACTTCAACATCTTTTAACAAGTTAACCAAGGCCATGGTTTGTTGGTCTTTGATATTAGAAGAGAAGTTTCCATTTTTGGCAGTAGTAGCCTTCAAATTCCCCAAGGCTTTGAAGATGGCCTTTCTGACCACTTTCCTGGAAGTCAAGAACTTCTTAGCCTCTGCTGTGATCCCAATTTCTTCACCCCTTTTTCTTCTCATAATTGATTGAAGTTCACGCATGCACTCCTTTGTATGAAGCAGAGAATCTTTGGCTGCTGTGCACACATCTAGGAGTCTCAAAGATCCATCCAAAAGCCCATCTACCCATGATTCTTGGGGTTCATGGAGAAGGGTTTCTTGGGTGAGGGGAAGCTCGACCAATTTTTCAACACATTCATGCAGATCTTGCAAGCCTCCTAGTTTATGGCTTAGCAAGGATGATGAAGGAGAGGTTTCTTGGGAAGATCTAATTAACCTATCCAAGTGTTCATTGCATTGCAGAATGATGGGGTGAGGTCTAGAGGGCAAACTGTTTGAACGAGCATGGAAATTGGATTTTGTGTTCAAAGGTGAGGCTGCCATTTTTTCTTCAACAGAAGAGATGACTTGAGATCGATCAAATGTAGAATTGATCAGCTGAGTCTGTGGATCTGCCATCTTTCCATTGCCACTGCTCAATATATATAATGAGCATTTATTGAAGACTCAAGGAATCACATCACATGTCATATCTTAAACAGACATAAACATCAATGAGTGCTAACTAATCAAGATTTGGATCCAAACATTAGCTCATAAATATTAGTGCAATGTCTCCCATAAGGAATCTTCTGATATATTATTTGTGTTAATTAATATGCAGCACACGATTGGCAACGATTATATTAGCAATTAATTTCTAAAAAGAATTACATTTAATTGTGCCACCCCTTGTGTGCATGTGTAGACTAGTTAGATGGCTAAAACACAGGCTTGGGTCTCGCTGGTTATGGGGTACAATACAACTCTGCATATATTGTTCTCACTGTTCATGGCATCTCTTTGGTGAGGGGACAAAAGGAATCTCATGTTCACAAATCTCTGTGAGTTCTAATTGATGTAAATCTGTATCTTGAAATAATCGCAGAAATTTGTAATGTTTAGAGCAATGTATCCCACAAGGAAGTTATATATCCAACTCATACATATCATGTTTTCTCCCACAAGGATGATAATCACACGGTGGTTGTTCGTATATTATATCCAGTCCACGAGTATCAAAATTAATGCCATCAGCTGCTTCATTACAATTGGTTTGTATTTTGCAAAGAAAATGGACTATAATAAACATATTATATATATATATATATATATATATATATATCAGTGATTTCTAATTCATTTAATTTTAAATCTATACACATAAATTAATAAAATGTTACATCGATGTTTCCCACGCGGGATGCCATTGTTTTAAATTGCGGACCGCATCACCTGTTGCGGCCGCAATATTGCGGTCGTGGCAGTGTCTGCAACCGCATCAGCCCGTAATTGCAGTGTGATTGAAATTCACAGTAAAATCTGCAACGTAACACCGCAACGGCTGTAACGGCTGCATCAGACCGCAATTCTGATAAAAATTATTTTTTTAATTCTTTTTCTTTATTTATTTAGTAGATTTAGAGGAAAATTTAAAGGGTTGGAGAGATTTAAAGATGATAATAGAGTGATGGTAAATGAAAAATGCAATTTAGGAGAGGGAATAAGAAATGTAGGATTATAAACATGATTCGTAAAATATCACATTTGGTGCAAGAATAAAATAATTTCACACTGCAACGGCCGTAATGCACGTTACGACAGTAGCAATGCCCGCAATCGCCGCGGCCGCAACCGCATCCGCGACCGCAACCGCAATTTAAAACCATCTCTGTTTCAATTAGTCCTCCTGTGTTGTGTTTCTCCCCAACTTGCATGACAATCACATGGTCATTTGCATTATTATATTCCAAAAGCTAGTGGCATGGATGCATATCTGGTGCTTCTGATTTACAAAGAAAATTTACATGTGATATTAGTAGATGTTCCACGTCAAGAAATGATATTAGATGTTGGGACTAATCTGTAAATTAAACAGTTTGATCTGTGACTGTGAAGCATACCTCTCTCTCTCTCTGGGCTAATCAGCGCTGCATCACTTTCCCCCTTCATGGAGATAAAAGGATAATTGTAAACTACAGTGCATCCCCAATTTTTAGTTTACCGCACGCTTTTTTTTTTAGCCCCCCTCCCCCTTTTTTTTTTCAGGCGCTCTTTTTTTTAATCCCCCTCCCCCTTATTTTTGAGCTTTTTTTTAAAAAATAGTTTTATTTTTTTATTATTTTTATTTATTTATTTCATTAAATAAAAATATAGATCAAGAAATACAATAAATGATCACATAAAATTTGTGTTAATCATTCATGTTAAAACGAAGTTAATTATGTGTCTCGAAACGGTGAACATATTAAAAATTGAGGTTAATGGTGTTTTCGTTTGTGGTTAATAGAAAATGATTTTTGGTTAATTGATTTTATGAAGTTAATTGCAACCCCTGTTAACACGAAGTTAATTATGTGACCAGAAACGGTGAACATATTAAAAAATGAGGTTAATGGTGTATTCATTTGTGGTTAACAGAATAAAATTTTTGGTTAATTGATTTTGCGGGGTTAATTGCAACTCCTGTTAACATGAGGTTAATTATGTGTCGAGAAACGGTGAACATATTTAAAAATGAGGTTAATGGTGTATCCATTTGTGGTTAACATAATATGATTTTTGGTTAATTAATTGAATTTGTGAGGTTAATTGCAACTCCGATTAACACGAGGTTAATTATGTGTCCAGAAACGGTGAATATATTTTTAAATGAGGTTAATGGTGTATACATTGGCGGTTAACAGAGTGAGATATTTGGTTAATTGATTTTGTGAGGTTAATTGTGTGCACATAAATGGTGAATGAAATAATATATTTGGTTATTAGCATAAAAATAGAATAATGATGATAAGAAACTTATGTCAACCCATAAAAAAACACACATTTATTGTATTTCTTGGTCTATATTTTTATTTAATGAAATAAATAAATAATAATAAATAAAATAAATAAAAACTATTTTAAAAAAGGAGAAAAAAAGGTGAAAAGTAAAAAAAAAAGGAACATCGACAGAAAGGAAAACCACAACAGTGTGGTACAAATAGTGTACCACGTTGTTGTGTGGTACGTATATCACTAGTGTATAACCCATGCAATGCACGGGGATCACTTAAGAAATTGATTTCGATAGAATGGTGAGAATATTGGTTTTTTTAAATTGAATTTTGTGTATATGTGGATGGTGCGATAGTAGAAACACAATCTAACTAAATGATATAGGTTATAGGGAACTCAGGTGGTAATATATAGGATCTAGTGAATGTTTGTAGTAAAATTGTGTATATCCACCTGGGTTTGCTTTAGTCGACGTGACACCGGTAAGACTTTAAAAGGATATCATCATTATATCACATTATAAGGCTAAATGCAGGAATCCGAGTTACTGACTCTATGTATTGTTTTGTTATTTCATTTTGCTTTATATATTGATATATAAAGATAAAGTATCAGAACACTCTACCATATTAACAATCATTATTCCATGTAGCAAACTCTAAACTCTAAATAATATCTCAACAAATAATTTTGTACTCATGTGTATGTTGATGATTAATCTCTCATCTCTTCCATTTTTTTTATTTTAGTACAGTTTTTTTATTTAGGGTGGTTTGGTTCGGTTCGGGTAACAGATCCAGTATCTTTAATTCGTTACGTACCAGAACCAATCATTGACGGGTTTGATTGATTCGGTTCGGATCCAACCTTGTTTAGCTAAAAAAACCAAACCAATCAGATTGGTTCGGTAGGATTTAGGGTTTATCAGGTTCGTCGGATTGAACCAAACCAATGAACACCCTAAATAATATATTAGGAAAATACATAATAAATTTGATGTAAATCAACACATTTTATTATATTACCACATCCAAATTTTAGTATCAAGCTTAACAAATATATTTGTACTCATGTGTATCAATATCTACAAATTAAACAATTTTAATATAAATAAAATATTAGGAAAATACACAATAAAGTTGATGTAAATCAACACATTTTATTATATTAGGGGTGTTCATATCCAATCCAATCCAATTGGAACCGCAAACCGAAATAACCACAAACCGCAAAAAACCGAATTTTTTAATTGGATTGAATTGGATTTCGGATCTACCTATGAGAACCAATCCAATCCAATCTGATCAAAAGTTTTATAAACATATTGATATATTATCATTATTGATATTATTTTTCTGTGATGATGTAAAAAATTTATTATTGTGTAACTATATTTAACAAATAACATTCAATAATGGGATTGGAAGCTATTAAGGCCCCGTTTGGAAATACAACTTATTTAAGTGCTTATAACATAAGCTCTTATTTAATAAGCACTTAATGAATAAGCTCTTAAAAAAATTGATGAAAACTGAAGAGGGTGTAGTGTATTTACATTCTCCATAAGTTATTCTATAAGTTATTCTCAGGAGCTTATTGAAATAAGCTGAAAACAGCTTATGAGCATGTTATAAGCTCTTTTCATATGTTTACCCAAATAGTTACATAAGTTTTTATGTCATATGATAGACTTAAATAAGCTCTTCCAAACAGCACCTAAGTAATTTGTATGTTATAGAATAAGATAAGATAATTGCATGTTTTTATCATAATTTTGCTTTCATAACTTCATTTTTAGTTTATTTGAGAAACCGAAATCCAATCCAATCCAAACCGATTAAAATTGGATAGGGTTGGATTGGATTTGGAAAAAAAATCAAAACCGATTGGATGATTAAATAAGAAAATTGAAATTATTGGATTGGATGATTTTTCCCTCAAAACCAATCCAATCCAATCCGCGAACACCCTTTATTATTACCACATCCAAACTTTAGTATCAATCTCAACAAATATATTTATAATCATGTGTATCAGTATCTATAAATTAAATAATTTTAATTTGAATAAAAGAGATTACACGACTTTTGATAACAGAAAAGTAGTAAAATGGGCTTAAATAACTTTTTGGTCCTTGTAAAATATTCGGTTTTTGCTTTTGGTCCTTATAAAAATATTTTTATTCTTAGATAGATGTAAATCAACATATTTTGTTATAATATCACATCCAAATTTCAATATTAATTTCAACAAATTTATCTGTGTTTATCCGTATCAATGTCTGCATCTTAAACAATTTTACTTTAAAATAAAAAGATGGCACGACTTTTGATAACAAAAAGTAGTAACAATAATAAAAAAACAATTAATAAAATATTATAATAAATTGAATGAATGATGAAAAAAAATATTAAAATACCTATAGAATTGTATAATTATAGATAAATTATAGATATATGTAAATCAACATATTTTGTTATAATTACCACATCCAAACTTCAATATTAATTTCAACAAATTTATCTGTGCTTATCTGTATCAATGTCTGTATCTTAAACAATTTACTTTAAATAAAAAAGATGGCACGACTTTTGATAACAAAAAGTAGTAACAATAATAAAAAACAACTAATAAAATATTGTAATAAATTGAATGAATAGTGAAAAAATATTAAAATACCTATATGATTGTATAATTATAGATTATTGGAGATAAAAATAGAAAGAGATATCTAGAGGAGTGTTATTAAAACGTGTCGGTAAGTTCGACTAGTTAAACCGAAAACCGTGCCTATTAAAGCCGTAACGGTCATTCCAACCAATTAAACCGGAAATCGGGGCTATATATATTGTTTAATCACATATATCCTTCACGAGAGACAATCCTATTCGAGCCGGGAACATCCACATTTTGGTGGGACTAGCTCTCCCAGCCGAGTTTTTTTCCATCCACAAGACTCGAACCCGAGACTTTGAGTGTGTTTGGCTAGCCATTTCAGCTAGCTGAAAATTGAAAATAGTAGCTGAAACCAAAAAAACTGTCTTTGGGAATGTAGCTTAAGGTAGTTTTTTTGGGTAGCTACATGCTTTTTTAGAAAAGTTACTTGAATTAACTTTTCCAAAAAAGCTCCTATTTTCAGCTACCCTGAATTTTTTTTACAAATTTACCCCTCATTAATATCCCACTCTCTTTTCTCTATGGGTTACTATCCCCTTCCCTCTCTCTCTAGTTCACTTCACATTCCTCCCACACCCTACCATTGGTGAGAGGGTTTTTCTCGTCTCTGACAGCTCTCATTCTCTCCATTCAACTTCCTACTCCAATCGTCTCCTACACACAGATTCTTGTTAATTTGTCTCACTTTGGTCCCGTTTTGTAGTTTCTAGTTTATAATTAGAAATTTATAATATAATTTTCTGCTATTGTTGGTGGATGATGAGGCTATGTGAAACCTTTCTGTTTTGTTTCTTCTTACGTTTCGCAGTTGAATATTTTCTGCTATTGTTGAATGCATGTAGGTTGTATTGGTTTCCAATATGTTGGCCCCGGATCAACCCACTGGTTTTAAACAATATGCATGTAAGCAAAAGTGTTGTTCAACAAATCTTGCTTCCTGCTCTGTATTTACCCTCTTAGACAATGAATTTCTTCCAAGGTCCGGTTTAATTTTGATACTTTTATTTTGACTACAACAATTGAACTTTTAAAATTGTATGGCCACAGTTTCTCAGTGAATATGCTCCCTGGCTTATCTATTTTTTCATGACGTTTTCTCATTCAATCCTTACACTCCAACTTGCCTAGTAATTAATATAGTCCATTTTAAAAAAATTATTATAGAAATATTCAGCAATATTTCACTCATTCCATTGCATTCTTCTATAACTTATGTGCTATTTTATAATCTAATTAATTTGTTTTGAAAATTTTTTAAGATGTAATCAAACAATGATAATAGGGAGGGAGGGGTCCATTTTAAATGGACAGATGAGCATTATAAGATTTTTTGTGAGCTTTGTATCAAGTTCATTAGGAAGAATGGTCGTGTAGCATTTAAATGGAAGGACATCAACCAAGATTTTGAAAGTGATTCGCAACAACATTGCTGATTTATTATGGAATGCTAGATGATATATTTATTTTTATAGTGATTATGAATTACTACTTTTTTGGATTATTGTTTTAATGTTACACTTCTTATTTTAATTCTTGAATGTTGCACTTATTTTTATATTATTATGGATTACTATACCTATTGTTTTAATATTACACTTGTTACAATCACGATAAAACGCTAACATAATATTTACATGAATCATAAATTACGAAACGAATGAAAAAAGAAATAGTGAACCAACAAAATATTAAGATTTACATGAATCACATATTATTTACATTTTAATAAACACTAACATATTATTTACATGAATTATAAATTACTAAATATATTAAAATATATAAATTTATAATTATTTGAAAATATGTAATAACAAAATATTAAGATTTGATCCAATAATTAGTGATGTCTTATAAATAATTTTAAATAAACTAAAATATATAAATTTATAATTATTTGAAAATATGTAATAACAAAATATTAAGATTTGATCCAATAATTAGTGGTGCCCTTATTTGTCATTTTACAACTTTCAGCTAGTTTTACCAAACACTTTCAACTAGCTTTTCAGCTTTCAGCTAGCTTTTCAGCTAGTTTTACCAAACACACTCCTTGTTTAAGGGAAATCGTGTATCATTTAAACAAACCCATTGGCATTCCATTCTTTCTATGCATTGACACAATTAACCACTCGCACATGGCCACATAATTTTATCTAAATATTATTTTGTTACCTTTTTTCAAATTAAAATGTTCATTAATTAATTAATTAATATAAAATACTAGATATCAGAATTTATTAATTAAAATGTTCATGCTTTCACTTGTAATTTTATAAATATTATATATCTAATTATGAATTTATTGACTTTTATATATATACCGGTTCAACCAATGACTCACTAATTCGACTAATAAATATTAACCAAATCCCATAACCGATTCGCTGACCAGTCCTTTTTTACAACATTGATCTAGAAAGATGTTCCCGTGTATAATACTATGACTTTTACAACCAACATATATATAGATAAGAATAGAAGAGATATATAGAGAACTATCTGATATGATGAGTGATTTGATGAAAAAATATGTTGTATAAATAATTTATCTCTAAATTGTATAAGCAAGAATTTTTAAAACTTATCTTCTATTCCAAATTTGAGTCCTTATTAATTTCTCAGAAGCACATGCACTTTGTTCTCTCATTATGTTTCTGGTTGTGTCTTTCACCTCCCTTACAAATACTTTTCTAATCCTTTTTTATATCTCTATTAATCCTCTAAAAATCTGAAATTTTGAAATTAATATATATGATTTTAATCCTTGACTTATTTTTCTATTATAATTCTTATTTTTAATTTAAATTTAAATTCTTATCATTTTTATTTAATAATATATAATACTTATTTGGCAATTATAACAACAAATAATTAAATTTTAAATTTTAAATAGTATCATACTTGGTTAGTATTTTTAAAATTTAAACTATATAAAAGAATATGATAATTTAAAAATTATATTAAATTGTTCCGATTGAATAGTATGGTTTAAATAATTGAATTTTATAAATTAATAATTATAAATCAAAGTTAATATCCTTTAATATATTTCCAAATTTGATCTCTAATTCAAACTAATTAAATTATGATATCTACATATCAAATTTAAATTTAACATATACTTTATATTTTACTATATTTCTTATATGTGTGTGTAAAAATATTAATTATATGAAAATAAATACTTTTTCCATGCATTGCATAGGAAAAATTACCAATTTAATTAAAAATGTTTAGGTTTGTGATGAAAGATGACACAAATTCTAGAATTATGTAGATTAATATATAGCTAGAAAACTCTAGAGTTAATAAGTAGGATGTAGATATATCTAGAATAACAATTGTCTAGAATATAATAACTATATTAAAATCATCAACCACCATACATTGGCGGGCAGTGTTGAATGGCCTATAAATAGGTTGTGTGCCCAACATTTGTAATCAACCAAGCAACAAATAAGCCATTTCCAAATAATCAAACCTATTCCAACATTTCTCTAAGCTAGCTTTCCTTTCAACTATCAGAAGCCTATCAACAAAATTGGTCTAGTAAATCAACTCTTGATTCACGCCATCCTTTGTACCTAGAAGTGTAAAAATGAGCCCAACCCGGATCACCAGTGTGTCGGTTTAGAAAAATAACAACTCACATTTCCCCAGGTTAATCTAGCCCAACTCACTTAACCTACGGGCCAAAGTGGATTTAGGCCGGGTTGAGTCGATCGGGCCAACCCATTTTTTCTTTACAATTAAAAATTAAAAAGGTGTTTTGGATTTTAGAAGGTAGAAAGCCCAAGGCCTAAGCCTTCATGCGCCGCCTCCTGTACAGTCTTCATTCAAACTCACAAACTCAGCACCAACTCTTTGCCTCTTCCTTACCAATCTTTTCATCGACCACCAGTCTCCGGCCACACGTTCTTGATGAGAATCTGGCAAGCGTACCAAAATCCCAGCAGTATAATAGTAAGTAAGAGTATCGTATCCACAGGGAATGATTCAATTTATAAAGATTAGTTGTCACAACTATCAAGTGAGAATACAGTTGTTGGTTGTTGAATTGCGGAAGTAAATAAAAATTGAACTTAAAGTGAGATAGATAGAGACGGTTACTTGGACTAGGATTGAACTTCGTTTCATCGCTCCCCTTTCGCATGTGATCCTCAATATTATTTATGAATATGCAATTATAATATTGAAGCACAAATTAAAGTTATTTTACCCTGGTCTCCACAGTGATGAAATACTCAGAAATAATCTACCCTGGTCTCCACAGTGATAAATTACCACGGATTAAAGATCTATTTGTTTACGCTATTAATTCACCCTGGTCTCCACAGTCGCAAATTAAGTGTTTTACCAATCAGAATTCAAGTTTCCTATGTCTAGGCTCCCCGAAACACATTATTGATTTTATAGAACCACCTCTCGAATGCGCCCCACAAAACAACCTATAACTCCGGCACAAAGGCGGAAACTAAGTGATAAATCCACTTTAGTAGTAGATTTATAGATTAATTTTAGGTAGTTTTTAGTTGTTTAGGTTGATAATTTTGTAGTTTTGTAGTTAAAATTTTACATAATTGAGTTTGTTTGTGTTTTAGATGATTGTAGTAAATAATAGTATTTTTGTTCTAATTTTTCTTTGATTTGGTGTTTTTTATAGGTATTATTAGAAAAAGAAGAAAAAGAGTTTGAAGAGAAGCAATTTTGAAGTCATTGGAAAGATCAAACAATGAAAGTGAGCCAAAGGAGGTGCAAATTGAGAGATTTACATTCTGCCAGAGTCGTGTGAAGACAAGCTGAAGGTGTGTGAGGACACGAAACTGGCAGAAGCTACTGCATCTAAATTTACTTTCTGCCAGAATCGGGTGAGGACATGGAAAGATCTGCGTGAGAACACGGAGTTGACAGAAACATTATAAATAGATCTGTTTTTTTTAGTGGGGGACTTTTCATTTTTTCAGATTTCTCATTTCTTCAACTAGAAATTTTCTCTCCTTTTCTCTCTTTCTCCTGAAGATCAAAACCAAGTGGAAGCTAGGGTTCTTGATTCAATGGAGTTTCTCATTGAGTTTGCAATTCTCTTCTCCTTTATCTTCTCTTTTGTAATGGATTGCTAAATTTCTTAGGTTAGGAATTGGGGAATTTTGATTCAAACTCCATGTAATTTCGTTTCTTGAATTCAATTCAGATTGTTATGATGCAATTACATTGTTCACTTCCAATCTTAATGCTTCATTGACTTGATCAACCAATGTATGATTTGAGAGTGATTCTCACAATTGGAAAATTGGAGAAAACTTGGATCTGAAGTAAACAACATGAGTAATTAATTGCATAGGAATAGGAATTGATTCTTGTGTGATCTTTATCAATTCTTGCTATTAATGCATGCCACAATTGAATTCACCTAAGGAATTAGGGTTCTTAATTGTAGATATAGGGTTAATTCACCAAGGAATTGGGATTTAACTATCTAGGTGAATTGGATCATGAATTAAATCATAGAAATTGAGTTGAATAATCTGCTACATGGAGTGAGAATTAAAAGGAACCAAGTCCTAACCATCTGTTAATATTGTTCTTCATCAATATTGTGTTCTTGTTTTATTCTTTACATCAATTCAATTTTGTTGGTTTAGTTTTTTGCACTAGTTTTTAGGTTACCAAATACAATTGAATTCTCTTTGTTCAACTAGATAAATCTTCTGTTAATTGGTACTTGATTCATCAATCTCTGTGAGACGATACTCTACTTTCATTATATTACTTGTTACGATTCGGTACACTTGCCGAGTGACCATCACTAAGCATTAAGAACAGATATTAAACACCAATATTATAAAAACAGGGATTCATAAATAATAAAGAGAATTCACATACAATTGGGGATTGAATCAACTACGTTCAATCCTATTGGAGAGTTTAGTTACGCATGGTAGCCATTACAAACCAACGGAGAAACTGTCACTTTCTCCAGCCCTTGCTTCTGCTCTGCCGTCTCTCCAAAAAGCTCCTTCGATCTATGCAAAAGGTCCTATTTATAGATGAAGGAAAGCTATCTTAAATCTGGAAGGAATCTGATTTGAAAATAAATCTAAAAACTAATCCGCGCAGTTGCAGCGCAGGAAACAGAAAGTAATTCTGATATTTGCGCTTCACTTGCGCTTAGCTTCACTTGCGCTGAGCGCAAGTGAAGCGTGGAGCGCGTAACAGTTTATTCTGTTTCTTCTTTTAACAGCTTGATCTCTTCCAGATCTTCTGCTTGGCTTTCCTTGTTTCCCTTTTCTGGATTGATTTTGTGTTTATCTTGACTTTGAATTTCAATTAGAGAAGTTATCCGCAGAATCTTTGTTTAAATGTCAGCTGATCTTATCTTTCCTCAATTAATGTTATCTTCTTTGCTCATTCAAATCTATCCCATAAATTTGCAATATTAACAGATTTTATATTAAAATAGCATCAAATTCAAATTCAAATTAAATAAACACAATTATTACAATTATTAATAAAAAAGGATTATTTTTGGGCATAAATTACTATTTTACCCTTGATAAGTGCAGTAAAAATACAAGAATATATCATATAATTGGCACTTATCAAATACCCCCCAAGTTAGCTTCTTGCCTGTCCTCAAGCAAGAAAACCTTTTGCAATCAAAATGGACTCAATCCCTTGTCATGATTCTCTAAAAGATTAAGGAAATAAATTTATCACCTCTTGCTAGGCAGCTGTCAGTTTCCAAATGTTAGATTGAAAGTCAGAATCAAGTGATATTTCCAAAACTCAACCAAAACAGGATAAAAATACATTCAATCTTTTCCAGAAATAGCAACCAAAACAATAAGTGAAGAAAAAATCAATGAATCCTCTCATGCTCACGGGTAAGTGTTTCCCTCAATTTCTCACCGCAGTTGAACAACTAAGATTGATAGTCGTTTCTGGTCATTAGACATGCACATGGTTAACATGGATCAAAAGGTCTTTCTTTGGTTGTAATGAGGCTGGGTTATCAAGAAATCATGATTTTTCTGGATAAGCAAGAAAACACTTAGAATAGAGAGCATCTTTTGATTTTTCTTGAACTTGGAACTTCTCTCCATTCTCCATCTCATTCTTGATTTGTCTCATTTTAGCTGGTCTCTTTCTTTGTTTGAAGATGCACTCCCCCCAACTTATTCAATTGATTCACTTTTTCTTTTTGATTTTTGAGGGAGTGATCTTCTTTTGCTTTCTTGTGCATGCTCTTTGTATTTCTTGACTTTCAAATCACCAACCTTTTCTTCCCATTATATCAAGTTGCACCTTGCTCTCTATCCCAAGTGTGTAAGGGACAGGATATAGACATCAATTATGGCTTGGGTGCATAAGAAGAAACATTAAAGCTCAAATGGGTTGCCAAAAAATTGGAAAAATTTTATCAAGGGTTGGCTTTTTGGCACTGAGCAAATAGTTAAACCACAAAATTTTGCCTTTATCACTTCCATATTTTCCAATTGCAGAATAAAATCCAAAAACTCAAGCAATAACAGTTGACACGCAGCGGTGAAAACTCTCATATCAGTGTTTGGTCTCACAACTCACCGGCTTTTGGCTAAATTTTCCTTGATGAAATCACTTATTGAAAATAATTAACTACTCTGATATATTTTCCCGCATAATATCCTAATTCTAACTGATCATGGATTTAATCACAAAATTCCCATTTCTTTCCTAATTTGGTTAGTTAGACTGCTTAGCTTTGAGATTTTAAAATTAATTCTTTAAATCCCTAATCCTAAAACCTAAAAAAAAAATTGAAATGCAAAACAAAAATCCTAATTAACAAAAAAAAATCCTAAAAAATTAAAAAAAATGAAAAGAAAGAAAAACACCAGTATCAATCTTCATCCTCTGTATCCTGTAAGTCCTCATCATGCTGCTCCACCTCCCCTTTGATGAATAGGTCTGTCCCCAGGCCACTACAAGAATATCCGGAACTCTTCAAGCAGCATGCATGGGTATGGGTCTGTTACAGATGCTTCAAAAGGTGGAAAATCCCTCTGTGGATATGGTCTGAAAGCTTAATACTTTGCAGCAACCTATGCACTTTTGAATCTCATGGGATCATAATGGGGTTCATCTCTGACCCTCTTTCCCATACCTTTTCTTCGTGAGCTAGAGCCACGAGAAAGGCCAGCAGTGTATTTGATCCTAGGCATCTGAAATGTCAAATAACAACAGTTATTTGCTAAAAACACATTCATTTCAATGATGCCTTATTGTAAACACTAATTTATGAAGAACATGGAAGCCTATCATTAACCAATTTGCATGCAAAATTCAGAATACTTTCAAAAAGAAATTAATCTTTTCTCAAAATTTCAGTTGCATTTGGTAATGGCTTCCTAAAAGCATAATATACTCATTTGTTTTGCAAGCACTCAATTAATCCATGGAAAGTGCAAGTTCAAAATTTTGCAAGAAATAGAGCATAACACTTTCAATCTTCAATAACTCACAAAACAAAGAGCAATTCAATAGAAAACTTGTTCTTCAAATTTCGCACAGCCATAATCACATCCAAGATAGAAATTATCAACAATATGCACATTCACATTCTAAGGTTGCTATCCTAGAGTTTAAACCATAAAAACAGAGGAAAACGAAAATTTCAATTGGTGACAACTACTTTGGAAGATTAAAAATGAAGGAAGTTTGTAAGTGGAAAAAGTGAAAAGAAAGGTTTAGGAAGTAGAGAGACAGTACAGGGGAAAACAGGGGAGGGAGAATGAATGACGCCCCCATGTTTTTAGTTCAATTTAAGCATCAGTACGTACCTGCGCTCTACCTGCGCTCAGCGGGAATGGAGCGCAGGTTTCAGTTTTGAAACTCTGTACTGCTGCGCTTCACCTGTGCTTAGCGCAAGTGAAGCGCAGAAAACAGTGACTAAAATTGTACTTATGCGCTTTACCTGCGCTCAACGCAGGTGAAGCGTAGAAAACAAAATGAAATTTTTGCAATTTTTAGTCAAGTTTTCTGCTACTTCCTATTGTTTAAAAATTTTATTTTCCACAAACTTATTCCAATCAATTTTGAAAATTTCCTAAATCCTAAAAAAAAGAAAAATCCTAATTATCAGACAAAAAATAAAAGAAAACAAAACTGAAAATAATTATAAACTTAAAAATCTCTGGGTTGCCTCCCAGGAAGCGCTCGTTTAATGTCATATAGCTTGAAGCCTGTTCTTTCAAGGTGGGTGATACTGAAATCCTTTAGCCAGCCTCTGTGATGTACCCTTGACTCCTTTGGGCAGTGTCCCTACCCATATTCTTGCCTCGGACCAATTGTGAATGTGACTTGAATCTACCCATTTGGTCTTGTGTCTGGAGCTAGACCATGTTGCTGACTCTTTTGGCCTGACTTTCCTTTTATTTGGAGTCTTGCTCAGATATGCATGGGTCTTCTTTCGTTGAGGCTTGAAGGATTCATGGTTGTCTGATTTGAATTCTTTTTCTTCACGAGGATTTTTGATATGAAACACACCTGACCACTTTGTCTTCAATTTGGCTCTAGGATTTGAATTTGATTTTCTTGGCCTGATTCTTTCTCTCTTTGCTCTGGTCAGGTCAGTGTATTCGCAGGCCTTTCTTTTGTAAGGTCTGGAAGGTTTAACACTTGCACCATGCCTTTCTTGATCTTCCTTTGGAGAGCTGGTTGGATAAGGCAAGGTCTTTGGTCTTGGTAACACTTCCCCTCCTTCCTCGGGCTTTGACTCACTATCTCCCTGTTCACTCTTTTTCTCATTTTCTTGATCTTTTTCATCATGTACACCCTCATATGTTTTGTTTTCTACCTCCCTTTCACAGTCAATCTCTTCTTTAAGCACAATCTTTTCTGTTTCATCCTCTCCTTTTTCTTCTTCTACTTCTGCTTCACCTTCTTCTTCTTCCTTTTCTTCATTAGCTTCTTCTGCTTCCCTTTTTTCAGCTTCTCTTTCTTGTGTTTCTTCAGTTTCCTCTCCTTTTTTTTCTTCTTTTGCTTCACCTTCTTCTTTTTCTTCTTCTTTTGCTTCTTCTGGTTCCTCTTCTTCAGCTTTCTCTTCTTCATCAACCAGATTGTCATTGGTTTCCTCCCCTATCAGTTGAACACTTATGGTGGTCATATCATCATACTGTTCTTCAGGATTAGGCTGTGCATTTGCTGAATTTTGTTTTGACCGACATTTGGTCATATTTTCTACTATCTCAGCTAGTATGGGGTTAGCAGGTAGTCCTGCTTCTTCACAAGTCTTCTGAAATCGTACCAATTCTTGCAACTTTTTTTCAATAAGATTGTCCCCATCTGAATGCCATGGTTGATTTGAAGAGTGGCTTTGTTGCTGTTGGGAAGGTTGCACATGGAATGAAACGTTATCTTGCTTCCACCTACAATCTTGATTCTGGCTATTTCTCCATCATTGTGAATTGCTTGCAAAGTTGTTGCTGTTGAAGAAGTTGCCTGGTCTTTCTTGTTTGCCCATGTAAGTAACTTACTCTTCTTGAGTGCATGGGTAAGAGCAGTAACCATTGAGATTGTCACCTCCACAAAAATCACAAACTAATTGTGGTGATTGGACAGGATAGGAGTGCACTGTCTGCAATTGCTGAGGAAAGTTAGTTAGCTTCTTGTTGAGTGCTTCTAATTGCTGCTTTAGACTCTTATTCTGTGCCCTGAGTTCATCTGCAGAAGTTTGCTTATGCAACGAAACATCTTGTTGCCACCCAAAATTTTGATTCTGGTAACTTCCCCAATCCTGTGAAAAAATGTTAGAATAATTGTTGTAATTAGAGAAGTTACCTTGAATCGGTGTGTGGGAGAGATACTCTGGTTCTTGCTGTCTAACATAATCTCCAAGGGTTATTCTTGGTGGATTTTGATAATCTACAAGCATTCTTCTTGGTGGATTTTGCCATCCAGAAGCCATTCAACATTTACTTCACTTGGGGTGGTTGATCAGAGAGTGTTGAGATTTTCTCCTTAAGCTTATCCTTGCCCCCTTTTTTTGTTTTTATTTTTGTTCCTTCTACACCTGTCCTCACAAGAGAAATAATCAAGAAGCTCAAACAAATGTTAGCTCAGATGAGAAGAACAAACTATCAAAAAATAATAATTTTTTTATTTAAAAAAAAAGTAATAATAATAATAATAAATATTTTTTAAAAAAATAATAATAAAATTTTTTTTAATCCTAAATAAAAAGAAAAGAATTAAAATCAAATAATTAAAAATAAAATATTTTTGTTTTCTTCTCGACTTCTCCCTTGTCTCCTTCTCTTGTTTCTACTTCTGTTCTTCCTTGATGTCCTTTCTATTTCTTGATCAAATTGTAGTTGATTTGGGGACACCTGGCCTCTCAAAAGCATAAACAAAGAAACTAGAAAAAGGGTAAGTGTGGAAGAGAATTTTATAAAAAGAATAAAAAGAAAAAGAAAATTTCCTAAAAAAATAAAAAATAAAAATCTAATGCTAAGATAGAGTATATACAACTTGATAGTTAGACATCCCAAGTCTATACGAATTGATACACCGTTCTCCGGCAACGGCGCCAAAAATACTTGATGAGAATCTAGCAAGCATACCAAAATCACAACAGTATAATAGTAAGTAAGAGTATCGTATCCACAGGGAACGGTTCAATTTATAAAGATTAGTGGTCACAACTATCAAGTGAGAATACGGTTGTTGGTTGTTGCATTGCGAAAGTAAATAAAAATTGAACTTAAAGTGAGATAGATAGAGATAGTTACTTGGACTAGGATTGAACTTCGTTTCATCGCCCCCCTTTCGCATGTGATCCTCAATATTATTTATGAATATGCAATTATAATATTGAAGCACAAATTAAAGTTATTTTACCTTGGTCTCCACAGTGATAAAATGCTCAGAAATAATCTACCCCGGTCTCCATAGTGATAAATTACCCCGGATTAAAGATCTATTTGTTTACGCTATTAATTCACCCTGGTCTCCACAGTCACAAATTAAGTGTTTTTACCAATCAGAATTCAAGTTTCCTATGTCTAGGCTCCCCCAAACTCACTATTGATTTTATAGAACCACTTCTCGAATGCGCCCCACAAAACCAACCTATAACTCCGGCACAAAGGCGGAAGCTAAGCATTAAGAACAGATAATAAACACCAATATTATAAAAACAGGGATTCATAAATAATAAAGAGAATTCACATACAATTGGGGATTGAATCAACTACGTTCAAAATCCTATTGGAGAGTTTAGCTACGCATGGTAGCCATTACAAACCAACGGAGAAACTGTCACTTTCTCCAGCCATTGCTTCTGCTCTGCCGTCTCTCCAAAAATCTCTTTCGATCTTTGCAAAAGGTCCTATTTATAGATGAAGGAAAGCTATCTTAAATCTGGAAGGAATCTTATTTGAAAACAGATTTAAAAACTAATCCGCGCAGCTGCGCTTTACCTGCGCTCAGCGCATCTGCAGCGCAGGAAACAGAAAGTAATTCTGATGTTTGCGCTTCACTTGCGCTAAGCGCAAGTGAAGCGTGGAGCGCGTAACGGATTATTCTGTTTCTTCTTTTAATAGCTTGATCTCTTCCTGATCTTCTGCTTGGCTTTCCTTATTTCCCTTTTTCTGGATTGATTTTGTGTTTATCTTGACTTTGAATTTCTGCTGATCTTATCTTTATTTGCTCTAATTCAAACTTCAAATCTGCAGATCCTTTCCTCAATTAATGCTATCTTCTTTGCTCATTCAAATCTATCCCATAAATCTGCAATATTAACAGATTTTATATTAAAATAGCATCAAATTCAAATTCAAATTAAATAAACACAATTATTAGAATTATTAATAAAAAAGGATTATTTTGGGGCATAAATTACTATTTTACCCTTGATAAATGCAGTAAAAATATAAGAATATATCATATAATTGGTACTTATCAGTTCTACAACTAGCTTCTTGTGTGACGTTCTCTGCTACTTGTTGCTTAGATCGGCGCGGTGGTAGGTGCCTCTAGCGAGAACAAGGCAATTGTAGTGGCTTGAATGGAGAGTAGTTTGGGGCGAGAAATGTGGGCTCATACTCAAGTTACAATGATGCTAGAAAGAGTGACACCGCGCGATTGACCTAACAACAACGTTTACAGCTCTGCGAAGTATGGTAGGACATTGATGGTTTTAGATGATTCGTGTAGGAGCACAATGGCCTTGGGTGTATGGGGTTGCAGTTGTGCGAAGTTTAGTGAAACAACGGCGATCGAATGATTCGTGTAGGGGCAACGTTCTGCGGCGTGTGGGAGTTATGGAGCTTGAAGCATAAATGGACAATGGAACTTCTTGGGTTGGTATTTTTCCATCTCCCTTAAAAGTGGGCCAACCTGGCTCGACTCTTTTTTTGAACAACCCATAGTGAGCCGGATTGGCTCACTTTGACAACTTTATTTCTACCAATCAAAGAAGCCTTTACTATTCAATAACTATAAATCTATCAGTGGTACTATAGCTATGTTCAGTCATCTACTAACTATAAGGCGTAGAAATATTATCCTACTACTTCCAAAAAATATTCTCCCAGTATCCTTCCTAACCACTCCCAAATTTTTTTATAACCCATGATTAATACCATTCAACCATCATCTATCCCTATTTCCATTTTTAATGGTGAAAACTATTATTTTTGGAGCACAAAAATGAAGACATACTTCATCTTCCAAGATTTGTGGGATACGATAAAAGAATGATTTTCTGCTCTAGCAGACGCCTCAACCCTTACCGTGGCTCAAACAAGGAGTTGAAGGAAAATAAACCAAAAAAAATTAAAAGGGCTATTTATTTTACAACAAGTCGTGACCGACAAATTTTTTTTAGAATAATGGTTGCTAAAATAGCCAAAGAAGCATAAACAACGCTGCAGGAGGAGTTCGAAGGAAGTGAAAAGGTGCACACTATAAAACTCCTAACTCTACAACATGAATTTGAATTATTAAAAATGAAGGAATCTGAGACCGTAAAAAACTACTATTCTAAGGTAAAAGAATTAGTTAACCAAAGAGAGCTTACAAGGAAAATTAATATTCTTGACAAGAAAATTGTCAAGAAAATTCTAATTATTCTTCACCCTAAATATAATTCAAGTGCGACAATGATTGAGCAAACAAAAGATCTATCTACCTTATTAGTGACAAAACTTATGGATCACTTGAAGCTTATAAGCAAATGTTGAATAGGTATGATGAGTATTGATCACTTGAAAATGCCTTTCAATCAAAGGTCAAATTACGGTCTCAGAATAAAATAAATGGGGAGGAAAAAAGAATAATGGACAAACTTTTAGAAATAAAGAGAATTCTAGAAATTTCTCCAAGAATGATCATGATGGATATCCTTCATGCAACATTTGCAAGAGGACAAATCATGCCAAGAAAGACAACCGATATTGTGGAAAGCGACAATATCTTCACTACAAGAAATAAATTTGGACATGTGGAGAAGTACTACCGCAAAAAAAAAAAAAAGCTTCAAGCAAACTTTGTTGAAGAGGATGATCGTGAGTAGCGTCTTTTTTATGCTACGTCCCAAGATTCCAGTAGAGAAACGAGTGAAAGCTGGTATTTGGATAGCGGCTGCAGCAATCACATGGCCAAAGATGCAAGCATCTTCAAGGATATTGACGAATTCATCAAAGTGAAATTCTGAATGGGGAACGACACTGTCGTTGAATCAAAAGGCAAATGCACCATTATGGTGGAGACAAAGAAAGATACATGACTTATTACTAGAGTCCTATTAGTTTCCAAACTCAAAGAAAATCTCTTGGGCATTGGCCAAGTGATGGAGAAAGGTCATGCTCTCCATTTCGAAGGAGACACGTGTAAAATACATGACAATAAAAAGCTAGAGATTGGTCGAGTAAATTTGGAGAAGAGGAATAGAAGTTTCCCAATAAGCTTAAGACAAGGCTTTAACATTGGCATGAAATAAGATATTGATGAGTCATGGCTTTGGCATAAAAAATTTGGCCACTTTTATACCCATGTCTTAAAGTTATTGTTGGCACTCATCCATTTCTTTTTAAAGATTTTGTGAATAGGATTATGAAATGGAAAAAGAGATAAGAAGTCGCCATTAATTTTATTAAAGAAAAATTAGAAAAACCTGAAAGATATGATCTAAAATAAATCGAGCAAGGTTCGGGAGTCGGTCATACACATGGAAGGATAGAGACTGAACCTCACAACACCCTTGATACACCCACTTAAAAAGTGGTTACCTTAGTTTTAATCATGCAAATTATTGATGATATTTAAATATTTATTTACCTCAAAATTAGAAGATTATTTGCAAGAAATAATCAAATTACAATTTATTTGCAAGAAAGAATCAAATTATTTACAAGGAAATTAAAAGTCATTTATAAGGGTTAATTATGAAAACTATTAATTTGACTTGTCAGGGATGGTCTCTACTCCTACGTATCCCCCGTGCAATAGGGAACTCAAAAGTCACGTAGTTCTTCTAAAAAAATAATTGATTGGTTGATGAATTTTAATTAGTTTATTTTTTAATTTTTATAAAAGATATGATTTGAACGCACAGGGTAAAAGAGAGCAGACTGAGTAATATATTTACCGTTACGATAATTTTAACAATTTTTTTTGTGTTATTTTTTATTTTTATATTACAATTAAAAAATGAGTGAACCAAAAAATATTTATAAAATAGATATAAAAATTAAAGTAAACAAACAAAATATTTTTTAGATTTATTATTTAAACATTTTCAAAGATAATATTTACTTACAAGATAAATATTTACAAGATCATAATTTTTAAACAAATAATACATTTACAACAAATATTGTGGGTTTTAAATCAAACATTAATAAAAATGAGATGAAATTGAATCACACAAATATTTACAATGACACCGTTAGCAAGCAAAAGTTATAATATTTTTTATTCAAACAAATATCCACAATTACAATAAGCGCATTAAATAAATTATTTACATTAAATTATTTTTAAAGTATAAAAATTATGCTAAAAATAAATTAAAAAATTGTCTTCTTTTGGTGAAAAATCAAAGGTATTCTCCGGGTGACAAAGTTATCCACTAATACCCATGGCTTGAAGTTGAATCCAAGATCATTGATTAAGCTGGAATAACTTTCTGGTAGCTCATTCACACACTTGGTGGTAAAAAATTATTTAATTGATAAAAATTATTTCAATGATAAAAAATTAAAATTAGAAAATAAAGATATTTGGATTTATTATGATAAAAAGTAATCAAAAATAATTTAAATGATGATTATTGTCACATTTTGTTATTATGCTTGTTTCTATTTTTTATATTTTAACATTAAATTATTGAAATCTCATTAGTAGCACGGGTTTTTGGTCAAATATAAAAAAACTAATTTTAAAACGAAAAAAATACAGATATATTCAAATTTATATTTTAAAATTTTTAAAATTAGTTCAATTAATGAAAAGGTAAAATAAATCTTTTCAACCATATAAAATACTCGAGTTTTGATTTTCTTCCCTCGAATTTTTTTATTTCATCCTTATGAAATATTTAAGCTATTTTTTTAGTCCCTACTATTAATTGCGGATGTGTCAAAGGAATTCTACTACATATAGGATTTGTGATTGTAATGGGCGTTTGACATGTCCATAATTAACAAAAGAGTTTACCGTAGGGACTAAAAAATAGCTTAAATATTTCATAACGATGAAATGAAAAAAAAAATTCAGGGACGAAAATCAAAACTCAAATATTTTATAGGGACGAAAATGTTAATTTACGCTAATAAAAATTATATTAATGATTATTCGGATCTTATATTTCTTTCAACCTTTCTCTTGATTTTATAATGAAGTTAAGTCTGTCCGTGTCTGGTGTTTTACATGGAAAAGGAGATATCTATACTTGATTTTTGAGTGTATGAGGTGTAGGGAAGAAGGATAAAAAAAATCAAACGAAAAGAGAAAATAAGAGATATGATGATTGATGTTATGGGAAAAGTAGAGAGAGATAGAAAAAGAATGTGAGTGTAGTATATAAAAATTAATGTGAAAAAACCAAAGTTGTTTTTACATGTATATTAACTGTGAATAATAAAAAATTTAATTAAAAATATGTAAAAAAGTTAGTTTGATTGTGAAAACAATATTTTAATTATAATAAAAATAGGATTTAATTGATATATTAGTGTAAAAAAAAATTTATACTATCATCTCCTGATATATTATCACATTAACATATTATTTAATGAATATAACTACTCAAGTGTCATCTATTTCCTACGGCTAATATTGATTACAATCTCTATACGTGTCCTCTCCCTGTTAAAAGAATTTCCCGCCTAAAACTCAATTAACATTTAAAAAGCCTTTATGCTTTCCGTCGTCTGTATCCAAAAAGTTATTCTCGGCTTTTCTCTCTCTTTCTTTCCTTTTTTTTTTTTTAGTTTTCACACTTCTAAGATCAAAGAGAATGCTTTTCTCTCTCTTTTCAAAAGTTTTCTTTTTATCAGACTTCTATTTTTGAATTACTTATTTAAAACACTTTTACTTATATATCTATCTATCTATTCATTTATTCTATTTTATTCTATCTATTCTATTCTATATATCTATCTATCTATTCTATCTATTTATCTATTCTATTTACTACTATTAATTTTGTTTACACAAGGGACACATGACAAGTGCTCAAGAAATTTTTTTTCCGCCTATTTCTCCTTCAACTACCATTAATTCTGTTTACACAAAGGACACATGTCAAGTGCTCAAGAAAATTTTTTCCCGCCTATTTCTCCCTCAAATTGCTTTCTCAAACAATTTCTTTTCCTCTCAAAAACATCACATCATCCTTTTTACTTTTTTTTTTATTTTATTATCAAAATTATATCTGCATTTATTTAGCTTCTATTGAAGTGTTTTTTTATTAATCACGGGTATCCTCCACGGGAGACTGACTTAATTATGTCGTTTTCTTTTTTTCTTTTATTTTTTTATCCCACTTTTCATTTTTTTTATTATGATAATAAAATATTTTCTGTTTACACAAGGGACACATGGTAATGCTCAAGAAATTTTTTTCCCGCCTATTTTTTCTCCCTCAACTACTATTAATTCTGATTACACAAGGGACACATGTCAAGTCCTCAAGAATTTTTTTTTCCGCCTATTTCTCCCTCAATTTGCTTTCTCAAACAATTTCTTTCCCTCTAAAAAATATCACATCATCCTTTTTACTTTCTTTTTATTTTATTATCATAATTATATCTGCATTTATTTAGCTTCTATTGAAGTGTTTTTTTATGAATCACGGGGGTCCTCCACGGGAGACAGTCTTAATCTTGTCGTTTTCTTTTTTCTTTTATTTTTTATCTCACTTTCATTTTCTTTTTTTATTATGATATTAAAATATTTTTCTCTCATTATTTGTTTTTATTAATATGTTTCACTATAAAAGAAATTTTTTAATTAACTGCAGGTATTCTCCACGGGAGACAGTCCTGTTCCTACCATTTTATTTTTTCTCACACATTAATTTTCTTTTTTATTATACTTTTTACTTTCTTTTTATTTCTTTTTATCAAAATTATATCTCCATTTATTTATCTTCTATTGTAGTGTTTTTTGTAACGCCCCCGAGCTTGCAGGACTGATGAAGGTCCCCACAAACCAACACTAGTCTTTCCAGTATGCTTTGTCCTCACTTGCACACTTTCCAGGAAACTTCCCAGAAGGTCACCCATCCCAGAATTGCTCCAAGCCAAGCACGCTTAACTATGGAGTTTTTATGTTATGGGCTTCCGAAATGAAGATGCATCTTGTTGGTATAGTTCTCCCCAACAATTTCCTTTAAGCTATTTTCAACTGTATAGTCCCATACCTGCACAGCCTCTAGATCCCTCTCATTCGGGTGTGGGCTCGGTTCATCCATGTGTCCCTTCTTGCTTAGAAGTCTGTCAGGAGCCGCTCCTTGTCCGTGCCTCTTTGCACCGGCGATCACTCCCCCCCCCTCATCAGCCTCCGGCTCTCACATGCCCACCAGCTTCCGCCTGGTTCGTCCCCGAACCACACCGTACTAGGAGAGGCTCGGCTCTGATACCATTTGTTTACTATCAGAGCCAGGTACACCCCTCCTACTGTTGATTGATTTCTTTACTGTTTGCTTTACTTAGTATGTTGCTTACCCTTTCTTTGATAAAGAAAGAGTAATGGCTGGGGGTAGGAACGATCGAGCGATGGCCGATGCCCTGATGGCCATGGCACAGGCGGTTGGCAACCTTAACCAACATCACGAGACGAATTGGCTTGCCCGGTTCCAGAGGAACCATCCACCTACGTTCCGTGGGGGTTATGACCCAGATGGAGCTGCCGATTGGATCTACGAGATCGAGAAGATATTCAGAGCGATGGACTGCCCTATGCTTCAGAAGGTGACTTTGGCAGCATTCATGTTATCTGGGGATGCCGGCTTCTGGTGGCAGAGCACCTGCCAGAGGATGATTAATGAGGGCATAACCCTGAGCTGGGATAACTTCAAGAGGTTATTCCTGGAGAACTACTTCCCACACGATGTGCGCATCAAGAAACAGATAGAGTTCCTAGATTTAAAGCAAGGGGATGGCACCGTGGCAGACTACGCATCAAGGTTCGAAGCACTTGTACGATTTTGCCCGACATATGAGGGGGCTGCCAATGAAGAATCCAAGGTCAAGTTTCTCAGCGGCCTTCGTCCGGAGATCAAACAAGTATTCAACTACCAGGGGATCACGCGCTTTTCACGAGCTGGTGAACAAGTGCAGGATTTATGATGAAGACAATCGGGCAAAGGCGGCACATTACAAGAGTGGAGGGCCTTTGAGGAGTCAGAACAAGTTCCAAGCAATTAACAAGGGCAAACCATATTCTCGAGCGACGGGAAATCCCAAGATTGGAAGTGGCAGTGGAGGCACAGTACAAAAGAAGAATTATGCTTCAACCATTGGTCAAGCGACAAAAGGTGGGGGTGTTGGTTTTACCACTCCTATTACTTGTTACAAGTGCGGAAAGGAGGGTCACCGAGCAAACCGATGCGGAGACAGAGAAATCACCTGCTACACCTGTCAGGAGAAGGGACATATCGCTCGTGATTGTCCTCAAAGGACACAAGGGGCATTAGCGGCAAGTGGAGATGCCAACGGAAGCGCCAGTAAACCTAAGGCTACTGGGAGAGTCTTTGCCTTGAGTGGTACTGAAGCTGCTCAATCCGAGGACTTAATCCAAGGTACGGGTTTCATTGCGGGTAATCCTTTAGTGATTTTATTTGATTCTGGTGCGACTCATTCTTTCATATCACATGCTTGTGTGTCTAAGCTTAAATTGCCTGTTTCCTCTTTGCCTTTTGTATTGAGTGTGGAAACGCCAGCTAGTGAGTCAGTCTTTACATCTAAGGTGTGCTTAAACTATTCTATTTCTGTTAATGATAGAAACTTCCTAGTTGATTTGATTTGTTTTCCTCTAAGTCAACTAGATGTCATTCTTGGTATGGACTGGTTATCGTCCAACCATGTCCTTCTAAACTGTGCTGATAAATCTGTTGTATTTGGTCACCCTGTTGAGTGTAAGAATAAGGATTTTATGACTGCCAATCAGGTAAAGGCGTCTCTAAGGGAAGATGCCCAGGTTTATATGCTTTTAGCTTCTTTGAAATCTGATAGTAGCGCTGTGGTGAGTGAGATACCGGTAGTGTGTGAGTACCCTGAGGTATTTGCTGATATTGTGTCTAGTTTACCGCCCGAGAGAGAGATAGAGTTTGCTATAGACTTAATGCCGGGTACTGGACCGATTTCAGCTACACCTTATAGGATGTCACCCATAGAGCTAGCAGAACTTAAGAAGCAATTAGAAGACTTGTTAGAGAAGAAGTTTATAAGGCCTAGTGTGTCACCCTGGGGAGCGCCTGTCTTGTTTGTTAAGAAGAAGGATGGTAGCATAAGGTTATGTACAGATTACCGCCAGCTTAATAAGGTAACCATTAAGAATAGATATCCTTTGCCTAGGATAGATGACTTGATGGATCAGCTAGTGGGGGCATGTGTGTTTAGCAAGATAGATCTTAGATCAAGCTATCATCAGATCAGGGTTAAGGAAGAGGATATACCTAAGACTGCATTTAGGACTAGGTATGGACATTATGAATATCTGGTAATGCCTTTCGGTGTGACGAATGCTCCTGCAATTTTTATGGATTACATGAACAGGATTTTTCACCCTTATTTGGATAAATTTGTAGTTGTCTTCATCGATGATATACTAATTTATTCCAAAACTAAGGAGGAGCATGAGGAACATCTAAAGGTAGTACTTCAGGTTCTTAAGGATAAACAGCTGTATGCTAAGATGTTCGAGTGTGAGTTCTGGTTAGAACAAGTAAGTTTCTTAGGTCATGTAATTTCTAAGGGAGGTGTAGGCGTAGATCCTTCTAAGGTAGAGGTCGTTCTTAAGTGGGAGGCTCCTAAGTCTGTGAGTGAGATTAGAAGTTTCCTTGGTTTGGCTGGGTACTATAGAAGATTCATAGAAGGGTTTTCCAAGTTAGCTTTGCTTTGACCGAGTTGACTAGGAAGGGAGTTGCCTTTGTGTGGAATAGTAAGTGTGAGACTAGTTTCCAAACCCTTAAGGAGAAGTTGACTAGTGCACCAGTGTTAGTGTTGCCCGACCTTAGCAAATCTTTTGTAGTATACTGTGATGCCTCTAAGATGGGTTTAGGTGGGGTGTTGATGCAAGAGAGTAAAGTAGTAGCCTATGCTTCTAGGCAATTGAAAACCCATGAGAGAAACTATCCTACCCATGACCTAGAGTTAGCAGTCGTAGTGTTTGTGTTGAAAATTTGGAGACATTATCTGTATGGTTCCCGATTTGAGGTTTTTAGTGACCATAAGAGCCTTAGATATTTGTTTGACCAGAAAGAGCTGAATATGAGACAGAGGAGGTGGTTAGAGTTCCTTAAGGATTATGATTTTGAGTTAAGTTACCATCCCAGTAAGGCCAATGTGGTGGCTGATGCCTAGAGTAGGAAGTCTATCCATGTTAGTTCCCTAATGATTAAGGAGATGGATCTTTTAACCCAGTTTAGGGATCTGAGTTTAGCTTGTGAGATGACCTCTGAGAGCGTGAAGCTAGGAATGACCCGGGTAAGTAATGACTTGTTGAAGGATATTAGTAAAGCCCAGTTAGAGGATCCATTTTTGGTTAGTAGGCGAGAGGCTATAGAAGGAGGTAATGGTGGAGATTTTGTGATAGGTTCTGATGGGGTAGTAAGATTTGGAGACCGGGTGTGTGTGCCTAGTGAACCTACCATTAAGCGTTTAGTGCTAGAGGAAGGTCATAGAAGTAAGCTTAGTTTCGACCCAGGATCAACTAAGATGTATCAGGATTTGAAGAAAGTATTTTGGTGGCCTAGGATGAAGAGAGACATAGAGGAGTTTGTGAGTGCCTGTTTAGTGTGCCAAAAGTCTAAGGTAGAACATCAAAAGCCTTCAGGATTGCTTCAACCCTTAAGTATACCTGAGTGGAAGTGGGATAGTATATCCATGGATTTTATAGTTGCCTTGCCTAAGACCGTGGAAGGACATGACTCAATCTGGGTTATTGTGGATAGGTTAACTAAGAGTGCACATTTCCTTCCCATTAAAATTAGGTACCCCTTGGAGAGACTAGCTCAGCTGTACATCAGTGAGATTGTGAGGTTGCATGGCATACCATCTAGCATTGTTTCAGATAGAGATCCCATGTTTACCTCTAGAGTTTGGGAGAGTCTACAGCAGGCTTTAGGGACCCAGCTTAGGCTTAGCTCTGCTTACCGCCCTCAAACTGATGGTCAGACCGAGAGAACCATTCAATCCTTAGAGGATTTGCTTAGAGCTTGTGTGTTAGACCAAGGGGGTAGTTGGGATAGCTTCTTACCTTTGATAGAGTTCACCTATAACAATAGTTTTCACTCTAGCATAGGTATGGCGCCTTATGAGGCATTATATGGTAGAAGGAGTAGAACCCCTTTATGTTGGTGTGAGCTGGGTGAGAGTCTTGCATTAGGACCTGAGATAGTGCAACAGACCACCGATAAGGTTAGGATAATCCAGGAGAGGATGAGGACAGCCCAGAGTAGGCAGAAGACTTATGCTGATAGGAGAAGGAAGGAGTTAGAGTTCAAAGAAGGGGACCATGTATTCCTGAAAGTCACTCCGTGGACTGGGGTTGGTAGGGCATTAAAGTCTAAAAAGCTTACACCTCGATTCATTGGTCCTTGCCAAATTCTTAAAAAGTCGGCAATGTTGCCTACCAAATCGCTTTACCTCCACATTTGTCCAATCTTCATAACGTTTTCCACGTTTCTCAACTCCGGAAATACGTACACGATCCTTCGCATGTGATTGAGTCGGATCATCTTGAAGTTAAGGAAAACCTGACAGTGGAAACCATGCCGGTGAGAGTTGAGGATTGGAGAATGTGACACCCTTCTACCCCATACTCTTATATGTTTAATAAATTGAATTATGGAAAAGGCAACGTCCCACGATGGGTAAAAGGTTTACAAAACTCTCTTTCCAAAAACCTCATTAGTTCAAAACAACTTAGTTAAAACGAAATAAAACTCAATTATAATCCAACACTCCATCCATCAATCAATCAGGTTAACACCTCAGAAGCTTAGTAAACTCATAACTCACCCAATAAATCATTAATATACATCCAATCAATCATAAATCAACAATTTATATCATTCATTCACAATTATACATACATCAATACTATTATACTCTTAGGCTACTACCCAAGCACCCCTACATGCATATACAAGCAACACCCTCTCCCCCACCGTACCTTAGAGTTGACGATCATAAACGAAAAGATAGAACTCCCTTGCTAATCTACTCTGCGATACCTCCTCCTTGTGGAATCGTTTCTCCCCTCCTTAAGGTTTCACTCTCTAACGTTTTGAAAAATAAGGATTAGGGTGAATTAGTAACCCCTCCTCCTTACTTAAATACTTAACTGGGTTGGACCCACCCTCAACCCACTCATTCTTATTTTATTAAATAACATTATTCATAAAAATATTAATATTACTAATATTATATTTTATTCCTCTCACTTAATCAATTAAAATAATAATACTATTATTTTTTTTTCTTTTATTTTATTTATTCATTTATATTAGGAATTATTAGGATATTATAAAGTCCTTATCCATCTATATTCAAATTTAAATTCAAATCTTATAATTAAATCTTATCCTAAATTGTATTGATTCCTATCTTTAATCCTCGTGATCTCAATATCCCTATTTAGAATCTGATCCTAATTTAAAATACTAACCATGTCTCTCTCGTAAGATTATCATTACTAATCCTGATATTATTTTATTAATATAATAATTACTATATTTATAACAATTAATGTTAATTGTAATCTTATGATTTATCTCTTAATAATATTATCATTATATTCAATATGACCATATTTGATTAAGATCCTAATAATCTAACGTCTCTCCTACTATTTATAATATTATATTATTATTATCTCATAAATACAGGTATATTAATATTTACTATTATTAATGTGTAACTTCTATTTTTATAGCTAACGTTATCGAAATATAATTATACGTATTTAAATTATATTTCTAAATTTTCTAAATTTTGGGATGTTACATTTTTTTTATGAATCACGAGTATCCTCCACGAGAGGCAATTTTAATCATATCGTTTTCTTTTTACACAAGGGACACATGTCAAGTGCTCAGGAAAAAATTTTCCCGCCTATTTCTCCCTCAATTGGTTTTCTCAAACAATTTCTTTTCCTCTAAAAAATATCACATCATCCTTTTTACTTTCTTTTTATTTTATTATCAAAATTATATCTGCATTTATTTAGCTTCTATTGAAGTGTTTTTTTTATGAATCACGGGTATCCTCCACAGGAGATCGTCTTAATCATGTCGTTTTCTTTTTTTCTTTTATTTTTTTTATCTCACTTTCATTTTCTTTTTTTATTATGATATTAAAATATTTTCTCTCATTATTTGTTTTAATTAATATGTTTCACTATAAAAGAATTTTTTTAATTAACTGCAGGTATTCTCCACGGGAGACAGTCATGTTCCTACTGTAACATCCTAAATTTTATTAGGATAAATATTAATTAAATTAAATAGATTAATTAAGAAAATAATTAATTTAATGGGAAATAAATAATAGGAGTATTGCTATTATTAGTTTTATTTCGTAAAGATAATTTTAATTGAAAATAGAATAATGGGGGGTGAGAGTGGGCCCAAGCCCAATTAGTTATTTCAGTAAGGAGGGGTTAACAGAGTACCCTAATCCTTATTCGTATCATTCGTCAGTAAGCGAAACGCTAAGGAGGGGAGAAACGGAGTCTCAAGAGAGAGCTGTTGTAGAGTGAACGCAAAGAATCCAAGAAATGACTTCATTGCTATGATCAAAGCTTCGCTTAAGGTGCGGTGGGGGAGAGGGTATTGCCTGTATATGCATGTAGGGGGTACTTAGGTAGTAATCTAAGATGTATAATTCGAATTTATGAATGAATAACTGAGAATGATGATATAATCTGGTGATTGATGATTTATTGTATGTGTATTGGCGAATTATTGAATGAGAGTAAAGATGATATTGAAGATAATTGAAAAAAGGGTGATTTGGGATTGAGAAATTGGGGTTTTGATGAATTGATGGTATAATCTGTAATAGATTGATGATTTATTGAGTATTTGATGTTATTAATGAGTATGAATGATGTTTAGACGAAAAAGACTGATTAGGGATTGATTGGATGGGTTTAGAGGGGTGAGAAATCGTGAAATCTGCGATCTGCGTCGCGGGTAATCGATTACCAGATGTGGTAATCGATTACCAGAGTGTTCTGGGCAACCCAGAAGCACTGTTTGCTTGCTGGTAATCGATTACCAGAGAGTTTGTTTGCGGGTAATCGATTACAGGGGTGCTGTAATCGATTATCAGAGAGTTTGCTTGCGGGTAATCGATTACAAGGGGGTTGTAATCGATTACCAGAGACCTTGTTTGTGGGTAATCGATTACTAGAGGTTGGTAATCGATTACCAGAGTGGATTTTGAGATCCTAACTGTTTGATGATGATTGATGTTGTTTGAGAGTACTTTATAATGAGTATTGTGTTGATGATTAATGATGTTTGATGAGGATTGCGATGCTTATGATGATGAATAATGATGATATTTGATGATGAGTGTGATGATGTATTATGATGATAATTGATGATGAGTGTGATGATGATAATGATGTCGGTGTATATCACCTTATTATGATGATGTTTAATGATGAGCATATTGATGTATGATGATGATGATGATAAGTGTATATCACTTTATAATGATGATGTTTGATGATGAACATGTTAATACATGATAATGATGATTTATGATGATGGTATATATCACCTTTTGATGATGATGTTATCTAAGTTGTGCGGGCCCATAGAGGGGGGTACAACTTAGGAGAGATGCCTTGAGCATCTGTGATGAGACCTGAATTGTGCGGGCCCATAGAGGGGGTACAATTCAGGAGGTGAACTGAGTTGTGCGGGCCCATAAAGGGGGTACAACTTAGGGGATCAAGATGGGGCGTTCGATGCACAGGCCCATAGAGGGGGTGCAACCTAGGAGTGATTGTACGGGCCCATAGAGGGGGTAAACCTAGGGTCGAATGTCGTTGTGCGGGCCCATAGAGGGGGTACAACCTATCGGATAGTGTGTGGTAACACCGGTAGATTATCTTGATACTAACTAGAGTGATTGACGAGGTGCACCCATTGTGTGGAGTTCCAAGTCATGATCTTTGGGTAGATGATGAGAGGAGTATTGATGTACGATGATAATGAGTATGATGAAATATGAATGGCGTTATGATGATAATGAGTATGATGATATATGAATGATGTTATGATGATAATGAGTATGATGATATATGAATGATGTTACGACGATAATGAGTATGATGATATATGAATGACGTTATGATGATGATGAGCTTGGTAAACGTATAATGGATAGATTTATGTGTTATAAATAGGAATGATGGTAGGGCATGTATATGTTGATATAGATGATTAAATATATGTTGAGTTTAGATGAATGTTATTGATTGGTGATTTTAATGTATTGATGGTATGATGTAATGATGTTGTGGGCGAGGATGAGTATTCTCTATGTGTATGTATGGGTAGTATTCCTTTTCCTCACCGTATTCTGTGGATGTATTTTACAAGTATTGATGAGGACACAACTGGTGTCGATTATGAATAAAAGAGTATGCTCTGATAGATGTGACATCAGGGTGTGCTTGGGGGTTTTACCATGTTCCTAGATTAGGAGTATTTTTATGAACTTCTGGATGCCTTGTATGGCAGGAGATTATTAATTGTTTTTATTCCTATGGAGATTTTCGCTGTTTATAATTGATTTATATTTGGAGTTTGAGTTCATTTAATAAAGTCGTTTTCAAACTATGAGATTTATTATAAGAGTGATTGTAAACCTTTTTACCTAACGTGGGACTTTCCCTTTTCTAAACTGCAATTTCTTTAATATATAAGAGTATGAGGTAGAAGGGTGTCACACCTACCATTTTATTTTTTTCTCACAGATTAATTTTCTTTTTCTATTATCCTTTTTACTTTCATTTTTATTTTTTTTATCAAAATTATATCTCCATTTATTTAGCTTTTATTGTCGTGTTTTTTTATGAATCACGAGTATCCTCCATGGGAGGCAGTCTTAATCTTGTCGTTTTTTTTCTTTTATTTTTTTTAACTCACTTTCATTTTTTTTATGATATTAAATAATTTCTTTCATTATACGTTTTTATTATTATGTTTCACTAAAAAAGAAATTTATTGATAAACTATGGATACTATCCACGGGAGACAGTCATGTTCCTACCATTTTATTGAAACTCACACATTAATTTTATTTTTTTTTTCATCTTTTTCACTTTTTTTTATTTTTTTATCAAAATTATATCTCCATTTATTTTCACGTGTATCCTCTACGGGTGACAGTCATAATCCTGTTGTTTTCTTTTTTCTTTTTATTTTTTTATCTCACTTTCATTTTTTATTATGATATTAAAATATTTTCTCTCATTATTCGTTTTTATTAATATGTTTCACTATAAAAGAAATTTTTTAATTTATTGTGAGTATTCTTCACAGGAGACAGTCCTGTTCCTACCATTTTATTTTTTTTCACACATTAATTTTCTTTTTCTATTATCCTTTTTACTTTCTTTTTATTTTTTTTATCAAAATTATATCTCCATTTATTTAGCTTCTATTGTAGTGTTTTTTTATGAATCCCGAGTATCTTTCACGGGAGGCAGTCTTAATCCTGTCGTTTTCTTTTTTCTTTTATTTTTTTTTATCTCACTTTCATTCTCTTTTTTATTATGATATTAAAATATTTTCTCTCATTAATCATTTTTATTAATATGTTTCACTAAAAAAGAAATTTTTAATTAACTGCGGGTATTCTCCAGGGGAGACAGTCCTGTTCGTACCATTTTATTTTTTCTCACACATTAATTTTCTTTTTCTATTATCCTTTTTACTTTCTTTTTATTATTTTATCAAAATCATATCTCCATTTATTTAGCTTCTATTGTAGTGTTTTTTATGAATCAAAGGTATCCTCCACGGGAGGCGGTCTTAATCTTGTCGTTTTCTTTTTTCTTTTATTTTTTTTATTTCACTTTCATTTTCTATTTTTATTGTGATATTAAAATATTTTCTCTCATTATTCGTTTTTATTAATATGTTTCACTAAAAAAGAAATTTTTTAATGAACTGCGAGTACTCTCCACGGGAGACAGTCCTGTTCCTAGAGGTGTTCGCGGTTCGGTTTGGATCGATTTTGAGGTAAAAAATCATCCAATCTGATCATTGCGGTTTTATCATTTCATCATCCGATTGTGTTTGATATTTTTTTCCAATCCGATCCAATTTAAATTTGATTGGATTGGATCGATTTTCGGTTTTTTAAAGTGACAATAAATATTTGATTAAATTGATAAAACAATGAAGTAATTAAAAAAAATTATTTTATTTTAGAGATTATTGTATAATAAAAAATAAATGTTTGTTTGGCTACAATCATAAAAAAACACTTTATTTTCTACAATAAATGCTTTCACATTTTTTAATAAATGCATTCACATTGTTAAACAGTTTTCTCTCTCTTCTATTTTAACTGTTTTTTTTTCAAAAAGCAACTCTAAGTTGCTTCTTAAAAAAGCAGAAAACTGATTATTTTCTGATTCTGATTCTTGAAAAAATTTTAGACAAACATCTTAAAAATTCATATAAGTGATTTTTTTAAAAAGAAGTGATTCTTTTAAGAAATAATTTTAAACAAACGGACTCATAGTAAACATTTTCTTATTAGAAGTTACATTTATTAAAATTAATATAAAATTATATAAAAAGAATGACATGAAACGTGAAAACTAAATTAAAACTAATTTTATATTGATATATTTATAGAAATATTAACATGATATTAGATAATAAAATCATAAAAAATATATTAGTATAAGTATTTTTACAGTTATATATGTATATAAGTATAAATATATGATTATTTTATAAGTAATAATATATGTATATATAAGTTCGGTTTGGATTGCTTTTAAACATAGGATCCAAAAACCAATCCAATCCAATCAAAAATTTCGGTTTTTGCGGTTTGCGATTTTTTGGATTTTGGTTTAATTCAGTTTTCGATTTTTCGGTTTGATTTTTGCGGTTTACATTGGATTGGATTGGATATGAACACCCCTATTTCTTGCTATTTTATTGAAACTCACATTAATTTCTTTTTTATCATCTTTCTTACTTTCTTTTTATTTTTATCAAAATTATATCTCCATTTATTTTCATGGGTATCCTCCACTGGAGGCAGTCATAATCCTGTTGTTTTTTTTTTCTTTTATTTTTTCATCTCACTTTCATTTTTTTATTATGATATTAAAATATTCTCTCATTAGTCATTTTTATTAATATATTTCACTATAAAAGAAATTTTTTTAATTAAATGCGGGTATTCTCCACGGGAGACAGTCCTGTTCCTACCATTTTTTTTCTCACACATTAATTTTCTTTTTCTATTATCCTTTTTACTTTCTTTTTTTTTTATCAAAGTTATATCTCCATTTATTTTGCTTCTATTGTAGTGTTTTTTTATGAATCACGGGTATCCTAATCGGGAGGCAGTATTAATCCTGTCGTTTTCTTTTTTCTTTTATTTTTTTAATCTCACTTTCATTATCTTTTTTTATTATGATATTAAAATATTTTCTCTCATTATTCATTTTATTAATATGTTTCACTATAAAATTTTTTTTTAATGAACTGCGGGTATTCTCCACGGGAGACAGTCCTGTTCCTACTATTTTATTTTTTTCTCACACATTAATTTCTTTTTTATTATCTTTTTTACTATCTTTTTATTTTTTTTATCAAAATTATATCTCCATTTATTTAGCTTCTATTGCAGTGTTTTTTTTTCTTTTTGTTTGTTTTTAATTAATCATTCACTTATAATATCATTCTTCTTCATTCTCACGTTTGTAAAGTGATCTTCCACGGGAGACAGTCTTAATCTTGTCATTTTCTTTCCCTCTAAAAAACATCACATCATCCTTTTTACTTTCTTTTTATTTTTTATCACAATTATATCTCCATTTATTTAGCTTCCATCGTAGTGTTTTTTTTATGAATCACGGGTATCCTCCAAAGGAGGCAGTTTTAATCCATTCGTTTTCTTTTTTCTTTTATTTTTTATCTCACTTTCATTTTCTTTTTTTATTATCATATTAAAACATTTTCTCACATTTTTTTTATTAATATGTTTCATTATTAAAGAATTTTTTTTAGGATCTGCGGGTATTCTCCACATAAGACGGTCCTGTTCCTACCATTTTATTTTTCTCACACATTAATTTTATTTTTTTATTATTATCATATCACACTTAATGTACATAAACACATTTATTATATTTTCTACCGTGTGTTTTTATGTAACAAAAAATCCAAAATGGACTATAACAAAAATTGTATCATCCATTTTACTTTCTTTTCATTTTTTTTTTATCAAAATCATATTTTCATTTATTTAGCTTCTATTGTAGTGTTTTTTCTCCTTTTTGTTTGTGTTTTAATTAATCATTCACTTATAATATCATTCTTCTTCATTCTAACGTTAGTAAAATGATTTTTTATGAATCACAGGTATTATCCACGGGAGACAGTCTTAATCCTGTCATTTTCCTTTTTCTTTTATTTTTTTTATCACACTTTCGTTTTTTTTTTATTACGATATTAAAACATTTTCTCTCATTATTTGTTTTTATTAATATCTTTCATTATGAAAGAATCTTTTTATGAACTGCGGGTATTCTCCACGGGAGACAGTCTCGTTCCTATCATTTTATCTATTCTATTTACTCTATATTAAAATTGTTCCCACAGTACATGTGTCGTGTTTTCAAACTTCCGTTTTTTTCTTTTTTGATTTTTTATTCTCAATTTAGTAATGGTTTTTTATGAAATAAATAACAGGTATCCTCCACGGGAAAGTCTTGCTTTTGTCGTTTTCTTTTATTTCTATCGCACTTTTGTTTTGTTTTCTTTTATTATATTAAATCATTTTTTCTAATTATTCGTTCTTATAATTTGTTTTATTATTATAAGAGTAATTTTTTAATGAACCACATGAGACAGTCTTATTCTTACCATATTTTTTTTCTTTTTTTCTCATACATTAATTTTCTTTTTTATTATTATATTAAAATATATTCTCTTAATATAAGTATTTATTATAACTAATATTTTATCCCGGAGCAACATAAATCATACTATCAAGGCTTAAATATCATTTTGGTCCATACATTTTTCCGTGTTTTTTGTTTTAGTCTCTGCCAACTTTTTTTTTTAAATTTAGTCCCCACTTTTTCAAATGTATGTTATTTTAGTCCATGACACTTTTGATTTTAGTTCTTGCCAACTTTTTGTGTTTTTGGTTTTAGTCCCTCCCAACTTTTTTTTTTAATTTAGTCCTCACTTTTTTAAATGGATGTTATTTTAATCTCTGCCAACTTTTTACGTTTTTTTTAGTGCACTAATTAAATCCAAATTCGTTGGCTTCATGCTCTTTGCTGCCCTAACCTAAGTGAGGAGAAGTTTTTGAGCTTTTGGATCTCATTATATTTAAAAAAAAAAAAAAAAGATAGATAGATAGATATATTTGTTTTTCTCCCAGCAACCCAAAGCGAAAACTTCGCCATGTCGCTGCATTAATTTTCAATAAGCCATAGAAAACTTCTTGCCATTGACGATTAGTCACAGGAAGTGATTCTGCCGTCATAGCTGTTCGATCAACCTCTAATGGAATGGTTCACCCTCAAGAAGACGAGCATCAGCAGGTATAAAAGTTGAAACTCTGCATAGTCTTGTGTGGAATCTTCTTGTTCATTTATTAATACAATGGTCACATGGATGCCTATAATTTGCACTATTTCCAGCTTAACATCTATTATAATCAATATATATATATATATATATGCATGTTAGCCTCATATTTTTCCAACGACCAATATGCTAAGATATATTGCTCATTACAGGAAAACAACGCATCTCATCAATTTACAATATGTGAGTGTGTTTGATAAGACAGTGGATAAGTTAATTGAAATAGAACTTTAAATTTGTAAATTATGAAACATTTTAAAGATAAAATTGTAAGGAGCAATTTTAGAAATCTTGAAATGCTAGTAGCGTCTAAAAAACAATAGCAGCTACCAAAAAAACTCTACTTTGTTGAAATGGTTTAACAAGTTTTTAAACTACCAATTTCAGCTTTTAGTTAGCTGGAATGACATGTCATATACACTTTGAAACTTGACAATATGTGCACACATCATGTTTTGGTTTAATCATCAACCTAATGGCAGTTTTGACCTTTGAGAATGACTGCTAGTATATGTATTTAAATTGACATTGAATCTCATGTGAGTTGCAGAGGTTTCAAATTATTACTTTTTACTCTTAAGTCTTCATCCCTTCTTTCCAATGGATTTGTACTCAAATTATTGTCATGTAACGTAAGTCAGGAAATGATAAAATCCCAATTAGGATATTATTTGCAACTAGAAATTTGAGTGAAAAGTTTCAACGTTTTCATTGCTAGACTAGATGTTTACATTATGATTTCCGTAGAAAAGTGTATCTATACAACTGTCAAAATTTGATGCCACATATATGAATGGCTAACTAGTGATTGAGGATGTTAAGTAGGGAAACTCTGATTTTAATCAAACGTCTAAATAGAAACTCAAGCCCTTCTTCCAAGTCTTGAATGCATGACTCCAGTTTCTCCAAGTGGGTTTGCAGATTACTGCTGTTGTCTGATTTGCATGCCATGTGAAGTACAGAGGACTGCAATGCTGCATCCAATTGGGAAAATTCACTTTCATCAGCTACTTGTGGGCAGCCTGTTCTTTTGGTGCGGATTAGCTTGGAAACCAATTGGTTTTGCTTGTGTTGATCCAGAGATAAAGTTCAACAATGACTCAAATATGGAAAGAGTGACTATTTCAACATCTTTTAACAAGCTAACTAAGGCCAAGGTTTGTTGGTCTTTGATGTTAGAAGAGAAGTTTCCTTTTTTGGCAGCAGTAGCCTTCAAATTCCCCAAGGCTTTGAGGATGGCCTTTCTGACCACTTTCCTGGAAGTCAAGAACTTTTTATCCTCTGCTGTGATCCCCATTTCTTCTCCCCTTTTTCTTCTCATAATTGATTGAAATTCACGCATGCACTCCTTTGTATGCAGTAGAGAATCTTTGGCTGCTGTGCACACATCTAGGAGCCTCAAAGATCCATCCAAAAGCTCATCAACCCATGATTCTTGTGGTTCATGGAGAAGGGCTTCTTGGGTGAGGGGAAGCTGGACCAATTTTTCAACACATTCAAGCAGATCTTGCAAGCCTCCTAGTTTATGGCTTAGCAAGGATGATGAAGAAGAGGTTTCTTGGGAAGATCTAATTAACCAATCCAAGTGTTCATTGCATTGCAGAATGATGGGGTGAGGTCTAGAGGGCAAGCTGTTTGAGCGAGCATGGAAATTGGACTTTGTGTTCAAAGGAGAGGCTGCCATTATTCTTCAACAGAAGAGATGACTTGAGATCAAATGTAGAATTGATCAGCTGAGTCTGTGGATCTGCCTTCCTTCCATTGCCACATGCTCAATATATATAATGAGGATTAATTGAAGAGGCAAGGAATCACATCACATGTCACATCTTAAACAAACATAAACATCAATGAGTGCTAACTAATCAAGATTTGGATCTAAACATAAGCTCATGTATGTTAGTGCAATGTCTCCCACAAGGAATCTTCTGAAATATTATTTGTCTTAGTCTTAATTAATATGCAGCACACGATTGGCAACTATTATATTAGCAATTAATTTCTAAAAATAATTATATTTAATTGTGCCACCCCTTGTGTGCATGTGTAGACTAGTTAGATGGCTAAAACAAAGGCTTGGGTCTCGCTGGTTATGGGGTGCAACTCTGCATCTGGTGTTCTCACTGCTCATGGTATCTGAGGGGACAAAAGGAATCTCATGTTCCCAAATCTCTGTGAGTTCTAATTAATGTAAATCTGTATCTTGAAATAATCGCAGAAATTTGTAATGTTTAGAGCAATGTCTCCCACAAGGAAGCTCTCCAACTCATACATCTTTTTTTTTTCCTCCCTCACTTGCATGATAATCACACGGTTGTTGGTATTACTATATAACCGGCCCACGAATGGCATTAATACAATCAGTTGCTTCATGATTAATTTTTGCAAAGAAAATGGAATATGATAAACAAATATCAGTGAGTCCCAATTAATTTAACTTCAAATCTATCCATATCACAGAAATGTCTCCCACAAGGGAAGCTCTTCAACTCTCGAATACGTCTAATTATTTTCTCCCCAACTTTCATGATTATCATTTGTATTATATATATCTAACCAGCCAGTGGTTATTTGGTTAGTTAAATGACATCCTTGCAAGTTGCTGATATAAAAGTTGAAACTCTACACGGTCTTATCTGGAGTAGGAGCTATTCTCTTCTTAAGTCAATTAGGAGCAAGAGGAATCTTCTCGGTCACATATGGATGGCTATCGTTTGCATTTTATCCAACTTAACATTTGTTAATTAATCAACATTAATATAAATGCATGTTGGCTTCTTCTTTTTTTTTTTTTTGTCAATGAGCTATATACCTTTAAGACATAATACTTCTGCAAAAACTTTTAACAACTAAGGAAGAAAATGTTTGTTTTAGAGAGAGAAAAAAAATTGTGACACTCATGGGGGGAAATTGAGTAATTATAATTTGATCCTTAGATAATATATATTCAGTAAAAAAGAGATTTAATTACATTTATGTACAATTTTGTGGCACTCTTGGGGGGAAAATTGAGTCCACAAAAGTTGTGTAGATATTCTATGCTTAATGGTTGAAGATGTTGAGAAGGGAAACTCTGTTTCTAATTAGTTTTCTTGAGAGCTGCTCAATTCCTATTTCTAGATCCTGAATGCACATCTCCAAATTTTCCATGAGGCTTTGAAAATTATCAATAGATGAAGCCTTGTGACTGATGAGAGACTGCAAAGCTGCATCCACCTTTTCAAATTCATTTGTGTCTGAATCTTGAGAGTCACAAGTAACTCTCCTAGTCTGCATCAACTTGGATACTGCTGACCATTTGCTTCGTTTTGAGTGTCCATTCAGGTCAGATATGAACAGGAACAAATGTTCCAATGAGCTCAGGGTGACTGCTTCTGCTTCTATTAAGAAGCTAAGCATAGGTGAAATTTTGCTGTCTTTGTTTGAGGAAGAAGCTATGAGCTCATGTTTCATTCCTTTCAAATTTTCCAAGGCCTTTCAAATTGTCTTCTTTGTCTCCTTCCTTGAAACCAAGTACATTTCACCATCAATTGTGAATCCAGTTTCTTGGCCTCTCTTTCTTCTGATGACTGACTGAAGCTTTTGCATGCTTTCCCTTGATTGCTGTAAGCAATCTTTAGTGGTACTACAGATATCCAAGAGCCTCAAAGACCCTTCTAGTAGGTCATCAACCCATTTTTCATTGCACTCTTGAGCTAAGGTTTGTTGCTCATTTGGCAATTGCAGCAACTTGTCAATGCAATCATGCAAATCCTGCATGTCATTAAGTTTGTGGCTCAGTGAAGATGATGACAATGAAGAAGTGGCTTCAGAATCCTTCAATCTTTGCAAATGCTCCTCTAATTGTGATATGAATGGATGAGCTGCAGAAGGCAAACTGTTGCAGCGAGTATGCAGAGAGCTCTTTGTGTTTGTTTCAATGACTGTCAGTTTTTCTTCTCAGAGAACTAAGGGTTAGAAGGTTATAATATATATAGAGTTTTCTCAGAGCCTGAGTTTTAGTGGTTGGCTTTTGCTTGGTATATAAGCATATAAAATTAAGGGAGACAAGAAAATATTTTTTTCCCTCAAATGTCACCTAATGAGTATGCAATTATATTATCTTGATTTGGATCTCAGCTTTCTTGCTATTGTCCTGCAATGCTTCCCATGCACCCTGCTTCCAACTCATCCATCAATTTTTAACTTGGCATTACATGGATAATGGCATCTTTGCAGGTTGCTAATATAAAATTTCAATCCCTGCAGATCATGCATCATAATGGTAATGTTATCTTTTGTTTGCAGGAAGGGAAGCTATTCTATTCTAAAATCGCATGTTATTTTTCAACTTGTCTGCCTTAAGTGGATCAATTAGGGGCAAGAGGAATCTTCTTGTTCAGGTATTGATACAATGATTCCATAATGATGGCTATATTTTGCATTTTCCCCAACGCCTTATCTATTAATTAATCAATATTGATATACATGCATGTTAGCTCCAGATTTATAATGATTCTTTGATTATATACTAATTTGCTTGTCCTCATTACATGAACACAACCAGCTTATTCTTCGCTATCCTTTGCATTAAAAAGCTTGAGAACATGTGCAAGCATTTTGATTTAATCATCAACCTAATGGCAGTTTTAAGATTGACAGCTAGGATATGCATTCAAATTGATCTTGAGTATCATGTGGGTTCAGCACCTTAATTTGCAGAAGTTTCAAATTATATTATTTTACTCCTCCCCCTCCTCCTCTTTCATCCTTCACTTTATTTTTGCAGAGAAAAGGAGAAAAATTAGCAACATGGCATTGGTACCTATAACATGTTTACAAATGCAAAATGCATAATTGACTATAACATTTATAGGTGGACTAAATAAAAAGAAAAGGTTATTAAACTGTTACTTTTCTTCATTTGTGACTCTTGGAAATGAAAAAAATTGTTTACAGATTTATACTCTTTCCTTTCACTTGTTTTAATGTGGATACTGGATATTGAGAAGAAAAATGGAAATTGAAATATGAGATTTTGAGATAGATGTTGAAGTAACACTAATTTGATCCTTAAATAATTTATATTCAGTAAAAGAAAAATTTAATCACATTCATGTACAATTGTGTGACACTCATGGGGGAAAATTGAGTGCACAAAAATTCATATAGACACTATATTAGTGATTGAAGATGTTGAGAAGGGAAACTCTGTTTCTAATTAGCTTTCTTGAGAGGTTCTCAATTCCTATTTCTAGATCCTGAATGCACATCTCCAAATTTTCCATATGACTTTGGAAGCTCTCGATTGATGAAGATTTGTGACTGGTGAGAGACTTCAAAGCTGCATCCACTTTTTCAAATTCATTTGTGTTTGATTCACAAACTGCTCTTTTAGGCTGCACCAACTTGGATATAGCTGACCATCTGCTGTTCTTTGGATGTCCTTTTGGGTCAGAAACAAAGAGTAACAAATGTTCTAATGAGTTCAGGGTGACTGCTTCTGCATCTTTTAAGAATCCAAGCATGAGTGAAGTGTTGTTGTCTTTGCTTGAGGAAGAAGCTATTAACTCATTTTTCATTGCTTTCAAATTTCCCAGGGTCTTGTGAATTGACTTCTTCATCTTCTTCCTCAAAGCCAAGTATTTTACACCCTCAACAATGAATCCAGTTTCATTGCCTCTCCTTCTTCGGATGACTGACTGTAGTTCATGCATGCTTTCCTTTGATTGCAGAAGGCAATCTTTAGCTGTACTACAGATATCCAAGAGCCTAAGAGACCTCTCTAGTAGGTCATCAACCTGTTTTTCATTGCACTCTTGTGCTAAGGCTTGTTGTTCCATAGGCAATTGAAGTAACTTATCAATGCAGTCATTCAAATCCTGCAAGCCATTAAGTTTTTCGCTTACTGAAGAGGTGGCTTCAGAACCCTTGAATCTTTGCAAATGCTCATCCAAGTGTGAAACAACTGGGTGAGGTGCAGAGGGCAAACTGTTGCTGCGAAGATGCAGAGAGCTCTTTGTGTTTGTTGCAATGGCTGCCATTTTTTCTTCTCAGAGAACTGAGGGTTAGAAGGTGATGATGTATTAGAGTTTGTTTCAAAGCTTGAGTTTTACTTGTTGGCTTTTGCTTTATATATAGCAAATGAAGTAACCAATTAAGGGAGACAAGAATAATTTTTTTTCCCTCAAATGTCACCTAATTAGAAGGCAATTATATCATCTTGATTTCAATCTCATCTCTGACAATGCTTCCCATGCACCAAACTTCCAACTCATCCCTCAATATTTTACTTAGGAATCACATTTTCACATGGATTCTTGCAAAATGTCATCTTTACAATATAATAGTTCATGATCAGTAATGCATGGATGAGAGGAGCTGTTTTATAGCATAATTAACTTGCAGTCTGTGATATTGTCTCCACAACAGGACAGATTAAGGACTAGACCGCAAGAAGAGTCTTCATCTTCAGCTACTATTATATTGGTCACTTGTTGGTGGCGATGTTTATGCAGTGTCCCCAGCTCAATACCTATTAATTTTTGCTACCATTTTGTATGTTGTTAGTTACTTGTCTCATTGACACATGACAAACTAATTGATGCAAATTGTTTTCAGAAGTTCATATTCAATATTGCAGTCTTCTTTTTTCCAAGTGGAGGTGATTAATATTTTTTTGTTGCCTCTTCTTTTGATATTGTGATTCAAAAAGCTAGCAAGGACAGATCAGAAAACACGGCTGCATATCATGCATTGCTTTCTTGCCATTTTTTTAGACCTTTTTCCTTAGGTTTGTGCCATTCTTTTCACAGAAAGGAAGACTTATTGGTAGCTTATGGCAAGATTTGTGCAACTGAAAGATAATGGTGGTTTGGTTTACATTGGGAGAGACCTGTGGGGTTCTATTAATCTAAACCAATTTTAGGTCAAGAGGTGCTATAGCAAAACTATAGGTGTGTTTGATGTTGTCTGGCTTTCAACGAGTGCTAACTAATCAAGATTTGGATCCAAACATAAGCTCATGAATGTTAGTGCAATGTCTCCCACAAGGAATCTTCTGGTATATTATTTGTCTTAATTAATATGCGGCACACGATTGGCAACGTTTATATTAGCATTTAGCAATTAATTTCTAAAAATAATTATATATATTTAATTGTGCCACCCCTTGTGTGCATGTGTAGACTAGTTAAATGGCTAAAACACAGGCTTGGGTCTGGCTGGTTATGGGGTGCAACTCTGCATCTGTTGGGCTGATCACTGCTCATGACATCTCTCTGGTGAGGGGACACAAGGAATGAGGAATCTCATGTTCACAAATATCAGTGGGTTCTAATTAATGTAAATCTGGATCTAGAAATTATCGCAGAAATTCAGAAATGTTAGAGCAATGGCTCACAAAAGGAAACTATATACATGTTGTTTTCTCCCTCAATTAACTTGAATGATAATCACACGTTCATATTAATATGTCCAGTCCACAAGTGGCATTAATTAATGCAATGCGTTGCTGATCGTTACATTTGATTTGTATTTTGCAAAGAAAATGAGGAATATGATAAACATATATCAATGAGTTCTAATTGATTTAATTTTAAATCTATACATATAAATAAAATGTTACATATTGTCTCCTACGCGGAATGCTCTCTAATTCAACAAGTCTTCTTGTGTTTCTCCCCAACTTGCATGATAATAATCACATGGTCATTTGTATTATTATATATATTCCAAAAGCGAGTGGCATGGATGCATCTGGTGCTTCTGATTTACAAAGAAAATTTACATGTGATATTAGTAGACGTTCCACGTCCAAAAAAGGATATTAGATGTTGGAACTAATCTACACTGTGTAAATTAAACAGTTTGATCTGTGACTGTGAAGCATACCTCTCTCTCTTGGAGAAACAGGGCTGCATCACTTTCCCTACATAGTGATAACAACAGAAATTAAGAGATATAGATGTTCCCGTGTACAATACTATTACTTTTACAACCAACGTAGAGATAAGAACAGAAGAGATATTAGAGAAATAACAAAAAAAAGGCTTAAACATGTTTTTAGTAGCGAATTTTGTGTTTAGTCCTTATAAAATTTTTCACCTAAGTTTAGTCCTTCATTAATATTATGTTTCCAAGTTTAGTCCTTGACATTAATTGTTATTGTTAAGTGATGACATGGCACTGTTACAATGCGCTGATGTGTAGAGCAGGCAAAATGGGTTAGCCCGACCGGGCTGGGCCACAAAAATGTAGGACTTGAGCACTTATTTTAGAAGCCTGAATAACTCCCGGACTTCTTAGCCCAGCCTAATGAAGTCCGCTACCCGCAAAACCCACAAAAATGTAGAGCTCGGACACTTATTTTAGAAGCCCGAATAATTCCCGAGCTTTTCAACTCAGTCCGAAAAAGCCCGCTACTCGCATCAAGCCGGGCCGGGTAGCCCGAATTAACAGTTCTATGACCTCTACTGATTTGTCTATTTAGGCGGGTGTGACTGCTACGTTGAATTTTGTATTAATTATTTTGCTTCAATTTCTTAGAAGCACATACACTCTAATCTCTCATTATTTTTCTTTGGTTGTGCCTTTCACATCTCCTTTATAAATAATTTTTTAATCTTTTCTCAGATCTCTATTAATCCTCTAAAAAACTGATATTTTAAAATTAAAATTATATATGATTTTAATCTTTGACTTATTTTTTATTCTTATTCTTATTTATAATTTAAATTTAAATTTTTATTACTTTCATTTAATAATATATAATACTCAATTGAAAAATATAATAAAAATTGATCAAATTTAAAATTTTGAATATATAGTATCATACTTAGTTGGTATTATCAAAATTTAAACTATATAAAAGAATACTTACCAAAAAAAACCTATATAAAAGAAAATGATAATTTTAAAATTATATACAATAGTACCGATTGAATAGTATGGTTCAAATAATTGATTTTTAAGAATTAATATTCTAATTCAAAATTAATATCCTTTAATATATTTCCAAATTAAATCCCTTATTCAAATTAATTAATTTATTTTAAATTTAACGTATACTTTATATTTTAATATATTTATTATATATATATAATTTCCGTACATTGCATAGAAAAAATTACAAATTTAATTACAAATGTTAGGTTTGAACAACCAAAAAGATTTTTTTTTAAGTTTTTATGAGAAATTGATAATATACTAATAAATCCAAGTGTTTTTATAAAATAAAATAATTAAATGAGAGTAATTGATAAATAATATTTTTAGATAATAAGATATAGATATTGAAAATTTTCAATTATTAAAAATAAGTTTAATTGATATAAATATGTTTTAATGATTTTCGTAAATATCTACTTATGTTTAATATTGATTATAGATATTTGACTATTAATTAAAGAAAATAAGAAAAATTAAATATCTTTTAATTGAATAGCCAATTAAATAAAAATAATATTTATTTTATTTTATTTAATATTATTTGGTGTACAATAGTGATAATAAAAATTAAATTTGTAATTTATACTACACAAATCTCTCACTACTATTCCAATTCTAGTTGTTTTGGTTTGGTTTAATATGAATATAATGCATACCACAATATTTTTTTATTTCAACCACAACTATCCTCAATGAGAGACAATCTTGTTCGAACCGAAAATATTCACATTATGGTGGGGCTAATTCTCCCAACGGAGATTTTTTCCATTCACAATATTCGAATCTGAAATCTTGCTTAATGAGAATCAAGCATGTACCAACCAACCCCGTTGGTAATGCATGTCACAATAAGAGAAATATGGATGAATTCATATAAAAATTATCTCATGCTCAGAAAGGATTATTTGTATCAATGTCATTTTTTCATTTACATTCATTTTTTTCTTTTAAATTATTTAAATTAAACTATTTTTAAAGTATAAAATTTATACCAAAAATAAATTAAAAATAATTTTTTGGTGAAAGATAACAAATATTCTCCGGGCAGCAAAGCTCTTCATTGATATTCATGACAATTGAATCCAAGACCATTGATTAAACTTAAAGCCTAGAATAGCTTCATGCTAGCTCATCCACACACTTGGTGGTAAAAAAAATATTTAATTGATAAAATTTATTTCAATGATAACAAAAATTAAAATAAGATATTTTGTTATTCTATGATAGAAATTAATTAAATTAATTAAAAACTACTTTAATGATGATTATTGTCACACTTTACTATTATGTTTGTTTCTATTTTTTCTTTATATTTTAACATTAAATTATTGAATATCCCATAAATAGCATGGGTATTTTGGTGAAATATAAAAATTTAATTTTAAAATGAAAAAATACAGATATATTAAAATTTATATTTTAAACTTTTTATAATTAACTTAATTAATGAAAGTTATATTGATGATTATTGGGATCTTATATTTTTTTCATTCACTTCCTTTCTCTTTAATTTTATAATGAAGTTAATCAGTATTATCCCGTGTTTTTTACATGTATATTGTGAATTATAAAAAAAATTAATTTAAAATATGTAAAAAATTTAGTTTGATTGGTAAAAATAATTTAATTATAATAAAATAGGATTTAATTGATATCATAGTGTAAGGCATATCATATGATGATATGTTGCCGGTGTGATATTCATTAAATTACACCTCGTTGAATAATTGTCGATTTTTTTTTTTACCTTTTTAGCGCATAGTTATTAAACTCATAAAAATAAATTAATTATAAAAAAAAAATTAATTTATGCAACATTACACATGATAATAAATTAAAAATAGAAAATTTTTATTAAAAATTACAACTATAACAACATTCAAAGCATTAATATATGAAATGTTACATTTTTAAATAAAAATTTTTCACTTTTATTTTATTATCTTGTATAGTGTAGCATGAGTTAAAAAAAATCGTTATAAAAAATGGGTTAGAAAAATCTTTATAAAAATGATAAATACTTTTTTAGGGCTTGAATAAGTTTTTAATTCCTATAAATATAGGTTATTTTGTGTTTAGTCTGTGCAATTTTTTTTTTTGGTTTTTCATCCCTACAGATTTTTCTGTTATTGTGTTTAGTCCCTGACATTAAGGTCATGCTAATGTGGCTAACAGATTGCCAAATCAGATTCAAAATGATGTCGTTTTTCGCATTTTTCCTCTTCTGGCCTTTTGGTCCGGCCAACCTTCCAACCTCCTTTTCGGTCGGTCTTCCAGCCTCCTTATCCATAGTTAAGTGTGCTTGTCAGCTCGTATTACAGTTGGACCGGCCTTCCAACCTTTTTTGACCGGCTGACCTTCCAGCCTCCTTGCTACATCAGTGTGCTACGTGTTTTACGCCAGCAAGGAGGCATGAAAGTCAGCTGGCCAAGAAGGCTGGAAGACCGACCAACCAACAAGGCTGAAAGGCGAGCTGGCTAGGAACTGGAAGGCCAACTGGCTAGGAGGCTGGAAGGTCGGCCAACCAAGAAGGCTAGAACACGAGCCGGCCAGGAACTGGAAGGCTAGTTGGCTAGGAAGTTGGAAGGTCAGCCGACCAAGAAGGCTTAAAGGCGAGCCAGCCAGAAGGTTGAAAGGTCGGCCGACCAACCAGCCAGGAGACTGGAAGGTCAGTCGGCTAGGATGCTGGAAGGCTAGCCGGATAAGAAGGCTAGAAGAGGAGAAATGTATAAAACAACACCATTTTGATTCTGATTTGGCAATCTATTAGCTGCATCTGCATCAGCATGGACTTAACGTTAAGGAAATACACTAACAGAAAATTTTGTAGGAATTAAAAACAAAAAAAAAATTATAGGGACGAAACACAAAACTACTTATATTTATTATAGGTACTAAAACCACATTTAAGCTTTTTTTAGTGCACTAATTAAATCCAAATTCGTTTAGTAGTGAGCGGCTTCAGGCCCCTTGGCTGCCCTAACTTGACTAATAGTAACAAGTAAGAAGTTTTTGACCTTTTTGGATCTCATTTACCCATATTTGTTTTAATTTGTTTTTTTTCCCAGCAACCGAAAACGAACACTTCGCCATGTCGCTGCATTAATTTTCAAAAAGCCATAGAAAACTTCTTGCCATGGACGATTAGTCACAGGAAGTGATTCTTCCGTCATAGCTGCTTGATCAACCTCTAATGGAATGGTTCACCCTCAAGAACACGAGCATCAGCAGGTATAAAAGTTGAAACTCTGCATGGTCTTGTGTTGAGTACGACAGGCTATTCTCTTCACAAGTCAATTCGGAGCAAGAGGAATCTTCTTGTTCATTTATTAATACAATGGTCACATATGGATGCCTATAATTTGCACTATTTCCAGCTTAACATCTATTCTAATCAATATATAAATGCATGTTGGCCTCATATTTTTTCCAATGAAACGACCCATCTCATTTTCTCGTTATCCTTACAAGTTCCATTTGTATGAGCTAGTGTGTTTGGTACAACTATTAGATAAGCTAGTAGAAGCTCAAAGTTGAAAAATTAATTTATTGAATTGAAAGTGGTCGGTAAAATTAGCTGATAATTATAAATTATAGTTGTAAAATTATAGATAATTATAAAAAAATTTAAAGATAAAATTGTAAAAAACAATTTCAATTAGTAGCTGAAATTTTGACAAGCAAGTAGGTTTCAAAAAGTACTAATAGCTACTAAATAACCCTATTTTGTTGAAATGGTTTAAAAATTTTTCAATTACCAGTTAGCTGAAATAGTAACACACTAAAAAACTTGATAATATGTGCAGACACTATGTTTTGATTTAATCATAAACGTAATGGCAGTTTTGACCTTTGAGAATGACTGCAAGTATATGGTACAGTTTGGATGAAACTTTTGCTGAAGTACTTCTAAGTGAAAAAAATAGAATGAATCAAAGAGGTCAAATACATTTAACTTCTCCATAAGTTGAAGTTAGTTTTTGTAGTCCACCTACTCCAAAAGCTCTCTCATTTAACTTCTCCACAAGTAACAAATTTCAACTTATGGATAAGTTAAATTTATTTGACCTCTTTGATTTATTCTATTTTTATCTTCTAGAAGTTCTTCCGTAGAAGTGTATCCAAACTGAGCCAATGTATTTAAATTGACTTTGAATCTCATGTGAGTTAAGCACTTGATTTGCAGAGGTTTCAAAATATTATATTTTGTTCTTAAGTCTTCATCCTTTCTTTCTAGTGGATTTGTGCTCAAATTATTGGCATGTAAGTTATGAAATGATAAAACCACAATCGGGATATTGCAACTAAAAATTTGAGTGAAAAGTTTCAACCTTTTCATTACTAGACTAGATGTTTACATTATGATTTTCTGTAGAAAAGTGTATACTATCTATACAACTGTCAAAATTTGATGCAATAGATATGATTGCCCAACTAGTGATTGAGGATGTTAAGAAGGGCAACTCTGATTTTAATCAAACGTCTAAATAGAAACTCAAGCCCTTCTTCGAAATCTTGAATGCACGATTCCAGTTTCTCCAAGTGGTTTTGCAGATTACAGCTGTTGTCTGATTTGCATGCCATGTGAAGTACAGAAGACTGCAACGCAGCATCCAATTGGGAAAATTCATTTTCATTTGTTACTGGTGTGCAGCCTGTTCTTTTGGTGTGGATTAACTTGGAAACCAAAGACCAACTGCGTGGTTTTGGTTGTGTTGATCCAGATATAAAATTCAACAATGACTCGAATATGGAAAGAGTGACTACTTCAACATCTTTTAACAAGCTAACTAAGACCAAGGTTTGTTGGTCTTTGATGTTAGAAGAGAAGTTTCCCTTTTTGGAAGTAGTAGCCTTCAAGTTCCCCAAGGCTTTGAAGATGGCCTTTCTGACCACTTTCCTGGAAGTCAAGAACTTGTTAGCCTCTACTGTGATCCCCATTTCTTCTCCCCTTTTTCTTCTCATAATTGATTGAAGTTCACGCATGCACTCCTTTGTATGCAGTAGAGAATCTTTGGCTGCTGTGCACACATCCAGGAGCCTCAAAGATCCATCCAAAAGCTCATCAACCCATGATTCTTGTGGTTCATGGAGAAGGGCTTCTTGGGTGAGGGGAAGCTGGACCAATTTTTCAACACATTCATGCAAATCCTGCAAGCCTCCTAGTTTATGGCTTAGCAAGGATGATGAAGAAGAGGTTTCATGGGAAGATCTAATTAACCTATCCAAGTGTTCATTGCATTGCAGAATGATGGGGTGAGGTCTAGAGGGCAAGCTGTTTGAACGAGCATGGAAATTGGATTTTGTGTTCAAAGGAAAAGCTGCCATTTTTCTTCAACAGAAGAGATGGCTTGAGGTCAAATGTAGAATTCAGCTGAGTCTGTGGATGTGCCTTCCTTCCGTTGCCACATGCTCAATATATATAATGAGCATTAATTGAAGATGCAAGGAATCACATCACATCACATCTTAAACAAACATCAATGAGTGCTAACTAATCAAGATTTGGACCCAAACATTAGCTCATAAATATTAGTGCAATGTCTCCCACAAGGAATCTTCTGATATATTATTTGTCTTAATTAATATGCAGCACACGATTGGCAACTATTATATTAGCAATTAATTTCTAAAAATAATTATATTTAATTGTGCCACCCCTTGTGTGCATGTGTAGACTAGTTAGATGGCTAAAACAAAGGCTTGGGTCTCGCTGGTTATGGGGTGCAACTCTGCATCAGTTGTGCTCACTGCTCATGGCATCTCTTTGGTGAGGGGACACAAGGAATCTCATGTTCACAAATCTGAGTTCTAATAATTAATGTAAATCTGTATATTGAAATAATCGCAGAAATTTGTAATGTTTAGAGCAATGTCTCCCACAAGGAAGCTCTCCAACTCATACATCTTTTTTTTTTCCTCCCTCACTTGCATGATAATCACACGGTTGTTGGTATTACTATATAACCGGCCCACGAGTGGCATCAATACAACCAGTTGCTTCATGATTAATTTTTGCAAAGAAAATGGAATATGATAAACAAATATCAGTGAGTCCCAATTAATTTAACTTCAAATCTATCCATATCACAGAAATGTCTCCCACAAGGAAAGCTCTCCAACTCTCGAATACGTTTAATTATTTTCTCCCCCACTTTCATGATTATCATTTGTATTATATATATCTAACCAGCCAGTGGTTATTTGGTTAGTTAAAGGACATCTTTGCAAGTTGCTGATATAAAAGTTGAAACTCTACACGGTCTTATCTGGAGTAGGAGAAGCTATTCTCTTCTTAAGTCAATTAGGAGCAAGAGGAATCTTCTTGGTCACATGTGGATGGCTATCGTTTGCATTTTATCCAACTTAACATTTGTTAATTAATCAACATTAATATAAATGCATGTTGGCTTCATTTTTTTGTCAATGAGCTGTATACCTTTAAGACATAATACTTCTGCAAAAACTTTTAACAACTAAGGAAGAAAATGTTTGTTTTAGAGAGAGAGAAAAAATTGTGACACTCATGGGGGGAAATTGAGTAATTATAATTTGATCCTTAGATATATTCAGTAAAAAAGAGATTTAATTACATTCATGTACAATTTTGTGGCACTCTTGGGGGAAAATTGAGTCCACAAAAGTTGTGTAGATATTCTATGCTTAATGGTTGAAGATGTTGAGAAGGGAAACTCTGTTTCTAATTAGTTTTCTTGAGAGCTGCTCAATTCCTATTTCTAGATCCTGAATGCACATCTCCAAATTTTCCATGAGGCTTTGAAAATTATCAATAGATGAAGCCTTGTGACTGATGAGAGACTGCAAAGCTGCATCCACCTTTTCAAATTCATTTGTGTCTGAATCTTGAGAGTCACAAGTAACTCTCCTAGTCTGCATCAACTTGGATATTGCTGACCATTTGCTTCGTTTTGAGTGTCCTTTCAGGTCAGATATGAACAGGAACAAATGTTCCAATGAGCTCAGGGTGACTGCTTCTGCTTCTATTAAGAAGCTAAGCATGGGTGAAATTTTGCTGTCTTTGTTCCAGGAAGAAGCTATGAGCTCATGTTTCATTCCTTTCAAATTTTCCAAGTCCTTTCGAATTGTCTTCTTTGTCTCCTTCCTTGAAACCAAGTACATTTCACCATCAATTGTGAATCCAGTTTCTTGGCCTCTCTTTCTTCTGATGACTGACGGAAGCTTATGCATGCTACCTTGATTGCTGTAAGCAATCTTTAGTGGTACTACAGATATCCAAGAGCCTCAAAGACCCTTCTAGTAGGTCATCAACCCATTTTTCATTGCACTCTTGAACTAAGGCTTGTTGCTCAATTGGCAATTGCAGCAACTTGTCAATGCAATCATGCAAATCCTGCATGTCATTAAGTTTGTGGCTCAGTGAAGATGATGACAATGAAGAACTGGCTTCAGAATCCTTCAATCTTTGCAAATGCTCCTCTAATTGTGATATGAATGGATGAGCTGCAGAAGGCAAACTGTTGCAGCGAGTATGCAGAGAGCTCTTTGTGTTTGTTTCAATGACTGCCATTTTTTCTTCTCAGAGAACTAAGGGTTAGAAGGTTATAATATATATAGAGTTTGTTCAGAGCCTGAGTTTTAGTGGTTGGCTTTTGCTTGGTATATAAGCATATAAAATTAAGGGAGACAAGAAAATATTTTTTTCCTTCAAATGTCACCTAATGAGTATGCAATTATATTATCTTGATTTGGATCTCAGCTTCCTTGCTATTGTCCTGCAATGCTTCCCATGCACCCAGCTTCCAACTCATCCATCAATTTTTAACTTGGCATTACATGGATAATGGCATCTTTGCAGGTTGCTAATATAAAATTTCAATCTCTGCAGATCATGCATCATAATGGTAATGTTATCTTTTGTTTGCAGGAGGGGAAGCTATTTCTATTCTAAAATAGCATGCTATCTTTCAACTTGTCTGCCTTAAGTGGATCAATTAGGGGCAAGAGGAATCTTCTTGTTCAGGTATTAATACAATGATTCCATAATGATGGCTATATTTTGCATTGTCCCCAACTCCTTATCTATTAATTAATCAATATCTATATACATGCATGTTAGCTCCAGATTTATAATGATTCTATGATTATACACTAATTTGCTTGTCCTCATTACATGAACACAACCAGCTTATTCTTCGCTATCCTTAGCATAAAAAAAGCTTGAGAACATGTGCAAGCATTTTGATTTAATCATCAACCTAATGGCAATTTTAAGATTGACAGCTAGGATATGCATTCAAATTGACCTTGAGTATCGTGTGGGTTCAGCACCTTAATTTGCAGAGGTTTCAAATTATATTATTTTACTCCTCTCCCTCCTCCTCTTTCATCCTTCATTTTATTTTTTGCAGAAAAAAGGAGAAAGATTAGCAACATGGCATTGGTACCTATAACATGTTTACAAATGCAAAATACATAATTGACTATAACATTTATAGGTGGACTAAATAAAAAGAAAAGGTTATTACACTGTTACTTTTCTTCATTTGTGACTCTTAGAAGTGAAAAATTTTGTTTACAGATTTATACTCTCTTTCCTTTCACTTGTTTTAATGCTGGATATTGAGAAGAAAAATGGAAATTGAAAGATGCGATTTTGAGATAGATGGTGAAGTAACACTAATTTGATCCTTAAATAATATATATTCAGTAAAAGAAAAATTTAATCACATTCATGTACAATTGTGTGACGCTCATGGGGGAAAATTGAGTGCACAAAAATTCGTATAGACAATATATTAGTGATTGAAGATGTTGAGAAGGGAAACTCTGTTTCTAATTAGCTTTCTTGAGAGGTTCTCAACTCCTATTTCTAGATCCTGAATGCACATCTCCAAATTTTCCATATGACTTTGGAAGCTCTCGATTGATGAAGGTTTGTGACTGGTGAGAGACTTCAAAGCTGCATCCACTTTTTCAAATTCATTTGTGTTTGATTCACAAACTGCTCTTTTAGGCTGCACCAACTTGGATATAGCTGACCATCTGCTGTTTTTTGAATGTCCTTTTGGGTCAGAAACAAAGAGTAACAAATGTTCTAATGAGTTCAGGGTGACTGCTTCTGCTTCTTTAAGAATCCAAGCATGAGTGAAGTGTTGTTGTCTTTGTTTGAGGAAGAAGCTATTAACTCATTTTTCATTGCTTTCAAATTTTCCAGGGTCTTGTGAATTGACTTCTTCATCTTCTTCCTCAAAGCCAAGTATTTTACACCCTCAACAATGAACCCAGTTTCATTGCCTCTCCTTCTTCGGATGACTGACTGTAGTTCATGCATGCTTTCCTTTGATTGCAGAAGGCAATCTTTAGCTGTACTACAGATATCCAAGAGCCTAAGAGACCTCTCTAGTAGGTCATCAACCTGTTTTTCATTGCACTCTTGTGCTAAGGCTTGTTGTTCCATAGGCAATTGAAGCAACTTATCAATGCAGTCATTCAAATCCTGCAAGCCATTAAGTTTTTCGCTTACTGAAGAGGTGGCTTCAGAACCCTTCAATCTTTGCAAATGCTCATCCAAGTGTGAAACAACTGGGTGAGGTGCAGAGGGCAAACTGTTGCTGCGAAGATGCAGAGAGCTCTTTGTGTTTGTTGCAATGGCTGCCATTTTTTCTTCTCAGAGAACTGAGGGTTAGAAGGTGATGATGTATTAGAGTTTGTTTCAAAGCTTGAGTTTTACTTGTTGGCTTTTGCTTTATATATAGCAAATGAAGTAACCAATTAAGGGAGACAAGAATATTTTTTTTCTCTCAAATGTCACCTAATTAGAAGGCAATTATATCATCTTGATTTCGATCTCATCTCTGACAATGCTTCCCATGCACCAAACTTCCAACTCATCCCTCAATTTTTTACTTAGGAATCACATATTCACATGGATTATTGCAAAATGGCATCTTTACAATATAATAGTTCATGATCAGTAATGCATGGATGAGAGGAGCTGTTTTATAGCATAATTAACTTGCAGTCTGTGATATTGTCTCCACAACAGGACAGATTAAGGGCAAGACCGCAAGAGGAGTCTTCATCTTCAGCTTCTATTATATTGGTCACTTGTTGGTGGCGATGTTTATGCAGTGTCCCCAGCTCAATACCTATTAATTTTTGCTACCATTTTGTATGTTGTTAGTTACTTGTCTCATTGACACATGACAAACTAATTGATGCAAATTGTTTTCAGAAGTTCATATTCAATATTGCAGTCTTCTTTTTTCCAAGTGGAGGTGATTAATATTTTTTTGTTGCCTCTTCTTTTGATCTTGTGATTCACAAATTAACAAGGACAGATCAGAAAACACGGATGCATATCATGCATTGATTTCTTGCCATTTTTTTAAACCTTTTTCCTTAGGTTTGTGCCATTATTTTCACAGAAAGGAAGACTTATTGGTAGCTTATGGCAAGATTTGTGCAACTGAAACATTATGGTGGTTTGGTATACATTGGGTGAGACTTGTGGAGTTCTATTAATGTAAACCAATTTTAGGTCAAGGGGTGCAATAGCAAAACTGTAGGTGTGTTTGATGTTGTCTGGCTTTCAAGTTTCAACTACCTTTTTGCCACTGACAGTTTGCATTAAAAAGTGGAGTTTACAAATTAAGTTGCCTACAGGTTTATGCAGTCTTCTAATCTTGAGTCTTGGCTTAAAAGCGAATTTTTAAACATAAAAGATGCTTTTTGGTACGAATAACTTTATGTACGAACTTCAAAAATGAATATGATTGGTTGAGGGCATGAAAGTGGAGTATGCAGTTATTTTTAAAAACAACTTTTATAACTGAAAATTGAAGCGATAGAAGTTTCTTTGGCATCTCACCCATCAAACAATGGTCGGTATTAACCATCAAAGTGACAATGTTATAGGGCTATTATTAGAATATGATTCGATACTTATCCTTGTTACAAAGGAATTGACTTCTAACCCATAGAGTTAGTTGAGTGGAACAAGATAGGATTTCACATATAATAGGTTGCAAGTACTCCACTTATTTTCTTGTAGTGAGATAAATGTAAGACGTTTATAAATGTTATTTAAAGTCGGAGGTTTTCCTCGCTTTGAAAAAGGGCACTATCCCTTGTCCTAAAATATTTGTGGAGCAATAAACAATTCATGTAATAGAAAAGGGTATAGAGTAAGTTCAATCTAAAACTATATTAGAAGCCAATTTTCATTGACATAATTACAAAACATGCATGCAAATTTGTACAATTAGTGATTGAGGATGTTGAGAAGGGAAACTCTAATCTTGATAAATCGTTTAAAAAGAATTTCAAGAGCTTCCACAAAGTCTTGAATGACTGACTCCAAATTTTCCAATTGGCTCTGCAAATGATTGATATTGTCTGACTTTCTTGTCATGTGAAACACAAAAGACTGCAATGCAGCATCTACATTGGAAAATTCATTGTGATCTGCTTCTTGTGTGGAAGAAACCTTTTTGTTGTGCATTAGCTTGGAAACCAAAGACCAATAATTACTTGATTTTGATTGTGCTGGTCCAGAGATGAAGATCAGCAGTGACTCCAATATGGAAAGAGTGATCACCTCCACATCTTTTAACAAGCTAACCAAGGTTGTTGTTTGATGGTCTTTGTTGCTAGGAGAGACTTTTCCTTTCTTCACAGTTGCCTTCAAATTCTCCAAGGCTTTGAGGATTGCCTTTTTACTACCTTCCTTGAGGCCAAGAACTTTCTGACCTCTGCTGTCACCTCCACTTCACCTCCTCTTTTTCTTCTCATGATTGATTGAAGTTCACGTGCACATTCCTTTGTATGTAGTAGAGCATCCTTTGCAACAGTACACACATCAAGGAGCCTTAGAGATCCTTCCAAAAGCTCATCTACCCATTTCTCTTGCCTCTCTTGAACCAGAACTTCTTGAGTAAGAGGCAGTAGTACCAACTTTTCAACACAATCATGTAAAGTCTGAAGACCAGTTAGTTTGTGACTAAACACTGATGATGAAGAGGAATTTGCATCTGATGTTTCCAAACTCCCCAAGTGTTGATTGCATTGTAGAATGAGAGGGTGTGGTTTACAAGGCAAGCTTTTTGAGCGAGGTTGGTGATGGGATGTTTGGCTAAAAGGAGTTGATGCCATTTTACCAGAGAAGAGAAAAGACCTTCCCTGAGGTTGAAGAATATGTACAATTGAGTCTTTGGATCTTACCTTCTCTCCATTGTTCAATATATATTGAGAGTTCAGTAGACAGAAGGAATCATGTATTAACAAAAATCCATGAAGGCTAACTGATTTAGATTCAGATCTATCGAAAATCTCAGTAATGTTAATGCAATGTCTCTTGCACAGGAACACTCCAACTCAGTACTTATATTTTATCTTAACACACGCTTGCAGTAATCTTATTGGTCTACTCAATGCACATTCAACTCACGAGTGGCATTTCAAGGTCTTTCTTCATTGCAATTAATGCATGTATAAAATTATTTTGCAAATAGAATAACTTTAAATGTAAATCATCAGCTGCATGAGTGGGATCATATGAATCACTTTTGGGTTATAAATGAACTGTTGTACAGATTGAATTAGTTGTACATATTAGCAACTGCTCAGCAGTCTTTCCGGAACATAGGGAAGTAATAATGAATCATATAATATAAGGTACTGACTACTACTAATTGGCTTGTCTCTCATTATAGGAAGACAACAATCACGTTGTTCATTGAAATTTAGCTCATAAAATAAAACAACATGTGCAGGCACTGAATTTTGACAATTGTTTAATCATCAACCTAACTGCACTTGTATCTTGACAGCAGGGCTATGGATTCAAATTTCAAATTGACTTTGAATCCTATTTGGAGAGGTTCCTAAATCCTAATTATTATATGCAACTCCACCTCCTCAGTCCTTCCTCTCCTCTATCCTTCATTTTATTTTATTACAGAGATGAGAAATAAAACTTCACTAAGAGATAAGAATAGAAACAAGGTAATTGAATACTTTGAAATACTGGTTTTGAAATAAGTCATGGAATTTATAGTTTCATTAAAGAAAATAAGAAAATGTTATTCTACAGGGCTTTTCTTTGTTCAACTTTTAGTTGGCAACTTAGCATATCAGGTTGTTCAAGCATTTCAGTGAAAAAGGTTTAATTTTACCTTATCTATCTGTTAAGATCTGCTTTGTTGAGTATGTGGACAAGAGAGAACTTGAAAAATTTAGAATCAAAATAACTTTATACTTACTAGTACAATGGAATATGAGAAGATAAAATACTATGAGCCTGTTTGGGTGGAACTTCTGCAGAAGTACTTCTAGGTGAAGAAAATAGTATGAATCAAAGAGGTCAAATGCATTTAACTTCTCCATAAGTTAAAATTAGTTACTTTTGGAGAAGTTAAATGGGAGAGCTTTTGGAATAGGTGGTCTACAAAGACTAATTTTAACTTATGGAGAAGTTAAATGCATTTGACTTCTTTGATTCATGCTAATTTTTTCACATAGAAGTACTTCTGCAAAAGTTCGACCCAAACAGGCTCTAAAAAAATGATTGAAAGTCATTTTTAACATTTGCTCTATTTTTCACATTTTCTCTTTCTTTTGTTTATTCAGTTAAGTAAAAACAATTCTCATAGAGGCGAGCATTTCCAATAACAATATAAAAAAGTAAAAAAGAAAGAAAACTGAAAGATGACATATGAAGGAAACTTAGTAAAGGGGAAAAGGAAATAGAGATAAATTAGCTTTAATTTGATCCTCAGATAATATTTCATTTAGTAACTGAAAAAGTTTTAATTACATTTCTGTACAACTATGAGACAAAATTGAATTTGGGAGTCCACATTCAATATTTACATTATTTTTTCCCTTCTAACTAATGGGTGAAGATGTTAAGAAGGGTAACTCTTGTTCTAATGAGCTGCCTTGAAAGATGCTCAACATCTACTTCTAGATCCTCAATGCAAATCTCCAAATTTTCCATTTGGCTGTGAAAATCCTCAACAGATAAAGACTTGTGACCAATGAAAGATTGCAAAGCTGCATCCACCTTTACAAATTCATTTGTGTCTGATTCTTGAGAGTCACAAGTTACTCTTGCAGGCTGCATCAACTTAGATATTGTTGACCATCTGCTCTTCTTTGATTGTCCCTTGGGATCAGAGACAAACAACAACAAAGATTCTAACAACTTCACAGTGACTGCTTCTGCTTCTTTTAAGATGCCAAGGATAGACAAAGTCTCATTTTCCTTGTTTGAGGAAGAAACCATCAAATCATTTTTTATTCCTTTCAAATTTCCTAAGGCCTTTTGAATTGCCTTCTTCATGTTCTTCCTAGATGCCAAGTATTTCCCACCCTCAACTGTAAATTCAATGCCAGCACCTTTCCTTCTAATAACTGACTGAACCACATGCATGTTTTCCTTTGATTTCAAAAGGCAATCTTGGGCTGTGTTACAAATATCCAAAAGCCTCAGAGACCCTTCTAATAGGTCATCAACCCACTTGTCACTACATTCCAGTGCCAAGGCTTGTTGGGTAGTTGGCAATTGGAGCAACTTATCAGCATAGTCATGTAAATCCTGCAAGCCTCTTAGTTTGTGGCTTATTGAGGATGATGATGAAGAAGAAGTGGTGGTGGCTTCAGAAGCCTTCAATCTTTGCAAATGCTCCTGGAATTGTGATACAATTGGGTGAGGTGCTGAGGGTAAACTGTTGCACCGAATGTGCAGAGAGTTCTTTGTGTTTGTTTCCATTTCCTCTTGTCAGACAAGACCACAGAAGGCTATAGGAGTAGGAGATGATATTCACAATTTGTTCTCAAGTCTTAGTTTTAGTGGTTGGCATCTGCTTCATATATAGCTAATGAATTGAGGGAGACAAGCACAATTTTTTTTTGTTAGATGTCATTGAGTGGGCAAACAACTATATCATCTTGATTTGAATCTCAGATCTACCATGGTATTGTTTACTCAAGTGCTTCCTACTCACCAGGCTTCCCAACTCACCCCTAAAATTTTTAACTTGGGAATCACATGGTTCTTTGAGAAATGGCATCTTTGCAAGTTGCTGATATAAAAAATTCAAACTTTGTGGAGCATGCATTGTAATGGAAGCTTTTGTCTGGAGGTGGAGAACTGTTTCTACTCTTAAACAGCATTCAGTATACAAACTTGTCTCCTCAATTAAGGGCAAGATGAATCTCCAGCTTCAGATATGAAACATGAAATTAAAGGGTTTGAGGTAAAGGTATACACACCACAAACAGGGTGCTGGCACACCATTCAGTATCTAATGAAAAGGAAATTTCTTGGAAGGGAGGGGAATATGAAATGCTATGAGGTAAGTATGCAATATACACATTAAACTTTATTGTGCTTCCTGAATGAAGGTAGATGATTAATTATTTCTTCAGGAATTTCTCTGTAAGTCAAGTCACATACACTGTTGGAGACCAGAAAACATGTAGCATATATTTTTGTTATGTTGTTTCTCTCTTATTTATGGATCAGTTGTTGACCTGCCTTTGCAATTTTGCAAGGTAGTTGTTTCAAGAAATAGGTGAACTTAGGAAGCAATCAGGTTTTTGTTGAAGGATCATCATCAACTGTTGGAGTTGGGTCTTGTTCAAATACAAATAGTTTTAAAATACATGAGATATCAAGTTGATCTTCGAAAGATTTCTGAGTTCTGACGTCAATTTGATCCTTCATATTGTAAAATAAACATAATTTTAGGGACCAAATTGATGTCCAGTACATTAAGGGATTAAATTGATGTTTATTTTAAAGTTTAAACATCAAAGGGACAAAGAAAAAATGCTAGCAACACACTCCTTTGAACATTCTCCCCAACACACTTCATGTGATTGGTTAAAATTCGTCCCACCACTTGGGAGTGGGACCCACGAATTTGGTGGGACCCATGTGAATTTTAATCAATCACATTAAGTGTGTTGGAGAGAGTGTTCAAAAGAGTGTGTTGTTAGCACTCCTCAAGGGACAAATTAATGTCCAAAAATTTTGGAGGATCAATTTGAGTATTTAGTCTAGTTTTTATTTTACCCTCTTTCATTTCACATAATTTAAAGCTGGAGTATGGAGGAAAAAAGAAAACAGCAAACTGGAAGATGAGATATTGTGCGAACATAATAAAGGAAGAAAAAGGAGACATGACAAAGTGATTATAATTTGTTGAGATGTCTTGAATTTTATGTTGGCCTAACATTGTGGAGTTTGAATTTGAAGAAGAGAAAAATAGAGGTTTGTTGGTGAAGTCAGAGAAAACCACAAGTAGACTGTGGATTGCTCCATGTCTGTTGAAATGTTGTATAGTGGGGAAATTGAAGTCAGAGAGAACCACAGGCAGGCTGTGGATCGTCCCATGCCTGTGGAAATGTTGCAGAATGGGGAAATTGAAGTCAGAGAGAACCACAGGTAGGCTGTGGAACGCTCCATGCCTGTGATTCGACCAGAAAACGTTTTTTCTTATTGTCTCTTCATTTCATACGTTTTTATTGGGTTATAATGGGGTTTTAAGGGGCTATTACATTTTATCCCTTGATAAAAGCCAAAAGACATCTGTGTATTGTATGATTATTCTCCTTACTCAGAAATAAAAAACTCTCGAACTGTCCGTGGATGTAGGTCACATTGACTCAACCACGTAAATTGTGTGTCGTATTCTTTCCCTTGATCTCTTTCTTTTGGATTTTGTCATAACATAATTTGATCTTTAGATAATATATATTCAATAACAATAAAATTTATAAACATTTTTGTACAACTGTGAGACACTTGTGGGGAAAATTGGATTTAGGTGTTCACAGTTATCATATGGTTTCTTCCCTGACTAGTGTCTGAAAACGTTGAGAAGGGAAACTCTGGTTCTAATTAATTGCCTTGTGAGGCGTTTTAACTCCTACTTCTAGATGCTGAAGTCACATCTCCTAATTCTCCACATGGCTTTGAAAATTGTCAAGAGATAAAGGCTTGTGATTGATGAGAGATTGCATAGCTTCATCCACCTTTTCAAATTCATTTGTCTCTGATGCTTGAGTGTCACATTCCACTTTATTAGGCCACATCAACTTGGAGATTATTGGCCACTTTAATAAACAACAAAGATTCTAATGAACTAACAGTGACTACTTCTGCTTCTTTTAAGATGCTAAGCATGGACAAAGGCCCTGTTTGGCTGTTTGGATACTGCAGAAGAACTTTTACAAGATAAAAATAGGATGAATCAAAGAGGTCAAATGAGTTTAATTTCTCCATAAGTTGAAATTAGTTATTTATGAAGAAGTTAAATGGGAGAGTTTTGGAGTAGGTGGGCTATAAAGACTAATTTCAACTTATGGAGAAGTTTAATGCTTGACCTATTTGATTCATTCTATTTTTTTTTTCATCTAAGAGTACTTCTGCAGAAGTTTCATCCAAACTGACCCAAAGTTTCATTGTTTTGAATCCAGTTTCAGCATCTCTTCGGTGAGTAGCTGACTCAAGTTCAAATATGTTTTCCTTTAATTGCAGAAGACAATCTTAACTGTACTACAAATATCCAAGAGCCTCAGAGATCCATCTAATAGTTCATCATCTCATAGTATTTGGTATGTGTGCAATATATAGAAGAGAAGACTAATTGAGTAGACATGAAGAATATTCTTATTTTCAAATGTCACAAAGTGGGCATACAACATTATATTAATTTGGATTTATCACATTGCTGCTACCACAGCACTGTTTACTCAATGCTTCCCATGAGCCAAGCTTCACAACTCATCCCTCAAATATTAACTATTGGGAATCTCATGAATATGGCATCTGCCATAAGATGGGATACCTCTGTCATGTCACCTTCGCCATTACAACACAGGTCCAACACATAAAAACTCTAACTATGAACTCCATGAGAGCAAGTGGGCATTGGAATCAGATCTTTTTGTCTGCGGGAGGAGAAGCAGTTCTATTTATAAATATCAATTTGGTTTAAGCCATATAGAAATAAAAAAAAAATTGTTTTTTGTTATACCTCTTCATTTTCAGACATCTATGATTGGTACTTCTTGCTCATATCTGGATGACGATGTTGAAGCAGTGTTCCAATTCATAGTGAACGTGGAATCTGTCAAAGGAGGGATTCATTTAATCAAAATACCATTATTATGGGAAGCCTATGAACCACAACAATATAATCAAATAATTTTTTAAAACTAATGTATTTTCAAGTATGCCAAAATTTTAAAACAGTTTTGTCAGTATTTTTCAATGTCTCAAAAATAAGCACTTGCTTAAAATATCTATATCTTCATTGACTAGTATTTAATAAAAGAAAAAATAACAAACCTAAAATTAAAACATTTAATATATATAATCTAAAATACATTCAACACTAGCTACTAATAACTACAGAAAACTCATAGTTTTAAACTAAATTAATATATTAACCCGTGTAATATAATTAAAATTAAATTTATAATTAATTTACCTCTAAAAAATTTTAAAAATAAGAATTAGAATATTTTAGAAAATTTTATAATTTTGAATTAAAATAGTAGATTATATTTTATGATTTATATTATTATTTGATAAGAAGTTATAATTAAATAAATTAAAATCATATGGATAAGAATATAAATTTATATTAAAAATAAGGATTGGGATAGAACAAAATAGAATAAGATCTTGAATTTTTTATAAATTTAAAAATAAAAATAAATATTTATTAGCATTTAAAAATTCAAATGAAATATTAATTTATTTTAAAATTAACGATTATTATTTATTATCACTTAAAAATTCAAATAAGATTTAATTTAGATAATTTTGATTTTGACTTATGTAGGATTTTACTCTCACAAGTTATGTGTGGAGTTCGTCGTGAAATGAAGAAGGAGAAAGTTAAAAGTCACTGAGAGGAAAACAATGGTGAGTGAGCGCCTCAATCTTCAAGGTGGGGTCTTAAAATTATAATATAAAGATTTGATTAAAAAGTTTGTTATTAAAACAATGGAAGCTAGCCAAAGGACTCTATTGTTTACTAGAATGAGTTGTAATTTCAAGTAAAGTACCACGCTACTAAGGTGATCTTCATCACAACATCTCATTTTTTTACTATTCATAAATTTTAAATGGGTCTCATCATTATACACTACTCATTTTTACTATACGACTTAGGCATTTATTCTCTCCAACTGAGCACCTCTAAAAATTCAATTAAATGAATCCCACAAATAATCTCACATACCCTTACATAAGTATTGAGACCCAAAAAAAATGGTCTTACTAACGATGGCCCTAAGGACATTAGTTAAGGAATTCATATATAAAAGGTTTTTATTTAAAATCATGATATTAATTGCATGTGTAATATTAAATACTACACAGTTCAATAATAAATTTTTATTTTTAATTCCTTAATAAAATACCTTAGGGCATTTTAGCATTTCCCACGTATCCTCTCCAATCGCCTTCTTTTTATAAGCACCTACGTGAGTAATGGAGACAATGTGATATCTCTTTACTAAATTGAAGTAATTCGAATTATTTTAAATTATATTTAACTTGTTGTTGATGAACTATATTGCCGATAATGTATTTTTAAGCTTATTTTCATTTATTATGTTTTGGAATATGATAATTATCTAATATTATATATTTTCTTAAAAGTAGATTTGGTTTAACATAATATATGTTAAATACTAACGTGTAATTAATTCAAGTAATACATATTTAATTTCCCATAAACAATGTCCCGAGTTTGAGTTTTGCATATGAAAAAAATTAAGTCTGGATATCCCTGTGGGGAGAGCTAGCCCCACAATGACGTGGATATTTCCTTCTCGAGCAGGATTACATCCCGTTGATGATACATGTGATTCAAACAAAAAAAAATATATGTTAAATAATAGATTTTAAGTGTGTTTATTTTGGCATTTTCAGTTAAAATAATTGATATCAAATTGATCTAAATTCATTTTGTAAAAATGAATGAAAGAGACAAGAGAGATTTGAGACTTTAAGAGAATATGAATAGAGAAAATGAAAAAAAAAATTAGAGAGTTGAGTAGTAAAAATAAAGGCAATTTTTTGATTGGTTATTTATAGGAAAATTTTTAATGAAATTACCGTTGATATAATTAGGATTATAATAACGTTAGAGTAAACCACCACTTTAGTCCCTGAAAGTGTGGTCAACTGTCAATTTAGTCCCTGAATTGAAAAAATTGTCAATTTAGTCCCTAAAAGTGTAAAATGTCGGTCAGATTAGTCCTTTTGTAACTGTGCGTTAGTTAAAAAAATGTGAAGCAAAAGGACTAATTTGACCGACGTTTTACACTTTTAGGGACTAAATTGACAGTTTTTTCAATTCATGACTAAATTGACAATTGACCACACTTTCAGGGAGTAAAGTGGTGGTTTACTCAATAACATTATTATAGTCGTTATATAAATGACCATATTATTATTTCATTTAACATGAAAATGACTATTTTTATGTAGTTATTTTTGTTATATTTAAGTTTCAATTCAAGTATTCAATTTTGCTTTCAATGTGGATTTCAAATTGGTTCAAACGGTGGACAACTTTTTCATTTAATTTGATTTTAGCAAGTTTAGCTATGGAATAACTAGGAAATCAAAATTCGTACTTATTTCGTAGTTAAAGTTAGCAGAGAGGCTCAAGAGGATCCTTACATGCTTAATAAGCACCCCACTCCAATGTGCATCTAAACCCTAAACCCTAAGGCCATCTCCAATGGAGCAACTCACATGAGTTGCTACATTAAATAAAATATAATTTTTCACGTATTTCCATAATATCATATCATCTTTATAATTTTAAGCAACTCAACTAACTTTTTCCTCCAACCCAGCAACTCTATTAAAGTTTCTTAAATGGACTCCACAATTTACCCCACTTTATATTAATTTATTATTTATCACAAATTTAAATATTAGTATGTCAAATTTTTAACATTGAATAAATATATACTTACTTTTAAATAAATAATATTTGCATTTCAAAATTTAAATTTTTTAAAAAATATATGAAAATTTTACATTAAATAATTGGATTACCCATAAATGGCATATTTGGTGGATAGAAATCATGAAATGGATACTGTGGAAAATTCCCAACATTTGAGTTGTGTGGAGAATTTGAAGATGAATTTTCAACATTTTGAACATTTGAAGGTCGAAAATTTTGCATCCAATTAAAATACATATTGGGATTATATTAATTGGGATCCATGAAAATAAGACAAGCAAATATAAAGATGAAAATTTGAGCAAAAAGATGGTTTAATTGAAAGACGATGAAATACAAAGATGAAAATTTGAGTGAAATGATTGTTTGATTATAAAAAAAAAAAGTTACACATTCATTCCCTTTTTATAGAAAAAAAATACCATTTTTTTCTTCCCGTTAAATTATAGTCGTTGCATTAAAATTTCAGTTTTTTTTATTTACTCAATTTTGACCTTTTTTATTGTCAGAGATTGCATACTTTTTATTCACTTTATGTATAAAATAATAAAATATTTGTTTGGTTTCACTTAATCTATTTACACATAGTATGTGTAGTGAGGCACTGTTTCTCGCTTGAGAAACTGCTCCAATGCAGCAACCCGTGAGCAAGTTTTTCTTCTTCTGACATAAAGTGTTATAGCAACTCCAATAGAGTTGCTCTAACACTCCAATGTGCATCTTACTTTTTTATCTTTTTTAGAGTTGCTTAACTAAAAAAGTTAGATACATACTCGCCATTGAGTTGCTCTTAGGGGAGTATGTTGATAAAGCAAACACAAAAGATTTTATGAAGACATCAATGGTGGAAGATTCTTATTAAGTTGGTGGGAAGCATAGGATCCCCTACATTGGTTTGTTTTTTGGTAAAAAAAAAAAGTCTTGTTTTGGGCAACCTACCTTGGGTCTAAGATACACTGCCATAGGGCCTTTTTAGGACAATTGCTATTTACACCACCCATTTTTGTTATTTCCACCACCCTCAGTTTTTTAATTTTATACTTTTTCTTCCTTATCATGTAAAATTCTTAATTGGCTAAATGAGAGATTAAAGAGTAGTTCATATATTGTCGTGAGAGCTTGCGCTTCAATTTTTATATATACTAGATAGATAGATAAGAAAGTAGATATATTTGGAGCAATGTTTTATTTTCCCTATCTTAGTTAGAGTTTGCAAAATGGTTAAAGTTTCAAATAAAATAAAAAATAAATAAAAAGGTCTGCTCGTTATTATATTCATCTCATTGATTTCATGAACTTTCATCATCAAAATATAAAATAAAAATAAATAAAAAGGTCTACTTGTTATTATATTCATCTCATTGATTTCATGAACTTTCATCATCAAAATATATGGTTCATAATAGTATAATACATTATCTACAACAGCATACAAGATGCTATATATTACAAAATTCTGAGACTCCTGATTTGTTAGACTAGTGATTGAGGATATTGAGAAGGGCAACTCTGATTTTAATTAAACACCTAAACAGTGGCTCAAGACCTTCTTCAAGGTCTTGTATGCAAGATCCTAATCTTGCCAACTTGTTTTGCAAGTCATCCATGTCATTTGACTTGCTTGCCATGTTGAATGCAAAGAACTGCAATGCACTGTCCACTTTTGCAAACTCATTTTCATCCACTCCTTGTGAGCATGATACCCTTTTGTTATTCATTAGCTTTGAAACCAAAAACCAACTACTTCGTTTTGATTGTGTTGACCCAGACATAAAATTCAACAATGACTCAAATATGGAGAAAGTAACCACTTCAACCTCTTTTAACAAGGCCACACTTTGATACCCTTTGTTAGTGTTAGAGAGGCTGCATTTATTTGCATTACCTTTCAAATTTTCCAAGGCTTTGAAAATGGCCTTTCTCACCACTTTCCTTGAGGTCAAGAATTTTTTAACCTCTGCCACTTCACCTCCTCTTCTTCGTCTAATAATTGATTGTAGTTCACGGGTGCACTCTTTTGTGTGCAATAGTGCATCCTTTGTTGCTGTACAAGTATCTAGGAGCCTTAGGGACCCTTCCAAGAGCTCATCAACCCATTTCTCTTGGTGTTCCTGAACAAGTGCTTCTTGTGTTTGAGGTAGTTGAACCAATTTTTCAATGCAATTATGCAAATCCTGAAGGCCACTTAGTTTGTGGCTGAGTAATGAAGAGGAGGAGGTAGCATCAGAAGCTCCCTCTAATCTTGCTAAGAGCTCATTGCATTGTAGAATGACAGGGTGTGGCTTAGAAGGCAAACTATTAGAACGAGCATGGTTATGAGTTTTGGTGTTCAATGGAGAGACTTCCATTTGTTTCTCAATGAGAAAAGAAAAGGGTGTTGAGGTTGAGGTTGAGGTTGAATATGTGCAACTGAGTTTCCAATTTGGTGTCTTTCCTTGGCTATTGATCAATATATATATGAGATAAGAGACTGTAGGATTCTCATATCATCTTAGCAAATACAATTCATTAATTTCTAACTGATCTAGATATTATCTCAGATCTGTTAGTGTAATGTCTCCCCAGCATATCTCTACAGCTCATACTCTTTTTTTTTATTAGTTCTTTCTTTTCTAATGATTCTGTAATCATATTTGGATGATGATTTTTTTATGGTTCATTGTATCTTTATTATACATTGCACGAGGGACATTGACATCTGGTAGTTGCTATTGGCTTAATATATCTTGTCTTTTGTGAAGAATTATTTTATTAAGACATGTAGATAGATGCATGCAGGCACTATTTAGTTTAACAAAAACTCCATCTTATTAGGCATTTGTCTTTATGTAATTAATTTGAGTACCTGCCAATGATTATGCTATCATTATAGCATTTTCTATTGACACATCCAAGGTATTGACTTGGGTTTTCACCTCATTGTATTGACATGTCTTCCACATAAAAGGAACTACTACAGTACATAGTAAATAAAAGAAAAGCAAATGCCTTGTTTTCTGCTTCTGCAGTAATCAGTGACTACTCATTTCTTCCTTAGCTGTAAAAATAACACTTTTTTCCTAATTTTTACTCCCACTCTTTTCACAAAGAGAAAAAAAAATTCCACCAACATAAATTAGGGATCATGTACAATGAAAATGGTGGATTTTTTCAATTATGTTGAAGGTGCTGAAACATTATTGCCAAATAATTTTTTTGTTTCACAAGTTTGAGTTCTGACGGTGATAGTGTATCATAGATTTTGCTGTGCTGTCAGGAAGATAGCATGAGGAAATTGCTTGTTGATTTGATTTTCCTCATAATAACAAGAAGACAAGCATCACATTGTTCATTGCATTCAAGAAATTAAATTTGAGCCCATGACTTATAATTGAGGGCAATAATATATTTTGATAATTGTTCAACAACCACCCTGATCAGCTTCTATATTGATCCAAAACACCATGTGGGTTTAATACCTAAACTAAGAGTCTACACCAAACTAACCATTTATTCTTGCAACTTTAATGACACATGAATCAATTTATTCTAGACATTAATGCCTTAAACTTCTTTACACCTTAACTCCTTTATCTTTCTATTTGTTTCCAAACAAGACTTGAATTATCTCTAAAAGGAAAAGTGATATATGGAAGTTATTTAGATGAGGAGAGAGAGAGGAATAGAAGAATAAATTAACAACTGAGTATTTGAATATTGGATCATGTATAATCATTCACAAAATCTCAGTTACATCCATGTACAATGTAACATTTGTATCTAAGTCAGTGTTTGATGGGGTTAAAATGAATTTAGTAATTATAGATGTTGAGAAGGGAAACTCTTGTTCTAATAAGTTGCCTTTCAAGGTGCTCAATTCCTGCCTCCAGATCCTGAATGCAAAACTCCAAATTTTCCATATGATTTTGAAAACTCTCAACAGATATATTATTGCAACAAGGCTTGTGAAAGAGAGAGTGCAATGCTTTGTCCACCACCTCAAATTCATTTATGTTCAATTGGTCAGAATCACAGTATACTCTTTTAGGCTGCATCAACTTGGACACTATTGACCACCTGTTTTCCTTTGGTTTTCCTCTTGAACCAGAGATAAATGATAACAAAGACTCTAGTACAATCAGAGTGACATCTTCAGCTTCTTTGAAGTTGCTGATCATAGACAAAGACTCATTGTCTATGTTTGAGGAAGTTAAAATGAGTCCCTTCTTAAATCCCTTGAAATTTTCTAAGGCTTTCTGAATTGTCTTCTTTGCCTTCTTCCTTGATAACAAGTATTTGCCACCCTCAATTTTGAATGCTGTCTTACCCCCTCTTCTCCTTCTAACAGCAAATTGAAGTTCATGAATGCTTTCTGTTGATTGTATCAAGACATCTTTGGCAGTGCTACAGATATCAAGTAGCCTCAAAGACCCTTCAAGCAATTCATCAACCCATGATTTGCAGGGTTCTCTTGCCAAGGCTTGTTGTATAGTTGGCAACTGAAGAATCTTATCAGTGTATTCATGCAAAGTTTGCAAACCATTGAGTTTCCACCTTATTGATGATGATGAAGAGGTGGCTTCAGAAGCCTTCAAACTGTGCAAATGCTCATCATATTGTGATATAAAAGGATGAGACACAGAGGGAACGCTATTGGATCGAGTATGAAGAGATGAATTCATGTTTATAGCCATGAGAGCCAAATTCCTTTGTTAGATGAGGTATAGAGTTTCTTCTTCAAAAGCTGGTATCTTTCTGTTGCCATATTCTGTGTATATATAGTGAAGTTGCTGAGGAGACAAGAGGAATATATTCCTCTATAAGTGTCACAAAGTTGGCATTAGAATATTATCATCTTTGATATGGTTCTTTAGGACACCTTGGCGTTGTTTGTGAATTGTTTCCACACACCGTTCTTCACAGCTCATTGCTAATTTTCAACTCAGGAATCTGCCATACAGGGGACTGTCTGTGCATGCATTACTTTACAAAGTTCAAACAAGTCTCTGATATGACAAATCAAATGGTGCGTGCATGTAAGTGGGGGCAAAATGACCATTAGAATCTGGCGCTGGCATGAAAATGGAATTTAGATATTTTGTCCGGAGAAAGAGAAGCCATTCTTATTTGTTAATGAACATTTTATATATGCTGTTTCCAACCCATTTCATTTGGAACATAACAAATGGTGATACACTGAAACTATACCTTATCAGGTGATGCGTATTGCGTGATGCTTGTTCCCAAACCCAAGATCACTGACAATTAATGTGAGATAGTTATGTTATAATCCCCCCATAACTCAATTGATTAATGGGACCATATGCCATTAATCCTTCAATTTCTTGCCCACCTCCCAAATTGGGAGGAATGTGATGGGCAAATTTAAATTATTTTAATTTTACTAATGTATCCTTCAACTTTTCTAATTAAAAAAAAAAAGTGACAGTCAGCGTGACTCCACAATTGTAGGCAATGTGATCTGCCACATAAAAAGTCTCTCTTTCTCTCTCTACAATAACCGTAGGGGATCTAGCCCCTTATGATGGCTGTGCGCATCTGTTCACAATTGTAAGCAATTGCCGAAACAAATTATGCAAAGAGGCTAACAAACACCACAAACAGTTTTATCTATATTTATAAGTATTCAATGGATTTGAACCTTTAGTCTATGAGTGTAACTTAAATCCGAAAAAAAATTATAAGATGTTTTACTTTCATGAATCTGACTATTAACTATCATTTCCAATCTTAGAAACCTCTTACAAAATAATTTCTCGATTAACCCATGAATTGTGTGGGTCTTCATCTAGTAATACATACATCACGATGATGTGTTATTTTGGTGTCCATGAGAGACCACCGTAATATATACCTGACATTTTGCACATCTTTTTATTAGGACAATCCTACACTTTATCATTATACATTTCCTTTTTTTTTTTTAACCACAGGTATCCCCAATTACCAGGGGCAATTCTGTTCGGCGCTTAGTCACAGTTAAGGCTCCTCACCCCTCCCGAAGAATGTGTTTAGTGGGGATCGAACCCGAGAGCTCTTCCCACAATCTCAGTCTGCGTTGCCAACTGAGCTACAACTCTTTGATTTTATACATTTGCTTTTAGACCTCACTTTTTTTTATCTTTCTCTTCTTTTCTCATCACATCTTTTATCTTTTCTTTTTTTCATTTTTTCTTTGAGAAATGTAAATTGTACATGTACAACATAAAGAGAGAAATGTAGGTTGTGATGAATGATGTGATGGAAAAAGATAGAGAGAAAAGTGTGTTGTATGAGTTATTGTGTGTTTTTATGTTGTATGGATTTGATATCTCTTTTTCTTTCTATATCTCTTCCCTACACTTTTCGTACCTCAAAGATGGGTGTCAAAGTTTTAATACCCAATAATAAATAAACTTCCTCTGTTCCTATCTATAAGGCACCTTTTAGGAGTTGTTTGTGTTCATTTTTATAAGTCACTTAACAATTTCAATGAAGCATTTATTATCATTTTCCTTATTTACCTTTATTAACTTTAACATGTTTCTAACTATCAAATGATAGTGGAGTTAGTTAATGATATTAAATAAGGATAAAACTAGAAAATTGAAATATTTTTTTGAAAACTTAATAAAATTAACTAGTTTTAACCACTTTCATTGTTTTGTATAATTTGGTCAACTGTGACTTATAAATAAAAACAGAAAGAGTAGCATTTAGAAGCTAAGTGTAAAGACAATTTTTCCAATGATGTGCATACATAATGGGTTAAGAAGGAGAGCACTAATTTGGACAGGACCAACCCAAGACTGACCTAAATGCAAACCAACTTGTAATGGGTTGAACATGATTTAATATAAATTATTATGCAATTGCAAACTTGTAGTTTTTTTCTGCAAGATCGTAGGTATCCTTCACATGAACCACTATGGACGACAAAGTTCTCCCTCTGAATTTTTAACATTATTGCATACCTGGAACTCGAAATTGATTAAGATAGAATAGCCCTGAATCAGCTAATCAACGTGTTTGGGCCTGTGGCTTGTTTTCATCCTTTTCTTTTTTGGTAAAGTCTGCTTATCTTTTCTATTGTTATACTTATAAAAATACATAGGATTTCTTTTATCATTTTTTTTTAAAAAAATTGATAATAAAAACTGTAACATCCCAAATTTTATTAAATAAAATAAAATTAATAAAATAAGAGAAATAAATAAATAATAATATTAATAAGATTAGTATATTTTATGAATAAGGTTATTTAATAAATAATAAGAATAATAAATAGAACAAGTGGGTTTAGAGTGGGCCTAGCCCAATTAAATATTTATTTAAGGAGGGGTTTTCAGTTCACCCTAATCCTTATTCGTAAAATCATCGGAGAGAGCGAAACGCTAAGGAGGGGAGAAACGACGTCTCAAGAAGGGGTTGCTGCAGATTAATCATTGAGAATCAAGTACTGTTGCGGTTCGATCTTCACTTCGAGGTACGGTGGGGGAGAGGGTGTTGCTTATATATGCATGTGGGAGATGCTTGGGTAGTAACCTAAGACTTTAATTCATATTAATAATTGATATATTGAGTATGGATGATGAAAATTGTAAATTGATGATTGTTTGTATGATTCTTGATGAATCTTAAAGAGATTGAATGAGAATAATATGAATAGTGAAAAGGGGATTAATAAGGGTTTGATGATTTGGGGTTTTGATGGGAAAACCTTGAAAAACTGTTAAAGATTGATACTCTTGTTGAGTTTGATGAATATAAATGCATATAGATGATATTCTGATGAAAAGGAATGATTAGAGATTGAATAGAGAGGTTTGGAATTGGTGGAGATCGCAAGAACTGCGATCTGCGTCGCGGGTAATCGATTACCAGGAGTGGTAATCGATTACCAGAGGGTTCTGGGCAACCAGGAGGGCTGTTTGCTCACAGGTAATCGATTACAGAGATGCTGTAATCGATTAGCAGAGAGTTGGTGTGTAGGTAATCGATTATAGAAGTTTGGTAATCGATTACCAGGGTGATTGCTTGCAGGTAATCGATTACCAAAGGTGTTTGCAGGTAATCGATTACATGAGGATTGTAATCGATTACCAGTGTGGATTGGTGAATCCTTGTGATGGATGATTGCTCATATTGAGTTGATGTATTTATTTATGTATGATAATACATGATGGTGATGATTGGTGTTATTTATGATGATAATGATATTTGGTGATAATTATGATGATTTTTTTATAATGATCATTGGTGAATATGTATGATGATACATGATGATGATGATGATTGGTGTTATTATGATGATAATGATATTTTGTGATAATTATGATATTTTTGATGATGATGATGATGGTGAATATGTATGTTAATACATGATGATGATGATGAATGGTGTTAATTATAATGATTGATGATGATGATGAGTGGTGATATTTATGATGAACCATGATGAGAATGATTGATGATGATGATGTTAGTGTTGTACCTGAGTATAACTCGGGGAGGTGAATAGTGTACCTGAGTATAACTCGGGGAGGTGATAATGGTGATGATGATTTAATTAACCTTATGTTGTAAATGATGTTTGAGTATATATATGATGTTGTACCTGAGATACACAAGCCCAGTGAGGGGTGGGGTGTAGCTCAGGGAGGTGATTGTACTTGAGACACACAAGCCCAGTGAGGGGTGAAGTGTAGCTCAGGGAGGTGAATGTTGTACCTAAGTATAACTCGGGGAGGTGAATGTTGTACCTGAGTCTAACTCGGGGAGGTGATTATAGTACCTGAGTGTAACTCAGGGAGGTGAGTATTGATTATGTTAATGATTATGGTACCTGAGTATAACTCAGAGAGGTGAGTAATGACTATGATAATGTTGATGATTGTACCTGAGTATAACTCAGGGAGGTGAACACTGATTATGATGAAATTGAATATGGTACCTGAGGTGTACAGGCCTAGAGTGGGTGAAGTACAACTCAGGGAGGTGCATGATGGTGATGATGATATGATGATTATGATGATATGATGAAAATAATGATTATGACGATTATGATGATATTGATGCTAATGATGACTAAGATGATATTGATGATAAGGATGAGTATGATTATAATGATGATAATGATGATTACGATGATTGTGGTGATATTGATGATGTTGTTGGTGTATATGATGATGACTATGTTTTATATTTGTTAATAGAATGAGTTATATGATGATGTTGTTTATATGAGGGTGAGGATAGGGTAGTCTCCTATGTGTATGTATTAGTAGTATTCTTTTCCTCACCATTATATTGTGGCTATTTTACAGGTGATGATGATGACACAATTGGTGTCGAGTGTTGAGTAAATGGAGTATTGCTTTGGTACATGTGACATCAGGGCACATCATTGGGGGATTCTTATTTATGTTTTAGTGGAAAGGATTTTATAAACTTTTCTTTAATTGCCTTGCACGGCAAGTAGAATGTTTTGTTGTTTCTATTTTAGGAGATTTCGCTGCTTAAATGTTTTGAAAATAATTGATTGCTATTTCTACTTTAAATTATTTTACTTTGAGCTAAATGCCGTTTTATACAAATGAGAACGGTGAACCTTTTTACCCAGTGTGGAGTGTCATCTTTATATATTTCAAATTATTTAATGTATAAGAGTATAGGGTAGAAGGGTATCACATAAACAAAATTAATAAAGTTGTAATATTCTTTATAATTCTTAATAAAGACATGTGCTGAAAAAGAAATTAAAAAATAATGGAAACATTCGTCCTGTTTTTGAAAAATATATGGCACAAACCTTTATTTTATATTCTTGAATAACTCTTGGACCTTTTGATACAGTCCAATAACCCCGTCACCTGAAAAAAAATGGACAATCCACAAAACCTGCAAAAAAACTGTAAAAAAAACCCACAAAAATGTAAAGCTCGGTATTTATTTTAAAAGTCCAAATAACTCTCAAAATTTTTAATCCAGCCCGCAAAAAAATTCACTACCTCGCATTGTGATTTGGGACGGGTCGAGTAGCCCTAGGTGCCACCTCTAATAGACTACTGTTTGGGATTGGGAAACATAGCACTACCTAAGATGTAACATCCCAAATTATGAAACATTTTATAAATTAAATTAGTAATGAAAGAGGTTTTGTAACAAGGAAGTAGGATGGGATGAGAGGAATTGAGTTAGAATCAAAGAGGGGTAAAAATCAAGTTTTTGGGGGCTGATATGCTCGCTCAGCCTACGCTCAAGCGCAGCCTATGCGAGGATATCAGTACATGGGAGAAACTCCAATCTAGTTTTCTCGCTCAGGCTGAGCTCGAGAGTTTTTGTGTTAATTCCGTTCAGCGTGCGCCCAACCATCACTCAGCTCTCGCTCAGGCTCCGCTCGAGCGAGCGCTGAGCAAAAGTTCGCGTGTAGCTTTTCCCTTTTCGCGCTCAGGCTCTGCCTGAGCGGGATCCGAGCGCGCGCACTTTCTGATCCCTTTTAAAACATAAATGCTAGGGTTTTAATTTATTCTTCTTCTCCTTCTACTCCATTCTTAGAGAGAGAAAGAGTGTTCCTAGAGTGAGAAGCTATCTTGGAAGCTCAAAGGAGGTCCCTCATCACTCAAACTCATCAACCACCTCTGGATTCTTCTTCCCCAACATCTCTTCCTCCTCATTTTCCCAACCTACAAGGTGAGTGTGACCACACACTCACTCTCATGATATGATGTGCTTCCATAAATGATCCCCCTTCTTCCTTCCCACTCTTTATGTTGATTTTTGGTTGTTTGATGTAAATATGTTGATGGTTAGGTTGAGGTATGCTTGGTATTGCTTGTAACATTTTTGCCCTAGATGGTGTTAGGGTTTTAGGGAGACGACTCTCATGATAATAATGCTCATGCTCATGTGGTTGTTGATGATTACTCATGTTCCTAAGTTGATGATTACCCGTGTTCCTAACCCTAATCATGTTCAATAAGAATGTTTTGGGTCCTAAGACCTGATGTAAAAGTTTTGGGTCTTGAGACCTCATGTTAAATAATCGGATTATTGGTCCCTGGACTTCATGTTCCAAGACTTTGTTTTTGGTTCTTGGACTTCATGTCTAAAAGAGGAAATCATGCGTGAATCTATCATGTTTAAGGGTAAGGTCTTATGGCCTTCAGAAACCACGGTTCCTGTTAGTCTGAGCTCAGTCTAGCCTTATGTAAAGTGGAAAGACCCCTTGGGTGTTGGGTTAAACACTTCAGGACTAACTCTGCATTATTGCTTTCATGTATGGTTATGCTTCAATTAAGTTTCCATGTAACTGTTGCATATCATCTGCTTGTTTTACCCACACATGCATGTTTTATCACGCTTACTAGGACGTTAGTCTCACTCCACTCCGTGGGAATTTACCTTCAGATGTGCAGGGTCCTCGCTCAGGGCAATGAATGGCAGTAGGAGCTATTGTGGGTCCTTGTCAAGGCCCACTCTTTTGAAATGATAGATATTGGATTTTCTTTTGTATAGGCATAGATTAGATTATTTTGATAGGATATAGTTGTACATGTGGGGCCTCAAGGGTTATTTTATCTTCCAGTACATATGTATAGCTATATCCTGTTGTACCTTTTGACTATGTGATGTATTTTGAACCTCAGTGACAACTATGATGTTATGGATATTTTTAGGTATTGTGTTTCTTGCTTAAGTAAGTGTGGGATTACCTAAGCAGTTTGTTATGTATTCTATGCTGATACTATTAATGCGCGAAGTAATTTCATGAATTTGGAAATAGTGCTCTGAACAGGCATTATTTCTAAATTAAGAAACTAGGACGTTACATAAAAAAGAAGTCTCCAAGCTCGTTCTCCTTCCTCGCTTAGGCATTGTTTGGTTCAAAGAAAGGGAGGGGAGGGGAGGGATTTTAATTAAGGGGAGGGGAGAGCAAGTGACATTTTATTTGTTTGATTCAAAGAGGGGAAGGGAGGGAATGGAAAATGACCCCTTACATATTTGGTTCACATGAGGAGGAAAAATAAAGTTAATTTACTTATATACCTCTTTATTTTCACAACACATAATTGTAATAATGAGTGTGGGGGTATTTAAGTCATTTTAATTATTTAATCTAAGCTCTCCCTCCCCTCCCCTCCCCTCCAAATCCCCCCCATTATTGAAGGGGAGCAAAAATAGTCTTTCAAGAGATTTTAGCCCCCTTCCCTCACCTTCTATAAATTGAACCAAACATAAAAACTCATTTAAAATCTCCCTCCGCTCCTCCAAATCCCTCCAACCAAACATAGGCTTGGGGGCAGACTTTTCTCTCTCGTGGGTGAAATTCTCTCATCCTCATTGTGAGATTTTCATTTTCTTTTCCTGTGATTCTCCTTTGTACTTTACTTACTTTACTGTCATAATCCCCTTGAATGCTCTGCCTTCTGTGTTACAAGTATTTGCTGGCTGCTCATCACTGTCACCAAAAGGGTGCTGTCTCTCAATAAAAAGAGCGTGTGTCGAATTATACTACCATCATTATCTTGGAAATCGGTACTAAGCACTAACATTGTCCTATTTTTCTCCTAAGCGTGATGTTTACAGGTTCAATACTATGTCATCATTCATCTAACATACCCCATCTGAAATTTATAATCCAAGTAAGCAAATATCTATTATAGACTGCAATTTTATTCGGATATTGGATTTAACTACAATCTCATTTTTTTTATCCCTTTAGGGCTTTATTAATTCACTTGACTTTTGACAAAAAAATAAAAGTACAGACCGTTTCCATTAGCAACGAGAGATTATGAATTTTCAAACTTTATTTCTACTTATCCTATCCAAGATGACAAACCATAATGAAAACCACAAAAATCTCACTAAGGATCATTAAGTTAAAATTGGCAGTCCGAACTTAAGAATGGCAAGCATTCTTTCATAGTTCAATAACATTAATGACACTACTAGGAGTTAATGGTAAGGGGGCCTTGAGTTCACGTGGGAAATTAATCAAATTTGGAACGTTGCGAGTTAGCATCTGTTCAGCCAAAAAAAAAAATCAAATAAAAGAAATATCTGAAATCATGTGATAAGTGGTAAATATTAAGACAATCCACACCACATTAGCAATTCAACTAAGCAAAGTAAGTCAAGAAGACTGCCAGAATACCAAAATTGATAATAGATGGATGCCAAATAAAATAACAAGGATACAAAAAAGAATCTCAATTCTCAAACCCTGGATTCAGCAACAGTCTATAGAAGAGAACTTATACAAGTTCAGATAAGGTGCATCTCAAAGTTAAAACGAACAATACTTCACTAATTCTACTAACATTCCGCAAGCTATGATCAGTACTACACCTAGGTGTTAGTAGCCCTGGTGTAAATCTGCTGGCTTGAGTGGGCAGACACCATCCTGATTGAACCTCTAGCCATCAATTCTCTTATAGCCTTCCTTGCAAGTGATCCATTAATCTGTGTAGTGCAAGTAAAATAATTATTTTTATTTATTTACAAATTTATGTTTGGGATAGAACATAACTCGTAGTGCTCATGGAAGAGTGCACATTGAAAAAAGGGAGGCTTAAATTGCAGAGGAAAAGAATTCATAACATTCTCTCAACTAGAATTTTTAGACTGACATCCAACAAGACAAAATGCCGAGTTCATACATATTTACAAATATTAACCTTAGAAAGCTTTGATAAGCACAGGCATAGAAAATGAATGTATCCATTGCAAAATGAGTAAACATATTTTTAGGCTGCTTAAAATGCATAATGAAAACATCTGTAGTGTTGTAAAAAACTAAGAGAAGATAAGAATTCTAAATCATCATCCTTAAGTACATATTGTCCTAGACATGTGACCATCTTTTAAAACCTAAACAGATATACAACTTGTAATCCTAAAATTTACCAATGCTGAGTTAATTTACTGTTTAATGATTTCTATCCTCATAAACCAACAATATTAGTGGTCAATTAACAGGAAAAATATAGTTAGCAAATCTAAAGGCGAAATTAGATCCTCCAAAATGCAAGATGTACTTCGGAGGTCATACATGAAGTTGACAACCAGTGATGAAAAGATCAACAGATTAGCTTTGTATAAAATACAAGCAACTAAATAAAAAAGTCAAAGATGTCAAAAAATACTCTTAATTTTCTCATAAGAGTTATTAGTTATCACTTGGAATTCATAGAATCAAAATCCTCAAAGAGGCCATGACAAATCCAAGAAAATAATCGAAATTCCAAAATATTTGCAAACTAAAATATAACATAAAAGTATGTGCACAAACCCATATACACAAATCACTGTCAAAAATTTTGCATGGGACATGCTTCCCATGATCAGTCTCAGAAAATAAACCAGCAGACAAGGAAGAGACAAGTATAAACATCAAACGCAGTTTGGCCAATACTAGGTTTAAAGCTCGTAATAATGTATTATGATATATGAATCAGATAACAATAAAATCAGTGACTCTCAATTAATGCAGTAAGCCCACATTGGCTCACAAGCCACAACTCTTACCATGAGAAAGAACATGCATCAAAACAATATCAACTCATCTCATCAACATGAATAATATATAGCAAATCTAACGATAAGGCAAGTAAGAAACGAGATACCCTCATACGATCAGAGAGAATGGAAGGAGTGATGAGCTTGTATTTGGGTGCTTCAGACAGGAGCTTGTCATAGGTGCCTTGATCAAACAGCACCATGTTATTCACCTTCTCCTTTTGCTTTCCCTTGCTCCACTTCTGTTAGACATAAATAAGACCATTATATCACACACCCATCTCTCAAATTGCTTTAATCACAAAATTATGCGAGCTTGAATTAGCTTAATTACAAAAATAATGGTTTTTCTTTTGACTTCAGAAGAGATTTATTTGAAAAAAAAAAAGAAATATTTTACTAAAATGAATCTTTCCCAAACAAGTTATCTTGTTTCGATTAGCTTATCTGAGTATATAATCGCTTTTATGCATGAGCTATTGGTAAAAAGAAAAAGATTACTTCAAGAAAATGCATCTAAACTCCGTCATTCATTATAGATGGTGAAACAGAGCTAATGGCACCAATCAAAGATGACCCAATTGGACGAACGATAATTACTTCTAGAAAAGAGAAAAACAATGAAACCTTAACGAGAGAAACGAACCTTCTTCTTCTGTTTGCCACCGCCAGATTTGGCGGGCTTGGAGGAGGGTGGAGGAGCCTTGTCCTTCTTTGGAGCCTGCAAACAACAACCCACCAAGCCATGAGTACATGGGAGGGTAAAAAGACAGTAAATTTAGCAGATGGATGAAGGGATTCAGCTGTACGCACCATGAATTCGGATAGGAGAGGAGAAAGGGATTCAGATAGTAGACGAGGAAGGGTTTCCTGCAGAGGCGCACAAGGAATCAGAAAACCCTAAGTTTTTGTTTTTATAAGGCCTTTTTTTTTTAGGGTTTTTTTTTTTGTGTAATCGGGTCTGGGGTTTTATAAGCAGTATGATGACCTCGGGCCTTTGCAGTTTCCACCCTTTTATGCTATGGGTATTGTTATTCACACCGTCTTTTTTATTTTTCACACCATTCTATTTTATATTATTTTTTAGTTTTCTTAAATTACATATCTCTCCTCATTTTTTTCTCTCTTATTTTTCTCATTTTTTTATTTCTCCTCTACATGTCATGAATGTTTCACCATCATCCCACAAATTTTCTTTTTTTTTTTTCTCTTTTACTTTAAAAGTTGTGTTTCCATTAAATAACTGTGTACCGAAAATTTAAAATTAGATTTTTGGTATATAAATTTTATCTTAAAAATTGTGTATGGAAAATCTGATTTTTGAAATATAATTTTTATTTTTCTCTCTTATTGCTTGAATTTCTCAATCTCGTTAAAAGATTTAAATACTACAACATTTTTTACTTTAGACAACAATAGAAAATCGTGGTTAAAGATGTTAAAACCGTGGCCTAAAGTTTTGGGCAACGGTTTTACGACCATGATTTTTGTGGTCATTGCCTATTATAATAGGCAACGGTTTTTCACTTTTGGTAACATAAATTTAAAAGTTATTGCCTAAAATAAGGGAATAGACCATGATTTTTAACTATTGCCTAAAATAAAGGAATAAGTCGCAGTTTTCAAGATGACAAATAAAAATTCTTAAAATGGCCAAGGTGGGATTCAAACACAGTTCCCCATCTTCAAACACTTTGTTCTATCCGCTAAGCCAACACATATATTTGTTATATACATTATCAATTTTAATATTTATATCATATGAACCACAAATTTAAAAATAGACTTATAAAATCTTAGTTTAAAATTAGGGACATAATTTTTTTATGTTAAGGTCATTGATTTGAAAAATAAAATTTTAGTAAAACATTTAACTCAATATTGTTTAATAGTTTAAACAATAGTTTTTTCTTGTTGCCTCTTAAAAAAATCGTTGTCTATTTCATATTTTGGCAACAATTTTATAATTATTCACTAAAAACATCTTCACAACTGAAAAAACTTTGTCTATTCTATGTTTTGACAATAGTTTTAAAATCGTTGACTAAGAAAAATCTATAAAATTAAATAATTGTTGTCTATTTCATGTTTTGGCCACAGTTTTTCGACCGTTGTTAAGAAAAGTGTTGCTTAAATTATGGCTACAACTTGAAATTTGTGGCTATATCTAGTCAACAATTTAAAACTGTTGCCAAATATAAATGAGCTCTATAAGTGTAAAATCATTGCCTATTTCATGTTTCAACAACGTTTTTTTAAATGTGGACAAAAAAAGTGTTGCCTAATGTACATTTGTTGTAGTGAAAATTCGTTCACAAGTATCCTTACATGTTCAGAAAGATCCATTTATTATTTGAGTTTGAGATAGTTATACAATGTTGGTAGAATTTAGTTGTTATCTCTAACTTTGGGGTAAGTTAGTTTGTAGTTGTTTAATTTGGCAGTTGCTTTTGTTCTTGCAGCAAACAAATATTGTAGACATGCTAGATGAGGCGGTAAATTATGTCAAGTTTCTACAAAAACAAATTGAGGTACACTTTTTGTGTGACTACAAATGAGTTTAGTTTAGCCTAAAAATGATGTGAATCCATAGTGGTTGAAACCGTTTTATGGATCTATCTAGGTTGAACACTAATAAGTCAGAAATTGGACACTACAAGAAAATCGGTTTTTAGCGACGGCCAAAAGTCGTCGCTAACGGGGAAAACCGTCGCTATTTGGCAATTAGCTACGACCAACCAGTCGTCATTAATGCAATAGTGACGACATTTTATGGTCGTTGTTGTGGTTGTCGCTAATTCCATGGCCATCACTACATAGCGACGACCATGGCTGGCTAGCGACACAAATGGTTGTCACTAAATATTTTTTCAAAAATAATCCTTCCTTTCCAGATTTATCAATTGTGAGAATCGAACCCACAACCTACAAGATACAAAGAAGGAGCATTATCGTTATGCCAAGTTTATTTCTTGGAATATATAGCGCAAAATATTATATATATATATATAGTGAAAAAATAACAAAGAATTAGTGACGATTAGGCTGACACAAACTTTACGAAGGTCGATACTAAAAAAAATTCCTTTAGCAACGGTCAAGCCGTCGCTAAATAATTTTTTTTAATTTATTATGCCTTTAGCGTCGGCCAGATCCGTCGCTGCATAAAAAAATATAAAAATATCTCTTTTCAATGGTGATGTCTTTAGCGACGGTTGTTGCGTCGGCCTGGCCGACGCTAATAGCGACGGTGTCGTGGCCGTCACTACAAGGCTGTCGTTAAAAACAAATTTCTTGTAGTGGGAGAAATTGTTTAAACAAGAAAATGGAAAAGGACAAAGAAGAATTGGTGAACGAATGGATGACGCCACTTCCAATGATGGATGATAAGTCATGTGAAGCCACAAGAGAGGTGAATAGCCCTTGATAAGTCCTAGAGATGAACGCCACAAGGAAGAATCCTTGATAAGTTATAGGATAAACAATTGTCTCAAAAGAGAAAAACTCAATTCTGATTCATTTCAAGCTTATTCTATCCGAGTTACAATTGCCCCTATATAAAAGTTAAGTAGACTTCCAAGAAAACAACTCTTAGGAAATTAAAAGAACTCCACTATCATGCAATTGCCAAAGTGGTGGTACATGTTACACTAATTCCTATAATAGCAATTAAAAACTTAGAAAGTGCTCCCACAAGTAATTATAATGGTTTAAGGAGTTACAAAGAACCATAAACATGACTTAGGGAAACAAAAAGTCACCAGAAAAATAAGAAAATTCATATTTATGTAGTGTTTCCCTAGCCACGGAAAAATCCACAGGCTGCTTGTGGTTCTCTCTGACTTCGATTTCCTCACTCTGCAACATTTCCACAGGTTGCATATGGTCTTCTCTGATTTCAACTTCATGTTGTAGTAAATTGACCCATTTTGGTACAGCCATTATTCCATGTTGATCCTTTTTCACTTTGATCTATGTAATTAGACTTTGCAAAGCTTGTTTCATTCTCTTAGTCTTATCTCTAGTCATTGGACCTTCAATTGCATACAATGGATCCTTTGGTTGACTTGTTGGGTTTCTATCACCCCTCTATGTCTGCATCACTTTTGTTCTTACAGCAAACAAATACTGTAGACATGCTAGATGATGAGGCTGTAAATTATGTCAAGTTTCTACAAAAACAAATTGAGGTACCCTTTTTGGGTTTGACTAAAAATAAGTTTCGTTAACCTAAAAACATGTTTTAAAAAGTATGTTTGATTTATGATTTTGTGTTTGACTAAAGGTGTATTTATCATGATGTACGTTTGAAACATTGTTTTGGATAAACCAAACACACTATAAATTTATGCTTGAAAATTTTTATGTTATACTTTCTGTCATTTATCACACAATATATTCATAATAACTCCAACTTAGTATTTGGCTATAACGACAAAAGATATCAAGAACAAAGCTAAAAAAAATATTGGGATCAAATTTGAATTTTATTGTGTATAAACCAAATAAAAGATAAATGTAACATTTAGGGCCTAAAAGTATATTTTAACATCTATTGTCTATTATTATATAAAAAAAGCTGAAGCATGATTTCTAGAGTTTTTCTTTCAACCTTTTAAAACCACTAGTATATTAACTCGCGTAATACGTAGATAAATATATTTTTTATTTAATTAAAATTAAAAAGAAATTAAAAAATAATTTTGAACAAATTTTCAATTTTAAATTCTAATAATATATTATATTTTACTATTAAAATCTAATTTATATTATTATTTAATAATAAGATATGATAAAAAAAATTAAATTCATAAAGATAAAAATAAAGATTTATATATTAAAAAGATTGAAATAGAAAAAAAATAGGATAAGATTTTGAATCTGTTCTGGACCGAATTGGACCTCGGCTCATTCAAGTCGGACTCATCTCAGCGCGTGCACCTACACATCACCAAAGCGCATGGCAACATCTCTGAGGATCCGTTATAACCGTCAAACGGACTTTCCCCCAAAAAAATCACATATAAATACTCTGTAGGAGATCCTTTTGAGGTACGCATTTATTCTATATTACATATACTCTGATCAGAATCCTCTCTAACTTGAGCGTCGGAGTCCCTGCAAGTACACCCTGCCCCGTCGTGGGTCCATCGTGCTCCGCCGTAGATCGTACGAAGATTCAACCTCTTCAACCGGAAACCGCTGTGGAGAATTTACGCATAAACTTTGGTGCCGTCTGTGGGAAGCGACGATGAGTTCTGTTCCTCCCTTCCTTCTTAATTTTGTTCGTGTAAATTCTCCTCCAAAGCTCATGGTGGCCTGCTGAAGCGCCGCTACAGCCATTTCTTCTTTGGTGGATAACCGCGTTGACCACCCCAAGTGGAAAGTTTCTGCCGTTGTTGCCCCTACTGCGACACTTTCATCACCTCCCCTGCCTCCACCGGCTCCGCCACCCCTTTTCCTGGTAATCTTGAAATCTTGAACTTGATTATATAATTCTTGTGTCGTATATTGCTCCTTGTTCAATATGTGGAATATATTGTGCTATTTTCTTTGCTTTCTTTCGCTTTTTAACTTGTTGCGGCGTTGACGGCATCCATGGTGGTCTTTCTGCTTTTGCTTCCGCCGCTTCCTCCATGGCGGTGATCAATCCACCGCCTGTGAAATTCACAACGTTCCAAGCGTGAACCATAACAATTAAATTTTGAGATTGGTTATTCCGAGCTATGCCTGGATACAGTTGCAGGCGCAATTTATTTTGTTGCAGGCACAATTTTAAAGAAATTCCGAGATGCCCCAAGGTTTTGTCGTGCTTTTCTGGCCGAACAAGGGTGTACACAAGTCGGAAAACATTTTCTAGCAAAAGCATGTGGTAGTCCATGAAGATATTTGTTCGGAACACTTTGGCATAGGAATCAGAAAAGAAAGATGAAAAATTACCAACTGATATATTATTTCCGAGATCATTTCCGAGATACCATGATATCAGGTCTCTGTGCAGCTTGTAAGAATCAAAGAATGAAGTGCCCTTCAGATTGCATCTTCTCTCCTTACTTCCCTCTTAATGATCCTCAAAGATATGCCATTGTTCACAGAATCTATGGTGGCAGCAACGTCGGAAGAATGCTTCAGCAAATTCCACCATATGTCCGAGCACAGGCTGCAGATTGTTTACATTATGAAGCATAATGTCGTGTTCAAGACCCTATTTATGGTTGTTTTGGAATTACCTCTCAGCTGGTTTAACAGATCCATAATACAGAAATTGAGTTAGCCAAAACCGAAGTTCTGATTAACATTCTCAAGTTCCAAGCCCAACAAGCTGAAAATGAATCAAATTTCCACGTCTTGCGCAGCACAGGGCAGTTTCAGTTTGGAAGCACTTCAAGCCAAGATTCTTGGTTCAAATGAAACTTTGTTTCAAATTTCTGATGGATGCAAGGCAAGGTTGTTATGCATACGAGAAGAATAATTGGAAGGAAACGGCTAGTGATTGCAGCAAATGATTGAAGGATTATAATTAATGCTTAAATAACATTTTGAGCATAATTTCCAATGATTACAGTAAAACTAATTAAGCCTTTGAAGTCCTGCAAAAGCACCTTATCGATTCTCCGCCTTTGTTTTAAAAAATAGAATGATATTCCGAGATAACTTCGAGATTCCCCGAGATGCCACCCCGGATGAGCTCAATTATATGCTCAGAAGCGTTACGATTTGCATATTGCTCAGAATACAACACGTGTCAACTAAGGCCATCATCGTCGTCTGCTTCAGCGCATTCAGAGTTTCCGGCCACAAGCCGACTTCGATGGAATTCTCTCTTACTGGCACGTCAAGGAATTTTAGTCCGAAATCATTCTCCAAGATATTGATGCCCATAATTATGGTTCGAGATTCCGGGATGACGTGGCTGCCTGTGATTAGTTACAACACGTGGTGCCCGTGATTATTCCGTGACTAATAGTTGTTTCTGAGACGAAATTCTGAGATACTCAATTGTTCCAAGATGTTGGTGAACCTGGCGTTGCTGATCTTGGATGAGCCAACCCAGCGTTGCTGAACTTAGCGGAAACACACGCCTTGTGTCGACGTTGGGGTCACTGGCGAAGAAGGGAAAGACGGTGGTGATGTCGGTGTGTACTGGTGAAGATAGGCCCCTTCTGTATATATCGACCACTAACCACCATGATTATTAGACTACCAACGTACCCTCTATAGTATATCCTATCACCAAGGCCAAAGTACCTCTCTTGGTCAATCTCTACAAATTTGTCAGACTGCAACCTTGATTAATTCCTAACATTATTTTGTCCGCTTCTTTAGCATGTAACTGCAACCTCTTCGTCAAGTCCAATCCAAGAAAGTGAAGCCTTTCTCTTCAAACTAAACTAAAATGGTTCAACATTCGCTTTTCAACCCACCTTCGATCTCGTTCTCAACCATTGCTCCAAAACGCTCCCGTTTTCACAACCTTGTGAAGGAGCCAATTCGATGCGACACTACGGATTCATCGTCATCGGCGGCGCCAAAGCTTATGGAATTAGAATAGGAGAGTGAACTGAACATTGGTGGGTTGGGTTCGTACACGGGGAGAAACCCTAATGTGAAGGAGCGTTGCCGGCATGCTGGGCTTTGGAGAAACCGGTGATGAGCCAACTCCCTTCCACGTTTGTCAAAGAGTTTTGTTTGCATGTTACCCCACAAAATGAACAGTGTGTCGAAAGTGATGTGGAAAACTTCCAGTATTGCAGTGCATCGTCTTTGGCTCCTTTTCCCTTCAAGAAATCCTTGAGCTTTAGCAGCGCTTCTAAATCACTGAATGAAGAGCACACTGTTACGCGAAACCAAATGAAGATCACTCCTCGGATTTATAACTTACTCAACGATGAAGAGGCCTGGCTATGATGTCGTGGAGTTAGTGGTCGCGGAAACGGGTTGGCCTTCCGCGGGTGACCCAAACCAACCAAGTGTGAGTTTGGGCAATATGGTGTTGAATAATGGGAATCTTATCAAGCATGCTAATTCGGGGAAAATGGACCTCTTTGATGCCTAATAGAACACTTAAGACTTACATTTTCTCTTTGTTCAATGAAAATCTCAAGCCCACGGTTTAAGAGCGGACTTACGGGTTGGTTAAGCCCGACTTAACCCCTGTTTACGACATTGGCGTTTTCACCTAACAACACCTGGTACATGTTCTTGTTCCCTTCTGAAATTGCCATACCACCTCTTGCTTCAATTCAATGCATAAGCTTCTGTTTTAGACTTTGCGTGACAAAGTCGCACTATATTACATCATAATGGTACTTATTTTTCCATTGTAAGTATAATTCTGCCCCTGTATTACCCATATTGGCATCTCGAATTCACGAGGTCTTTACACCTGGGAAATCGGACTGCGTTCCATACACCTCAGACTTCTTTCCCTGTCTTCTCGGATTCACGAGGTCTTTACACCTGGGAAATCAGACTGCATTCCGTACACCTCGGACTTCTTTCCTTGGCTTCTCGGATGCACGAGGTCTTCACACCTCTAAAGTCAGACTACGTTCCTTGCATCTCGGATTCAAGAGGCCTTCAACACCTCGGATTTATTCCTCGATCACATTTCGGACATAGTTCCTCGACGTTACCGGATGTAATTTCTTGATTAATCTCAGACTTCGTTCCTCGAGCATTTCAGATTTAATTCCTCGAGTATCTCGGACTTAGTTCCTTGAGCATTTCGGATTTGATTCCTCGACTATTTCGGATTTAATTCCTCGAGTATTTCGGACTTATTCCTTGAGTATCTCGGACTTAGTTCCTTGAGTATCTCGGACTCAGTTCCTTGATCACATATCGGATTTATTCCTTGATTAATGTCGAACTTGGCTCCTTGACACCTCAGATTGCACATCATCATCTCAGATTCAGTTCCTTGAGATTTTCAGGTTTACCCTTAATCCTGACGGTCGGACTATGTTCCTAGATATTCCTATAATCATTGGCTACCCTATCATCTCAACTCGACATATGAGAAAAGACACCAAAATAATCATATTGGTCTTCTCCGAGATCTTTGAATTGACGAATACATCAATTCGTCAACTCAAACAGACTTCAACGTTTGACAATCGCACCAACGTAATACCAACTTGGGGGCACCTGTTCTGGTCTCCATCAATCGAAATGCAAATCAATTCTGATTACGGGCTATCCTGACTGATTACAGAATATACCAAGACAGCTGAATGACTCCAGACCATTTCAAGTCGGATACTTTATATCAAAGCACCCGACTTGGGGGCATCTGTTCTGGACCGAATTGGACCTCGACCCATTCAAGTCAGACTCATCTTAGCGCGTGCACCTACACATGACCAAAGCGAGTGGCAACATCTCTGAGGATCCGTTATAACCATTAAACGGACTTTCCCCCAAAAAATCACATATAAATACTCTGCATGAGATCCTTTTGAGGTACGCATTTATTCTATATTACATATACTCTGATCAGAATCCTCTCTAACTTGAGCGTTGGATGTAACGCCCCGAGCCGCTTGCAGGAGTGATGAGGGTCCCCACAAGCCAACACGAGTCTTTCCAGTATGCGTTGTCCTCACTTGCACACTTTCCGGGAAACTTCCCAGAAGGTCACCCATCCCAGAATTGCTCCAAGCCAAGCACGCTTAACTATGAAGTTCTTATGTTATGGGCTTCCGAAAAGAAGATGCACCTTGTTAGTATAGTTCTCCACAACAATTTCCTTTAAGCTATCCTCAACTATACAGTCCCATACCTGCACAGCCTCTGGATCCCTCTCATTCGGGTGTGGGCTCGGTTCATCCATGTGTCCCTTTGCTTAGAAGCCTGCCAGGAGCCGCTCCTTATCCGTGCCTCTTTGCACCGGCGATCACTCCCCGCCCTCATCAGCCTCCGACTCTCACATGCCCACCAGCTTCCACCTGGTTCGTCCCCAAACCACACCGTACTGGGAGAGGCTCGGCTCTGATACCATTTGTAACACCCCGAGCCGCTTGCAGGAGTGATGAGGGTCCCCACAAGTCAACACGAGTCTTTCCAGTATGTGTTGTCCTCACTTGCACACTTTCCGGGAAACTTTCCAGAAGGTCACCCATCCCAGAATTGCTCCAAGCCAAGCACGCTTAACTATGGAGTTCTTATGTTATGGGCTTCCGAAAAGAAGATGCACCTTGTTGGTATAGTTCTCCACAACAATTTCCTTTAAGCTATCCTCAACTGTACAGTCCCATACCTGCACAGCCTCTGGATCCCTCTCATTCGGGTGTGGGCTCGGTTCATCCATGTGTCCCTTTGCTTAGAAGCCTGCCAGGAGCCGCTCCTTGTTCGTGCCTCTTTGCACCGACGATCACTCCCCGCCCTCATCAGCCTCCGGCTCTCACATCGGAGTCCCTGCAGGTACACCCTGACCCGCCGTGGGTCCATCGTGCTCCGCCGTAGATCATAAGAAGATTCAACCTCTTCAACCAGAAACCGCCGTGGAGAATTTACGCACGAACAGAATCTTAATAATTTTCAAAATTTAAGATTAACATTATTAGCATTTAAAAATTCAAATAGGAAAAGAGAGAAAATTAATGTTAATGATTGAGAAGCAGAATCTCACTCTCACAAGTGTGAGTGAAATTCACCATCCAATGAGAGAAAAAGAGAGAATGTCAAAAATCATTGAGAGAGAGAGTAGAGTGAGTGAGTGAGTGTCTCACTCTCCAAGATAAGGTCTCAAAACTATAATATAGAGAGTTGATTATATTGCCACCACATATGCATCACCCTAATATTTTTTCTTTCTTATTGAGTGTCATTTTATTTTATTTTTATATCACTCTCAAATTACATTCTTGCTTATTGACATTTATTACACGAGCATATTTATACTATTTAATAATATTTTTATAGTCTTAGGCCCAGTTTGGATACACTTTTGCAGAAGAACTTCTAGAAGAAAAAAATAGAATGAATCAAAGAGATCAAATGAATTTAACTTCTCCATAAGTTGAAATTAGTTACTTATGGAGAAGTTAAATGGGAGAGCTTTTGGAGTAGATGGGCTACAAACTAATTTCAACTTATGGAGAAGTTAAATGCATTTGACCTCTTTGATTTATTCTACTTTTTCCACCTAGAAGTACTTCTACAGAAGTTTCATCCAAACTGACCCTTAATCTTTTATATTAAAACGTTCGTACTTCTCTTAAAAAAGGAAAACAAATGAAATTCAAATAAATGTCTCACCAAAAAACTATGATAACATAAAATTAATTAATATCGGCCTCTTAGTTTAAAACTATGATTTACATAGGTCAAACATTGTTTATACTAACACAAAAAGATTTTTTCCCACTTCAACCAATAATTGGTTGAATATGAAGATAAGTATCACTTTTAATTATTTCGTTACTTTATAATTTAAATAATTTTAAATATTTTAAAATTCACAGATTTTTATTGAAAAAGATTGTAAAATGGCAAATAATATACATTTCCTATTAATGATTTTTTTAAATTTTCATTAATAAAATTATCAAAATTAAAATTTACACCATATGATTTGTGAAACTTGTAAAAGATGTTGATAAAGAAGTAATGTTAATTATTTGTGTAAAATATTTCATAAAAAACTTTTTTTAAATGAAACCATTTTTGAAACAAAAAAAAAGCGAATCCTATTATTGTAATTATTATTCCAAAATCAAGGCAGGTTAATATATTGCTAATAACCATTTTTCTCAAGCCTCATGATTTCCTATTTTAAAATTTAAAGACCTTCAAAATCGATCTTTATGCATAGTAACATTTTTTAATTTCATTTCTGAATAAATTCTAGCCTATAGCATGACAAATAATGTGTAGTTCTCAATACATTAGTGATGGAGTGGAGAAAACATTCTTTAAAAAAAACTTTTAATTATAATTTTTTTTAAACTTTATATTATAACTTTTATTTAATGTAAACTCCCACGTGTGACAATAAGATCATATAATGCAATTCAACTTAATTTTACATGGTATACTTAATTTTGAATAGCACGACCACTTATTCAATTGATGATATTTATTATAAATATTTATGTAAGTTATACATAATTTTTTCTAAAACTATTATGTTATTCTTATTTACTTTTGTATGGGATATGAAATTAATTTATTTTTTTTAAAATAATTCATTAATTACACAGTATAAAAATTATAAATAAAGAAATCAAGAGATAAGTAGTTAGGAAATTTAAAAAAGAAAAAACTTCGCCAGAGAAAAGAATGGAAAGAAGCAAAACAACTTTGTAAAATATATATATATATATATATAGCCATGAAATTGAATGCATAAATATATTTGCAATTTTAAAATTTGAAATTTGAAATTTCATGACAAAGAATATGCATTTTACAAAACAAATGCATTTTTTTATCATTAACATAAAAATAGAAAATAAGAAAATGTCTGAGTAATTTTTATATGGACACAAACCTAACACCTAATCTTTAGACACAACCAATTAAAATATTACACCTCATCAAAATAAAAAAATATAAACGGTTAAATTATAGAAATAAATCACATAATTAAATTCTTTTTATTATTAATTTTTTAATTCCCTCTCACGGTGTTTCCCATTTTTTCTCTATCCTGAGCATAAGCCCACAAATCACAATCTTAGCCACCATTTTATTTCTCAATTTGACATTGATGTTGAATCATGGGTGCTTTATTACCATTTATTGTCGCCGATCAACCCAGAAATAGCTTCATTGCTCTGACAAGCTCAATCACCATCTCCATCACTATAGGCTTGTCACTGTTTATTCCCGCATGAGGCACCTCCCCTGTGTTTTGTCTTTTCTCTGGCCGCTGGGTGATTCATGTTTATGAAAGATTATCCTATTTGATTTTTTTATTATTATATTTTACTTTATTAATCGGGTATTTGTTTTAAGTTGGAAATAAAATTTGGTGGATTTAGACCCAAAAACTAAAGAAACAACTTTCAATGGAAACCACCACATGTAGCCGGCAACACCAAATCTTCACCGGAAACAACATGTGTTCTTTGTGTTGTTCTCTTTTCTGGCCATAGAGGAATGAGTTGTTATATAGACAAAAAGAGAGAGAGGGAGAGAAGAAATAGGTGAGAGATGTACGCTTACATTACGTCGGTAGATTTTTTAGATTTTTACAAACAAAATATTTTTTATTTTTAGTTTGATGAGGTGTGATATTTTAATTGGTTGTGTCTAAAGATTATATATATATATATATATATAATAGCCATGAAATTGAATGCATAAATATATTTGCTATTTGAAATTTAAAATTTCATAATAAAGAATATGCATTTTACAAAACAAATACATTGTTTTAGCATTAATATAAAATTAGAAAACAAGAAAATGTCTTCACAATTCATACAACCATCAATAATACCATATAATAAATAATATAATAATATATAATTTTTTAATTTTTTTTATTGGTATATTTAGAGATAGTGTTGACACCTATGTGACATATTTATATTATTAAAAAATAATTCATTACTAATCTATCTAGATACCACATAAGGCTTAAAAAATAACCTATGACAACTAACCGGTAGACTTGCGAAAAAAATATAAAGCATATCAAATTTAAGACTTCCAAAGCTTGACTTGGCTTTCCACATTTACTTATATATAGAGTACTCGAAATTCAAAAAGCTTTTGTTGAACCATTAATTCTGTTCGTTAATCGTTATTATCATGCTCACGTAGTCGTGTATAATGTAAATGTAATCTGGTCTACTCCAAGTGTATGATGTCTAGCTTCAATGCGGGAATCAGTTAGTAGCTACTAGCAGCAGAACAGACAAGCTATGCCTGACATGGACACTTCAAAATCCATAGTGCTTGTCGTTTTAAGTTATCCGTGTGCGAAGACCTGATGTTTAATAATACAGAATCTGGAACCATATCCAGAAGAAAACTAAAAAATATCATAACAAACCGAGAATAATTTATTGAACATTAATGTCGCATCAGTTTTTATATGAATCTTTATGGCATTGATTCTTGTATCCACATCTACTTGTTTACATTGGACTGAACTATTTTCATATATATTACAGTTACAATAATTAGAATAAATAACGTAAAAAGTAACGTGTAAATTAATTAATATTGTTCATATATATTGAAGTATTTTCTTTGAACAATTTTCATGCACGCCACATATGTTCCATCTGAAGGCAAAAGTTGCATCTTCTTGCATTATTGGTGGGTCTACCGGGAACAAGAGGGAATGGGAATCGTTGGAAAGCTTAGGCGACGGCTTTTGAGCTCTAAAGGAATATAATAGAAAGAAATGTGAATTTATTGAGGTTTAGAAAACCGGACCGGCCAGTCGGACAGGAAAACCGGTGAACCGGCCATGTATCTGGTCTAATAAAACCACAAAATCGGCTTTGCACAGAATCAGTCACAAAATCGGAAAACCGGTCAAAAACCGGTAAAATCGATCAAAACCGGTTGAACCGATCTTTTTAAAAAAATTCAATTTTTTAATTTTTTTTTAATTTAAAATACTTTTAAGATAAGTAAAAACATATGTTTGAGAATTACACATAGATATTTATTATTTTACCAATTATTTTTATTTTTTTGATTTATAAACCTTATAATAAGGTTATTTAAATAAATTTATAGCTTCATATATCTTAATTTCTTATAATTTTATGTTATTTTATTAATTAAAATATTATATAATATTTAAACACATATGTTTAATTAATACCGGTTCAACCACGGTTCAATTGAACCGTGAACCAGTGCCTTCACCGGTTCGATTTTTAAAACATTGGAATTTACCAAACCGTGATTGGTTATACTAATATTGTAGAATGAAATGTAACCATATACGCGCTTTACTTGTAAGGTGAAGATTCGAATATATTAGAGTTATTACTCACTACTCTTATAAGGCATTACCTAATTATCACTATAACAAAAGAGTTAAACTCACATATATTTATGTGGAATTTCCGGTGAATGACAATAAAAAAAGGTGAATTAAAGAAATATATCCATGGCATTTTCTTATGACCGTTCAAGAAATAAGCTACAAATTTGTCACATGTATAACTGGTTTTTATGCTTAAAATTAAAATCATGTTTATGGCCATACTTTCACTAGCATCGGCCATGAAAGAATGAGATAACTTATTTATACAACAAAAAATATATAACAACTTATACAACACACATTTTTTCTCTATATCTCTCCATTACATCACCTGTCACATCCCACATTTCTCTCTCTTTTCTCTCCTTTGTCTCTATATCTCCCCTTGTTGTACAAGATGTTGTTGTACAAACAACATTTCTCTGAAAGAATTACAGAGCGTATAAAATTTATATAAAGATTTAAAGATTGAAGATGAATCTCAAAGTGGTTATGAGAAGTTACCAAAAGGAAGTTATTGGAAGTTGCCAATAGTTTAGATAATTTTTATTATTAAATAAATGTGTTTAAATGTATAATTGACACATGTCTATTAGGTGACTTAATTGTAAAGATTGGTAGTTAGGATTTTTGTTTTTTTTGTAAACCATAGGTATCCCCTATTACCAGGGGCAATCCTATTCGGGGCTTAGTCACAGTTAAGGCTCCTCACCCCTCCCGAAGAATGTGTTTAGTGGGGATCGAACCCGGGAGCTCTTGCCACAATCTCAGTCTGCGTTGCCAACTGAGCCACAACTCTTTGGTTAGGATTTTTGTTTATAAATATGTATTTGTACAATATAAAAAGGGGTTGGATCCCATTTGCTGAAAACTACAAGCCTAACACGTCCATCCATCAACATGACTATTGGCAAATGAGATTGAAAGTGTGTAATCCCTCCACTTTAATTAATGTAAGGTCTTCTCTTTACTCTTTTAAATTCATCTTTTTTTTTTATGACAAGAAAGGGCCTAGCAAAGGCCAAAAACAAAAGAAAACCTAAACTATAACATGGGAATTTCTCCCAGTATTATTTCATCTTTTATTTTTCTACATCTCTTCTTCTACTTCTCATTCTCCTTCTTTGAAATTCCAAGTAAAACTACCCCTAAAAAAAATCGTCAAGAGGATTTTTATTATGTCTTCATATTGTTTTTAAAATAATTTTTGTTTACCAAAAATCAGGATAAACAATGTCCTATGGGTGGGGATCAAGTTACTCCAGAGTAACTCTTTGTTGAGTTACTCCACTTAATAACTTGTTATGAATGTTGTTTTTTTTATCAATCCAACCGTTGAATTGAAAGTTCTCATTATGTAGATCAAGTATATAAATTTTCATAGAATTTGAAAACCATTTAATACTTCATCAAATAACCTTAATTTAGCGTATAATATATTTTTCAAAGTATAAGTAAATGTTGACTATAAAGTTACATACCTATAAATGTCCAATTTATCTAAAATTTGGTATGCATGATCATAATGTTAATATCACATTGTTCAATGGTTAGATTTGTGAAATTCTTTTTCTACAAAACGTTATTAAGCAGAGTAACTAACCAAGAGTTACTCCTTGAATAAATTGATCCCCACCCCCTATGTATATTATATTAATTTATTATATCTTTACCACAAGGAGTAGAAAATGGACTAGTGAGAATAATTTATTTAATTTTCTTTTTGAAAAGATTGGATTCTAGAGTATAAATAAATTAGAGTCGGAGCACCCAAATTAAAAAGAGAAATGTTGTTTGTACATGTACAAATGTTGTACATGTACAACATAGAGAGAAAGAGAGAAAAAAAGAAAAAGAGAGAAACGTGCAATTTAACGAGTGATATGATGGAGAGAGACAAAGAGAAAAAGTGTGATGCATGATTCCTTCTATATTCTTTTATAAAAAAGTTATCTCAACTAGAAATGATCAAGAGGAATCAATAGCACAATTTCAAAAAAGCCACTCTGTTCTGTTCTCCGTGTCCAAGCAGAGTTCATATAACACTCAGTGACTCACTCTGTCACTCACTTTCCTTTATTTAAGTTCTCACCCAACCCTCACTTTCTTTACTCTGTTTCCATGCTTAGAGGTGCAGAATCTGCTTCAGTGTCCCCTTTATCTGCTTTCAGATACATGGTTTTTCTTTCTCCTCTACACAAGCTTCCATTTCCCTTCGAGTGAGAAACATAACTTTATTCCCTATCAACCCAAAAAAAAAAAAAAAAAAAAAACCCTAAAACTCTGATATCATAATTCATAATACCCTTTCTGAAAAATGGATTCATTCAGTTTCCACAACCTCCAAGCAGAGAAAGCCAACGCAATCCTGAAAAACCGCAAGCTTCGAAGGATTGCAAGCTTGTTGCGTTTCATTGAGGTGTGTGTCGTTTTGGTCTTGATTTCAAGGCTTTCTCTGAAGCTACCAGTTGCGGTTAGGAACTCGAGCGAGTACTTGAGGGACTTGTCACTCTTCATGAATAGCCCTCGCTTTGTTTTCCTGATAGGAAATGTTATAATCATCACGCTATTCGCTCAGTCTGGTCATTTCTCAGGTCAAGGTTCTGGAAGAAACGTTCCAGAACAGGATCTCTATCAAGAGTTCGTCCAAAAGAACCCAGAAAAGCAGGGAATAAGAACAGAGATGAAGAATTATCCAGAAAATCAAGGAATCTGTCCAAGCACAGTGGAAAATTACAGGAATCAGAGAATTGACGGAGGGAAGAACAAGTTGGCAGAGGAACAGGGAATGAAGAAAACAGGGGAAGCGAATATTGGTAATTTGGGGGTGAAGAAGGGTTACCGTTACAGAAGGTGTGAGACTGAGGTTTTAAGCAAACGACGTCGTGTGCTACGTAGGTGTGAGACTGAGAAGATAAGGAAAATCATTGAAGCTGAGGAAATGAAAGGGATTTCATGTCCAGAAGATGATATTAGCAACGAGGAGTTTCGTTGCATTGTAGAGGCTTTCATTGCTAAACAACAGAGGATCCGAAGAGAAGAAGAAGATTGCTCTCTAGTGTAGAAAACACATGTGATTGAAAATATGTAAAATAAAAAGTGCTCAAAAAATGTATCAATAGGGTTCTGAATGGTTGGAGTACTGCGTGTCTTGAATCTGTAATTTAAGTTTATATTGCTTTTGTATATATCTACTAGCATTCTCAAGTAATCAATGTTGTCTCACAAGTGTAGTTACTTAATTTTCAGTATGAAGTTTTTATTTTACATAATTTGTTATTTGATGTGTGTATATTACAATGAAACAAAATATTGATATTATAATTTTTTAAAAAAAATGTTAAAGAAATTAAGTTAAATTGAAGAAAATTTTCTCTATATCTTTTACTTTTATCATATAATCTCAAAAAAATTATTTTTTAATTTTTTTATCTTTATTCTTTTCTACAAATTGCAATCAAGATAATTTTTTATTTATTTTATATTATTATTTACACTTTAACATTTAGACTTTAAAACATAAAGAAATAAAGCCAACTCAAATAATAAAAATAGACCAAATAAGGAATCAGAATGAAAAGGGGGAAAAAGCAAGAAAAGTGAACCTCTATGAACCGCAACTGGACTAATAGAAGTTCCATTTGTAAAGTGTATATAAATATACATATAGATATAAATTCTCACTAACATCCATGAATATAATGCAAAATCGAAGTTTCTTTATGACATTAGACTCCTTTTTGCTTAATAATAATTAGTACATTCGAACATCATGAATGGCCTGTGATGACTAAATTGCCACTGTTCATTTTATACATGTGTATATGCCATACTCTTTAATCCAAAGATTTTATTCACTTTTATATCACAAAACTCAAGTGTCAAACTTACCAAAACTATCTTTTTTTTTTTAAATAAACAAACGCTCTTTTTATAAAAAAAAAAAATTAGGGCGAAGGGTGCCACAATGCAAAGCAAAGAAAGCCTACCGAACTCAAAGAGCACATACAAAAATATTTACATTTACCTCATCCGAAGGAGACGAATGAGGGTTCCAACCTGCACCTCTCAAATGTGAGATCGACCATATTTTCCTTTATTCGACCAACCCTTTTTGAATTAACTTTCATTTTTTTTTGTCGTGGTTTCATTGGCTATGACATTAAAAATATTCCTCACCCCCTTTTAACATTATTTATGGTGACAAAATTGCACACAATTGAATTTAAGTATTCAACATAATAACATATAACATGTGTTCAGTTCCTTAAAATCATATGAACCAACACTGCTCTTGTTAGCATTAACTCGAATCCACGTTTATAATTTGATTTTGGAGTAAATCAAACACACTAATACTTTTATTGGATGCATCATGACCATTATTGTGTCTTGCTCATCTAGGCTGAATTGAAGCACATGTCATCATTTATCTGTCAACACCACCGCTAAAGTATTGTTTAAGTTTTGGTGTGCTTTTATTGGTTGACTTTTGCTCAAAGGTCATGACTATTAAAGAATGAATTGGAACTTTTATGTATGTCTAAGTAGTTGTGAGTAGTGTTATAAGACTTGGACTGGCTCAGTCGGTTGAACCGGTTTGACCAGAAATAGGACTTGGGATCGATCTAATCTAAATGACGCCACGAGTGGGATTCAATCCCACGTCCGCAAATAATGCATGAAGGAGTGTGCTAACCACTAGACCAAATCGTCATTTGATATATCTAGTGCACATTTTAATATATATATATATATAGATAAAGATGGAGATAGAGAGAGAAAACGTTGTGTTAAAAACAAAACATTCAATAAGATGGAATTAAACATAAGTACTATTTGAACTTAAAAAATTGGTTAACCACCACACCAAATTTCATTTTTTTTTATCTTTTAAATATGCAATTTTATTATATATGTATTTCAATTAAATTTAAAATAATATTTCTTTAATATACTGATTCAATCAGTGATTCACCGGTCAGTGACCCATTAACCCAGTAGTGTGACTGAGTCAATGATCGATCCAGTTTTTATAACAGATTTTGAGTGACTTTCGTAGTTCCATTAGGATAATATTGTAGTTTAAATTTATATTCATTATCTTATAGTTCATTCTGAATTAATTTTTTCCTGATTTATGTGAACTTGTCAATTGATATATTTACTTGATTCTTAATGAAGAAGTCTTTTTAAGTTCTTATAGAAAAGTTTAATTAGGAAAGTTAATTTTAAAGAAATTGAGGTGCATAAAATAATTTTAATTTATATAAAAAGTTATTATTTAGGAGACTCATTATTATAAGAGCATTTAATTTTAAATATTTACTGAGAAGTTTATTCAAATTGGTTATATGTATTTGTATGTTTATTTTTATTTTCATTTATATATAAATAATAACACTCATATTTCTTTATGTATCGTATCATGCTTAGTATAAGAGTGTAACTTGAATATTGTATCACACAACTCGGTTTGTGTTTGTCAATTCTGTCACACCATGAAGGGTATTCTGATTCTTTACCTGTTACAGTGGTAAACAGCTAAGGGATAAACTTCTCATAGCCACAGCAGATGCTATATATTCTCTCTATTTTCGACCGATAATATGTAGTATTTCAATATTTGACAAGGAACTATATATTGGTGCCTGTCTTTTATTATTATTTTATTTTTTTGATGCCAAAGTCGCCAAGTGTAATACTTAAATTTCAAAAACACATGAAAAAAAGAAAAATTACATAGCAACAAAGCATTCCCACTATATACGTATGGAAAGAATTAGTGGAAAAGCATATCCGTCTTTGTCACAAGGCAAAAGTTTGGACAGTTTTGTTGTCTTGATAAAAAAAAATTATTTGAACAAAATTTATAAATTTAAAAATAAATTACCGTCAATTAAGAATTATATATTTCAATATTTTTTAATCAACATATAACACTCAAGGAAGAAAAATGGGATAAAGAATATGAGTACCGAATATATTGGCCTATTGGGGAAGGGATTCTTAATCTGCAGAAGCTCAATATGCCATTCCCTATCATCTGCCACTTGGAATACGACCAGATATTTTGCTTTTGCATTATGTCTTAATTTTAATTATATAAATAAAAAATATAAAAGGTAGTAGCATCCTTGTCATGATGTCATTCTGGCTTCGTTTTCATTCCCTAATGAATAAAATGTCACCTCACTCACCTCCTGGGGCTCTAGTCTGGCAAGCTGGTTTCTAACGAAACAATTCTGAAATATTTGTTGGTTCCTTTCGATCATTTTTCTCATGGGTGTGACCCCAATTAACCAGACCATGTTAATTCATAGATTTATGTCGTAGGCAAAACTTTTATTGAGTCAACTTTGATCCGGATCCAAGGTATCGAGTTCGAATCTTGTGGATGGAAAAAAATTTTGTTGGGAGAGTTAATCCCGTCATGATATGGATGTTCCCGACTCTTGGATAATACATGTGGTTAAAAAAAAACTTTAATCTAAACCATTTAAAAATATTAACTTTGATGTGAACACTACAACGGCCCACATGACATTCCCCACGAACATGGCCTTACATAGGGAATTAAATTTTACATATACATTTCGACCAAAAAAAATTACATATACATTTTCCAATCCTGCATATTACATTTTTTATTTTTCAAAATACCACTTTCTAATAGAAAAGAATGAGATGTGGAAAATTAAAAAGGCACATGTAAAAATCAATTCCTCGTATTATTACTTGAGTTTGTTTAATCCTAGCTCAACTAACTACCCAATGAATAAAAAAATTGACAAGAACAATATAGCCCATACCATAATATTTAGAGAAGTTGAACTATGTTATTACCAATGCCAAGTAACACATGAAGCAATCATATTCCTATCAATGTTTTTAAAATCGGACCGATCATTAAACCGGTTAAGGTACTGATTTAAGGTTCAATGTTCTAACCGTGGTTAAACCAGTATTAATTAAATAATATTAAAAAATTATATGATATATTAAAAATATTTAATTACATAAAAAAAATAATATTGGAAAAAACATAATACCTACCAATAAAAAAGTAAATAACATTAATAATATAAAATAGAGTTATAAAATTAACATGTTTTTTTATAAATATTTTTATTTAAATATATTTTGATGTTTTATTGTAGCAGGAAAAAGGTTTTTTGTTTATCTAATTAAACTGTATGTTATAACTTCTAAAAAGAAATAGTTGTATTATATATATAAAGCTTGGCGATTTATTATTGAAAGTCATCAGTGGTGTGATGACATTTCACACGACCCAGCATTAAGGGGGGACGCAGTTCGAGTCTTGTAATTTGCCAAAATTTATTTTTTTAAGTAAGTAACAAGCGCACACGCAGCAAGAACTGGAGATCGGTTCTATCAGTTTGAGGGCCGGTTCTCCCAGTTTAGCCGGTCAATGATCGATTTTCTAGCACATGCGGTTCTCAGCCATGACTGGACCGGTCCTGGTCCTGGTTACCGGTTGAACCAGCCAGTCCATTCCGGTTCTGACAACATTGATTCCCATGATATAAGTCGATTGTGAGGGTTTTGTATGGGTGGGGGCTTGAACAGAAGTGAGCAGTCCTTAGGAGGGATTGTGACTTCATAATGACTCCCATAGGATTAGGGGATGTGTCTCTATAAACCATCTGATTTCTTTCCTTCCATATATTCCATAAGGCGCAAGCTAATAGAGCTTCTCCATTCAGACCCCCTCCCTCAGAATTTTTGAAATTCATAAGTATCTCTTGTAACCAATCCTGAAAGCTGTCCATTTTACCTTCAATGTAGTAGTTGATCTGTAAACCAAACCAGACAGGTCTAGTCCACTCATAGGAGAAGGATAGGTGTTCATTTGTCTCCATAGTAGAATTACAAACTGGGAAGGTATTATCCTCGGCAATATGTCTTCTATGTAGGGCTGCTTTTGTTGGGAGAATATTGTGGTAGGCTTTCCAAAGAAAGATCTTGATCTTTTGGGGGATAAGTAGAAGCCATAGTTTCTGCCATAATGGGTAGGGGTTGAGGAGGGAGGATGCTGGGAGGGTAGAGGAACAATCAACAGTCAGCTTGAGGATATGATATCCAGTTTTGATAGTGTATATTCCGGATTTCGTGTGGGGCCAAATAAATTGATCATCTTCCACTTGACATCCTATAGGAGTTTGAAGAACCTGAGGGATCTGTGCTGGGACAACACGGTTTCCTTACTTCCTGCATATTCCACACTCCTAAGGAATGGTCAATTAATTCGATAACCGTGGCAGCCGCTGAGCCTTGTTGGGTAAAGGCTTTCTGACTAGAGGTAAGCCAATTATCCTTCTTGATGCTGACATAATCCCCTATGATGATTAGCCATCTACCTAAGTTCTTCAGAGTCTCTACTCCATGTAGAAGGTTGTTCTATAACCAAGAGCCATCTTTTCCTTTTAACATGCAATAAGTCTCCAGAAGGGAAGTAGATCCCCTTTAGAGTTTGTGCCTGTAGTGATCGTTAGTCAATAATCAATTCGGTCATGAACCCATTAGGTCAAATGCGTCATTGTAAGAGGTGTTTCCACTTTGAGATAAAATGATAAGAGTACACCCACTAATGCTCGGACACACGACCTTAAATCCATACCGTCTTGAGTGTTTTCTTCTATTAATTTTATATAATAAAAATATGTGATTAGTTTTTACAATATACATTATTAAATATAAATATTTTCTTATTCTTTACTATAAATACATGTTATTTTTATATATTATTTTGTAATTTAATACAATACATAAATTTAAAAAATATTTAATTATTAATAAAAAATGAACCAACAGTAATTTCTCGTTCAATTTTAAATGCATTGACTTATATTATTGACATTTTGTGATTTTTATTTTTTTTATAAACCTTAATTTTTTAATTGCATTTGAATCACTATGCCATAAGAATAAATTAATATAAGTTTATATATTTCAATTTACACATATTTTTTAATATATTTTCGGTCAACCAGAGACCCAATGACTCAGTGTCTAGATCGAGTTGATGCCTATTCAATTTTAATAACATTGGTTGTAATAACTTTTAACAAAAGCAAAATTGTGGTAATTAACTCCTATCCACTATAGCTGCCATTTAAGAATGGTATAATGCAATATTGGATTTTCTTGCCATTCATCAGCCTTATATGTAGGGATTGAACCCCTAAGTAGGTAACTCATTTGTTTTTTCACCCTCTTGTTCCTCCTTCATTTGTTAACTTGAGCATCAGAGTACCTTACATATCTCCACCACTCATCTTCACCACATTCCACCATTGAACTCTTCCTTCTGATATTCTTTAGCAACTTTCCATCAAGCTTCAAGTGTGATTTTCACCCTATGCGCATTCCTGATCATGCATCACCCTAAGCAAGTTCATTTGAACATTGGCATTGTCTATAGGAAACGAAATTCGTCCGAAAAAAGGTGTCCACCACGATTGGCACCCTGAAAAATGTTGTTACCTTGCATTACCCTACTCAACCTTAATTGTAACATCGACCTCTTCATAGCCAAGAAGCCTCCATCACTTAAAAGGTGGACTTTACTAAGAATTCAAGACCGTCCAACTTCTCCAATATGGCATAATATGCCACATCCTGATTCTCCCCAAGACCCTCTCCAATAGTTCAGCCATTGAGAACTCCTTCAAAATGGCGATGAAAATGGTCGCAAAACTTATGGTTATCAAATTCAAAATGGTCGTGAAAACTTTGTTTTAGGATCATGCAAACAAGTTCCATAAGTAAACTGATTAAGAAATCAATATATAGAATGTTTGCATTTGTAATATTAAATGCTATATGATTCAATAAAATTTTTCTATTTTTAATTTCTAAATCGGTTCCCTTAAAATTTGAAGAATTTTGTAAGTTATGGAATTAGGGCTTAAAGAGAGCATAAATTTAGGGTTTTTCAATTTTACCTGAAATTTGATATTTTGGTTGATGAGTTTTGAGTTTAATAAGATTTTAAATGATTTAATTGATTCAACTTGTGAAAATATTGAGTAGAAAAATGGGAGTTTGAATATTTTAGGTAAGAGATAATTGAGGGATAGACAAAATTTGATTAATTTTGAAAGTAAATTAAAAGGACTTGATTTGCTCGAAAAACAAAACTTGAAGGACCAAACTTAATTGATATCTCATAAAAAACTTTATTTTAAAATATTAAGGTATCAATAAATATAAACTACAATATTGCATACTTTTTATGATTTTCTAATTTATAAAAAAATTGTCGTATATGATCATTATATTAATATCATATTATTCAATAAGTAGTCATGACAACGGGGTGGGTTTTTCTCTCCCCATCCTCACCTCCACCCCTATAAAAATCAAGTTCGGGTTTAAGAAGAGCAAATATGAAATTATAATACCCAATCACATCCCCACACGTCCCTGATGAAAGTTTTGGCAAGTGTACCAAGTTGCTGCAAATATTCAATAGTAAGTAGAGTATCGTATCCACAGAGGTTGAAAGTTCAAGTACCAAACATGGGGAATTATTTAGTTGGACCAAAGAATATGATTGTAACAAGTGACATCTAGAAACTAATGCAGAAACTAAATCAGAATTTCTAAACTAAGGACTTAGAACAAGGCAAGAGTGCAAGATAAGAAACACAAAGTGTAGAATTCAATATCAAACAAAGTAGTTAGGGTTGATTTCACTTAATCCTCTCTTCATGCAAGTGTTCATGTCATTCAATTCAATTATTGTAATTCTATCAATGACCCAATTCACTAACATGGTCAAAACCCAATTCCTTGGTGAATTAACCCTATGTCATTAACTAAGAACCCTAATTCCTTAGGTGAACCTAATAAAGACATGCATTAGATTCAAGAATTGATAAAGATCACACGAGAATCAATTCCTATTGCTACGTAATCAATCTCTCATGTTGCTTGCTTCAGATCCAAGCTTTTCCTCAATTTTCCAATTGTGAGAAGAACTTTTGATTCATGCAATTGAGTGGCCAATCTAATTGATGCATTAAGAGTAGAAGGAAACAATTGAATTGAACTACGAAAATTAAATTGAATTAACAAATCACTTACACAAAGTTCAGATCAAGATTCATCAACACCTAACCTAAAGAACTTAGAAACTCATTACAATGGAGAAGATAAGAGAGAAGAGAGATGCAAACTCAATGAAGAACTCCATTAGATCTGAACCCTAGCTTCCACTGTGGTTTGGATCTTCAGGAGGAGGAGAGAAAATTCGGTTACAAATCTGAAAAGTCCTAAAAAATGAGTAACTAACTAACTAACAATCTGAAGAAATCTATTTATATGGTTTCTGTTAGTTTCGTGTGGCAACACTACAGCTCTGGTGTCCTCACACACATCATCCAGAATGTAATAATAGGTTCTGTCTTCATCGTGTCCTCACAAATAGTCTGGCATATTCCCACGCGATTGTGGCACATAGCTATTTGGCATTCGGTGCAGACCTTGTCCTCACAACTCAAGATATATGTTCTCACACAAACAAGACAGAGAACAATCTTCTTTCTTGGATTCTCAAATGTCCCAAAATTCACTATTTTGTCCCTCACTAGTATCTTCAAATTGCTTCTTTTTCATACAATTCCTATAAAACACCAAATCAAAGACAAATTAGAATAAATTTACTAATATTTATTACAATCACCTAAAAAAACAAACAACTTCAATTATATACAATTTTAACTACAAAATCACAATATTAACAATCTAAACAACTGAAAACTGCCTACAATTAACCTATAAATCTACTACTAATGTGCATTTATCAGTCCCTGTTAGGTTCGAGGAGACCGACGAGGATCATACTATACTATTTTTTGATTTTATGAGAGATTACTAGAGTTTTATTAGATCCTTGGATAGATCATTGATGTGTGTGTGTGTGTGTGTGTTTGTGTGTCTGTCTATCTGTCTTCAATATGTGTGAAAATCCTCAAACAACCCTCATAGGTAGGCACATATATAATAATATATGTATATTTCTCTCTTCTATTGAAATTTCCAAAAACAGGAAGTCAATATTGATATGTGTAACCTAAGATGGATTCAAAAAACTTGTGATACGCAAAGGATAACACATTCAACCGACAAGTCTTAATAATAAGGGTAAAATATGTTTTTAATCCCTATAAAATTAACAAGTTTTTCTTTTAGTCCTTATGAAAAGATTTAAAAGCATTCTCTTGAGTTTTTCTTTTAGTCTTCCCTCCCCTCCTTTTTCTTCTTCCTTTTCCTCCTTCATCCATAACCTCTAACCCCACCCATTACTAGAAAATTCTTCTGTAACCCACGTTATTTGATAAAAGCAAAAAAAAAATGAAAATAAGATGCATTTTTCATCATCTTCCCCTCCGCGTTAGTAGCCATTAAAGAGAGCTTGGAGCTGCAGCTTGCACGTTTGTCTTCCTCGACAAAGTTGGTCTAAGAGAGGCATCGTCTCCGGGCTACCAGACTTCTTCTTGTACGTAGAATTGCACTGATTAGCCCAGGAGGTTCTTTTAGCTCCCGACTGTAGCATGTAATGTCCTAATTTCTTAATTAAAAAATAATGCCTGTTCGAAGCACTATTTTCAAATTCGTGAAATTATTTTGCGCATTATTGATATCGGCATACATATACAAACAACGCTTAGTAATCCAACAGTTACTTAAGTACAAATCTCTTACATTGATACAAGATACAACCGTTGCCAACAAGGGATCAGAATACAAATATCAATCTAATAAGCATAATGGGATATGGCTATACATGTGTCCTGGAATTACACAAGACGTCCCTGAGGCCCCACATGTACTATACTATCCCATCACACAGTAGAATCCTATGCCTATACAAAATAATGTCAAACAAAGGTGAGTTGGGCCTTAATAAGACCCAACCAACAGCTTCAGTCTCCCGATCGAGCATCTGGACGAGAACCCTGCACATCTGAATATATATCTAGAGTTGGGAATATGGGCCTGGGCTCGCAGACCAACCCGCGTAACCTGTGGTCCACGTGGTTATGGGTTTATGTCCGCGGGTTTGTGGACCAAACCGCGAACCAATATTTTTTTTATAAAAAAAATTGACAGGCTGCAACAGTAGCTGGCCTATAATTTTACAAAAAAAATTAAAAAAAATGAAATGGCTCAGCCCAAGGTTCACGCGCATCACTCATCAGGCTGAGGCTTGTCTCTTCAGTTCATCACTCTATCACTCATCAGCTTAGGGTTTAGAAAAAAAACTCTCCTCTCACTCTCAATTCTTTGCGCCGCGAGCTCAGCAAGGGGACACACCGCAAATTGTCGCCCGCTGCAGCAAGGAGAGCTCCGGTCATCTTCTCCAGCCATTCTTCACCAGACCACCGTCGCTGCCCACGAACAAGACGAGACAAAAGCTGCAGTCACCGTCTTCTCCGGTCCGCACAGTCGCGCCTTCATCGCGCAGAAGCTGCAACAGTCGTCTTTTTTGGCCATTCTTCACCGGACCACCGTTGCGCAGAAGCTGCAGCAGCCACAACATAGCTCTGGTTTTGCTCAATGGTTTCTTGGACTCCTATGGTATCTTGGACACTTAAGGAATATGTTTAATTTTTGTGCTTGTTATTTGTAACCTTTGTTTTTTGGTTTGTAATACTTTAGCCTCCTAAGTCCTATGGTTTGTGTATCTTACTTGGAGTTGGGACCATTTGATGCTTGATAATTAAGTATCTTGTAGGATTCTAATACAATTTTTTTAGTTATTTTTTCTGATTTTTTTTTCCAATTTTCCAGATTTTAATAAGCAGGTTTTTTCCCGATTATTTAAGGTATGAGCTCGCGGACTAGCTAGTTAGCCCACGAGCTAAATGGGGTGGACGTGGACCAGCAAAAATACATATCATTTGTTTTGCGGACCAACCCGTTTTGGTTCGCAAAGATGTGGGCCAACGCATACCGGGCCTAAACGGACCGGGCTTGCCCGTATACCCAAAGTATATATCCCACATTGTGGGGTGAGACTAACCTCCCAGTGGGCAAGGTAAAAACATGCAGTGTAGGAAATCATGTGCATGAGATGCAACAATCAAACATATTCCACAATTCCAATATATGCATAAATAGTATGAAATCATGCAAACATGGTTGTGACGTGTTTTTACCCGACACCTGGGGTCTTTTCGCCTTCTGTGACTGTGATTGAGTGCTCGGCCTTGTGACCATGGACCGTCGTCCAGGGCCAGCTATAATTAAGTTTTATTATCAATCAATGAACAATGCATGTTGTCATTTTTAGCTCGAGGACCCCCAATCTCCCGCTTGGCCGAGAGGTCGATGTGGTTACCTCCTTCTTCTTATAACTGATTGCCCAAAGGCATGGTCCGGAGACGTGTGATGGTCCAAAGACCCTATGATAAATCCTCTTGGCCAAAGGCCCATGAAATCATTTTGTGCATGAGTAAGGTTTTCAAAACGTGAGAACATAATTCATGGCATGTATACATATTACATATGTTAAAAGATGATTCCATGACATTCAAAACTTCATAATCAACACTATCATGAAACTCTAACCTCTACAACCTAGGGCTAAGCCAATACTCAAGCAATCCAAAACAATACACACATAAACCCTATATTAACCTCAATCAAGCACAAGCAAGTAGATTAGGAAGGGGAAAGGAGAATATGGATCATTATGGAACTTCACACATGATGGAAAGTGAGTGGGTGAACCACACTCACCTCAAAGAGCAAGAATGGAGATGATGAAGAGATGAAAAGTGATGATCCCAAGCTTCTCTAGTGATTTGAGGCTTCAACCAAGCTCCTTACTCTTCTTCCTCTTCCTTCTCTAAGCTCCCAAACTCCTTCCTCTCTCTAGAGCTCTAGGGATGGCAATGGGTACCCTCTGGGCAGGGTACCATAATGCTCGTCCCCATACCCACATTTTTAAGAAAAGCCCATACCCGCACCCATACCTGTGTTGGCAGCAACTTTAATGCTCGTCCCCGTACCCGTTGGGCACCTATATGCCCATACTCGCGCCCGATACCCGCAATTTAGTTAAGTGAAAAATTAATAACTCATTAAAAAATATTAATTAAAAAAATTAAAACTCAATTGAAAAATTATTCCAAAATCATGTAAACATATTTATTAAATATCAATGACATAACAATTTAATTAAATCGAAACACAATACGTTAATATTTTAAAACACAACACATGATTAATATTATTTTTTTATTAAATATTACAATATACTTTCACATCACACTATTTTATAAACTTGGATATCATGTGTTAGCATTCTTCGTGATGTGCAAAAAATGATTATTAACACTAATTAGTCATATATTATAAAGTAAAAATCACAAATAGGCAATTTTAAAAATATATTTTTAATCTGTAATATTATATATATATATATCAATTTTAAATATATGTATAAATATATTAGATATTTTAATAAAATTACTATATATATATATAATTATATATGATATTATTTATTAAATAATTTAATATATATGAGTGCGGGTATGGGGCGGGTTGGTCATCATAGTACCTGTCCCCGCACCCATCCCCGTTAAAAAATGCAGGCTATTGCCCACACCCGCGCCCATACCCGTTTTGCGGGTTTTTACTCTGCCCATTATGGGTACCCATAGGGCTTGGGCTCAATTGCCATCCCTATAGGGCCCTCTCTCTAGAAGTGAAAGAATGGAAGAAAATGAGCTTAAATCGCGTTTTTATGAAGTCCAGCTCGCGCGTTCTTGCTCAGGCTCGCTCGAGCGAGGCTGAGCGAGATTTCCACTCCAGAGAGCCCCATTCTGACTATGTTTTCTCGCTCACTCTCGCTCCAGCGAGTCTGGGCGAGAAAACAAGAGTAAATTTCCCTGTTTCTGCTAATATTCTCGCTCGGGCGAGGGATTTCTCGCTTGAGCGATAATGAGCCTGTTTGAAGGTGAAAATGAGACCATAATACAATCATGTAGCATATCAAACTAAAGCCCCAAATCTTAGCTTTCTAATGCAACTTGAATCACCTAAATCGGACACTTACAACTCTAGATATCATCAAATTAGTGCACATAGGTCATTAGACTTAAAATCCAAAATTAAGCAATAACTCTAATTGAAGCCCAACGAGGTACCTACCATGTGAATAATGATATAAATCATCAATTCACCCCAATTTCCTTAATCAAAGCATATCCCTCTGTTTTCCTTCACCTTCTATAGTTTACATTTTCGAATTTTAATTTGGTTTCCCTTAAATCTCTTCAAAGTAGGTATTCAGAGTTTAACTCTTGATTCCTCCCTTAAATTCCCTCTAACACTCTAACTCTAAATAAATCCTTGATCTTCCATTTTATCTTACTCTTGAACTCCTAAATTCTCCTTCTATGCCTAACTTCATTCTCTTGGTGGGATTCACAACCTAAGGCTTCCACTATATTTTCTAGATCTTAATTTTTGGGATGTTACATAGCACGACCATGGTGCCTACCTCTCCTGCTTCGTCGATCAGTAGTGGCAAAAGCCTCTGGAGCTTTCCCATTCCAACCAACTACAAGCACGATGGTCCACGCCACTGTTCAACTACCAGAATGCCTTACGACATGCTCACCAGTGATGCATCCATACTCAACACCAGTGAAGCATAAATCCATTGCCACTCTCCTTCTGTCTTCTCCGCCAATTTCTCCCTCCCTCCCTCTCCTACTTCCCACACCTTCACCCTACTCCTTTCTTTCACCCCACCTCCTAAAAACCTATGAGGTCATCGTGAAGAACTTCTAGTTTGATCGAAATCCGTAACAAAGATTTAGAAATCCATCAATTATAGGAGCAAGATTGAGGAGGCTAACCAAAAGCACTGTTATAAAAATCGGACCGGACCGGTCCAATTGATTGAACTGGAACCCAGAACATCCAGTGATCAGATCGAAAATGCTATTAATTCGGTCTGACATCATCAAACCGTGGAGACTCAGACAGGCCAATGTGAAACTCGGACTGATAGCACAGGTCAAATGGTTTGACTGGATTTTGGTTCCCCATAAAATACCAAAAACGTTCCTGGACAGTGTCGAACGCAGAATCCCGAACTTTTAGGGCCAATACTGGAACCACTTTGTTGATGACTTGTTTTACAATATACATGTGTTTCTTTTTATATAAACTATTTATGTTGGTTAGGATTTTACATATCACACCCTTTAATTTTTTAACAAGATCACTCATGCAATTAAATATTTTAAAAATTTTATTTAATATAAAATATGTATTTAATTATTTTTATAATATATATTATTATATTTTTTTTATATTATTTCATTATTTGAATATAAATATACATAATTTGTAAATATATTTAATGCTTAAATATATTTTTAATCCCTCGAAAATTAGCGAATTTTGTGTTTAGTCCCTATAAAATTTTTCACCTAAGTTTAGTCCTTCATTAATTTTTCATTTCCAAGTTTAATCCTTGTCGTTAATTTGCACTGTTAAGTGATGACCTGACACTGTTACAGTACGATGACATGTCTATTTAGGCTGACGTGGCTGCCACAATGGATGTTTTTGAAACCCCAGTTTTTTTAATCTTAATTCCAATATTAAAGTAATCAAAGTAATTAATATTGGAATTAAGAATTAAAACTAATTTGGGGGGAAATAATTTCAGAAAAATCCGTCGTGGCAGCCACGTCATCCTAAATAGATACGTCAGCGTATTGTAACAGTGTCAGGTCATCACTTAACAGTGCAAATTAACAGCAAAGGATTAAACCTGGAAACGAAAAAATTAATGAGGGACTAAACTTAGGTGAAAGATTTTATAGATACTAAACACAAAATTCACTAATTTTCGAGGGACTAAAAACATATTTAATTATAAGTTTATTTAATTTGATATACACTAATAGTGTAAAAAAGGTTTACATGATCATTCAACGATATGTTTTCACATCATTTTAAATTTAATAATACATGAGGTGTCATACTTATTAAATGATGTGACAATACATCATTTGACAATAGTGTAAAAAAATTATATCAAAAGTGTATAGCGATTAAATCCTTTAATTATTAATAAATTATAAATGAGTGTTTTTATTAATTCAAATGTTAATTTAAATTTAAAAACATCCATTTTTGTCTTTAAATGTTTTTATATATCTCAATTTTTTAATATAAAATATAAAAATTTTAATACATACCGGTTCAAAAGGTTTAACCAGTGACCCATTAACTCAGTACCGTGACCTAATCAATCACCGCACCGGATCGAGTTTAATAACATTGACCAAAAGCGAGCAATATATACTAGAAAAAAACCCTGAAGAATAAGAAAGATGAAAATGGATTTTTCCACGTTGACCTAACTATATATATCTTGACCTTTGTTGTGGAAGCAGCTGCGAAAGCCATTCAGGTGACTTTCTTTAAAAAAAATTGGTTTAAGGCCATGTTTTCTTATTACTTAGACACATACAATCCACATATTGGAGAAAAAATGTGTCACATCATCAATACAGACAACATTCTTTTGGGGTGGAGAAACTATTTAAAAAAAAAAAGGAAGGATGCTTTTAAAATAGAAAAATTAATATAGATAAAAAATAAAACTCACTATTTTACAATGATAAAAAAATATATTTTACCTAAATAATAATTATTTATTAGAATTCTATTTTAAACAGAGTGTTTCAATTTTCTCATATTAATTAATTGAAAAAAAATATAATGATAGTACGAGAAAGTGTGAAAATTTATAAAATAATAGTTTAAGAAAATTAAAAGCTGTTTAATTAGAGATGACCTAAGTCAATATTATTACGTTTAACATAAGATGATGCCAAAAACTCGTGATAATCATAGCACATTCAATGGAAGTCTTGAAATGATTTCAGTTACTAATTTTAGCTTTCAGCTAGCTGAAATGCCTTATTAAACACGCTCTTAATAATAATAATAATAATAATAATAATAATAATAATTATTATTATTATTATTATTATTATTATTATTATTATTGGGTCTTATTAACAAGTGTCCTTAAAGCACTAATTGAGGAATCCATAAAGTTTTTATTGGAAATTACGGTATTAATTGCATTTGAAACTCTTCGTGTGTGTTTGATAAGGCATTTTCAGCCAAATAAAAGCTAAAATTAGTAACTAAAACCATTTCATCAGTGTTTGGTATTGTAGCTTTTTTAGATAGCTACTAGCTTTTCTTGAAAAGCTACTTGGGGTATTTTTTTTAAGAAAGCTCCTATTTCTAGCTACTAGCCGAAAAATTATTACAAGTTTATCCCTCAACCACCCCACTCACCATTATTTAATATTAATGACGTTTTTATATGTCATTTTACCATTTTAAGCTAGTTTTACCAAATACCTTCAATCAAATCAGCTAGCTTTTAGTTTCCAACTAGTTGGTTTAATTGAAGATGTCTGGTAAAACTAGTTGAAAATGATATAAAAACATACAAGGACATTTTTAATTATTAAATAATGATGGGCGGGAGTGGTTGAGGGGTAAACTTGTATTAAATTTTCAGCTTGTAACTGAAAATGAAAGTTTTTTTTAAAAAAAAGCTACTCCACGTAACTTTTTAAGAAAAATTAATAACTACTAAAAAACTACCAATAGTTTCAACTAATAATTTCAGCTTTTATATAACTGAAATACCTTACCAAATACACTCATTAAATATTACACAATCTCATAAAAAGTTTTAATTTTATTTCATGAACCAATATCGTTAGTAAATTCGTCAACATTTCTCATAGATATTTTACTAGCACTAGCATTCTGTTTTAAAGTGAGCGTTTCAAATTTCTTACATTAAATAATTGAATAAAATAAGAATATAATTAATACTATTATATATTTTTTTTATCATTTTTTATACTCACAAATAAATAATATATTTAAAGGAAAGTGGGGCCTAGGAGGGAATAGAAAAGCTGAACCCAAGAAAGAAGTCGAAGATGTAGAAGAAGTCGTCGTTTAATAAAAAAATACAAAACGACAACGACGACTAGAAAATAAGCGCATGAGATGACTCTGCCTCTGACTCATACCTTTATTTTCTGTTGATCGCGATTCTGATACCAACCAAACCAAACCATGACTCTCCAACTCCAATTCCCTTCCACCCAAACGGTGCTTTCCACCGCCGCCTCTTTCGCCGCCACCGCCATGCTCCTCCGCTCCCTCGCTCGAGACTACCTCCCCCGCGAGCTTCACTACTTCCTCCTCTCCAAATTCTCCCAATTCTTCACCACATTCTCCTCCCAATTCACCCTCGTCATCGACGAGTACGAAGCCCTCATCCACAACCACCTCTTCCATGCCGCCCAGCTTTACCTCAGACCCCAAATTTCCCCCAACACCAAGCGCTTCAGGGCCACCATTCCCCCCAAACAGAGCAAGATCTCAATCGTCATGGACCGCAACGAAGAAATCATCGACACCTTCAACGGTGTCCAATTCACGTGGAAATTGATCACCAGAAAGATCCCATCCAAGCACATTCAACCCGCAACTCCAAACGAGCACCAATTCACCTTGAAAACTGAGGTTCGCTTCTTCGAATTGCGGTTTCATAAGAAGCACAAGGACATGGCTCTAGCGGAATACTTGCCTCATGTTATGGAGAAGGCGAAGGAGGTGAGAGAAGAGCGAAAGACGCTGAAGCTTTTCACTCTGAATAACAACAAAGTGAGTAGGAGGCGAGGGGAGACATGGCAGTCTGTGAATCTTTATCATCCTGCTACATTTGACACGTTGGCGATGGATTTGAGGTGAAGAAGATGATCATGGAGGATTTGGGTAGGTTTTTGGAGAGGAAGGATTTGTATAGGAGTGTTGGAAAGGCGTGGAAGAGAGGGTACTTGCTCTCTGGACCTCCAGGGACTGGAAAATCCAGCTTGATTGCTGCAATGGCAAATTATCTCAATTTTGATGTTTATGATTTGGAACTCACTGATCTTACGCGTAATTCATCTCTCAAGAAATTGATGATTGCAACTGGGAATCGCTCAATACTTGTGGTTGAGGACATTGATTGTTCCCTTGAACTGCACAATCGGAATCGGCTTGTAAGATCATCGAAACCTAGACCTCCTACCCCTTGGCCACATGAGGGTCCAAAGCCACAGGTACTGCATTGCACTATCAAACATATTATCAATTTTGATCATACTTTTGGAAAAATAATCAATTGTTGATAACATGACTTGTAACTTTGAATAATTCATGAGAAGAGATTGAAGGTTTACATGCAATGTTGAGATTTCTAAGTTCTAACTATGGATAGAAATAGAATGAAAAGGAACGAAATAATGTTAGTATTTGATTTTAGATTTTCCTGGAATGTTACACAACATAATAAATTAAAAGTGAAAAGTTTTTATTGAAAATTATAACTATTATAATATTTAATGTATTGATAATATTAAACGTTACATTTTTCAATAAAAACTTTTCGCTTGTGATTTATTATCCGGTCAATGTTGCACACTTTGGATAAAAATATTGAGTAAACTAGTACTTTCAACCTCGATTTTTACAGTATTTTGCAGTTTTGTCCATGACTTTCCCAAAATAGCACTTCAGTCCCTGTAACATGCACTCTAGTCCTTAATTTTATTAAAAAAACATGCATTTTAGTCCCCGACTTTATTAAAAAACATGCACTTTAGGGACTATTTAATAAAGTCTAGGACTAAAATGCTATTTTGGAAAAGTCATGGACAAAACTGTAAAACACTGTAAAAATTGAGGACGAAAGTGCTAGTTTACTCTGATAATATTGGTTCCATGTGGTGTTTTTATGTGGCTGGGATATGATAATCTTGGTGTTTTTGTGTCACATTATAGTTATATGGTCCTTATCGTTTTCTTGGAATTTATATTATGTTGATTGCAGGTGACTTTATCGGGATTCCTCAATTTCATAGATGGGTTGTGGTCTAGCTGTGGGGATGAGCGGATCATAGTGTTCACAACCAATCACAAAGACAAATTGGACCCTGCTCTGTTACGCCCTGGGCGTATGGATGTGCACATTGACATGTCTTACTGCACCCCATGTGGGTTCAAAATGCTGGCTTGGAATTACCATGGGATCAAAGAGCACCCACTTTTTGTTGAGGTTGAGAAGTTGCTAAAGACAATTAATGTCACTCCTGCTGAGGTGGGTGAGCATTTTTTGAAGAATGAGGATCCTGAAATTGCACTAACAAGCCTCATGGAGCTCCTTATTGAGAAGGGACGAAATCATGAATCTAAAGCTATCAAAGAAGATCTCACCACTAAATGATTTGAATTCTGCAATAGTATTGAAACTGAATGTTAAAAGTAAAAGAAGCGTGACTTTTGTGTACACCCGCATACCAAAAAGAAAGGAAAAAAATATAAGGTAGGATTTGGTAGATGAAATAAGAAGATAAAAAAAAAAAAGCGAAACAAAATGTAAGTGGACAAATAATGTCTTGTGTGATGCGTTTAGTAATTACAGAACATGATTATGTGTTTAATTATATGCACATTTTATTCTATTTAGTATTTAATTGAATATTAAAAAATTGAACAAGAGTATTGGGCGGTGGGAGTGGGAGGGGGAGGGGGAGAGGGATTGAAGATGGCATTCGCAAATAGTAATGGTGGCAGCGATGGTAGGGTAGAGTATTAAGTAGCGATAACAATGCTAGCGGTGGCAGAGTAGGGTGCAAGGCGGTAATGGTGGTGGTAGATGTCAGGTGATAATAGGGGGATTGCATTGTTTTTGGAGAAATGTTAGGAGAGAAAATTGTAGTTTAGGAGAGAAAATTGTAGTTTTATCAATAAAAAATTAATAATAAGATGTTCTGTTCTGCTCACTTTAGTTTCACTCTTTTCTAAGGAACCAAATTGTTCATTTGTTTTAAGGGTGCTTCTAGGGTGTGTCACTTTTTTTCAGGTTATAGCAGGTTAGATAACCTGTTAGAATAAAATAATAAACAATGATACTGTCTTGCTGGACCAAAAATAATAACACCGTTAATGGATACTTCAAACCAAAAATCGATAAACATCGGTATTGTCTTGCTGGACGTTCTTCTTCGCACCATTTGGTCCTTTTCGTTCGCTCGGTTGCTAGACCACTAATGAAGGTTGCCAACAAATAGCAGTTTGAAATTTCACAAGAGGGGCACCTGAGCAATTTTTGCACAAACCGGTTTACCAAGTAGCAGGTAACACATCAGGGACGTTCATTAAAAAACAAATAAATCTAACAACTTAGAGAAGATGGAACACCAATGTGTCACCCAGAGGGTAACACACCCTAGGCATTGCCTTGTTTTAAAGATATGTTCTATTCAGTTTCACTTTTAAAATACACCAAATATATAATAGAACTTGTATATCTTGTTTCGTCCCATCTTGACTTGTCTACCAAACGCCACCTAAGTGTGATTAACACGATAATTGCATATGGTCTCCTTTAATTCAGAGATTGAGAATAATATCTATGATTTTGTGTTTTGGTACCAAGGGAAAAGAAACAAAAGAAGAGAAAAAACAACAGAAACCGGAGTTTGAGGGTAGCAACACCCATCAAATTTGCTTTAAGAGCATCTTCAATGATTCACTTCTTATGTTCACTTTTTTATAATTCTTAATTGAGTTCCACTAACACACATAATCCTTTTATTTTTTACAATTTAAGTAACTTTTATCTCTAAAGATAAAACTCTAAAAAAATTACTTAATAGGTCTCACAAGTGATCTCGGGTCAATATTAATTTTGGTATTTCTTGTTTCCAATGTGAGGTGATATAGTATACTCACACACTAGGGCAAGAGGTAAGGGTAGTTAAGGAAAAATTTGAAAAAAATAGAAGAGGGTGAGAATAGAAAAAAGGGGTGGGAATAACAATCCCTAAGCCATATTAGTCTCTTATTTTTAAGCCATGATAGCAAAATTTGAACATTTTTTTTCATTCTCATCCATTATCTTTTTAATTCCTTTCATTTATGTATTGTCTTTTCATATTTCATTTATAACTATTATCTCTTTAATGCTTTAATTTTATGAAAAAGCTAAAGGGGCATGATGTGAAATTATCAAGTCAACTCTCCTTCTTCTCTTAATTTTAAGTCACATTAATACCCTTAATTTTAAATCACATTTGCAAAACCTCAACAATTTTACATTCACATCCATTACCTTTTTAACTCCTTATTTAAGCATTAGTTTTCCATATTTCATTTATAGCATTTATTCCTTTACTGCTTTCATGTATCTCTACCAAATTAACTTTTTCATTTAGGCAAATTCTACGGTGCCATTACTAATTTCACGACACCAGTACAGGAGGTACGTATGCCTATAAAAAACTGACAGTTGTATTTTTTTTGTTTGTAACATTGCTTATTTACTTTAGTTCCCGGGTCTCTCTAATATTGTTTTATAGTCCCTTAATGATATGTTAATTAAACATTTTACTTTCAAAAATTAAAAGATTTTCCACCTATTGTAAGGGTATTTCAAGCTGAAAAGAAGAGGAGCTCTGTGTTCATGCTGTTTACGGAAATGAAGAAAAAGGATTATGCGGTCTTAGTGATTCTTCAAGGGAGATTCGTAATCAACGTTTTGCGCTCTATTTCTATTAACTTTCTCCGTTGTGTTCGAACTTTGTATCGTCGTTTGTCCATATCAAGGTTAGTAGCTATGATGTTGCGTTTTTTACAATTTATGTGATTCTTTTGAATTTGAAGCTCTGTTTTCGTGATTAAATCGGTAATGGTTGTTAAATTTAGACCGAATTTGATTGTTATTATTGTGTTTTGTTACTTGAATTCTTCGATTTGCCATATCCATGTCAGTAGGTATGAGTTAGGGTTTTAACGATTTCTGTGTTTCGTTTGGATTTGAAGATGTTTTTTGTTGATTAAAGCCGAAATCAATGTTTAGGGTTTAATTATTGAATCTGTTAGGTTTGATTAAAGTTGTAACTGTTGTTTAGGGTTTAGTTGATATTGGTTGCTGTTGTCGTGTGTTATGTGTGATTCATAGTAGGTTTTATCTGTTTCTTTATTTGATTTATTTTCCATGAAATTATTTTTCTGTTGATGTTAAATTCAATTAACTGGATTTTAGGTTTTGATGGTTTCGTTGACTGAAGATTTTAATTTTAATAGTATGGAACAAACTGAGGATAAAAATACTGGTGCAGAGGATCCAAATAGATCTAAATCTCCCAGTTATCAGAATTTGGATTCTGATAAGATTCCTGAAGGTTACAAAAAGATAAGTGAACTAATAGATGAGGATATTAGAGGGCTTGAGTTTGATTCTGAAGAGGATGCATATGTTTTCTATCATGAGTATGCTAAATTCGTAGGGTTTGCTGTTAGAAAACATGATGTGTATAGGGACCGTAATGATGTAATTACTATGAGGCAAATGGTATGTAACAAAGAAGGTGAGAGAAGTGAGAAGCATCTTAATAGGTCTGATAGAATTAGGGAGGCAAAGCCATTGACAAGAACAAATTGTAAAGCAAGAATTCGTGTTTCTTTAGATTATAAGAGTAGGAAGTGGAGGGTTGTAATGTTTAAGCCGACTCATAACCATGAATTTACTCCTGCAAGTATGATACATCTTTTACCGGCATATCGTGGTTTAAGTGTAGCTGATAAGGCTCAGGTTGATGGTCTTCATGTTTATGGTGTTAGAACTTGCCATATTATGGGTCTGATAATGGGACAGAAAGGTGATTATTCTAATCTTGGATTATGTAAGAAGGATTTGTACAAACATGTTGATAAAGAGAATAGGGCAAAAATAGAGGATGGTGATGCTTTTGCGGCATTGTGTTACCTTCAAGCAAAATTTGACAACAATCCAATGACATTTGTAAAATTTACAACCACTGAAGATCATAGACTTGAAAACTTGTTTTGGGCTGATGTAGGGAGTAGAATTGATTATATTTGTTTTGGAGATGTGGTTACCTTTGACACAACTTATAAGAAAAATAAGTATAACAGGCCTTTAGTTATTTTTTTGTGGTTATAATCATCATGGTGAAACCACTATTTTTGGTTGTGCTCTTGTTGGGGATGAGAAGATTGAAACATATAAGTGGGTGCTTGAAGCATTTCTTGAAGCAATGTTTAATAAAGTTCCTAAGGTTGTGGTTACTGATGGGGATGGTGCAATGCGTGAAGCAATAAGGTCTGTTTTCCCTGGTGCTCTTCATAGGTTATGTGCATGGCACCTTCACCAAAATGCTTGTGAGAATGTTAAGAATCCCAAATTCCTTGAAGATTTTAAATCTTTAATTTATGGGAATTTTACTCGTGAGAAATTTGAGGATGAATGGAACAGAGTTGTTGATACCCATGGTTTGAGAGAAAATAGGTGGATTAGAAAAGTATATGATTTGAAGAGGATGTGGGCCACTGCATATCTAAGGGAAAATTTTTTTGGGGGGGATTAGGACAACTTCTATATGTGAAGGAATTAACTCTTTCATTAAGAGGTATGTTCAGAGCAAAAATAGCCTTGTTGACTTTCTACACAATTTTGAGAGAGCACTCAATGAGTACAGACACAATGAGTTAACTTCATATTTCAAATCTACTTATACTCAACCTGTGATGACAACTGCATTGGAAAAGTATGAATTTCAAGCATGTAATGTCTACACAAGAAATAAGTTTTTTGATGTTCGGAAGCAAATTGAGAAAGTTGCTGCCATAAATGTAATTGATAGGTCAGATGTTGGGAATGTGGTTACAATGAAGTTGAATAAATTTGGAAGTCCTGATTCTGAGTATATTGTTAAGCTGGATAAGTGTGCTGGTAATTTGGTTTGTAATTGTCGCATGTTTGAATCTTGTGGCATCCCTTGTTCACACATTTTTAGTGCTATGAAGCATGAGCATTGATAAAATACCTGAATCTTTGATTTGCAAAAGATGGACAAAGTTGGCTAAAGTTGAGCACATTTCTGCTGTTTATGTTGAAGAAGGGGGCACTTCAAAGAAGGATTTATTGAGGTCTGGTGCTATTGGTGCTGCATGTAATAGGCTTAATAAGGCTGCTCGTAAAAATCCTCACAATTTTGTAAAAAACATTGAATGTATTCATAAGTTGGCTGAACAGATGGAAAGGCAGGAAGGTATTGACCTGAACATTGCTGATATATCAAGAGTTGTTCGTGATCCTACTGTTGTTAAAACTAAAGGTGCCCCTCGAAAGAACAAGAAAATGACCAAAAAAAGGAAATGTTCCTTCTGTAAACGTCCAGGACACACTGTTAGGACATGCACTAAATATGCTACTCGTGATCAATTGGACACCCTTATTGAAGAGGAATCGTCTGTTGAGACTTATGAAGATTCAAGGGATAAAAGTGTAAGGTTATGGGTCTTCTTTGATTTTGATAAATATTTTTATCCTCTTTATTTGTATTTATCTTTAACACATGTTTCAATTGTTTATTATTGCAGAGGTCACGAGGTGTTAATTTCTCCAAGCATATGAATGACATAACAGTGTCTGGTGATCAAAATTGTGCATCATACAAGGTGAGCATGGTTGTTTGAACAGAGGATGACACAAATGTGCAATGATAATTGAAAATGCTCTGAATAATTTGGTTATGTTTTTTATGTATTTTTTTTAATTCAGGGTAATCCTAAGAAGAAAAGCAAGCCTAATGAAGGGATGAAATTGACACAAGAATCTGTTAATGAAAAGAGGTCCAGTGATGTAAGTGATTATGTGCATATGGTTTTTAATATATTTATTTGCATTGTGATAACAATAGTTTTTTTTAGGTGAAAAATGCTTATAAGAATGATACAGCCTCTGCATTCAACACGAAATATGATTTTAATGTCAATCAGATGAATACCCCCTCATTTTTTGGTAACAATGTCTACTTGCCAAACATGATATCCAGGAGTATGTCAAATCCTGTGCATATTAGACCTTCGATGATCCATGGATTAGGTGAAGGATTTTTGGGTAATAGGCCTGAGTACATGCAACAGTACCCACATTTCTTTATGCAGCAAACTAACCATGTACCCCCGTATTTGATAATGTAAACTCATTTGGTAATAGCTCACAGGTAAATTTGTATTCACCAATTCTTTTTTTTATGTCTGAAGTGAATATGATGTTAAGCAAATGATAATGTTATTATTTTTGTTATTGCAGTTTACTAATGTTGTAAAGGATGTTGAAGGGAACACTGGTTTAAGAAGGAAGAGTTTCATACATTGGTCTACAGAGAAATGATTTGGCATTGTTAATTTTATTTTGTACATTTCGTGAAGAATGACAATTGTAATGATTTTGGTGTTTATAATGAATGGAAGTTCAGTTTTTAATTTTTTTTCAGTTAAACTTTTGATGTTGAGAAATTAATTTCTTAAAGATTAAACGAATTATGTTCTCGTTGCAACAAATAAACTGGATATAATTAAAAAAAATAAATGATCGGATTCGAACCCAGTACTAAAAAAAAGACCTATGTCATAGCAACCACTAGAACTATTGGTATATCTTGAACTAATTTATAATAAATATTTTAATATAACACATATAACCTATGATTTTAGCACCTCATATTTATATAACTCATATAAAAATATAGTTTTATATTCTCATCTTTATATAACACATATAACCTATGGTTTTATATTCTCATTTTAATATAACCCCTATAACCTATGATTTTAGGACCTCATATTTATATAACCCATATAACCTATAGTTTTATATTCTCCTTTTTAAGCACACATGGCTAATAATTAGTGGAACACGTACCCAATACACCGGTGCCTTGAAATTACTTATGACACCACATCAAACACCTTTCATTTATAACGATTAACATTCTAGCGGCTAATTAAAATCAATGAATTCACCCACCCACTAGAGTCGGCCCAGTGGTTAGGGATTTTGGTAGTTTAACTTGAGATTCTAGGTTCAAACCTCATTTGCTTTCATTGTGCGCAAAAAAAAAAAAAAATCAATGAATTCATGGAGAAACAACTGCTAGCATTTTGCGTACTGTTGAATTTCAATCCACCAAATTCTTGCTTCAATGAGAAACAACTGTTAAGCATGTTCACGAGCACTGATATCGACATTTTTATAACTTTAACAGTGTATCAATTAATTACTGTATAGATAATCGCCACTAGCATTTTGAACTTCAAATGCAATGTAGCCTAGTGCTCCCCAGTCCCCATACTAAGTTGGGGCAAGTATTGTTTGATCTTTATAAGGCTTCCTTTATACTCAGCTCGCATGGTTAAATATTCTAGGGCTTATTTTCTTTTTCTTCGGCCATTGACTCCCTTAAATCAGATGAGTAAGCCTCGAATTATTAAAAGTGTGTGTGTGTGTATATATATATATATATATATATATATATATATATATATATATATATATATATAAACTAATGGTGTGGAGATTACCATGGATTTAGAATAAGTTCTTTGGGTACTTGTAATGTTCTCCTATAGAACAAGCATATCACGTACTACATTTTAGCCACCTTGTACTTTTCAACATATAGTTATACCAAAAATAAGAAACCATGAACAATATCAAATTATGTGAGCAAATAATGGTGATGATGTAACAAAAAATCGCAGACATTTAATTCTATCTTCCCAAAGGCATAGCAAGTGAGGCAGGGCCACGGCCACCCCAAAAATTTTGATTTTTTTTTTTTTTGTTAACTATATAGGTTCCGTATAATATATCTCATGAATCACAACTAAATAACCAACACAAGACACCCCTAATCTTAAAATGTCAAGTTGTTGATCCCTCGAAAGTATACCAAAGCGTCTATATTGGAAATAAATTAAAATGTGGTTAACCTAAATCACCTCAGAGCCACGATATAGGTGGTGGAACTAAAGGATTCCAATAGTAACAAGCAAAGGTTGAAGTGTGTCCAACTAGCCTTCTTTTATTTGTCCACAAATTTAACATAAACCTCCTATAGTTATGCCTGAAACAATGAGAATACCATGCTTCAGTATGAAGAACAGAATATGAAACCTAAAACAAGTGACTTGCGATATTTTAAAAGATGTATTGTACATTACCTATGCATCATATAAATTCGGTAAAAAGCAGAAACATTAATAAAGTATTTTAGGTGTGTGCTTTTGAAACTCAACTGGATAACCCCTAGTGAAATTGGTTTTCAAATATTTAAGGCTAGATAGCTACACAAGTTTCGAAAAGCTAGATCTTGCTTTGTCAGTTAAACCTGTTAGAATAAAACCATTTGTGTTTTCACCCAACAGCTTAAACTTTTAGGGTAGTTGGTTCATGACATGGTATCATAGCCTCTATGACCCAATGGTCAAGAGCTCGATTCTTGCCGTCCCCATTATTCCAATAAAAAAATAAAAAATGTTTAATTTCAGTACAAGGTAGCAGAGCTTGTGCATTGTCCATGCTTCAAGCCCAATGGGCTCTTGTGTGAGGGGGCGTGTTAGAATAAAATCATTCATGTGTTTTCACCCAACAATTTAAGCTTTGAGGATAGTTGGTTCATGACCAAACCAAAATTAGTTCAAAATGAATCATGAACAGCTATTTTTTGGTTTGCCCTACTGCCCAGGTGACAAATCCCAACCACATATAAATCTCCTCTACATTAATAAGCATGGAAAAAGACACACACATACACACACACACTACTTGCCTCATTTCAGAAAGCATATAAGCCTGAAGAAGAGACTGGGAATCTCATCCTAAACAGCCATCTTCATTTCTATCTTCTGGTGAGGATCATAGCCTATGAGCTTGAAATCAGTAGCCACAAAAGAATCTATATCCTTCTTCTTTGGATTTATCTTCAAAATCTGAATTGAAGATTAGGTAGTCAACAAGGAAAAGGCCATTAATAAGAGTGCTTAAAGGTAAAAATTTTGTAGGCATCATTAAAGCAAATTCTTTCCTTAAACATTTATACATACCGGAAAAGGTTTTGGCTGGTTCTGAAGCTGTTCCTGCAAAGGCCTCACATGATTGCGGTAAACATGGGCATCCCCAATAACATGGATAAAATCACCCGGAACAAGGTCTGAGAAGAAATGGACATTGAATAGATTTATTAGTCCGATGTGTGATGCTATTTTCCCTTTAATATAGAAGCTGCATTTTTCTATGGTGAGATTATCAACCTATAAACTTCTAAACCGGCCCACACCTATCTTCAATGGTGAAACTAAGCATCTCGATAAACTTTGAAAAACAACCCCACCAAATAAGCTATAAAAAGGTTTGAACTTCATATATATATATATATATATATATATATATAAGTCAAACTCATCACAACACGTCAGTTATTAGAAAAAAGGACTTAAGGATCTAAAACCAATTGAGTCAAACTTTTCTAGAGTCAATCTCATTTATTTAAACAAAATTAAATCATGCCAGGGCTGACTTCAGCACATAAACAAGTCTGATTATCAGCATCCAACAAGGACTATTTGGCCCCTTGCACGCAAAAAGTAACTGGAGCATAAAATTAAATCTTTGAGAATCACAACCTATTAATTAGCTTAAAGTTATTTACAATCAAATAGTGACAACTCTCTTTTAAACCCAGGGAAGTAAAGATTTAAAATGCCATGTACATTTGAGTACATATTTAAGTCTAGCAAAAGCTGGCATAGTTTGCATACCACAAACATGAGCGATCATGCATGTCAGAAGTGCATAAGATGCAATATTAAATGGCACACCCAAGCCCATGTCGGCAGATCGCTGATACATTTGACATGATAACTCCCCATTTGCTACATAGAACTGCATGAAAAAAATAGTAGACAAAACTTTAAAAGAGAGAGAGAGAGAGTTCTTTCAAAGAGAAACCCAAATATAGCTGTGGACCTGCGCAAACATGTGGCAGGGAGGAAGTGCCATCAATTTAAGATCAGAAGGATTCCAGGCTGAGAGAATGATCCGTCGATCATCAGGATTATGCTTTATCTTGTTAATAACATCTAATAGTTGATCAAATCCTTGACTGGAGTAGTCATCATGCATGTTAGTATACCTACAGAATGTACAATGGGAAGGAAAGAGCTAAGCAATCCCACAAAATCCAGTCTGATGATTGACTCATGAAGGTACGGCCCACCTACCTGGCACCAAAGTGCCTCCACTGAAACCCATAAACAGGTCCTAAGTCACCCTCCTCCCTTTCTGTCAAACCAATGCTGTAGTATAAATAATAAATCCAGTTAATATCTGCATGGAGAAGAAATATTTGCAATTCATACATAAATTAGTTGATAGTCATGCTTGCCTATCAAGGTATTCTCTGGATGCATTGCCATCCCATATATGAATGCCTTTTTCCTGAAGCACCTGTCAATATAACATGTTTTCAGAATTTTGCAGTCATATCTAATGAACCAATAAGACATTCTTTGTGTACCTAGAAGAAACACCTCATGCAATGCAGCGGTTTAATTGAACTTTTGGTCCAGAAGCATATATTTTATGGTATCAATACAGAAACAATGCAACAAACAGGTGCTTACCATGCCATCATCAAACCATTCTATATTGATATGTTATACCATTACAAATAGACTAATAAAATTCAGAATACAAAATAAAGCACCTCCATGAACATCCACAAGAACTTGTCAGGATCTAATATCAAAATTTGACTCAACTTATGTAATTAACCAGCCAGCCTATAACTTCTTGACTACAGTGACAGACACAAGCTAGCAGCTTCAGAGTTAAGAGCTTCTTAAGCCTGGCTTTTAACTATTTACCAAGAAAAGCTTCAAACTCATTTTGATCCTGTGAAACATATGGCGTATATTTTCTTTTCTTTATATCTAGACGTTCCATCTTAACTAGTGAGACATCGAGCATATGAGATATTAAGAATTAATTCACTTGTGACTTGTGTATGGATTAACAAGAATCTGGTCATATTATATACTTTTGACAAATAACAATTTATATGTTAATTAAAAATTTGAAAACAAAATAATACCGGGAATAGTGAGTTGGCTTGGAAACTCCAAAGCTTCCCATAAGTCTACTTTTATTCAAATCCAAGCTCAAGTAATATCAAGTACACCAACCTCAAGTTCCCCAACTATTTGGCTCATACCAGCTAGCATGTAAACTGTAGCCTTACTAGGAAAAGTCATGTGTGGAAGGATCAGCAAAATATATCATTACCTTGGCATTTGTTGAGCCACTGATAAACCAAAGAAGCTCTTCAACAACCCCTCGCCAGAATACTTTCTAGGAACCAAATGAAGAAATCTTGTCAACTTTTACATCAAAATATTCAATAGATATTCCTCTTCAGTCTTCCCCAATAAAGATTCAAAATAACAAACACAAACAATAATTACATCAAATTAACAGGAAAAAGAAAAGGAAAGGAGCACACAAATAACAAAATACTTTGCATAGTAGTTTATACAAATCTTAAACCAAAATTTGTACATACCTTAGTTGTTAGAAGTGGAAAGCTTCTGCGCAAATTAAACCTCATCTGTGGAATTATAGAAAAGGAAGTCAGCAAAAAAATTATAGCTATTCCTCAACAAACCAATGAAAATGTTACCTGGCAACCAAATTTCGACAAGGTACCAGTCCCAGTCCTATCATCCTTAGCTGTACCTTCAGAAATTATTTCTTGAACCAACCTAAGATACTTGTACTCCTCATGCCTCTCAAAAATCATTTTTGGAAGAAAAGAAAATTCTTTGACCTCAAATTTTAGAGAGTCTGAACTATTATCAAGAATTGGATCAGTATTCTGATCCAGGGATTCTGCTGTTGAACTCCTTACACGCACATAAGTGTTGAAAGAGTACCGGATGTTGTTTTCCACCAAAGGGAAAGATGAGTACCATGGGTGAAATACGGAGAAATCAACTCGAGGCATGAAAGTGTCACACTCAATGCTTTCCTCAATTTCTGTAATATGGACAGCTTCACATCCAGGTGCATTAAGAGCCTCTCTGTACATGAAAATCATCAGCTAAAACAAATAAAGAGCTTAACATGATTACTGAAAGGGAAAAAGCAGAGATAAAAAGAAAGAAGATTAAACAATTTATATATTATACCTAAATATCTCACCACCTCCTGTAAGGAACACTTTCTCAATTGACAAGCAGTAAGGAGAAGCAGCCAGCAGTTCCATTGCAGAAGACACACTTCCACAAATAACAACATTCTCTTCTGTTGCAATATCAAAGCTACCAGAGCGAGTTAGAACAACATTAAGGCGACCAGAAAGAGGCCTCTTTTCAGGAGGGATACTCTCCCATGTTTTTCTACCCATTACAACAGCATTCTTCTTCCCAGGATCAGATGTCTTTGTAGTGATCTCCTCAAAAAATTGAGATCAGTAGGTAATGTCCAGGGCAATTTTCCATCCTTAGAAATACCCATATCTGGGGTTGCAATCACTACTGCTTGGTAAGTCCTCTGTGGAATTGGCTCTGGCTCTGACTTGACATTGCCATTGCCATTGCCATTGGAGATTGCAAAAGAATCACTAGCCATAATATTAATGAATTCTTTTGCAAATGCAGTGGAATCTGAACCCAGAAAAATAATAAATCAAAACCCTGCGATGAAAAGGATGAAGTATACAATTATCAAAACGTGCACAAGAAGGAACCAAGATTTTTTTTTATGTAGCTAATGTGCAGATAAATATCTGACTCTTTTGGCCTCACAACAAAATTAAAGCACCCTCTCACACTTTCCTCATCTAATAAAGTAAAATTCTTTCAATTTCTCTGCAATAATTCAAAGACGGTAAAATCCAAACCAGTCAAACGAAAGCTTCCCAAAATCCACTTATCCACTTGAACTAAACTAATCATAATACAAATCAAAACATCAAAATGGTCGGAAAAAGTGGAGAAATTAAAAATAGTATATTTTTTAAAATAAAAAATAGCTTACACCAATTCATTGACCATCTAATAACCATGAACATCATCTAGAACTCCATAAACAACACATGCAACAGATTCAACCAAAAAAAATAATAAATAAAAATGAAAATTATGAAAAATGTCAAAAAGGAACTGGCGGATCTACAAGCAGAGGAAGAGATTTTGGACCTAAAAATCTTCCGCCTCCACGATGAACTGCTCTTCAAAATCCGAAACAGAACAAAAAGGAATGAAAAAAAAAAAACAGAAGAAGTAGTTGAAACTGAAAGAAGTCAGTGAATGAGAATGGGAAAAGGCGCTCCCGAAATGTGAGCTTCGTTGGCAGAGAAAACAATGGAAAAACCAAAAAGAGAGAGAGAAGAAAATCCAAAACCACAGTTGACGCCAAGTGCCGCCAACGAGCGTATGTATGTGTGTGAGTTGTCTACGGTATCGTATAGTTTAGTTGGCTGTCTATACCCATTTTTCCATAAATGCCCCTATTTCTCTTTCTATCTTATCTTTGCTTCCATTTTTTCTCCTTCCACAAAACTATTCATGCATTTTATATTTTTAATTTTTATCTCACGATCCATATTTTGTGTTTGTACATTTGTGAAGTGGCGGATCCCCCGAACTTTTTTCAATTTTTTAATATATAGATAAAATATAACTATTAAAAATATCTATATCTTTAGCTGTTAATAATGATATTTTATAATATCTCAAGTAAAATTTTAAAATTATTCTACATTATTTATTTAATTAAATATAATTTTATCTATTTAAATATTATGTAATGATCAATTTTATATCAACTCTACACTATAAGATATAATTGCACTTAAATTCCTCTACTTTGGATTTTATACAATTTTAGTCTCCCAAGTTTTTTTCAAACAAATTGAGTTTATTTGCTTTTGAAATTAAGCAAATCAAGTCCTTAATATCCCCACAAATTGCACTTTAATTCCTCTAATGTGAATTATTTTTTATTTAAAACTCTCAAATTATTACTTTCTTCTTAATATCCTCAACAATTGAATTGATTAAATAATTTTAAATCTTATAGATTCAAAACCTTATCAATCAAAATATCAAATTTCCCCTAAAATTAAATATCCCCAAATTCTTACCCTACTTAAACCATAATTCATCACTCCTATAAAATCTTTCAAATTTTATTAAATTTCTATTAAATCTTACTAAATTCAAAACTTATCAATCAAAATATCAAGTTTTTCCCCTAAAATTAAAACATCCAATTTCTACCCTACTTAAACCCTAATTTCACCTCAATAAAATCCTTCAAATTTTATTAAATTTCTATTAAAATTTTTACTTGTAAATCTTAAAATTATTTAATATATTAAAAAATTATCATGAAATATTAAATATGAGAATTAAAAAAGAGAATTTGAGGGTTTTAAGCGGAAAATAATTTATGTGGGAACCAAATTTATTTGATTTTAAAAATTTAGAAACTTTATTTACTAAAAATATTTAAAAGATCAAAGTTACATATAATCTGAATTAGAGAGAACATAAATATAATTAAATCTATAGTATTATATATTTATTTAAATATTAAAATCTTATTTCCACTTCCCCAAAATTTTAATGAAGTTCCATCATTCATTTATTTATGTTACCAAAACCTTTTTAAAACTTGCTACTTGAATGAAATCGATGCAATGTCCGCATCATAATAAATATAAATAATTGTTGACAATAATGTAAATTAGGTCAACTTTTATTTTTCTTTGCTATTAATAGTAGCATAATAACATGTATTCAATCTTAAAATTAAAGAACACATAAAAGAAAAGGAGCTTGCAAATAATTTTACCAAGTTAGTATATTTTTTTATACCATTATATATCTATCATACATTTATTTATTTATTATTTTTAATATTTTTCATAAATGGCTATTAATATCTAATTAAATCCATTCACATTAGGGGTATAAATTTGTAGAACCTAATTTAATCTTGATATTTAGATTTTCTTGTAAAACATACTTTTCTGATATTTTATTTCAAATATTTTTCAACCAAGATAAAAATTGTTTATTGAGGAGTACTCACTATGAACTCATATATAAGAAAAAAAAATCCATGTATGTTGATTTAAAATATAAATAAATCTTAACCAATTTTATTTTATTTAATGAATCAGTGTCTTTTAAAAATAGAAAAAGATTTTTTTTAAAATAAAAATTTCAATAAAATTGAAGTCTTCCATAAAAGATAATATAAGAAATATTGAAAAAGTTAAATGAGATTAACTTATATTCTTAATTGATGTCATTTAGTTTTTTTTTAGGGTTCAATTCGGAGGGAGTAATTTAAAAGAACATAGTTAATTAGAAATAAAATTATGTATTATATTAGAAGTTAAAATTTATTTAAAAGTTTAACTAAAAAATGATTAAAATAAGTGAATTTAATATAGTAAAAACTCTTAATTAGTAGTCGTTAGTAAGAATAAAAAATATTGATTTAGCTGAGGGGTTATAACGTCCAGTTTGGTCCTAATAGGGAGGTTGTGAGGGCATTTTCAGGATTACGTAATGAATGGTGAATTAAAAATTGTAGGTATGTGACAATAAATACAAGTAAAAGCAAATGCGGGTCCCAGAAGTCTCAAGGGCGGGAAAATCACAGATACCCAATAATATTTCCACATCTGTCCACATACTTCGTACAGTTCGCTCTTCATAACTTGACCGTCCACTTGGCAATCATCCGAAACATCTTTTGGTTATTGGTCGTTAATTATTAATTAATCACTAATAATACAGTACAGACATTACTTGTGCTTAGACGTCTTGATTAAACTACAAAAGCAGCTGCATTTTTCATTTTCATTTCAGATAATACTGTGCTTCATAAAATCTTGGCCGTCCATGTCATCATCTAGAACAGAGCTGTAATTTTCATTTAAGTCTTTTCACTCTTTTTCAATCTTATCTAATGGTGTCAAAACAAGCTAGGTTTGATGGGCCTAGTTTCAAATCACTTGATAAAATATGTGCCTTGAAAAATAAAATTAAGGAAAAATAGTATAAAACCACCTTGAATTTTTGTCTTTTTGCAAGTAGGCAGTATGAACTTTTAATTTGTTCTAATTAACCCTTAAACTCTTACCATTATTACAATAGATTCATTCATTAATATCAAGTTAAATAATTACCATAACCAATTTCAATCTTTCGAGATTGTGTGTTTCAAATATTAAAAAGACATAAAAGAGTAAAATTTGTATTTTTTTTTATTCTTGAATTATGTTAAATTTTAAGTATATTTAAATATAAAAGCAAAATATGACCGTGTGTTCTTTTAATTTAGAGTTTTTTCCTATTTTTTTTAATTTTTGAAACTTTATTTTATATAATTTTAATATTTTAAACATATTTTTAAAGGGTTGAGATTATATTTATTAATTTTTTAACTTCATGCTAATGAAATGAAATATGGCAACAATGATAAAAGTTTAAGGATTAATTAGGACAAAATAAAAGTTCATGGTACCTAATTGTAAAAGGGTAAATGTTAAGGGTGCTTATATATTCTTTTCCCTAAAATTAATACAAAAAATTGGCCTGAGATTAATAGAATTTGGCCAATAAAAATAACAAAAATCAATTAATAAACTTAATTGACCAAAAAAATTAATAAAATTAAAGTAGAATTAAAAACTGACCCATCTTAGAATTTGAGTGGGCCTAATTCAATATAGTTTAACTTATGGTCCGTTGGATCAATCTACGAACTCGTGAATTTTAATTACAAAGTTTTATTTTTTTAATTACTTAAATGTGAATTTCAAATAAATATTTCTTTATATTTAAATAAAAATTAAATTTAAAATTTTAATATGGATTATTTAGATTCTTAATACAAATAATTAAATTAATTATTTAAATTTAATATTTTATACTTCAACTATATAAATAAATAAAGAAAATATAGAAAAATCACCCAATCCAATCCAAATAGCTCACAATTTACATTAAAAGGTCCAGTTTATTGTCTATAAATTTTCTTACCGTTCTCTTCACTTTGAAAATAATTAAATGGAAACTTCCATCCACTCATCTTAAAATGTTCCAATAATAATATAATAATCTTTATACTTTTATATCATCTATAGTTTAAGCAATATTTTTTTACTTGGAGACTTTTTTTATGACATTAACCACTTTCTCATTATACTCAAAATTTTCAGTAGTGGGAATTTTCTTTTTATAGTTAATTTCTTATTTTTTATTTTCTCTCTTATCATATTAAATGCATCAAATTACTTTGTTCCATTTGTTTTTTTTTTCTCTCTCTCTTGTCTAAATCACATATATCTTTTATGAAAGAACAATTCTATTCAAAATGAGAACATATATGACATGTTAGGGCTAACTTTTCTAACGAGAGAGATCTGAGAACTTACTTAAATTGTGCTTAATTTTAACTTTTTCTTTCTTTGTTTTTTTTAATGTTTTTCATTGTCTTTGATCTTTACACACCTACTAATTTCATTTATTTTTCTCTTTAGTTTTTTTCATCTACTCCTGTTCCCTTCCATCTACTCTCCACCCTCCTTTATTTTTCTTCCATCACCCTACCTCCTCTACTATGGTAACATTTTCGGTATATTTTCTGTTTTCGATTATTCAACCCATGAAGACTTGTAATCTTTATCATTTTGATTTTCTATGCTCTGAGTTTGTTTCTTTTTTATCCTTATTTTATTTTTTATGGTATGGGCTTGTTGATTTTTCTTTCCTCGTTTTTATTTTTATTTATCTGAATTTATTTTCTTACATTTTAAACTTCTATGCTTGGGCTTTTTATTAAGGGGCTTGCTATTTCATACGAAACCTTTTACATGAAAAAAAAAGTATAAAGAATGAGCCGATTAAATTGTTTTTTATGGGAAAACATGAGTAAATAAAAATTAATGATTCTATGCCACATATATTCATGTTCGTTTGTTTGGGATTTTTCTTTTTTTTTTTAACTTTTAGAATTTCTCTATTTTTTTATGTTAGGTTATTTGAATATAGATTGTAGAGGTTTTAGTTTCAAATTTCAATTCGTACGAGTGTACTATTACGCATTTTTCATTTTTTATTATATTTTCTCAGATTTATATTATAATAATTAATACATAATAAACTATATAAGATATTAAATTTATATTGATTAAAAATTTCAAATTTTTTTCGTGATGAATAACATGTACAAAACACAAGTATTACAATTAAGTTTTATTTTAGCCCATCCTACATGTCATTAGATATCCAAACAAAGAATAATATTCTTCAAAACTAAACTAAACTAAGCATAACAAAATTGTGTTGTTTTCACAAGTTAACATTTCAATCATAAAAAAATATTAGTATAATATTTATGTTTTCAATTAAGATTTAATCTTGCTTCAGTTAAAAAGTATTGTTATAGAATATCCTGAGTAATAAATTTATTTAAATAGAAGTTTTTTAAACAAAGTAACAATAGTTTATGATAAGAATCAAGCACATACATCAGCTGTTAGGGGTTAATCCAATTTAACATATAGAATACACTGACTGGTCTAATTTATTTAAATAGAAGATTGTTAAATACTATAACTGACTTAAAATAGAATTGCCTTTTTTAGAGGATAGTTGGTTAAAAAAAAAAAGTTTATGGTAAGAAACTCAATAGTCAATATATCGAATGTTGTCCCTTAGAACAAGGAAATATGCCAATTCTCTCTTTATCACCACATTGTTTTTGGTACACTTCGAACTTGTCGTATAGAACACTTCACGAAAGAGTTAAGAGCTTATCATAGTTATCTTGATATCCTCATCCCTAAGAAAACCCATAGGGTAAAAAAAAAAAAAGATTAAGAGTAGAGGAATTGATATTTTGATTTAGAAAAAGTAATTGTGTACTAGTGATGATCGAATTACCTGTCCTGGTAGGCCAATGGTGTTGTCTATCAAGACTATCATCATTTGTGCAAATGGCTTCCCATGCTTCAATGCTTAAAATCACAGCAACCCTTTCTTTGTCACTTTCTCTTTATCTTTGAGGTGGAAAGAGAAGTCAACGAATCAGTATGGATGTTATAGTCATATATTTTCAATAATGCTCACAAGACACAGAAAAGCCTTTTCTGGGATTTTATTTCTACTCTATTGGTATCCATTTATTTATTAATAATATTCAATGATGGTCTCTTACAATGTAAAATCCAAGTTTTGTGGTTTATCGTAATAGGGAAAAAAATGTAAACTTAAATCTTATTTGAGTGAAAGAGGAAATTCAGTGATGTTGGTATATTATTGTCAAAAGAGGAACCAAAAAAAAAAAGTTGCAGCATTAAGGATGGATGCACTGTCAATAATCAGGAAAAAGAATGATCATCTGATGAAATAAATGAAATGGTACTAGTAGTGGTAATAATGTTAAAAGATGAAAAGTTAAAATGAATAAGCTTCAGCCTAGTTAGAATAGGAGGATACTTAATTGATATAACAAATTAACTATAGCAAGGGACAATTCAATATTCTGTTTAATGCATAAAAAGAAATCCAAACGATTTTCACTACGTACTTCAACATATTCAGAATGACAGAAATGGGCAACAATGGGTCCAAAAGGGACTGGTAATGATTTTTGTATTTTTTTTTTCCCCTTACACTACCTTTTACACATTGTTTCTGTTCAGGGATTGGTCCTGCACAGGATATTATGATTTCCTAATGTAAGAGTTGAACCAATCCATGAGAATGAATTAGAATGATGTAAGTTTTAAACCAGAAAAGTGATGTACTGAGTCCATCTTAAAATGAGATGGGTAGCCGAGTATTTTTTAGAATGGGTTTGACAAGTTGTTAATCACTCTTCTAAAAACATACTACCATCTGGATGTAAACTCAATTTACTTTACAGTTCATAGTACACTCCAGCTTCTACCTACTGCAGGGAACAATCTGAGTTAAAGCATTATCCATCTCCCCACCAAACCAAATGCTTGAAGCCGATACAATATGATTTTTAAGATTAAATTTTCTGTCAAGACTGACAAAATTCTCAGATTATCCTATTTCCACTGGAAATAATGAACATATATGCCTCCGTTTGTTTTACCGTTGCTACATTGCAAAACTATGATTTTGCAAAATTGATTTTAAATCACTTCTGTCCAATGTGCTTCGTAAAACATGTCTCACTCATTTCAACCATTGGTTTTTAAAATCAATTTTACTCAACTGTAAACCAAACGGACACATGATCTTCATAACAATAATGAATAGGATTTAGGACAAAGTGGTAAGCTTTGCAGCACCAAGCCACCAAGTGAAATCATCTTGAAGTTACCAAAAAAGTATTATTGATTTGATGATCGGTATAATTTGAAGGGGAAAAAAAAAAGTGAGCCTGAATTCAGTGACCAATTACAAGTGCAGGTCCACAATCCAACTGATGTGTAAATACCAAAAATGTTGAAACAGTCATTGGTCTTGACACTATATATGACCATTCTCAACCTTATCATAGTCAGTTGTCAAGGCTTCTCTGAGGCAATCATAACAATATGGGGGGAAAAAGTTGTGGTTGCTAGAGGCAAGGGCTCTTTTATCATAATTGATATTGAGGCAAATGGGTTTTTACCAAAAGATACTTGGGAGAGGGAAGTGCATGATGTAGTGACGATAATATAAGGAAACGTAAAGCCATGAACATGTGTTGTTTTGTTGTTCACAAATGCACTAGCATGTTGAAGTGGGTGGCTTATAGTTATAACTTTCTCAACAGAATATGTAACACAGTTCAGAGCTTAAGATATGTTTGTGAATTAAATTTTGGAGAGGAAGGGAGGGAAGAGAAGGGTTTATTGAAAGTCCTTCCCCTCTTTGTGTTTGTGAGTTTAAGTATTTTATAAAGTCTTTTCCTCCTCTTCTCCTCCCTTCTCCTTCCAATCATTTCATTTCCCTCCTCTCTAAATTCACAAACACACCCGAAAGGAGTGAAGAGATGATGGCATGCAAAAGCTACTGGTCGTTTCTTTTCTCTCTCCATGTATTGTTATGAACGGTGTGGAATAGAGTTTTCATGTGAATGGTAGCAGGAAGCATGAATCTGAACTTAGTGGAGTACCATATATTTATGAGCTACCCTTCCATTCAACTGGCCAATTCAAATGCAAATAATTTTAGTCATTAGATTACAATGAAGTCTCCTGAATCAAGCTCATTCTCCTAAAATGAATTCAATTCATTAAATACAAATTTGTGATATTAGATATGATTTGAACTAGTTTTTGGGCAACAAGTCATTATTAGTTACTGAATAAATTTAGATACCGAATCCAATTATTCAAAGTATAATACTAAATATTAGGATAGCTAAAAATCCTCCCAAATTTTAATATTCTTCAAATGTCAGTTGCATTTAGCAGTAACAGCATTACAAAGCTCTCCTTGTCTCAAACTCAGCCCCGGGGCAAGTAATTGTTCTGGAAACAGAATATGTAGCAGTAGGCAAGAAAACAGAAGTTCCTCTTCTCATGAAAAGCATTGAGGAGGAACATAGCACTGAATATTTAATAAAATGTCTCTTTGAACCTTAACCAGATACCTATCCACCATACTTCCAGGTTGAACATATCTAGCTGGGTCTGCAACATGTATCCAAAATTTAATCCGACCATCTTGCAACTTTGCTGCACTCAAAGCATCATCAAGCTACATAATATTGGTTAGTTAATAAAATCACAGGCTTCCCTAAACTTGTAAGAATCTCAACCAAACCAAGAAAAAAAAAGGATTGATTGTTCACTTCATCAGTTTCATCAACATCAATAGCATAGACCTTTAAACCAGTAAGATTTTTCCTATTAATCTGAGCATGGTGAAACACAAAATAATTATCTGAAATAAAAAATTTCAAGATGTGTTTCATGTAATGATTGGAAAATTTCAACAGCACAGGTGAACAACAAGATGTATGAAAAGTTAGAGTCCAGCCTCTATAGCAACTCAATCGCAAAGGCTGTATAGTTCACAGATTTAGTTGAAGAATCTGGTTAATCCAGCCATCTGTGAGAAGTTTGGTACATAGACATCATAAAAGTGGGAAAGATATTAAGGTATAAGGTATCTTGATATTTAAAATTTCCAGGTTTGGTATGACAACTGTTAATCACCTCAAGTTCCTAGGTCCATGCGCTTGGTTGATCACAGATATCAAAATTGACATGTATAGGAAAATACCCAATATCTACCAAGAGATTTGCAGCTGAAGATGCTGTTTTTTCCAGACCCATTTCCTAAAGTATCTGCTAGTGGCACAGAGGATGAATTTATTAGAAGAACAAGAAAGTCAATTTTGGTGACATATATAACAATCAACAATCTAGAGAAGCATCATTATTCCAAATTTTTTCTACTAAACCTCCAAGCAAGGAGACAACTGAATACACCAAGATCAGCCTTTCCCATTGTTAGAAAGTAGTATTTTTAGTAAGAGCTGAGCATTATTGGGGTAGGCTTCATACTATATTTGTACTTGATCCCATTCATAAGTATGAATGCAAATACAAGGAGTCTAATTAAAGTAAGTTTGAGAATCTCTTTCATGGATTCATTCTCCTCTCTTCCCTATTTTCTTATCTCTTCATATTCTTTACATACATGAAGAGGAGGACCAATTGCTATGATAAATCAAACTATGTTTGAGGTAAAAAGTTACCATCCCAGCTGTTTTCCATTGTTCATCATTTTTACATGCATCAATAGCATATGCATATGCTTCAAGGGACTCAATTCTGCTCCAAATTTTCTCCTCATTCATCCATAAAGATCTGGTAGGTTTATCGAAGGCATTGATTTTGCTGAGGCCAGCAGTTTAATAAACTCCTGGAGTTCTTCGTCAGAAGCCTCCTTTGCAAGCTTCCTACAAATAAGCTCCTCAACCTGCCTTTTCAGAAATACATTTTTAGATATATATTTCCATAAAGACATTTCAAAATAACTACTAAATCAAACCAAAAGACAGCCTCATATATGAAAAACTATCACACTTTTACGGCTATCCAATTCATTATTTCATGAATTAGTACTTCAAATGATGAGCAAAGCACTAACAATGAATATAATTTCCACCAACACACACCTCTAGCTGCATATCCTGGACTATCCAAAGCAATTTTCCCTCTTTTTCAAAATCAATAATGGAAGAATATTACAAGTAAATTTGGAGGATAAGGAATCCTCTATAACCAAAATAAATAAAATAAAAAGAAAAAAAATAAAACACCGAAGTAGCTAAGCTGCCCAATCCCTCAGCATATTTAGGAAAACCTCCTTGAAAAGACCACATGTTTTCCACCAAATAGAAGCCAAAAGCCTAATCTAATCCCAAATCAGCTGCTGTGCCAAAAAAACCTCCTTAAAAGATATGATTCATACAAGAAAGATACCATAATGACAATGTTTGACATATTCTTGAAGCCAAACGGAGTAGTACGTCCCATCTTGAGGAAAATTTATACTGTTAAACAACAACATAATCACCAACTGGTCATAAGTAATGGCTTTGAACTACTATTTTGAGATCCCAGTTTACAACAAATCCAGAACAGGTTAAAAAAACACCCAAAATAATGCAAGGCTCTCCACAGAGCACACATATTTTGTTAGAAAAATACTCCAATGAGGAGCTACATAACTTAAATGTGTAATGAAAAATCCATTAATTTTTTAAGCTACTCTCCACCTGAAGCTGAAAGTAACACATATACCTGCTCACTTGGTCGAGGTCCATAAATGGAATGATATCCTTTAGTCTCGAGCACAGTAAAGTATACTTCATCTTTTAATAGCAAGAGATTAGTAGAATGAGCAGCTCGTAAGGACATAGAAAGCACACTTTGAAATCTAGTCCAGAAATCATATTACCTCAGTCAACTCTTCAACTGTCACAGACCTATTCTTTTCCAGGAGTTCAACCCAAGCAAATTCAAGAAGTGATGGGTCCTGCATCATATCATCCAGTATTTACTTATAGACAGAAGAAATTATAGTTTGGGATATCTGTTACCATCCCATTCTGAAACTGACCATGTTGTCCTGAGCTTTCTGAATAAAATATGAGATATCTGCATGGTCAAAATTCTAGACACAGTTGATAATTCTAGACAATCCATTTTCCAGTGAGCAGTATCTCTGTTGCATAGTCCACTAATCTTTTGGCAGACATTAGTAATTTGTAATGATTCTAATGATAATATCCCATTACCTGTCTTTTGGTTTCCGCATTTATACCCTTATTTTACGGTCATGGTGACATAGCAAGATGATTCTGGTGCAGCGTAATTTGGGTTACATCTATATTTAGAGACTGAGGTCCCAAAAACCAGTTTCTTTAGCCCATTGATCAGCTATCTCGTGAACAATTCTCGAAAGAGATTGGTCCTTAGGCCAGAGTCTATAGATATTATACTCATCTGTAAAATTCATACTGACCAGCTCTGTATAAGAAAATAAGCAAGCTAAACAGATAACAAAACCAACAAAAAAGTAACTGCATTTGCATGACAACTATGCAGATTCACCAAAAATAATCAGTAACTGACAGACTCATGTATAATTTTTTGAAAAACTATAGCAAGACAAAATGGAAAATATTATTTAATTCTAGAATTAAGGCAGTCAAAATAAATACATAGAACAGATGCCACCAAGATAATTGAACATTTCATCAAGAACTATGTCACATATGGTGGAAGAAGGCATATCTAGTAGAAGAAAAACAATAAAATAAAACTCTCATCTCTAATAAAATAACTTTTTTGATTGAAAGAAAAACAATAATAGAAGAAATAATATTTCAGTATCTCTAACATAGCTATGCAACTTACTCTGCATCAATGGAAACAAAGCATATATTAATAATGAGCAGGAGTCTATAACTAAGATTCCACGGGAAAACAAAAATAAGCAAGCAGTGTGTGCATCAATAAAAATTACCTTTTGATTAATTTGTTCTGTCAAAAAAAAATATTTGCAAACTTCTGATGGACGTCTATCTCAGTTTCAGAGAACCAATATCAATCTAAATGTTTTCAAAATTCAAATGATTAGAGTTGGGAAACCAGTTCCCAATAATCATTTGAAATCTAGTAATATGGAAACTCATAAAACAACTTGGATCTAGCACTGGTATAATGATGCAGAATGTTGCCTTCTACTAATCTTCAATATTTTCTAGAAGAAAACCTATTTCCAGCCTAGCATGTTCTACACTTGCACTTAGTAATTCCAGAATGATTGTGATATGTTCACTTTGCGGATGAGACTGATCCCCAGCAACAAATGCATTTAATTGATCATGGACATTAATCGAAGACCATCCTGGCTCCTTTATTACTCCCTTTGACTTCATTAACTTCCTTATATATGCAGCTTCCTTCCATCTCCCCCTGGCAGCATATATGTTAGCAAGAGTGATATGAGTTCCAGCAGAATTTGGATCCAAGCGAAGTATCCGTTCTGCTGCCCATCTTCCACGGTCAACATCCCCATGAACCCTACATGCTCTGAGTAAGGTAGACCACACAACATCATCACTGTGGAATGGCATGCTTCGTATCATATGCTCAGCTTCACTCAATCGCCCTGCTCTGCATAGAAGATCTATCATGCAACCATAGTGCTCTTTCGAAGGACTGATCCGGTACTCATCAGTCATTAACGTAAAGTAGTAGAAACCAAGATCAACCAATCCAGCATGGTTACAAGCTGTCAGAACCCCGATGAATGTCACATAGTCTGGCATTAAAGCAACACTGGAAATCTTCTCAAACAAACTAATGGCCTCTTGGCTATAACCATGTTCAGCATACCCATTAATCATTGCTGTCCATGATATAATGTCATTACTTTTTATCTCATCAAAGATTTTTAAAGCTTCTTGTAGACTTCCACATTTTGAATACATAGTAATTAGAGAACTATGAACCATTGCTTCATGATCTAAGCCGATGCACAGGACATGAGCATGTACCTGCTTCCCTTGCTCAAGAAGTGCTATGCTTCCACAAACACTCAGCACACTAGAAAGAGCGAATTCATTTGGTTTCTGCCCTTCCCTTCTCATCCATGATAGATAGTCAAAAGCTTTTTTCGCATGACCTTCTTGAGAATAAACAGCAATTATAGTGCTCCAAGAAATAATATCTTTTCTGGTCATACCATGAAACACTAGAGAAGCTGACGTTAACAGCCCACATTTTGAATAAAGAGTAATCATGGAATTTGCCACCGACAACGCATCTACTAAACCTAGACGCAATGCATGGCCATGTATCTGTTTCCCCCATTCATTATGAGCAAGATTTGCACAGGCAGTAATTACGGCTGCAAAAGTGTATTCATTGGGACTGACATCAGATTTTCTCATTCTTTTAAATACTTCCACTGCATGTTCTTCTTCGCCCATATGTACATAAGTCGTAACAAGGTTTGTCCATGAAACTACATCTGGCATCCTCATTTTTTCAAACAATTGCATGACATAGCCTGGTTTCCCACATTTATTATACATGGTAGCAAGGGTATTCATAACAAATGAGCTTTCATCAAACCCTTGTTTTATTGCTTGTGTGTGTATGGCTTTCCCATAGTGTAACGAACTCGAATCAGCAGATGCTTTTAGAGCAATGGCAAATGTATGTGAATCATAGCCCACTTTTGATCTCCACATTTCAGAAAAGTACAATAATCCCTCCATACTGTAACCAGAATGTACAAGCCCCACGATAATGGCAGTCCATGATACTACATTTCTTGTTGTCATTTGTTCAAAGACTCTGCAACCTTGTTCTATTCTGCCAACTTTCATGTACATGTCTACTAGGGCACTGCTGACAAATACTGAGTTTATCAAACTAGATTTCACTGAAAATGAATGCAATAATTCTCCAAAATAGACATTCATGCCATGTGCACAAGCCTTGAGTGCAACACTAATCATGAATTGGTCCTTTTGAAGTCCAGGCTGGACCCACATATTTGAGAACAAGATCAAAGCTTCATTCGAGTCTGAGGCATTGACATAACCCGCTATTAAATTGGTCCATGAAATCTCATCTCTGTGAACCATTTTATCAAACATATCCCTAGCCTCACAAAGTTGGCCTTGTTTAATTAGTTGCTTCAGTTGAAAGTTAAGTTCAAGCATATTATGAACAGAATAGGCAGTTGGAGCTAGCTGTTCTGATTTTGATTGCCAGATAAGTTCTGTGCATTCAGTGGCAGTTCCTGTAAATATACTAACTTAAATAAGGTTGAAACCAGACACAGAAACATGAATACCTTTAAATAACCATGCAAATCTTACATGAATACTTTTGAACCATTATTAATTCATTTACAATTGGATAAAACAAGGCATGAGGCATCTAAAGAACACTTATTTGGTATCTAAAGTCAGGATGCTATTTATTATTATTACACATAAATATCTGTCATAATCTGTAATCCCAAGAAGAAACTCCAATGTAATAATTCTGTTGAACTTAGGCACAGGCAAATAACAATACTCTTTAGTCTTTAACATTGGACAATGATACCTACTACCAAGTGTGATTTTATTTCTTTGGTAAGTTTGTTTCGTAACCATAACTAAAAAAACTAAATTATATGCATAACAAATACTATGGAGAAGGAAAAAAAAAGTAATATTTTCAATGCAAAACAAGAAGACAGATTATGTAACAAAAAAAATTCCGATATTTTAACAAAAAAACAAAGATATATATAAGTTAAATTGTGCTGAGGTAATTCATTAAAAAAATAAAAATAAAAAACCCACCTGGATAGACATAATTGACAGGGGACTCGAGGTTCCTTGAGAATAGGGGAGTGTTTGGATTGAGAGAAAGTGAAGAGTTGAGTGAGAGGCTAGGTGAAGAAGCAAAGCCACGGTGCACCCAAATACGCCGCCGGAGACAGTTGAAGAGTTTCCGGAAAATGCGCATCCTCTCTCTGGATTTGACCACGGAACCAAGATTCCCAAATTGCCCATGCATTTCTCTCTCTCCCAGTTTCCCTCTGTAGCTCAGCCCGCAAATCCGCAATAAAACACCCAGTTTTTTTAAAAGAAAAATTCGCCGTTCAGTTCCGCCGCGGATGGTGTCAAAGCCTCGGTGGGGACATGTTTACCGGCGACTACAGTGGCTTCGTTGTAGCCGGCTTGCCGCGAGTGCCATCTTGCTTACGAGAATGCGAATGCGATCGCAAGCAGCGTTTGCTACTTTGTGCGGCACTTCTATGTTCCATACTATCAAAAGTGGTAACAAGTCTTACCCAAAAAAAAAAAGTGGTAACAAGGATTGTTAAAAAAAAAAAGTTTTTATTTGAACATTTTTCAATAGGTTTTTAATTAGCATACGGTTTGGATTGACGTTTTCCACATGATTTAACGCATGTTTTGAGTTGTGGTCACGTAAACATGAATTTGCAAAATATGCATCTTATTTGGCGGGCTATCCATATGAAACGCATGTATGAATTCTAAAAATTTGAGTTTATAAAATACGGATTTTTATAGCTTCTACTTATAAAATTTGAGTTTCTTTAATATTTACTTTCTTAGATTCACGTTGGCAGCAAAGTATCCAAATATGAAATCATGTTTATTTATACTCAAATTTATTATAAATCACGTTTATGTTTACTAAATTCAAGTTTGCAAAAGTTAATCCAAACACACCATTACTATTCTAAGCAGTTTTTTTTTTCAATATGGAGTACCTCATTAAATTCTTTTAAATTATAGTATCTCCCAGACTTTTAGTTTATCTCAAATTATTTGTCACTTAAAAATATCAAGAAATTAATAATTATTTTTTAATAATATCTTTTTTTATTGTTATATCGACTAAACCTTATCTAATTTTTTAATATGGATATTTTAATAAAATAATGTTTTTTCATTATTGTATTTAGTATAGCTATAATTTTATTAAGATGTGTGCATAATCTTAAAAACAAATAAATTTGAAAAATGGAGTAGTTTATGACTTCTTTGATTAGTTTTTTTTATAGTGATTAACATATTATTTGATGTTTGATAAACCATTTTATTTCATCTATCTTATAATTATATATAAGCTATTTTAATTAGTTTATAACTTATAGATTATAATTTTTTTATTTTTTTATTTTTATTCTTAATATATTAATACATTTCATTTTACCGCTTTTTTTTCTTTTTATCATTTCTCTTAATATTAATTATTAAAATTCAAAAGTAAAATAGGTATAAAGGAATAAAGGTAAATTATTTTCTTTTTATTATTTTTAGGGGTTTATCATTTTAATTATTGTGATTTGTACTTTAAAATTAGAAATTTTTGTATGTTTAAATTATAATCAATTTCATACTTTTCTTGAAAATTTATTCTTATAAACTACTGTTATAATTACAAATACTAAAATGTGCAACACACCGGCATTGTTTCCGTCCGGCGAGTATCGATCAATCCTAACTTAAACTGTGTTTATGTTTAACTAGGCTTAAATAAAGTGAACCTAACTCGAATTAGTTATACAAAAATTTAGTTAAAAAGAGTATTAACATACTAAAAATAAAATCTATAATACCAACAACTAGTCATGTTAGAGGCAATCACAAAAAATAACATAATAATAGTAAACAAGATAGATACTTTGGGTGAAATGGTTATGTTGCGCAGTGTAGAGGAGGGAATGTGAAAGAACGGAGTGGCATGCATTTCGCCAACACCATCTTAATCTGTTTGCTTTTGGTAGCAATAGAAGCTGCAAAAAGAATGTTCTAATGAAATTGAAGACCCCGTCAATACTAGTAAACAAACAAAAAACGGCAAACTCTAAATATGAGTTGCACCAACCTGTCTTCCTCCCGTTTTGGCCTTCCTTTCTTGTCAGATATATTCGGATCATAAATTTGCCTTTTCTCTACCTTTTTCAATGCATACAATATTTCTATTGCAAGGTACCATTCTTTCTTATTCTTCTTCTTCTTCTCTTGATTTCTTTCTATCATCCTCTTCCATTATATCTCACATATGTTGATTCATGAACCTTTTGAGCCACCATAGATTCCATTTTCGTGCAATTTATATTATATATCGATCATTAAGTGAGTTGTTCAACCATATCTTCTTGTTCAATTTCTCACCTTTCTAATTAGCATACATGTTAATTAAATGTTTCATGTGTGGCTAGGTGAACGTGAGTGTTCAATTGTGGACATTTGTTATATGTGACTTGTTGATTGATTCTCTTTTGCCTTACGGCTCTACGTCTGTGACTCATTGGTGTAAGCTTACGAGTTTCAATAATTAATCATGTGTGACACTTTGTCCACACCTATTATAGATCGACCTGTTAAAGGTTAGTATTGCAATTTTCATTTTCCTTTACGGTTCTTGCTCATCATTTATGTGTGTGCTATGAATTATCTTCATCTATTCTATATGGTCATATTTGTATTAGAATATATAATGAAATGCCATAAGAATTTAACACGCTTTTTAATGTAAGATGGTGAGGAAAATGAAAAATAAAGGAAACTGGAATCAGATTGTCATATAACAGGCAAACATTTGCTATTTAGAATCAATGGTACAAGATTGATTTCTCTGTGTTTGCTTGCCTTTATAATATCTCTCTCTGATCTAAATTCTAAACACATGACCGATGCATGATGCAGAGTGGAAAATGTAATGCAAAATTATTATAGCCAATAGAATTCTACTCGTTAGGGAAAATGTTAGGTTGATTTGATAACAAACAAAAACAAGTTATAAATCTAAATTAAAACATTGGACAAACATGTACTTTATATTTGTTAAAAGAAACAACAGCAGCAGGATCAATTTAAGGTTGTGAATTTTTTTCTTTTTTATCTTGTCTTCTTGTTCAAACTTGTGTCTTTGCAAAAACAGGTATTGAGGCTGAATATTTGGAGGATGAAAAGAAGAAAAGGCTTGGGTCTTTAAAGAAGGTAGCAATCAGTGCTTCTTCTAAGTTCAAACATTCCTTTGCAAAGAAGGGGCGAAGGCACTGCAGGGTTATCTCTGTTGGTATTGAGGATGAACTTGATTCAGAAGAGTTGCAAGCAGTAGATGCATTTCGCCAAGCACTTATCTTGGAAGAGCTATTACCCTCAAAACATGATGATCATCATATGATGCTAAGGTAGCTCAGCTAGCCCTTAAGACATATATAGTTTCTTGTGCATTTATTTATTACTATACTAATAGTAGTTGTAGTATGAGTAACATCATTTAATGCCTTAATTGCATTATTGATTTACTATGTGATGATCCAGATTCTTGAGGGCAAGGAAGTATGACATTGAGAAAACAAAACAAATGTGGGCAGATATGCTCCAGTGGAGGAAGGAGTTTGGTGCTGATACCATCATGGAGGTAACCCTGTGTGGATAAAGAATAATAATTATTATATTTTTCTATGAAAGATTTTGTTTTTATGTGTCTAATTAGCAAAATTTCTTGTTGTTTCTGTGAAGGATTTGAATTCAAGGAGATAGATGAAGTTCTAAAATACTACCCACAAGGACATCACGGAGTTGATAAGGATGGACAACCTGTATACATAGAAAGGTTGGGTCAGGTTGACCCTAACAAGCTGCTGCAAGTAACAACTTTGGATCGTTATCTTAAGTACCACGTAAAAGAGTTTGAGAGAACATTTGCTGTTAAGATGCCTGCCTGTTCAATTGCAGCAAAGAAGCACATTGATCAAAGCACAACTATCTTGGATGTGCAAGGAGTGGTATGTATGAAATTATACAAATATCTAGTTCTTTAACCCCTTTGCCTTAATAAAACCAGCAAAAGAAAAGAACTATTGTTAACACCTTAAGTAAATGATAGTCACCATAAATTTAAGGTGGTGCTCTCTATTTCCAATTGAACTTGTGGATATCATATCGGTATCACTTCATTGCCTGTTTTATATGTAAAAGAAGTTTCAACAACTACTGACTATAGCATGGTTGCTCAGGGTCTCAAGAGTATGAATAAAGCTGCAAGGGATCTCATCCAGATGCTTCAGAAGGTTGATGGTGATAACTATCCTGAGGTACTATTTTACCTACTCAGTCTTCTTGGTTGTCTCCCTGGTTCAAATGCCATCTTCTGAATTTACACTTATTGAACATTTCTTTTCATACAGTCCCTGAACCGTATGTTCATCATCAATGCTGGTTCTGGATTCAGGCTGTTGTGGAACACTGTTAAGTCATTCCTTGATCCCAAAACCACCTCAAAAATCCATGTAAGCATTTTTTTAATGCTTAACACTTTGAAGCAATGTCACGTTCATTTAAGTAGGAGCATTAAACAGATTAGTGATTTATTGACCAGGTCCTAGGTAACAAATATCAAAGCAAGTTGCTTGAAATCATTGATGCCAGGTTAGTTTTTTAAATCCTTTCTCATTGAAATATTGTATCTCATTCTCATGTCAGTAGAAATTTAGGGCATCAAAGTCATGCTGAAACATAGTTTATATTGAGTGATGTTAAGTGAATAGCATTACCTCTTAAGACTATATGCATAACACCCTGTTTATATCTATTATTTACCAGTGAACTTCCAGAGTTCTTGGGTGGCACTTGTACTTGTGCAGACAAAGGTGGTTGTATGCTTTCTGACAAGGGACCATGGAATGACCCTGAAATCTTGAAGGTATTTTTACTTCAGAAAGATAAACTTCTTTTTAAGTTATATAATTAGAAAAAGAAATAATAAAGTGTTTTCCCTTTGGATGAATTAGATGGTCCAAAATGGTGGAGGAAAATGCAGGAGGAAAACTCTATCCGGGATTGAGGAGAAAATAATCGTTGAAGATGAAACGGGATATGAAAAGGTAGTTAGTTTCCTACTATTTTACAATTTCAAGTGTAAAGTTTGGCTGTGAAACATTCTTCCCAAGTATCTTTAATTGCCAGAAAGTTTGATAACTTGAAATCCTTTCTTTTTACTATAATATTAAGGAATCCTTTCTTCCCGAGGAGGCATGCAATGTGCCAAAAGTGGAGCACCCCAAATCCTATGCTGTAGCAGAAGTAAGTTTCTTAGGCTTCAATCAGTTGTTGCTCCCATCCCATGTATATCTTCTGCGCAAAATAGTTAAGGAAACTGCATAAGTTAGCATAATGCAGATAATTTAACATCGAATCATTTGTAAGGTGGAAAAGCAAACACCCTTTTGTCCATAACTAGCAAAACTAGAACAAGTTTCATTACTTGATGAAATGTAAAACAAACAATTGATCTCATATTAATTTCACTTGTTTCTAACTGCACATATAACCTGTTTTTATATTGCAGGTTGCAAAACAATGTACTGCATATCCGTATGACACCATTGTCCCAGTGATTGACAACTGCTCCTGGGAGAAAGCTGTACAAAATGAGCAACTGGCACTTTCTAAAGGTATTTGGTACTGTTATATGGTTGTTCTTACTGGCCAAAATTTTGCTTGCATCTTTATCAATGGGATTTTCCCTCCAATGGAAAATTTGTTTTGTTTTTAATCACAGACATTACTGGTCAGAAATAAAACACTGATCATTCCAGTTTCACCACCACAAGCACTAATCAATCAGCATCATTTGTACATTAACAACCAATCCTATACATGTTAATATGGCTTTGACACCTTTGACTTTGTTAAAATATTAAATATATTTTCCTTAACCTGCAGATTGTTTCCCTGACAATGCTTGCAAGACTTCTAATGGGTTTGGAAATCAATTTGCTGGTGGAGTCATGGCCATTGTAATGGGAATTGTAACATTCATCCGCTTGACATGGAACATGCCAAGGAAGATCACTGAAGCTGCCCTGTATGGTAGCTCAGTAGATTATGATGGCAACATAATAAAAGCACCTGCCATTTCCATTGATGATCAAATGGCCCTGATGAAGCGCATGGCTGATCTAGAAGAGAAGGTGAATGTCCTCAGCATGAGACCTGCCATGCCACCAGAAAAGGAAGAATTGCTAGACAATGCTCTAAACCGAGTCAGTATGCTGGAACAACAGTTGGCTTCTACCCAAAAGGTATGGTTTTCTTTGCAATAACAGATGATAGAAGTATCTTAAGTGTTTGTGATTTCTTAGCTGATGACATTTTGTGGTTTTCTTTGCAAATAACTGATGACATGTTTGTGATTTTCTTTGCTTCCTTTCTGCTTTAGGCACTTGATGATGCCCTTGCTCGACAAGTGGAGCTTAAAGCCCATATTGACAAAAAGAAAAAGAAGAAGTTGGTAGGTCATTTGAACTTTTGACACTGATCTATTACTTGCCATGCATTTCGCTTACACAAGTTTTTGGTTTATGATTGCAGTTCCACTGGTAAGGTGATATAGGTATTGCTGTCTCACCTCAAATATTTAATATTAGTAAGAGTTGTAAAGTTGGTGGCGTTTCTCTATCATCAGCCCCATCGGATGCTATTGCATTCACCTCTGTATAATTTGTCCATTACTCATACTGAAATCTTCTGTATAATACAGTGTGCCATTTCTTGACAATTGTGTATATATATATATATGTCGAATAAAGCCAGGTATGGCTTAGGGTAACAAAAATCAGATGAGATTGCTTTACAAATTTTGTCTTAAAGCAATCAGACGTAACGATAGTTACGTGAAATCTGTTTTGCCCTGTCAATTTATTTTCATTTTCATACAAACATGTAATATTTTTTTAAAGTATGTCAATCATTTGCAGTTTCACCTAGACTGCATTTTCTTTAATAGTGATTACATATTGTGTAAAGACAAGGTTGTCAAATTTTGTTTAGTTTTCTAAAAATAGACTTTTCCTAGCTTAATTTCACCTAATGCTCTTATCCTAAATTGTGTTCAGCTTAATCCTCTTATCTTAAATTTGTTCCTCTGACAAAAATGAAACTTCATCCTGATCGTCTACAACAATACTTTTTTTTTTTCTTTTGTCTGGATAAATGTTTACAACTATCTATTTCACAGATGGATCACAACATCTAAAAGGCTACAACTACCAAAAGATTTTTTTTGTTTTGGTCAACAACTACCAAAAGATTATGCCAATGGAATCCACATTTCAGTATTTGCAGAATCCAAGTTGCTTGTTTGCGTTGGAGAATTAAAATCTGTTTGGTTTAGTTTCTAAAATTGATTTTGATAGATTTATGGAATCAATGAAATAAATGTTACACGATTTACGAAACACGTTGGACGAAAGTGATTTTTTTTGTTAGACAAACAAAATTAAATTAAAAAGAAGTACTCCAACCAAGTTTTAATACAAGCAAAAGAAATAAGCCAAGACCAAACCACCCAAATAATTAAGTGGAATATCCTAAAAGCAAAATACCCAGGAAGTAGAGTTACACTCCGAAATGTATCCTGGGCCACACAGTATCACCAAAATGACTCCAATAATCTACCATAACAAAAGTGATTTAAAATCAAATTCATAGAATTGATCATAACTGTTCCCAACTGAGAACCAAACATGCACTTACTAATCCTGGTTTCCGGAAAATCTTTGCAAAAATCTAGTTGAAGATTATTCTTTTGACCTTAGTTCCCCCACGCCGACCCCCTGAATAGATTAATATTGAATATTATAAGTTCTGAGATCAGGGAACAAACGCTTTTTTAACCAATAAACAAACACGCCCAAATAGAACAATTAACAAAGGTGGCCACAGCAAAAACAATAAAGTTAGCAAAGCAACAATGCAGTCAAGGCTTGTGTTTAATCCAAGCCATTCTAGCTATACACAAGTTGGAAACAATTCTTCATTGAGTTTACTCAGTAAATTAAAAATCAGTGTTCGGAGTTTACATCATGTGCAAGGTCAACACACCATAATTTGAAAAACACCCTCCCTCCAGAGTCTTTCTCTTTCTATCAGCAGCAACATAAGTCACCAGCAAAACTTCTTCTTCTGAAGGAAATAGACATAGAAATATCAGACATTTGAAATATGTTCATAAGGTTTAAATTGTGTTCAAAAGATACATGAGACAACTTACCCGTAACTTAGCTTCTTCTTGATTATCAATGTAAGCAAGCAGCTCTTCTTGTCTCATTAAGGCTTCATAGAGAGCCTATTGCACAATCCAGAAAGTGCAAATGTAAGAGAATTACTCAGGTAATGAAACAATGAGAAGCCATGCATTTATCACATTCACACCTCCACAGACATAATATGACACTTTGGAAATGACCCAAGCATAAGTAGGGGAAAAGACATGCATGCATAAAGATAACAAAGTACAACTGCAACAAGCAATTTGGATAATTCACCATGAACTGAAACTGTAAAGAAATTAAAATCTAAAACAATGAAAACTTCTGGAACATAAATAACATTGGTTGAATATCAGCCTCATCATCACCAATAAATACATCCATTTACTGACCGACGCAAAGATACACCAGCTTTGGTAGCTGAAAAAGAGGTAAACGGCAAGCAGAACACTACTTTTTATCTTTCTTTGGTTTAATCTTTTAGCTTTTGACAAATAGCACACCTCAGTTCCACGCAGATTGAAAGATTTTTTAACACTATGTAACATAAAATCAGACATGAAGAAAAATATAGCTTTGACTCATTTTGGATGTATATCTCTATGACATATTCATAGAGCAGCCAGCTAACAGGAGCAAGGCATGTTTTTAGTTAAGAATTTAAAGATAACTACCAAAATAAGAAAAAAATGGAAATACCTCAATGTAAAAGATGTTGACATACAAAGTGTCTGCAGTCTCTTAAAAAATAATGGAAAACCAAATTATAGAATCCTACCCTTTTAGTTGCAATTAGCTCTGCTTCCAAAGCATCCACCCGGTAGACAGCAGCATTTAGCAATTCCTCTTTCTCATAAGGCATCTGAGATGGCTTAGATTGAAGTGTGTTAACCTTCTCTTCAAGTTCACCTAACCTTTTCATCATGGAGGAAAGGAGATTTGCCTCTGTATATGCTAGAGTAGGTGAAGGAGGACGATAGTCTTCCTTGTTTGTTGTATCAAGAGTTGGCTCTGAAGTGCTCTGATGATCATTAGATGATACTGCAGGAAGTTTCTTGGTCACACGACATGTGACTGAACGGAAGAGAGTAAACAGGGTCAAAAAGAAAACAGTCAGGGCAACCCAAATCCGAGCACGAATCCCTTCTGGAGTTTTTGGAGTGTCAGGAAGGGGAGATGCTCCTGTGATGGAAAGTTCAATTCAATATGTCAGGAGCTAATAACATAAATACTTCAAAGAACAAGAAACAAGGCAAGGCACCAATTCTCCCATAAGCTTATGCTTTTAGGTGCAGGTCCAGAACTTCTGGACTTGTTTACATCCCAAACAAACCCAGGACTCAAACAAAAGCCTTTCGGACTCAAAGCATTGACAAAGCACGAATACCATATCAAGGATCAACTGTTCCAACTTCCAAGAGCTTAAACTCTCTCAAGTGCAGGCCCTGAAATGGTTTTTGTCACTAACCAACAAGAAATTCAGTATACCACATATAATACACCATCTTCATAAATTGAAATCTACTATCTTCTTAAAATTGGGGGGAAAATTTAGATTTCAAAAACCAAGTTATTAATAGGGATTAAAAACAAGGGAGTGGATTGCTATTTATGGCAATGGTGTGTGGTGCACAGAACTGACAACAAGAGCATGAGCATTAAAAGAAAACCAAGTTCCTATCTTCAATAAAGCCTGTCAAAATATCAGTTAATTTCAATCCAACATTTATTAGTCTGGAATTCATTATTTCATTGGACATAATATTTTTATTATGACACACTATTATAGACTGAAACTCATGAAAATGAAATGGTTTTTGTAGAGATTTAGGACAACAGCACTCACAATTTTCTCGTCTATGATTATTTTTTGAAGCAACTGTATTGATTTTTGGTGAATAAGCACCATGAGAAGATTCATAGAAAGGGTATATTTACTATAAATACTAAAGTTAAAGTTGATGACCTTTTGTACTATGAGACCTCTGAAGTGATGCCTGCTTCTTCCAGCCAGCATCAACAGCTTTGTCCACCATTGGAACATATTCATCATACCCAGCTAAGTTACCACTAACAGCATAGCTTGACTTTCCAACAACCTTAGCCTGACAAAAAACACAAAATGTAAATAACTTTTGTTTTTGGGATAGCCCATGGCAAATCCTATGAACAGGTTCCTCCACAAGCATATATTTTGATCATCCTCATGATATCTTTAAATATTGTGAACAGGCTCCTTGACAAGCATTATAATTTGATCATCCTTATGAATTATGATATCTTTAAATATTGTGAATGGTTACTCTACATTTAAATAAGTACACATTAAACTCACAAAATAATAGGTGTAAAATGATCCAAAAAAAAATTGCGAACATTAAATTTATGAAGGGGAGGATGGGTGCACAAAAGACCTACAAGCAATCAATTGAAACTTCTGCTATTTAACAAAAACAATGAAAGTTAACTGATCACAAGGTGTACTTACTTCCTCACGAACAGGAGTCAACCTAAGGTGTGAGTAACTCTTCACCGCCTTTGGAGAAGCTATATCTTCAGCTTCAGACCCTGATTCAGCTGTGGATGTATCACTGCCTTTTATCTGTAAGAAAGAAGTGACATAATAATAAATTTACAGAGTGAAAAGGACACCACCAAAGAAGTACAAATGAATCATACAACAGATTACCATTGGGTATCGTGGTTTAGCATATGCAATAACCTTCCCTTCGCTGTTTAGAACTTTTACTACCTGCCTTGGCCGTTTTGCTTCACCACTGAGAATCATCTGCAAAATGTTCCACAAGCAATTAACAGTTAGCATATAACAAGATTGATATAGTAGATGAACACCTAAAGAACCTATCAGAAGGAAAGTAAGACCAGCATATAACCTTCAATATTTCAGGGTTCTTCCAGGGCCCCTTATCAGATCTGAGGCAACCTCCCAGATCTGCACAGGTACAGGTACCTCCCAGAAAGTCTGGCAACTCACTTCAGTAATTTCACAAAAAAAAAAAAAAAATAGGCCTTTTAAAGGATGATGCAAATTGGTAGTGATGCTTGGAAAGTAAAATCTATTGTTCATTGCTCAATAGGAAAAGAAAAAAAAAAACATTACAAAAATTCTAAAACATACAGAGAAATGGAAACATGTCAGAAATAGATCCATTGAGTACCTGGAATCTATTACTTCAAGCAATTTGCTTTGGTATTTGTTTCCAAGAACCTATGTTTCCAAAGAAACATCAAACAATGTCAGTAGCCGTAAACCATTAAGAAAAGAACCTTAGACAGCTTGAATATAGCATTTTTACATACATGAATCTTGGAAGTTGTTTTGGGATCAAGAAAAGACTTGACAGTGTTCCACAGCAACCTAAACCCAGGGCCAGCATTTATGATAAACATTTGGCAAAGAGTCTGTATCAATAATAAAAGAAAACATAAATCATTAATCAGTGAGACCTTGGTACATGTTCATCTTTAAAGTTTCCTATAACCAGTGAAATCAAAATAAGGAACATAACAAAATTACAGAGGAACTGAGATAGCTCACCTCAGGGTAATTATCACCATCAATCTTTTGTAATCGCATAATGAGTTCCCGGGCAGACTTTGTAAAGTTTTTAAGGCCCTAAAGGTAACACTATAACATAAATTTTTGGGTATGTTACAAAAAATTCACAGGCAATGCAATGAGGAATAATTAATGGCAACATACCACGCCTTGAACATCTAAGATTGTGGTGCTGGAATCTATATGCCTTTTGGCAGCAATTGTGCACGCAGGAAACTTTATCGCAAAAGATTTCTCAAACTCCTGTACATGGTACTTTACATATCTATCCATAGTTGTAGCTTGCATAAGTTTGTTTGGATCCACTTTTCCAAGTCTTTCAATGTAAACAGGTCTCCCCTCCCTATCAACACCATGATGGCCATGTGGATAATACTTTACAACTTCGTTTAACTCTTTGAATTCAAAATCCTGATGCAAACATGAAATGTTAAACCCACAGGATGCAACGGTATGGAAATCAAAGACTGCAAAGATTAATCTTGTCAGATACTGCAGGTACCTCCATAACAGTGTCAGCACCAAACTCCTTCCTCCATTGTAGCATATCAGCCCACATATGCTTTGCTTTTTCAATATCAAACTTCCTTGCTTTCAGAAATCTGTAAAATGTAAAAATTAAGAAAATACAGATATATAAGACCATTTGTTGAGCCAGTATCATCAAAGCAAATTAACACCAATCTATAGCACCTTAACATCATATGGTAATCATCATGTTTTTCTGGAAGCAATTCATCCATAATTAAAGATTGCCTAAACGCATCAACAGCCCGAAGCTCCTCAACATCCCGAACATCCTCAATGGAAACCGAGCTAACACGCCCATCGCTTTTCCTCCTGCTGCTCTTTTTCTTCAAAGAATGTTTGAACTTGGAAGATGCATTGAGCGCTTTTTTCTTAAGAGATCCAATTCTCGTCCTCCTTTCATCTTCAGAGTTCTCAAAATCAGATCTTCTTTCTTTTTTCTCATCACTACCGGAGAACCCCTCAAAGCCTAGCAAAACCAAAACCATAACTATAAACAAACCACACACACAAGAAAACAAGAATAAAGGTCCAGGACCCTCCCTGGTTGCCCCAACAATTTTTTACCATATTTGCAGTATGAAGAAACACTGTTTAAAGAATTCTTGAACAAACAAACAAAGCCTTGAATCTTTCTTAGTGGAATATAAACAAACAGTTTCACCAAAAACCACTTTTTTGAGGGAAAGAAGCCAGGCAATGGCATTTCTTTAACTAAAGTACTAAACCCCCACCCCTTGTGAGTTGCAAAGTCTTGCTCAGTTCTCTTGACCTAAGTTTTTAGAACTCCCAAAGTTACAATCTTTCTTCCCTGATAGAGAAGAAACCGTAGACTAAAGCAAAGTGAATGAAACAAGATGCAGAAAAACAAAAGGCAGAATAAGAAAGAAAAGGGAACTAACAGGGTCTAGCGAAACGGTCGAGTGGGCCGGACATTGTGTTATAACATGAAACGATGATCAATGTCGGAGCAAAGCCACCTTCAAAATTGAGAAAACCCTAAGAAATTGAGGGAAGAGCAAGAACAGGAAGCGCGTAGAAGGTATGAGAGTGGCGCGTGTACTCGGCGGAGCTAAATTAAGAAGAGAATGTTCGGGAATCACGAGAAGAATGGATGTTTCAGTCCGACACTGTTCTGTTCTGTTCTCCTCTGACCTGCTGCTGTTACTCTTGCCTTTTTCAACCGCGGTTCTCACCCTCCCTTCAATCGTATTAATTGATGTAATTAACTTTGTTGTTTAGGTATGATAATTGCCGGTTAAAGTGGGGACATCTAGTGGGGTATAACTGACACGTGGCGGTTGAAAGAAGGGGAGCGCCGGCGGTAGGTTGCTTTTTTTCTTGGAAAATGTTAATACGAAAATTGCAAAAGGGAATGAGGCAGCCAATAGGAAAGGGCCCAATGATTTGGTCAGCTATAGTATATGGCCTGGCCTATTTAGTAGCCTCCGTTGATCTTTTTGACCAGTTAATGTTAATGTAAGGGTTCCATTTGTCTGAACCATTAAGATTAAGAATCTTCTTATGAAAATTCTAACCGTTTCTTATATAATTTACGATTTTTTGAAATTAAGAGTCCTTCAATTATTGGATTCCAAAATCTTTCTTTTAAAAAAGATCAATATAGAATTTAGAAAATTAAACAGCTAATTTCTCATATAAATATTAATTATATTTCTGAATTTATGTGCTATAATCTAAAATACTACTAACACTTTAAAAAGGAAAAAAAAGAGTATAATATTAATTATACCAACAAAGTTTGGCACAGTTGGTAGATAGCTGGGTCCCTTAAGCATTTTGACAGGGATTTGATCACAGACGGTGTGTATGAAAAAGAATTTGTTGAGAGAGGCAAAACCCAATTCGGTGATCTCTATCAGCTGAGGGATACCTTTGGTTCACACAAAAAAAACTAAAAATTTTCACAAACATAATTATGAAATTCATATTGGAGTAGTTCGTGGTAATTAGGTCAAACTTTCCCTAATGCTTTGTTTGGTGTAATTAGGGAAATAGAGAGAAGAGAAATAGGTGTGAAATGGAAGAGAATGGGTTGTTTGGTATGAGATAAATAGGTGTAAGATGGGAGAAAAATATATTTGTAAGTTGTTTGGTATGAGAGAAATGTGTGTGAAATAAAAGATAAAAAGATTTTTTAAATCGGTTTTTCATAAAAAAAATCGATTTTATTGATCCATAATCGATTATGGTCATGACAGTGGGTAACATTTGGGACAAAAAAATCGATTATATGTAGATAAAAATCGATTTTTTTGTGTGGTCAGCTTCACTTCCCTCCTTTTCACGACAGATTAGTGAAAAAATTATAAATGAGTGGGACCAATTTATTTCTTCCCACTTCAACTCACACCAAACAAACAGAGGGGAGAATTTCTCTCCACTTCTCACCCCCTCCATTTGAATGGCACTAAACCAAGGCTAAATTAGGGACTATAAACCCTGATATTGTAAGTAAATTTTTTCTAAGATTACAATTTATATTTACTGCATCCAACGATTTTATGTACCGGATATTTTAACTTCAGATGTATAATAAATACTAGTTAATAATTAAGAATAAGTCAACAAAACAAGGTGCATGGATGATCCTTGTCAAACAAAAAAAACAAAGAAAGAGCTTAATCATCGCCGAAAAGAAGGGTAAAGTCCGTATAAAACTTCCGTAATCGGACCCACCACGAATTTCTTTTTGTTGCTTTTCATTGCATTATGTTAACCTTCTTTTTCTCTCTTGAATTTCGCAAGTATTAACATCATTATTATTAATACAATAATAATTTAATAAGCAATAATTTGATTAATTTCTCCTTGTCCAGGAAGAATCTCCCTAAATTGCTTGCTTTCTTTTTAACTTATTTCAGAAGAAAAAAATACTGATAAGAAGAAATATCGCAAAATATGCAACAAGGTAACCTCTCTTCGTCATGACAAATTAACTAATACTTTATGCTAACTGCCAAGCAAGTTGCAACTTTTTTTATGCCCTATTTTCTTTTGATTAACGTCTTTTCTTTTGCTAATTGCTTAAAAGAACGGCAATCAATGGTATTCCCGCGTGAGATTATGGCTGTAATGAAATGGGCTTAAAGCGATGAAGGTGCTGCCAGCCAATAATACGCTTTACTTATCAAGTTGCTTTATTGTTGCTAATTATACATACCATTTATATAGATCCCATAGCTATGTTTTGATGGTGTCTTTATTCTTATTATTCCTCATGTGAGTCATGTCCCTAAAAAATGGTGCAATATAAAATTGTGCCAGAAATTGTTTGCCAGTAATGAAATGAGTGGCGGAAATGTCCGCCAAAAGAATATTAAAGGATGTTGTGTGGGTAGTTATTTATGATTTTATTTAGTCTTTTCCGTCTCCTATATTTTTTATTTTTTAAATAAAAATAAAATCAGCTTCACATAGTATTTGATATACAGAAACAAACAGGATAATTTGTCAGTTCTGTACCTTTGATTTTACCTTTTGAATAAAATTAAAACGTATCACTTTTATGACCATATAGTTTATTAGTTTAATATATATACACTCTTAATGTAAAGAAATTTTACACAGAAATCCAATGATATGTTGTCACGTTATTTATTGAATTTAATAACACATGAGGTGTTACATTCATTAAATAATGTGGCGACACACCATTTAATGTCTGTGTAAAATTTCTTTACAATAACAGTGATAAAATAAAATAAATAAAACTTCCAACCGTGATAGAATACCTTTATTTGGAATTAGGGAAGAAGTGATCAGAAAAGAAATAGGTATAAAGAAGTTGGAGAGAAGAAGTAGAATATAGTTTTTAATTGTTTGGATTGAAATAAATAAGAAAAAAATAAAAGTGAAAAGAAAGAAAATTAGATTTTATTGTAAAGACATTTATGCTCTTATTATGAATGAAATAAAAAATTTGTCTTCTTGTTCATTAATTTGAAGTTTTTTTTTTATTTTGCAAGACGACATATATTTTTCATAGAGGCAATCTTGTTCGAGTTGAGTAAGTAGGATTTTTATGAGCGATAAAACTTTTCCTCCAAGTATTTAACACAGCTCGGCGATGAATTTATCACAATTGATTGAGTATTTTAGTGAAAATATATTTTTTAAAAACAATGATAATTACAAAATTATTTAACAATAAAATGAAATGGATAGACTTTCAAACACTAAAAATAATAACTTTTAATAAAATCAGTATGATAATTTTCTTAAAAAAAGTAAATGAATAAACACTTCATGGCAAGAATTGGTGCTAAGCAACACGACCAAAGGAAAAGAACATTGCAGTTACACAAAGCTTAATAAAAGAGGAAGACCGACACAAAGTACAATAACCAAAAAGATGAGAGAGAGACGAGTGTAAAACTTAAAAATAAAAAATATGTGAATGTGTGTAAGGAAATTGAAAAAATAACAACTTCCCTCACTTGTTAAGAGAAGAAAATTTTTAGCTGGGTCTCACACTTATGTAATTCTATCTCTTCAAAAACTGGGTGTTGCCCAAACGAAAGAGGTGGGACTTTTTTTATTCACTTTTCTACATCTCTACTCCTCTCTCTTTGAAATCAGCACAAACAAACAATGTGAAAACTTACATACACTCATTTAACATCATTCAGTTCTCTCTATCTCTCTTTCAATCACATTAGATCACCTATCATGTTTATCACTTCTCTTTCTTCTCTTCTTATCTCTCTCCAAATGTAGACACTCAAGAGGTGTCAACCAAACATTACCTGAAAACTTTTGCTCACAATGAACAGTTGGTGCGTACTAGGGGTCGGAATTTGGATATGGTGGTGGTGATGATGCTATGGTCTCCTTGGTAGCTCTGATGGTGGTTCATGATGGTCCAATAGGAGGTGTACCTACAAGGGCACTCAACTCATAATAAAATATAAGGAACACAAGAACATGATTGAATTGTGTTTTCTAAATCTTTTAGGAAAGAAGAAATATTTTCACAAATGCAAAGTTCACAAAGTTGTCAAACTTGCATCTGAGAGGTTTTTCTTGAGCTATAGACTATGTTTGGCATGTCATTTTCAGCTAGCTAGAAATTCATATGAATAACTTGAAACAGTTTTCAGAAGCAAATCCTTACCAAAAATGTTTAAAGATAAACACTTAACCTATGTTAGATAGAAAACAAATAAACATAAATTAAGGATAGGGTGAAAAATATCATGCAGAGTATTTATACTGTTCCAACCAAGTGTTACGTCTAGTCCCTAATATTGTTAGAATTTTTATTATATTTGTCCATATTACAAGTATTCTTTTGCCAACCTCTTCAGACTTCTTTATAGGCAGGTATTATTTTCTTACCTAGCCTCCTCAAGCTTAAACACTCAACGGAATGAGAAATATAAAGTGTTTAGGGGGAATAAGGATGGAGATGGGGTGGTGAATGGGGGCAAGGATGGGGAGCGGGAACACACTCCCCGCCCCATTGTCATCCCCATTTGTAGAGCATCAATATGCTTTGTGCATTATCTCTTTCTTTAGTTATTCATCTTTCTATTTATAGCCTCCATAAAACACTAACGTTGTGAGATAGGTTTTCAAACATTCTCTAGTAACATCTAATGCATGGATTCCTCAGTCTAAAATTCGGCATGTGCAGATGCTTTTGGATAATGGTACAATGACCTTTCTATAAAACACTTGTTTATCTATTCACTTTTTTTTTTTTGCTTTATGCGAATTGTTGCATTGCAACTTCAAAAAGGTTGCTTTTGTCTTTTTTTATAAATGAGAGTATCATTATACTTGTGCAAAAACTTTATCCAAGGTTAACTTGAGAAATTTTGAATTCGTGGTTCAACCTTTGCTAATGCTTCAAACACACAAGTGTTTAGTCTTTAAGACATGATTTAAACGTGTTATGGTCACTAGCCTTTAGATTGATGCAGGAAGTGGTCTCTTAAGACACATTTCAAATGAAATGTTTAAAAGGCTACATATGCAACACTTAACTTCCGACTTTGATAAATCTTATCAATTTTATTATTAAATTTCTTCAAAGTGTTATCATGAAATTTTGGGGTTTTGGACTTTGAATGTCTCAAGGCTCAACACTTAAGTCAATAGGGATTTTTGAAGTGTTTTTGCAATGTATGTACCTAGTTATTTGCATGAATGTTTATATAAGGGGTGTGGGGTGCATGGGCACCCTTTCTCGTCTGGATGGTGGGATCTGTCCCATCCTCTTACTGGGGAGCAGGACTGGAGTGTCACGTGACTACTCAGGAATTGAGAGGGTTTTATTAATTCTTGCGCGTTAGTTCCTGAGGTGACACACGACAAAGTCGGTGGCAAAAGTGTGGCTTGAGGCAAGATCAAGTTTGAGTTGTTAATTCAGGCTACCTGGTCCAACCTGATGCGGGTTGCGGCCTTTTGCAAGCTAGGCTAAAAAGCCTAGGAGTTATTTGGGCTTTTAAAATAAGGGCCCAAGCCCTACATTTTTGCGGGTTTTTTTACAGGTAGTTTGGTCATTTGTGGGTTTTACGGGCTTTTTTGGCTTTTTGTGAACTTTTGTGGGTAGCAGCAGACTGTATCGGGTTATGCTAAAAAGCCCGTGAGTTATTCGGGTTTCTAAAATAAAAGGCTTGAGTCATACATTTTTTCTGGCTTTTGCGGGTTTGGTCGGTCAGACTAGCCTATTTTGCCAGCTCTTACAAGGATATTCGTGTCGTGCAGCTAGGTTTGGAAATGCATCCTGATGATCGGGTGTTCTTACCCTAATCGATCGAATACCTCATAGCAACTTCTATATTTTATATAATTTATTTATTAAACATTACCTCAAATTTTGGACCTATGTTCATACATGTAAAGAATTGTTTTCCTTTGAGGGTTTTTTTTTGTGTTAACCATAAGTGTCCCCTATTACCAAGGGCAATAATGTTTGGGGTTTACTCACAGTTAAGACTCATCACACCTCCCTAAGAGTGTGTCCAGTGGGGATCGAACTTGGGAGCTCTTCCCACAATCTCAGTCTGCGTTGCCAACTGAGCCACAACTATTTGGTTCATTTGAGGTTTTAAAGTGTTATTATTCTTGTCTTCCGTATGAAAAAATATCACTTCATAAATTTTATTTTAATTAAAACTATTTTTCATTTTAAAAAATTGAGTTAAATATGTTTTTAGTCCCTCGTTTATTTTTTCCATTGGTTTTGATCCTCTATTTTTTAGAATCACGTGATTTTAGTTCTCATCGTTGGTTATATTTCATTAAGTGATGACGTGACAATATTTTTTTGTATATTTTTCTATGGATTTTTATTTTTATTTTTTCTACAGATTTCAAAGTTCAAAGGTAATTTTATTCAAATTCTAAAATTTATGGGAAATTTACTATAGATTTTTTTATAACAAAGTAAAAAAAAATTTATACCAGTATTTTTATGTAAAAAATTGTAGTTTTTTTGGAAATTTAATACATATGTTTTTTCTAAATAAAAAATCACAAGAAATTCCCTGTGAATTTTACTCAGGAAAAGTCATAGTGGAACTGTAAAAGCGACTTAATATAGTATAGTTAACAATGAGGACTAAAAGCACGTGGTTTTAAAAACAACGGAGGACTAGAACCAATAAAAAAATAAATGAGGGACCAAAGCCAAATTTCACCATATTTTGAAGGATAAAAACATATTTAACCCTAAAAAATTTAACCATATATTTTTTAAATATTTTTGTTAATGATTGACATATATAAATTTCATCACATAACATAGGATAATTTTGGAAAAGATAAATAGGAAAGAGATAAATAAAAATGAGATGGGGTTGATTCATTGATGGTTTAATATATGAAAAATATGTGTGAAATAAAAGAGAAACAACAATGAAGATTGAATAGAAAGTGATAAGGGAGATATTATAATAAATTGGCACATACCAAACTGTTCTTGAAACAAACTTACAAAAATAATAATAATTATTAGTGCAACATAATTGATTATTTATTGCTCCTTCACATTTCTTCGTCATCATGATGAGGCTAACTCTCTCAGCGAAGACTTTTTCCATCCACAATACTTGAAACCGAGACATTGCTTAAGGAAAAACAAGCATGTACCACTTGAACCAACTCCCATTGGTCTTCATCACATCTCATTAACAAAGCATAAAAATATACATATGTGGGACCTGATATTATTTGCTATTTCTTTTTTCTTTTTGTGGCCTGCCAAACAGAGGAAGAAGATTAATTTCTCTTTCTTCACTCTCCTTACTCTATTTTTTCTCTATCTCACATATGCCAAACAAAGTTTTGAGATACAGGGGTGAATGTGAAATTTCATTTAATAATGAAAAATATTTAAAATGTCAAATCAACCTTTAATATATTAATTTTAAAACCCCATCCTACAAAATGAAGTGCTCATTTTCTCTACTCTCATATAGTAAGTGGGGAATTACTTTTTGTATTTTTTCATTTTTTTTCATCGAGTGTGCTTTGGTTGAAAATTTTTTAGAATGAGTGGGTAGTGTCTCAATTAGAGCCGTCAAAGTGAGTCAACCCGACTCATCCGGGTTGGCTCACCATGGATTAGGCTAAAAGTGAGTCGAGTCGGGTTGGCTCATTTTTCTGGTGAGCTAAAAAAATACGAACCTGGCTCACCCACCTCGAGTTGGTGGATTTGGTGGGTTGGCTCGCCTAACTTAAAAAATTATAAAAATAATAAAAAATAATAAAAGAATATAAAAGAATTATAAAAATACTTAAAAAATATATAAATTAAATAAAAATTAAAAAGTGAGCCAACCCACCTCAACCCGACTCGAACCCACCTTGGCTCGCGAGTTAAGTGGCTCGACCCACTTTTGACCCGCGAAAATGTGAGCCTAAATTTTACTAACCCAACCCACCGGTGAGCCGGGTTGACTCACCGAGCTCAACCCAAATTGACACCTCTAGCCTCAATCCATGGTAGGAAAAACCAAACGGTTCGTAAAGCACTTACAGAGGACTTGTTTTTTGTATTTTCTCACTATTTTTCACACACCTCATTTACACATATTTATTAACATTCCATGGTATCTCTTAAAAACTAATATTTTAAAATATAAATATTTAATTGTGATTTTAATCCTTAGCCTATATATATATATATATATATATATATATATATATTCACTTAAGCATTACTATTAATGTTGTATTGATAAAATCTATCTATCTATATATATATCTATCTATCTATATTCTATATAGTAAAATTAACTTAAGCATTACTATTAATGAAATGTAACATATGAAATACTAAACATCTCTTATAACTAATTCATATTATATTATTAGTATTATTAAATATTAAATATTATAACTATTATATATAATACGTTAAATATTATGACAAATATTAAATTTTAAATATCCAATGCTTATAATTCATTATATTAATTATAAAATTAAATGAATTATTTGATCTTATAATTTACTACGAATTTAATTTAATAGGTCACAACTACTTATATATGATAGTATTTTTAATTTAAAAAAGATTTCTTATGAAATCATCAATATAATGTTTTATAATTATACCAAAACAATAATACAACTAATTTTATGTTATTTAAATGTTATGAGAATTATAGTAAAATTAACTTGAGCATTATTATTAATGTTGTATTGATGAAATGTAACGTATGGAATACTAAACATCTCTTATAACTAATTTATATTATATTATCAGTATTATTAAATATTAAATATTATAACTATTATATATAATATATTAAATATTGTGACAAACATTAAATTTTAAATGTCCAATACTTATAATTCATTATATTAATTATAAGTTAAATGAATTATTTGATCTTATAATTTACTATAAAATTAATTTAATTTAATTTAATAGGTCATAACTACTTATATATGATAGTATTTTAATTTAAAAAAGATTTCTTATGATTTTTAAAACAAAATCATCAATATAATGTTTTATAATTATACCAAAACAATAATATAACTAATTTATGTGATTTAAATGTTATGAGAATTATAGTAAAATTAACTTGAGCATTATTATTAATGTTGTATTGATGAAATGTAACATATGGAATACTAAACATCTCTTATAACTAATTTATATTATATTATCAGTATTATTAAATATTAAATATTATAACTATTATATATAATACATTAAATATTGTGACAAATATTAAATTTTAAATGTCCAATACTTATAATTCATTATATTAATTAATAAATTAAATGAATTATTTAATCTTGTAATTTACTATAAATTTAATTTAATTTAATAGGTCATAACTACTTATGATTGTATTTTTAATTTAAAAAATATTTCTTATGATTCTTAAAAACAAAATCATCAATATAATATTTTATAATTATACCAAAACAATAAATTCAACTAATTTTATATTATTTAAATGTTACAAGAATTATGTGGAATAAATTAAAACGTATATTAATTGAATTTAAAAATAGAGCTTGAATATTATCTATAAAATATTATAGAAATAAAATAAATAACTTAACCTTATTTTAGTGTTGAAATAAATTTGTGAGTTTTGTTTATTATTTATTTTCAATTAATTTTTAATATATTTAAAATATTCTATTAATATAAGATTATATAATAATTGTTCAATTTCTCATTTATATATAATGTGTCATCCTTTATTATACAGTTATTTTTAGTTTTTATGCATAAAATTATTATAAATTTAGTATTATGCATAAAGTTATTATCTTAACAAATTTTTAATATATTTAATCTATATTAACTTTAACACATTTATTTAAAAATTTACCTTATAAAATATTATAGTTATAAAATATAAACAAACTCGTGTAACGCACGAGTATTATGTCTAGTTTTTTCTATTCCAAATTTTTTAATTTTAATCAATATCACTTAATAATATATAATACCTAATTAATAATTTACAACAATATATGATCAGATTTAAAAATTTGAATTATTAGATAATTGATTAATAGTAATATCGCAAATTAAACTACATAATAAATATGATAGCGCTAAAAGGTTGTATGTTTATAGGTTCTTCCACTTAACTTTCTTTTAGAAACAAAGTAACTATTTATTCTAAATGAAATGTTATGGACTGTTTAAGGTGGTTGCGAGTTTTCAATTTTTGGATTTTAAAAATTTTAAATCAAGTTTTTACAACTCAAAATTAAAAACTGAAAATCACTTTTTTATGTTTGAAAACCACAAAAATAAGTTTTCAATTATTAGTTTTGAGTTGTAAAAACTTAATTTAAAAATTTAAAAAACCAAAAATTGAAAACTCGCAACCACCCAGAACAGCCTCTAAAATGTTAATGGATAAAGTTATAGTTTAATTAAGCATCCTATTAATTAGTGCACCTCCATAAAGAATCATAAAACAAAACATAATGAATGAAAAATATATTCCATAAAACACTTGTTTGTGTTTTTCTTTAATTAAAGGTGATTATTATATATTTCATAAAATTGAAAATATACAATCTTTCTAAATCCTTGTCATTATTATTAAAAGTTGAATCGGATAGTTGGTTCAACTTGAACTAATTAAGTAACCAATTTAGATAGTATATTAGATCAATTATGTGTAAGAATCAACTTAATTCAAATTTGACTTACTTGATTTTCATAAAAAAAATGATAACATAATTGAACTGGCTGAATTGAAATATCAACTAAGACGTGCATATAAAAAAATAATACAAAAATAAAATGTCAATGTTGATTTGTCTATAATTGAAGGGAGAAAATAAGAGACCCAACGCACGAAAAGGATATATATGTACTAGAAAAACAATTAAATGACATAAGAAAATGGACAAATATATACTACTTTTTTTATACATCGAGTCCAATTGATTCAATCAATAATTCACTTGTTGAACAAATAACATCAACACCTCAACTAAATTGATGCCTTAACAAAATCTTAAATGGCAATTATTTTAAATGAGGACCGGACAATTTGGTGTATATATTGTCCAACATGATTAATATGAGTAGCTGCATGACCTTCCTTATGGTAATCTTCTCAACTCAAGGTACTAATAGCTCGTTTGGTTGGGCGTTAAGAAAATTAAAGCGTTGGTTGATTTTGTGGAATCGATTTTAAATCATTTTCGTCCAACGTGCTTCGTGAAACATGTATTATTCATCTCAATCATTGATTTTCAGAATCAATTTTATTCAACTGTAAACCGAACGGATACTAAGTTAATTTGTGTTTGGATTCACGTTGAAACTGGTCAAATTATTCCCCAATGCAACTACTTCTAGCGTTAGAAATATGAGTTTATCACGTTTTAACGCTAAACCAAACACGCAGTAATACTTACAATAATTTTCCTAACTGATTAATATGGATTACTGGTCCACCAACCGTTTAGGCGTGAATGCAGGACCCGTGATAGCAGATACTTGTTTTTGAAGTAAAACTAACTAATTGGTCTGTGGTCAAACATTGCCCATGCATGTAAAATCCAAGAAAAGGGCAGAAAGTAACCTTGCATCTTTGGCCAACAAATTTGTGGGTGGGGATTCATGAAAATCTCAACGCAAGCAGTGTGGTCCATATATATCTATGTGAAGTTTACATCAACTGTAGTTTTTGAATCCAAAATATGTTCTGTCACCATCAACTCTCCACAATCCAAATTGCAGCAGAACACCAAAAAAGCTCCCTAGCAAAGTTGGTTTGTAATCGCAAGTCATGGCTATTTTATCAATATCGTTAAATCAATTTATAAAGAAAAAAATTAACCATCTGTTTATTATGTTAATCAATTTTACTCTGACGCAAATTAGTAAATAATAACATTTGAAGTACCAATTGCTTTTTATTTTGGTCGACGAAGTACCAATTGACAAAAAAAAGTACCAATTGTTTTTTTTTTGTTTTGGTAAAAAGTACCAATTATTTTTTTTTTTTGGTCAAAGTACCAATTATTTGTAAAACCCTACTCTTATATTTTTTTCAGTCAAAGGCTCACCGAGCCCAAAATTCATTGAAGGCCAATGGATCTACTCTTTTTATATCAAGTCTTGAAGAATGGACGCGTTTCAAGCCCAACAAGTAAATAGGCTTCATTCCTTGTTCATCTTGGGCTGGAATAAGAATATAAAAATTGTTAGGGAGTTTATTTTTATACACTCTTTTCTCTCATAGACATAAAAAAAAAAAAACACTCTTTTCTCTTAAAATACCCTCATCCCTTATTTAAATAAAAATCCCTTTGATTGTAGCTGGGCGCGTCAAGTTTGGAAATCTTTCATTCACCACAGAAACCAGAGGGAGTTCTTTAACCTTAACCTCCATGACTGGCTTTTATTTAATTTTTCTGCTGTGCAGGGAGACGCCTCCAGTAGGTCATGGCCACTAACTTGTGGTTTAATTGCTACATGTGTTTGGGCGGGAAGGAATGCTTTCATTTTTTATGGCGTGGCGCTAAATATCCCTGCTACTTGCAGATCTCTCAAGCTTCAAGTAGATGAAGTTGTTCATGTTTTCATCTCTCCATCGAGACAACACCTCACGTTGGGATCTTCTAATATTAGATGGGTTCATTGGGAGCCTCCTGATGATGGTTGGATCAAGCTGAATTCGGATGAAGCAGCTGTGAGTAACTCTCATTATGGAGCCTGTGGTGGAGTGTTTAGAAATCACCATGGAAATTTCCTTCTCGCTTTTTCTCATCGTTTCAACAGCAATTCCCCTCTTGAAGCTGAGTTATTGGGCATTCTAAAAGGCCTCCACCTTGATTGGCAATATCATTACTGCAATCTTATTGTAGAGGTTGATTGTGCTCACGCTATTCGTTTGATCAACTCAGGGTGTCAGGATCCTCATCCTTTAAAGAAGCTTATTGATCAGATTCAGAGTATTCTGACTAGACACTGGTGTGTTCGCTTTCACCATGTGTTGCGTGAAGCAAATCAACCTACTAATATGATAGCTGCTTTTGGTCTTCATCAGACCAATTCAGATTCTGTCTTTAATGAGATTCCTCCTTTTTTATATTAGTCCAGTTGCTGACTCTAGAGGAACTTGGTTCTCTAGAAGTGTTTAGTTTTTTCTTGTTTTGTTTTGTTTCCTTGACTTCTCTTGGGGCTTTGCCCCTGTCAGTCACAAAAAAATCCCTTTTTTTACCACACATTCCATATTTATTTATTTTCCAAAATGGGTGATTTTAGGGTGTGTCACCCACATGGGTGACACACCAGTGTGTCACTTTTTTTCCAGGTTATAGCAGGTTAGTTAACCTGTTAGAATAAAATAATAAACAACGATATTGTCTTGTTGATCCAAAAATAATAACAGCGTTAATGGATACTTCAAACCAAAAATCGATAAACACTGGTACTGTCTTGCTGGACGATCTTCTTCGCACCATTTGGTCCATTTCGTTCGCTCGGTTGCTAGACCACTAATGATGGTTGCCAACAGATAGCAGTTTAAAATTTCACAAGAGGGGTACCTGAGCAATTTTTGAACAAACCGGTTTACCAAGTAGCAGGTAACACATCAGGGACGTTAATTAAAAAACAAATAAATCTAACGGCTCAAAGAAGGTGAAACACCGGTGTGTCACCCAGAGGGTGACATACCCTAGACGTTGCCTTCCAAAATACCCCATTCATGATTTAAATATCTAAACCTATATCTCTCCCTCACTGGTCACCACAACACCTTATCTCTCCCTCACCACAACACCTAGCTTGGCAATATCATTACTGCAATCTTATTGTAGAGGTTGACTGTGTTCATGCTATTCGTTTGATCAACTCAGGGTGCCAGGATCCTCATCCTTTAAAGAAGCTTATTGATCAGATTCAGAGTATTTTGACTAGACACTGGTGTGTTCGATTTCACCATGTGTTGCGTGAAGCAAATCAACCTGCTGATATGATAGTTGTTTTTGGTCTTCATCAGACCAATTCAGATTCCGTCTTTAATGAGATTCCTCCTTTTTTATATTAGTCTAACTGCTGACTCTAGAGGAACTTGGTTCTCTAGAAGTGTTTAGTTTTTTCTTGTTTTGTTTTGTTTCCTTATCTTCTCTTGGGGTTTTGCCCCTGTCAGTCACAAAAAAATCCCTTTTTTACCACACATTCCACATTTATTTATTTTCCAAAATGAGTGCTTCTAGGGTGTGTCACTTTTTTTCCAGGTTATAGCCAGGGACGTATCCAGGATTCATGCGAAGGGGGGGCCAGAATTTTTTTTTAATAATAAATATTAAATAGTAGTCAAATTCATCATATCTTTTATTTAAGTTATACATATAGTACATTCATGTTATAAAATTTATAAATAATAACATTTTTATCAATTAGGTTTATGATAGAAATCGCTTAAAGAGATTAAATAAAATCTATATTATAAAAATTAAATATATTACACTCATTTTATTTAATTTTTTTTTTCAATTATTACATATATATTAATAATATTTTATTTTTTTATATAGTGTGTATATGTAATGTAGTGGGGCCCCCCTTGGATCCGTCCCTGGTTATAGCAAGTTAGTTAACCTGTTGGAATAAAATAATAAACAACGATACTGTCTTGCTGGACCAAAAATAATAACACCGTTAATTGATACTTCAAACCAAAAATCGATAAACACCGGTACTGTCTTGCTGGACGATCTTCTTCGCACCATTTAGTACATTTCGTTCGCTCGGTTGCTAGACCACTAATGAAGGTTGCCAACAGATAGCAGTTTAAAATTTCACAAGAGGAGCACCTGAACAATTTTTACACAAACCGGTTTACCAAATAGCAGATAACACATCAGGGACGTTCATTAAAAAACAAATAAATCTAACGGCTCATGGGGTGACACACCCTAAATGTTGCCTTCCAAAATACCTCATTCATGATTTAAATATCTAAACCTATATCTCTCCTTCACCGGTCACCAAAATTTCAAAAGCGCATTCCCTACTCGAATTACACATTATATGTGAATTTCTTTTAAAATTTAGTGTCTAAATCTATATGAATGAACCTTAAATATCATGACTCATTCGTTCATGTTTGTATTCTTTCTGCTTCAAAGTAGTTTACCAAAAACCAATTCTTGCTAGCTTTCGGAATTTTCAATACTATCGGAAATAAGGATGTAAAAAAAAATCCGTACCCGTGGATATACTCACAATGGGTACCCACATAATTATTAAAACATATTTTTCTATTAAATATATTTAAATGTTATGATTTTTTATTATTTTATGATGAGATATAATGTATTTTATTTTATTTTATGATGATATTTTTAATATATTAACACATAATGGTTTTATATAATAATTATTTATATATATAATATGATATTATAATATATTATATAACATTCCTTCTTTTTCTTTTCATAAAATTTAAGTTCTTAAACATTAATGGGTACCCGCGGATACCCGCGGATACCCGTTACCCGTATGGGTACCCGTTAATTTTAACGGGTATGTATACGGATAGGCACTACCCGCCTCGCCCCGTTGACATCCCTAATCGGAAACTAATTCTCGATACAGAAACTAATTTTTAGTTTCTGGTAGCTTTTTAATTGATTGAGTATTTCATTTTTATAGGTAATTGCATTAAACTAGTTGTAGCACTAGCATAATGTGTAATGACAATCTCTTATATATTAGCAATTGTTAATATATTTTATTAAAATGGATTAGGAAAGCTTCAGTTAAAATAATTTTTTAAAGAATATTTTGGGATATTAAATTCAATAAAAAATGTGGATATAATGTGTGGGAGAAAAAATGAGACGTAAAAAAAAAACTCCCAAATTGCTATGGATTTTTCTTTTTGGTAGAATGGATTTTTTTTTTGGTAAACAGAATTATACTGATAGCGGCCTAAGAGGAAAGCCCGAAAGCCCAAATACAGAGAATATGCGAATCTCATATAAAACAATGAAGCCTAGATTCGCACCCCCTTTTTTTTTTTTCCTGACACAATTTAAAAGGCTACAGCATCCCAAATTGTTATGGTAATGTTAGAGGGAGGGAGTGGATCTGGTCCCAACATGGGAAAGAGCCCAGTCCGGTTGTGTTAGAGAGGCCGATTGAAAATTGTTATGTTTAAGAGACAATTCATCGATTGAAAATTGTTATGTTTAAGAGACAATTCATCCTACACAAGAGGGAGAACCCTAGAGCGCCACACAGCTGTCCGCCTCTTTGGGAGCTCTTTCTCACCATGGGAGAAGCTCATCCCTCCATGAGAGGGTTTCCTACTCACTATAGGTGAGTTGTTCTCTCTCTTTAGTAAGAGTTTTTTTTTTGTTTGTTTGTTTGGTTTTTTTTTTTTCTGTATTTTCTTTTCTTTTTCCATCCAACCACCATCACCACTTCTCCCTCTTTCCTTCTGGCCACCACCTCCATAACCTTTTACCTCTCCTCTGTTGCGAGATTCTGTTATAGTCATTTGTTTGCAGCACTGTTTCTACTCAGATTCGCTGCCCTTTATACATTTCCATATTAGAGCTCGATTTTGCAGCACTGTTTTACTCAGATGGACTGCAGTTGATGCCGTGGATTTTTGTTTGGAGTTGATGTTGAACATGTGCTGATCCGGAAGGAAAAAAAAAGAAAAGAAAAGTCCATTCAGAGTTTTTGTAATAGAAGGCTTTGATTTTATTTTTCTGTTATTAGGACTGCTAAATTGTTTACATTGACTGAGTATACATGCTCGATTTGTTATTTTAATTTGTAGTGCACTGCTGTAATACTCTATATTTAGCATCCTTAAGCTTTGCAAGTGTCGTTGAGCATTTTTCAATGAATATATTCTCTTGACAAAAAAAAAGAGACAATTCATCCTTCGACCAAAAAAAAGGGACAATTCATCCCTAAAAATTTATACTCCCTCCGTCCCTTATTATAAGACCCTTTCAACCGTTTCACACAGTTTAAGAAAAGTTGGTTAATGCATTGGTCTTTTAAAAAATATTATAACATTCCAAATGTACCCCTAATTAAAGGTCACTATATTTTAGGAACATTAATTGTCACACATGGTGGAAGACTCTAAAAGTCAATTTCTATTGGTGTAGTTGAACATGTGGGTAAAACTCCATTAACTATTCACACTAATCAATATATGGGAAATTAAAAGAGTTAAACATTAATGAAGGGCAAATATGGAAAAAATGATTAACTCATCTAAAAATCTGCAAAGGGTCTTATATTAAGGGACACTCAATTCTTCTAGAAGGGGTCTTATAAATAGGGACGGAGGGAGTAATATTTTGTATCAGCGTGCCATTTTTTTATTTATACAAATTAATATCAGTACCCTTATACAATTTGAAAATTTATGTAAGTTATTTTCTAGAAACATAATTTGTTTATTCTACAATTTTTATCCACTCAATAATACCTAATTGTTACATCGACAAACTTTTGGTCCAATATACTTTTCTTAAGATGTTAATGTAAAAAATAATAACAAAGATGAATAATAATAATAATAATAAAAATAATAATAACTAGAAATATAGTCATGCGCACGGGTTTTTTTATAATCGATGAATGTAAATAATTTATATTAGTAAATTTTAAATATACACATATATGTTTAGATTTTAAATATAATTATATAATGTGTAGATATGTTAAATATAAATATTTTTTGAAACAATTTATTACAAATTGAAATGTAGGAAAAATAATTATTGTTTATGATAATGAGTCAAAAGCAATTAAGTGTTTTTTTGTGTAAATAGATAATTGTTAATGTATATCATAATAGTATTTGTGGTTTTTCTTATTTATGTTAAAATATTATTGATTTATTATAAACTCTTACGAATAAAAGTGAGAGAGAATGAAAAAATTATTAATTTATTACATAAATTGATTTATTTTTTAAAAAAGTTACCGACCCATGGGTCATCCAGTTCGGCTCACGACCTGCAAATGACAGGGTTAGGCCAGTAAAATTCCAACCCACCATTAAATCGGTCCCGCCTAGCCCAACCTGAAAATGTGCTGGCCTGAATGGGCTGGCCTGACCTGAATTATCACCCCTACATGTACATAAATGTTTTGCTTTAATATTTTATACCTTAGCTATTTTTGGGTGATTTTAAAAAAATAAGTACGGGTTTCTCTCTTGTGGTTTTCATTATAAAGTCCTTAGTTAACCTTTCCCTTTTCTTTCCCCTTTAACTCTTCACTTTTCCTTCCTTTGTCCTTTTCTTTGAACTCTCACACACATTCCCGAAGAAATTGAATACTGAATAAGAAAAGATCAATAAGAACCATAAATATTACCTTAACAATAAAAGGATGAATAATCTCGTGCCAAGAAGGAAAAAACAATACAAAAAATTAGGGGTTGTTTAGTTTTAGAAAATTTATTCTATTTTTATTTCTTATTTTTTAATTTTGATTACAAGAAATGTCAATTTTTTATTTTATTTTATATTTTAAAGTTTTATACACTAAATGGAGAAATCAATATAAAAAGATAATTTTATTATTTTCTTTATAAAACTTTGAAGACAATACCAAAATGAAAATATAAAGTATTTTTATAATCAAAATTTAAAACATTTTTATAATTAAAACTATAAAATAAAAACTGAAAATAAAATATTTTCTGAAATCAAATGGTTGTTAGATTATTCCCAATTTGTATTTTATGGATTAACATTAATCAATTATTTAGAATTATATTTATTGAATTATTAATATCAATTATAGATTAATTATTTAATTATAGCACATAATGTAAAGATGGATTATATATATTGGGCTTTTATTGTGAATAGCCCGTGATGGGTTAGGCTGTTCAGTTCAGTAGCCCGTTGAGAGGTCCTTGGTCTCTACTGGTAAGGAATAGAACTGGTGACCCATCAGTCAGTTCAGATGACAGACCCTTCCCTCCGTACTCTGTCCTTTTGGCGTCCTACCAGGAAGAGAGCAATTACTCTCACTTGCAACCATAACCGAATGATTCTCTCATTCCAGGTACACAATTCCAATTCTATTATGGTATTGTATTCTATGAACATGCTTGTTTGCTGTATCTATTTGAAATTGATCTGGGCTAAATTTTATCAATTGGTATCAGAGCCTTATAAGATACAGATTATGGGTGTTCTTGATTATAGAATCAATAACCTAAAATTACAAAATTATTCTGGATTATCATACTGTGTACATACTCTGTGGTATGTTGTGAATAACAGAATCGCTTTTCTTCTCTATTTCGCGAAACGCTCGAAATTTTGATTTTCGTTTTTTTGTTTTCGAAACATAAAATTGATTTAGGGGTTTTGTTACCCATACAATTTCGAAACATAAGCCAAATTTTGGTGCGATTTCGTTGTATATTTTGTGAGAATTTGTCAGTTTTCTTCTCGGGTTAGAACCTTTAAACCCGTTTTTTTGATCTCACAATTGAGCCAATCTTTTTCGAAATTACTTTGGGGGTTTTGTTTGTTTCTAGATTTAATACAAATCTGCACATTTTGAGAATGAATAGTTGCAAAATTTGAGAGAATTGAAGAGTTTTCCGTCGCGGGTTTCTCTCCCAAAACTCCGTTTTTTTTATCTATTTTTTCTCACAAATGGATCAACGGTTCTTGAAATTACCTTGGGGCTTTGGACCGCCGCATCACGGCGGTCATGTGGCCAGAAAATCGCGGCCTTCCGCTGCGTAAATCGCTGGATCTGAATCGGGTTTTGGTCGCGGATTTTATGACCCGTTTCTCAGAAACCGGGTTGAAAAGAAGATGAATAGTGTCACGCGCGCCTGCCCACTCGCGGGGCCAGGAGCGTGGGGCGCGTGTGCTTCATTTTGTGGCTAGAAAAATTTTAATTTTTATACCAAAAATTAAATAATTAATTTTCGGATTTTTTGGTATATTTTTTGTAATTTTTGGATGCCTGGAAGTATTTTATTTAATTGCTTTGAGAGTAATTTATAATTTTGAAAATGCTACTCTCAGAATTTTGGCCTGAAATTTTTTGTGTATATTTCATATTTTATTAGAGAGTTTTTGGCATATTTCACTCTCTCTGGTAGTGAGCCAAGTGTTATGAAATAATTTTTGGGCCATTTTGAAACCATATATTATGTATTTATAATACATATAGTTTGTTAATCATGCAATTTATTTATTTAATTAAATTATGTTTGGCATGATTTTTATATTTTGTATAATTGTGAGCTCGCCTATCGTGGGTACAATTGTGCAAAATTTTATGGAAATTACTTACTTTAAATTATATTTATATTGCACTAATAATAATTATACCCTATCGGTGTATTATTATTAATGTGATTTGGTTTTATGCAATATATATTGGTATTTAACTCATGTCAAAATTTTTATTTTAATATCCTATCGGTATTAGAATTTTATTTTGGGACATGAGAATTGTATATTGTATAATTTATTATTTCTTATTTATTGTGATTCAGGATCCCTAAGCAGGATTCTTGTAAATAAGAAATTTTGGTTAATGGGCACTTTATTATTTTGGCTAGACACACAAATTCATTTAATTTTGTATTAGCATAAGATATTATGCATATTAAATGTTTCTTTGTTATTTTGGTGTTAGCCCATTTCTATTAATATTTTGAATACGACCTAATTTTTAGAAAATTATTTTATTGAGATAAGTTGAATTGAATTGTGTAGGTGATGGACATACCCTATCGGTATGACATTGCTTGACATGATCATTGTGTGATAGAGAAAATAATTTTAAATATTTTTTTTATATATGATTTTCATATTATATGATTTATTTAATTACTTTTCTCTATCAAGTGGGAGAAATCTATATATTAAGTTATGATTTTGTCAAGCAAAATTGTAGTATTTCTTCTCTCTTTAAAAAAAATTACATGTTACCCTTTATTGTCAAGACTTTATATTGAGGATATTGTTTGTTAAGTCTCCTTGAGAACATTATAGTTAAACTCCATTTTATTGTCTTATATTATGGGTACCAGACAATATGTTGATATCCCAAATTAAATTGTTATTGTTTGAAGAGATTAATTTCTCTATTGCATACCATTAACCTTTCTTATAATCGATGGTATAGTTAAACTCCATGTTATTGTCTTATATTATGGGTACCAGACAATATGTTGATATCCTAAATTAACTTGTTATTGTTTGAAGAGATTAATTTCTCTATTGCATACCATTAACCTTTCTTATAATCGATGGTATGTCAAACTATAGACTTATTAAAGCTATTTTGAAATAACAAGTATCATTCTTAAAATTTTGGGATATATGGATGAATTTTGTATATAATACAATATTGTTATCTTGTAATTTTGTAATTATAAGAACAATGGGAGTTAGAGACTTCTTAAATCTTTTATTGTATCCTCAATAATAATCAAGGATCTTGTGCACTTTTGTTTCCGCTTCCGCTAAAGAGTGCTTTGCTATTATTATTTAAATTGTAACACTTGAGTCATGGGAGTGAGTTGTTGAATTTTTCTATGATCTCATTTTGAAATATGTTGGAGATTATAATCTCACTCATATGTTGGCAATTTTTTTTTTCAAATAGCCATCATATTTTATAAAATTGCGTGTTACAATAATTTTTTAAGGAGATTTTCTATTTTGTAATGTCAAGTGGACATTTATAATTTCCTTCATTTTGTAAGCAAAGTATATGGTTAACTATGAAACTCCTTTGCAAAACCATTATATGGTTTTATATTGAGTTTCATATTCTGTTATGTAACCATTTCTGTTGACTTTGCTTCAATATGTTTCTCTCTAATATCAAATTTTGAAGAGAGAAAAATTGTGAGTTTTAGACTCATAATGAGTACCTTAGCAAAAATTATAATCCCACTATTAGTTATTATAACATTAGAGTATTTTAATATTATTTGACTCTAATGAAAATCCTAGTAATATTATATTATTATGGATTAGTGGGAGTACACACAATTGGTTGTCATGAGATAATAGCATTGCTATATATCTTTGTGTGCACTTTGTATTAAAATAATATTGTTGAGCTTTTTTGGTTGTCATATGTACGTTATTATGCGTGTTTAATCATATGACATGCTCTTAGAGATTTTGGGAAGAAATCTCATTTCGTATTACTGAGATGTATTCTTGTGCACAAATTGTTGGTATATATATATATATATATTTTTTATGTGCAATTTTATTGAATCTCAGTAAGGCACACTAAGTGTACGCTAAGGTTATTTTGTTGGTATTGCACATTTGACTTGCAATTTTATTGTGCTTCTCTCTTGATCAACGTTCCACATTTTATAAGGTCACAGATTTGCGAGTATCTTATATGAAATTAATACTCCTATCGAGTATGATTTCTTGGATCAATAAGGTGCTTGTAAATCTTATTATTTGGACCAGTAAAGTGCTTACTCATTGATGCCATTTTGTATGCCCATTTTTGTAATTACTTTGGTTATTGGGTTATGCCCATATGTAATTACTTTAGTTATTTGTTATTGGGCTATTATAGGCACTTGAGTTTATGTGGACTATGTTATTATTATTATTTTGGCCATTGTGTTACGAAGGACACTTTGATCATTTTAGTATGCAACTTTGTTGTAATTTTCTTAAACCGATGTTCCACGTTTTTCATAAAGTTAAGATGTATGAGTATCTTGCATGTATGATATCAATACTCCTATCGAGTATGATTTTCTGCATTGTTGAGGTACTTGTATTCTTTTGTTTGAACCAATTGCTATAAGTGCTTGCTCATTATTGACATTTTTTTTTGTCTATATTAATCTTGAGTTTTATTTTGTTTAAATTAAGTGTCTATGTTGTTCAAGTGGGAGATTTGTTTAAATTTATTTATTCTATTTGAACATGCATAGTCACTTATTTAGTAAAACTCAGATTAATTAAATGTCAATTGTTTTCGAGCATTTTTTATTTAGCCCAAGTGTAATTACTTTTGTTATTGGGTCTTCCCCTTATGTAATTACTCTTGATACTGGGCTATTGTGTGCACTTATACTCATGTGGATAGTGTCGGGTTTGTGGCCTATTGTGATGGTGAAAGGAGCTGTTTTGAACTAGTGTCGAAAAGACATTAACAACAACTATCACGTGTGTTGAGCATTTTAGTAAATCCACTAACCAAAGACTTGATTATTGGAGTTTTTCATAACTCATGTATATTTGTATAAGTCTTTTGGTATTTTGGGTTAGTGGGAGTTTGTTTTGTATTTGCTCAATATTATGAGATATGTGTTAGTTTACTTTTATTATCATATCTCTTATAGCATCTAAGATGCTGGGACCATTTTTGGATAGCATATTGTTTCATTGAATTATGTTTTCCATTATCCATCATTTTATGAAATATAAGCATATGGTATGTATCCCTATCGGATGCTATCTTCTATATTGTTAATGCTCTTATTTCTTGGAATTATTAAAGTTATGTGCATTAGCTATAATTGATACTTTGGTTTTAATAATTCCTAGTAGTTCTGATAATTGACTAATGTTATCCAAGTGGGAGAATGTTAGATTATTCCCAATTTGTATTTTATGGATTAACATTAATCAATTATTTAGAATTATATTTATTGAATTATTAATATCAATTATAGATTAATTATTTAATTATAGCACATAATGTAAAGATGGATTATATATATTGGGCTTTTATTGTGAATAGCCCGTGATGGGTTAGGCTGTTCAGTTCAGTAGCCCGTTGAGAGGTCCTTGGTCTCTACTGGTAAGGAATAGAACTGGTGACCCATCAGTCAGTTCAGATGACAGACCCTTCCCTCCGTACTCTGTCCTTTTGGCGTCCTACCAGGAAGAGAGCAATTACTCTCACTTGCAACCATAACCGAATGATTCTCTCATTCCAGGTACACAATTCCAATTCTATTATGGTATTGTATTCTATGAACATGCTTGTTTGCTGTATCTATTTGAAATTGATCTGGGCTAAATTTTATCAACGGTATGTTATATATTACCAAACAGTGGTTGGTCGCAATGGAACAGGCGATGAGGGTTTAAATCCTAGAGTCGCGATTCTTGGGAGGGTTTTATCTAACCACCACCCCCGTTCAGGGTTAAACCCATAACGTCTATGGGGGATTCATGATAAAAGACAAAAAAAAAGTATGTTACTTAGGGTATGTTTGTGAGTTGAATTTTAGAAGGGGATGAGAGGGAAGGGAAGGGTTTATTGGATGTCCTTCCCCCCTTTGTGTTTATGACTTTGAGTAATTTACAAAATCTTTCCCTCCTTTTCTCTCTCTCCCTTTTCCCTCCAATCCTTTCCTTTCTCTTCTCTCAAAACTCACAAACACACCCTTATTGAAATGCAAGCTAAGCAGTCATAGAAGAGAAATAAAGACTAACTGAAACCAGAACATTATAAAAGAAAAGAGACTTTTGTTTCATTGATTATATGGAGAGAGTGGAGGGAAAAGAGGACGAGGGAGAACATAGAAAGGGAGAAACAGTGGAGGTGGGAAATATCAAATATATATTAAGATTTTATATTGTAACACATGTAAAACTCACTGTAGTTTAAGGTGTAGCTAATTATTTTATTAAAAATAATTTTAATAAGTGATTTTTTATTTTAATTTATTTTAAATAAAACTCTAGATTTGTCCTCACTCCTGGTCCTGGATGTAAGTCTCTCAAAGAAAAAGACAGTATGCTACATAACCTCACAAACTTCATAAGCACGGGTTTCGTAAAATAAAGAAAAATATATATTAATTACTTTTTTAAAGTAATAATATTTATATTACTGGAACATTATTCCATATTTGAGAGTTGTCAATTGTGTGACTCCATTTAACCAATTCAAATCAGACACTTTTGGAAGCATCACATTTCGTATCATGGTGGTTTTTTTTTCACAATCATCAAATGAATATAATAAAATTGTAACAATCACATTTTATTATCCTTATTTTATTTATCCTTATTTTTAAGAATAAATATATTATTGGTTTTTAATGTAAGATTTTTTTAAGAGAGAAGTTTTCTCCAATAAAAGATGGCTACCTTTTCATAGATAGAAATCTCTCATTAATTTCCCCATTAAATCCCTGCATAAAGTTAATTCATTATCCATTAGTTTTATTGATCCATGCAAAAACAAAATAGAATCAGACTCAAACTAATAAAACTTATATTTCATAGATGTAATGCAAGGGTATTGGTTCTTTTAAAGTTCAAATCTCCTAAGAAAGTTAACATTCTAAAGAAAAAATATTTGTGAAATTCTCATTGCATAGTGCTTCTGATAGATATTCAAGTTAGGCGTAAGCTCTATATGCCAAAACAAAGAAGAATAAATACACAAAATTAGATCAATAGCACTTACAAAAGTCTTTTATGTAAGAACCTATGAAGATATTGTAGTCGATAAACAAAATTATGCAAATTTTGAATTCATTAGAAGTAACCTCTTTTAAATCTATTCTAAATTATTAGTATCTCTTTTTCTTATGTTGTTGAGTTCTAAGTATAGAGCAATGGTTTAGAATGTGAACCCTAAACCCTAGCCTTTAGAGTTTAATGTAAATAATATATTAAAAAATACACAATAAATTTGATGTAAATCAACACATTTTATTATATTACCACATTCAAACTTTAGTATCATTCTCAACAAATATATTTGTACTCATGTGTATCAATATCTAAAATTTAAACAATTTTAATGTAAATAATATATTAGAAAAATATACAATATAAATTTGATATAAATCAACACATTTTATTATATTAACACAAACTTTAGTATCATTCTCAACAAATATATTTGTACTCATGTATATCAATATATATATAAATAAAATAATTTTATTTTGAATAAAAAAATGACACGACTTTTGATAACAAAAAGTAATAACAATATATAATAATAAAATAAAGAGAAAAAAGAGTAGAGGGAAAAGAAGATGAGGAAGAAGATAGAAACAGTGGAGGTGGGAAATATCTTAAGATTTTATATTGTAAGACATGTAAAACTCATTACAGTTTAAGGTGTAGCTAATTATTTTATTAAAAATAATTATAATAAGTGAATTTTTATTTTAATTTATTTTAAATAAAACTCTAGATTTGTCCTCACTCCTGATCCTGATCCTGATCCAGGATGTAAGTCTCTCAAATAAAATGACAATATGCTCCATAACCTCACAAACTTCATGATTGTGTAGAATGTGGCCAATTTGGAGATTGTGCATTACTAAAATACAAGAGCATAGCCCAAGATGTTGACCCACTGGGGCCCGAATCCAATCATTCAAACTAGAGACACAGGCCTTTAGAATCTATTTTCGTGGGCAATTGCAAGACACGCACAGTGCAAAGTTCCTGACCTGAAAAACACAAGACACTTGTCCAAAAAAAAAAAGAAAGAAAAACATAAGACGCAACACAATCACAATGCAAGGTTACATCCACTGGCTGGCAAGCTCCCACATATGAGCTCACTTTACGTATTTTTATAGGTAACCACAAGAATAATGATACACCTACATCAAATTCTGTACACTAATTATATACCAGTTTCTGGTTATTTTTTTATTTTTTTACTCTTTTTTACATTTTTTTATTAACATTCATTTCTAATTATCTTTCTCATTATATAAAAATATAAATTAAGAAATAAAATAAATTTAATTTTTTATATTAAATTTATTGTGTTTTTTAATATAGTACCATTTATCTCTCTGTTTTATTAATTTATATTTTCACTTATTATCCTTCGTGTTAAGAGTAAAAATATAAAAATGTAATTAATACTCTCTTAAACTTTTAAATGTAAAAAATAAATAAAAATAAAAATATCTTCAAATTGAATAAAAATAGATAGAAAAATATGTTTTTACTTTTTTTTGCACAAAAAGCATAACGGTGGCGATAAATTTGGAATGATTAGGTTTTTGTGTTACTACTACTGTTATTTTACTTAATATCAACATTGTTTTGTATTTATAACAACACACCTATTTATTTTTAAAATTAATTTTAAAACTTTATGAGAAAGCCTAACACTGCTTTGTATTGATAACAACACTTTTTCACTAAAATTGGATGGTTAAATAGGATCATAGGTGGTATTAATTTAAGAAAAATTATAAATCAATTAAAAATTACTCCAAAATCATCCCAAACATAATTATTAAATACCAATGACATAATAAATTTAATTAAATCGAAATACATTATGTCAAGGTTCTAAAACATATCACATAATCCAGTGTTCGATTTTTTTATTAAATATATACTTTTATGTCACATTATTTTATAAACTTGGAGGTTATGTGCTAGCATTCTCCAATATTTACAAAAATTATTATTAATATTAATTATTCATATATTATAAAGTAAACAAAACACAAATAGATAGTTTTAAAAATATATTTTCAATCTATAATATTATATATATATATATATGTATCAATTTTTAAAATATATATAAATATATCATATATTTTAATAAAATTAATAAATATATATAATTATATATGTAATTTTAGTTTACTGGTTTAACAATTATTTAAAGTAAATTCAATGCTAACCAAATTAAGAAACCCAATTAGCCATGTAAAGACTCACATTTAACCAACTTATGTGTTATATACAATTAACCAATGTAGTAAAAGAAATAACCATAAATGTACACAAACATAACTATTAATCATACATGATATATGTTCTCAATGTCCAGTTGCGACAATTGTATATATATATATATATATATATATATATATATATATATATGTCTCATTTTACTCTATCAACCCATAGTAATAATCCTTATGTTCAATTGTAATAAAAATTAAATGTTTATCAATTTGAACAATTATTTAAAGTAACTTTGATATTAACCAATTGAGCAACTCATTTAACCACATACTAACTCACACTTAACCATATTTGGTGTTATTTGTAATTAACCAGATTAATAGCATACATAACCAACAACGTACACAGAATTAACCATGAATTCACACTCTCTCATTTATGTGATAATAATCCTTATGATAAATTGAAATAAAAGTTAAATGTTTATCATTTTGAACAGTTATTTAAAGTAACTTTGATATTAACCAATTGAGTAGCCCATTTAACCACATACTAACTCACACTTAACCACATTTGGTGTTACTTGTAATTAACCAAATTGATAGCATACATAACCACCAAAGTACATAGAATTCAGAGTCCCTCACTTATGTAGTAATACTTATGATCAATTGAAATAAAAAGTTAAATGTTTGTCATTTTGAACAATTATTTAAAGTAACTTTGATATTAACCAATTGAGCAACTCATTCAACCATATACCAACTCACACGTAACCACCTATTGTGATACTTGCAATTAACCAGTTAGATCGAATAAATAACCATCAATGTACACTTAACCTTAAATTATTCTCCATCACTTATCTATGTTCAATTGTAACAAATGTTAAATGTTTGTCAATTTGAACAATTATTTGAAGTAATTTCGATATTAACCAATTGAGCAACTCATTTAACCATATACTAACTAACACTTAACCACTTTTTGTGTTACTTATAATTAACCAGTTTGATAGCATAGATAACCACCAATATACACAAAATTAATCATAAAATCATAGCCCCTCACTTATGTAATAATCTTGATATCCAATTGAAAATTCTAAGTAGATGAAAATAACATAATTATAAATTTCATAACTCTAATAAAAATTACGAATAGAAATAATGAGAGAAGATTTTTAGGAGTGTTGCTAATTTCTTAAACAAATATAAGTGTTGTTGTCAGTACAAAGCAGTGTTAGGTTTTCTCATAAATTTTTAAATTAATTATAAAAATTAAATAAATAAGTGTGTTGTTATAAATACAAAATAGTGTTGATATTTAGTAAAATAATAGCAATAGTAACACAAAGACCTAATCATTCCAAATTCATCACTACCGTTATCCTTTTTGTGCAAAAAAAAAGTAAAAACATAATTTTCTATTTATCTATTCTATTTGAAGATATTTTTTATTTTTATTTATTTGTTACATTTAAATGTTCAAGAGTATTAATTACACTTTTATATTTTTACTCTTAATACGAGAGATAATAAGTGAAAATATAAATTAATAAAATAGAGAGATAAATGGTACTCCCTCTGGTTCTTTTCATAAGACACACTTAACTGAATTACATATACCAATAAAAGTGGGTAAAATTAGTTAATTTTATTGGAGTTTTAAAAGATAGTTTAATTTTTTTAGTTTTACCTTTATTTAATATTATTAATTATGTCTCCTATACCATTTAATAGTTGGAAAGACATTAAAGTTAACAAGGGTAACCGATCGAGGAAAATATATAGTAATAAATGATGCCTTAAAATTGTAAAGTGTCTTATAAAAAGAATCACAAAAACTTGTAAGAAATGCCTTATAAAAAGGATAGGAGAGAGTGTATTAAAAAACACAATAAATTTAATGTAAACCAACAAATTTATTGTATTTCTTAATCTATATTTTATGTAATAAGATGGATAAATAAAAATGAATGTAGTAATAAAATGAAAAATAAATAAAAGAATGTAAAAAAGAGTAAAAAAATAAAATAAAAAAGAAAAAAAAAAGTGAAACAAAAACTAGTGTACAATTAATGTACAAAATTTGATGTACGCATATCATTATTCTAAATGAACCATTATCATTTCAGTCCTCTCCTAAATTATTCTTATTTTTAATACATTATATGGTACTTTTTATATCAAGTGTTTCGTATTTTATTATTATTTTGATGTATATTTTATTTCTCTTAAATGCTATTATTTAACTCTAGTTAATCACATATTCCATTTGTAAGTAATATTATTGATTTTGTTAATTTTTTTCATGGTTAAGATTAACACAAATAAAATTTTTATTTTACTAGTTTGTTAAAAAAACATTAAAAAGAATATATATATATATATATATATATATAAAAGACATATCAAGTGAAAAAGTTCTTTTTTTTATGAGAGTAAAAGGAGTGTATTCGTAGCATGAATGGTTAATATTAAAATATAAAATGACATTACTTTTTTAAATGATCATGTGACCATTACAAATCTTTCAATTATGATAATCCATGTATGGTTATATGACCATGATTTACCTCTACCACTCTCATATAAAAAAAATCTCTCAACCCCTTCAAGTAACTTGAAGAAAAAGCTTAAAGGGGTTGGGCATAGGTTGTCTCAGACACCTATATGCCAACTTCAAGAAAAAGTTTAGAGGAGGAACCTTGCCGAGAGATATGATGATGGGTGCTGCAAAGTCTACATACATATAAGGTTAGGAGGAGAAGATGAATCAGACTAGACAACTTGAGTGCATATGATTTAGCTGAAAGCAAATCCAACCAAAATCATGGTGTAAGCATGCATTCAGTTTTTATCATAGATGTGATGTCTGATGAATAATTTGTCTGAATCATTTAATAGCACAATCTTGTTGGCTAGGGATAAACCAATAATATCAATGTTTGAGTGGATTATAACGTATGTCATGGGGAGGTTTGCTGCATTGAAAGAAAAACTAGATAAATATGAGGGGGATGTCATGCCAAAGCCTAGGAAAAGACTTGATAAGGAAATTGAGTATAGTGGGAATTGGTTGGCTTCATGGGCAGGTGACCTAAGGTTTAAAGTAATGCACACAATGGGGAGAGATAGATTTGTTGTAAATTTAATGACACGTTCATGTACATGCAATTTCTGGGAACTAGTGGGGATCCCTTATAGGCATGTTGTTGTAGTCATCACCTACAAGGGAGAAGATCTAGAAAATTATGTCCATAGGTTTTACAAGAGGACAACTTATGAGATGACTTATGGTCAAGTGATTGCACCAATTAATGGAGAACAATTATGGCCCAAAACTGGAGGTGAAGTGATTCTACCACCTGCATACAAGTCTGACCCTAGGAGGCCCAAGAAACTAAGAAGGAGGGAACCGGATGAATGTTGTAATCCAACTAAACTGAGTAGACACTACCCAACAACCAGGTGAAGTAGATGCCAACAATTGGGGCATAATAACAAAAGTTGTACACAACCACCAACACATGGTAATAAAAGTCAGGAAGCTGGAACTCAACAATCACAACATAACACACAATCAGCTGCAAATGGTTCACAACAGGTAACATAATTGGAAATAATTACAGGTTTGTCATTCAATATAGGTTGAAAATAATTAACACATGTGCTAATTTTCAAGATACAAGCACACAAAATCAACCACTTGTTCAACAGTCCCAACAAAGATCACAAGTAACAACATATGTTATGCAACAAATATCACAACAGTTTCTAATATAAGCATATAACTGTAACAGTATAAGGGTAAGTCAAAACAAGTCCCACCTGGCCAACAGTCCAAACAAACCCAACAGACCCAGCAAAATAAGAACAATGTAAGTATAATGATCTAATTGGGTATGAAGTCCTTGCAGAATTTATAGGCTAAAAAAGGACTAATGAAAATTCTTTACAGGACAAAGGGAAAGGGAAGTAACCAATGGGTTCACAACAGTCACAGAATTCCCAAGCAAGAGTTACAAGATCTTCACAGATGTCCCAAAAATCTAAGGATACCACTAGCAAAGCCCATGAAACATCAAGTAAAAAAGTGAATAACAACAAGGTAATCATCACTCTTTTGTAACAACTTAGGACCATTATGATTTTTTCTAACATGTACAATTATATTTATGCAGAGAAAATTGGTTAACACTCACAAGAAAGGGGTTGCAGATTCTGAAATTGCAGGGAGTAGTAAGAGTCAACCTACAACCAAAAGAGTATTTTCCAACCCTTATACACTTAAACCTGTACTATGTAAATTGGTTATATAATTGTGATTAATTAGGTAAAAAATGCAGGGAAGGAAGAAATCTAACAACATAGGACCATCTATTCCTGAATTTGCAAGAAACATGACTGTTTCTCAATTGGTTGCACAAATGAGCAGAGTTTGGGTAAGTGAGTTGGTGATTATGAATCTGATTTTTTCAAGAATAGAATCTGATAAGGTTTCCTTTTTTCAGGAACAACACAGAAGCAATCTGAGAGCAGCTAATTCAGCCTAAGGAACATCATCATCAGCAGCTACAGATCCCAAATATCACCCCAAGTTGCAGCAAGCTTAAACTTGCACCCACCATTTGTGCATCCATCTGCATCAATGCAAAGTGGAGCAGAACAAGACCAAAATATTGAGGGAGGAGATGCAATGGATGATGTTGGAGGGAGTTGTGACACCCTTCTACCCCATACTATTATATGTTTCGTAAATAGAAGTTTAGAAAATGTAAAGTCCCTCGGTGGGTAAAAAGGTACACAAACACTCTTAATAAATCTCATAGTTCGAAAACGACTTTATTAAATGAACTCAAACTCCAAATATAATTTAATTATAAACAGCGGAAATCTCCATAGGAATAAAAACAATTAATAATCTACCGCCATACAAGACATCCAGAAGTTCATAAAAATACTCCTAATCTAGGAACATGGTAAAACCCCCAAGCACACCCGGATGTCACATCTACCAGAGCATACCCTTTTATTCATAATTGACACCAGTTGTGTCCTCATCAACACCTGTAAAATATATCCACAGAATACGGTGAGGAAAAGGAATACTACCTATACATACACATAGAGAATACCCATCATCACCCACAACATCATTACATCATGCCATCAATACATTAAATCACCAATAAATGACATTCATCTAAACTCAACATATATTTAATCATCTATATCAACATATACATGCCATACCATCATTCCTATTCATAACACATAAATATATCCTTTAACATTCATCAAGCTCATCATCATCATAACCTCATTCATATATCATCATATAGTTCTCATACCATCATTCACCCAATTAATCATATATTCTATTCTCACACATAATACTCATCATCATCAATATTCATAACATTATTTAATAACACCATTTCATCATCATATATCACACACCAATACTCCTCTCATCATCTACCCAAAGATCATGACTTGGAACTCCACACAATGGGCGCACCTCGTCAATCACTCTAGTTAGTACCAAGATAGTCTACCGGTGTTACCAAACACTATCCGATAGGTTGTAACCCCTCTATGGGTCCTCACAATGACATTCGACCCTAGGTTGTACCCCCTCTATGGGCCTGTACAATCACTCCTAGGTTGCACCCCCTCTATGGGCCCGTGCATCGAACGCCCCATCTTGATCCCCTGAGTTGTACCCCCTCTATGGGCCCGTACAACTCAGTTCACCTCCCGAATTGTACCCCCTCTATGGGCCCGCACAATTCAGGTCTCATCACATATGCTCAAGGCATCTCTCCTAAGTTGTACCCCCTTTATGGGCCCGCACAACTTAGATAACATCATCATCAAAAGGTGATATACACCATCATCATAAATCATCATTATCATGCATTAACATGCTCATCATCAAACATCATCATTATAAAGTGATATACACTCATCATCATCATCATACATCAATATGCTCATCATTAAACATCATCATAATAAAGTGATATACACCGACATCATTATCATCATACATCAATATGTTCATCATTAAACATCATCATAATAAGGTGATATACACCGACATCATTATCATCATCATACTCATCATCAATTATCATCATAATACATCATCACACTCATCATCAAATATCATCATTATTCATCATAAGCATCGCAATCCTCATCAACATCATTAATCATCAACATAATACTCATTATAACGTACTCTCAAACAACATCAATCATCATCAAACAGTTAGGATCTCAAAATCCACTCTGGTAATCGATTACCAACCTCTAGTAATCGATTACCCGCAACAAGGTCTGCTGGTAATCGATTACAGCACCCCTGTAATCGATTACCCGCAAACAAACTCTCTGGTAATCGATTACAACACCCCTGTAATCGATTACCAGCAAGCAAACAGTGCTTCTGGGTTGCCCAGAACACTCTGGTAATCGATTACCACATCTGGTAATCGATTACCTGCGACACAGGTCGCAGAATTCACAATTTCAAACCTCTCTAAACTCATCCAATCAATCCCTAATCAATCTTTTACGTCTAAACATCATACATAATCATTATTAGCATCCAATACTCCGTAAATCAACAATCAATTACAGATTATACCATCAATTCATCAAGACCCTCAATTTCTCAATCCCTAATCACCCCTTTTCCATTATTCTCAATATCATCTTTAATCTCATCCAATACTCATCAATTTACATACAATCAATCATCAACCAACATATTATATCTTCATTTTAAGTTATAAATTCATCAATTCAAAATTATACTCTTAGATTACTACCCAAGTACCCCCTATATGCATATACAGGCAATACACTCTCCCCCACCGTACCTTAAGTGAAGCATTGATCACATCAAGGAAGTCCTTTCTTGGATTCTTGGCGTTCACTCCACAACCGCTCTCTCTTGAGACTCCGTTTCTCCCCTCCTTTGTGTTTCGCTTATTGACGAATGACACGAATAAGGATTAGGGTGCTCTGTTACCCCTCCTTACTGAAAATAACTAATTGGGCTTGGGCCCGCTCTCACCCCCTTATTCTATTTTCCATTAAATTTACCTTTACGAAACAAAACTAATAATAATAACACTCCTATTATTTATTTCCCATCAAATTAATTATTTTCTTAATTAATCTATTTAATTTAATTAATATTTATCCTAATAAAATTTAGGATGTTACAGGAGTGGTTCGGGTAGTGTACCAACTAAGGACAAAGATGGAAAAGCAATCTGAAGACAATGACTTTTTTTGCACATGGTCCCACTTTTTTATGTATAGCCAGCAATAGACCAACCATGTGCATTTTGGGGTTTAGGTGATGTCTTGTCTTGTTAAGAAGATTCTGAACTTATTTGCTTTTGAGAACAATGTTTAGTTTACAAGTTTCATAGTGTGTACATGTTTTGAACAACAATGTGACATGTCCTGTACTTTTGGAATCTTGAACAACAATACCAATGTCTCAGTTTATTATTAATGCAAATTGGACCACATGGTCACATTTATACTCTCAAAATGTGTCCCATTAACTACTATTTATTGCTATATGTATTCCACCTTTATAACACAACAAAAGTAACATAAATAATAGCATAAATTCAGGAACAAGATTCAAACAAAATCAACATTTTCCATTCATAAAACCAGGCAAATTACATTTCTGAAACCATACCATTAACCAATATCCTCTACTCAATATCTACATATAATTTCATATCCCACTTCTTTCTTCTACCTCCATTTCAAGTCACTCACTAAACCCTACAATTACAATTCATTGCTCAACAAATGCACGCTTCAAAAGTAACAACCCAAGACAATATAATAAGACAATTCTTCATCCTCACATATGTCCTTTCTGCAACAAGCTTAGCCCTCAACTTTGCATTCTTCATTTTCATTTCTTCCATTGCATTGTCTATTCGGGTAAAATTTCCCTCTGACAGCTCCTCATGATTAGCCCACTAGAAATAGTTGCAAGTCATTTGAGTCTACAAATCAACCAAAACAGAGTAAGACAACACGCCCATATCACCACAAATGCTTAAAATGTAATCATAATTACATTTCACAATGCACATCTCCAGAAAAGTTGTCCTGGGTTCTTTGCACTCTTGGAGGTCAGCAAAAGGAGCTTCTCCCCGCATTTGCATTGCCTCGCACGCGAATTCGAAGATGAAGAAACCGAGTTGCATCTACTGTGCTTCTCTGTAAATGAAGTCCCTCCCTTAATCACCATACCCAATCGCAAATGTGGACCAAACTTCCAGTAACTTAGGAGAAGAATTTGAGAGAACAGAGAAGAAAGATTCGGGGATGAAGAGGAAGAACACTATGAAACCCTAAAAAATAAGAGGGGTTTGAATTTTACCCATAATAATTCAATTTTAGATTTATTTTTATCCTAATTTAAAAAATAAAATAATTTGAGTCAGTTTACATGTCATTGAGTGGGCCCCCTTAAGTATAGGGTGATGTGGAAGAACATCTGCCAGGTAAGCACCTTAGCAAAATATTTTAACGGCAGGGACATCTGTTATAGGGTTTGAAAAGTTGAGGGATATAAAACTAAAGATTTAAAGTTCGAGGACTAAGACCCAAGTTGACCAAAAGTTCAGGGACTGAAAACATATTTTTCCCAAAATAAAATATAGACATAATTCTCTTTTATACACTAATATATAAATATACCAATTGATAGTTGATTTAAGGGTACATTCTTAATTTCCTTTTAAAAAAATCTCGAGCTTGAGTTAAAATACTAACATATAAATATCTATTATTTCTAAATAATTTAATCAATATATTTGAATTTTAGGACAAATTATAATAATAAAATATATAAATATTCATATTTGTCAATCTAAGTGATAAAAATTCAATTTTTAAAATAAGATCTAATATTGTAAAAGAAATTATAAGCACCGAGAAAGTCCGATCTATATAAAATATTTTCTGACTTGACTTAAATTAAGTAGTAAATTATCAATTTGATTATCTAAACATTAGAGTGCTATCACTCTTTAAATATTTTGTCACCAAATTAGTTTTTTTAAAAAATATAAAATCCTCACCAATTTTGTTCGTGTAAAGGATTAAAGCCATAAATAACTAATATAATGATATATATAAAATTCGGTGCATGACAATTCTATATTATTTTGTAGACGAATTTGATTTCAAAAATAAATAACTAATATAATGATATTTTAATATTTAAAGACTAATTTGATCACATAATAAGCTCTTATGGAACTAATATAATAACATCCTATTTTCTAAAGAGTCAAGATGATGATTAACTGTAAATTAATTAAAATTTAAAATCACTTTCGAATATACAAATATCATATCACATTTATTTTGTTGAACAAGTACATTCTTTATGGGAGGCAATGCACGAGACAATCCAATTCGAGTTGGGAACATTTATATCATGATGGGTAGGGGTGGGAACAGGCCAGACTGCTCGTCAGGGGCCTACTACCCGGCCTACATCAGGCCCAGGCCAATTTATTAAACTGAGCATGTCAAGACTTTTTCAAAAGCCTATATAGTAAAACAGACCAGGCTTCAGGCCATCGAAAAAGCCTTTTGAGTCTATCAGGCCGGTCTATTTAACTAAATATAAATAAAATACTAATATTTTTTATATTGCTATTATTATTATAAAGATTTTTTATTACTTTTCATTTTAATTATATACTTATTAGCTTGTATAAACATTTAAGTATGTTAAAAATTTGAGCCAATAAGTCTATTCATATATATATGCTTATGATATATTGAAGTACCTTACTATAAACAGGCTTTTAAACAGGCTTTTCAGGCCTTGTCAGGCTTTAAATAGGCCAGACTAAGACCATAAAATAAAGCATATGTCAGGTAACAGGCTAGGTTCAGGCCATGAGTTTAAGGTGCAGGCCAGGCTCAGACCTTGCAAAGCCTAGCTCGACTCGGCCTATTCCCATCTCTAATGATGTGGCCAAGCGAATTTTTTTTTCATTTACAACTCGAATCTAAGACCTTACTTAAGAAAAAATAAACATGTATCACTTCAACCAAATACGTATAAATAGGTGAAGGTTAAACTTGTGTACCGGTACACAAGTTTGGGTGATCTGTTGTAGCAGGTTTCCACGAATTTTTATATTTTGTAAATAAGTCCTTTAACTATTATAATTATAAAATAGACTATTTTTTTGTATTATAAATTTTTATATTTTAATTAACATTTAACGGGTCCTATTATACACTGATTTATTTAATTTGATGTCACTTTTTTAATCTCCTTAAAATGAATTTTTACAAAATTTTTCATACTTTTTTAATTGATTTTTCATATGAAAAAGTTTATAATAATTACAATTTAAGAACAAAAATCACCAAATCACTATAAAAAAAGCCAATCTTTCATTTGGGATATCCTAAAGTGGGTGAGGCACCATGTACCCAATTTTGGTGATTTTTCAACTTATAATGTATTTATTGTGAATTATTTGGTGAAAAAATAGAGAAAATCACAAAATATAGTTGTTAGTTCCCAAAAATTCCAGAAAAATCATTTCACGGTCCATTTGGGATGGTGGTCAAGTGTTAATAATTCCTTGGCCAATGGAGGTCATTTGGGGAGAACTCTTGAGGAGGAAAAATGTCCTGTGTCCGTCAAATGTTCGGTGCCAAAATACCATTCACACAACACCATATCCCCAAAATTACTTAGGAAGGATGTGGAGGGTCACGCTAGGTGTCTCAAAACCAATTTTGGTGATTTTTAGAATAAAAATGGATTTACTATGAATTATTTGGTTAAAATAGATAAAAAATAACTAAAATAGCTAGAATTTTTTTTTAAATTCCAGAAAAATCACTTCACACTCCTTTTATAGTGGTACACATATGGCTGGAAGGGCTGGGCCTAACGGGGTGGACTAGGTATCAAGATTTTCCAAGCACGTGGTTTGCATTAAGGTTCGAGCTAACTATATGAAACCCTAACTTATGATTTTACGCATAGGTGTGCCTTGAACGTCCCTGTGTTGACTTTGTTTGATTTGAGTCTGTAATAGTGTAAAGGGGTGTGTGAGGCACCCTGTACCCAATTTTGGTGATTTTTCAACTTATAATGTATTTATTGTGAATTATTTGGTTAAAAAATAGAGAAAAATCACAAAATATAGCTGCTAGTTCCCAAAAATTCCAGAAAATTCATTTCACAGTCCATTTGGGATGGTGGTCAAGTGTTAATAATTCCTTGACCAATGGAGGTCATTTGGGGACAACTCTTGAGGAGGAAAAATGTCGTGTGTCCATCAAATGTTCGGTGCCAAAATACCATTCACACAACACCATATCCACAAAATTACTTGAGAAGGACGTGGAGGGTCACGCTAGGTGTCTCAAAACCAATTTTGGTGATTTTTGGAATAAAAATGGATTTACTGTGAATTATTTGGTTAAAATAGATAAAAAATAACTAAAAATAGCTAGAATTTTTTTAAAATTCCAGAAAAATCAGTTCACACTCCTTTTATAGTGGTACACATATGGCTGGAAGGGTTGGGCCTAACGGGGTGAACTAGGTATCAAGATTTTTCAAGCATGTGGTTTGCGTTAAGCTTCAAGTTAACTGTATGAAACACTAACTCATGATTCCGCGCATGGGTGTGCCTTGAACGTCCTTGTGTTGAATTTTTATATTTGAGTCCACAATAGTGTAAGGGGGTGTGTGAGGCACCGTGTACCCGATTTTGATGATTTTTCAACTTATAATGTATTTATTGTGAATTATTTGGTGAAAAAATAGAGAAAAATCACAAAGCTGCTAGTTCCCAAAAATTCTAGAAAAATCATTTCACGGTCTATTCGGGATGGTGGTCAAGTGTTAATAATGTCTTGACCAATGGAGGTCATTTGGTGATTAGATGGTTGTAGTATACAAACCCTAACCCTAAGTACACTTTCCATGGATAGTGGGAGGGGCTTGCATGGTTGACGAATGAATTTTGACGTGAAATTTTACATACATGACTTGGGTGTTACCTTGGCTCCCATGGTGAATTTTCGCGTTTTTTTTTATATTTGTGGTAATTACTATGAATTAATTACATTAAGAAGATAATTAAATTAAAAATATTGGGTAATGAGAAAAAATTCTGGAAAAATGTTGTTGGTGTCCCGTTGAGCATGTTAAAATATGTGGTGGAAGGTTGAGTTGAAACGAAGTGTTTGGTTAGTTGATCGTGGTGAGTAGATGGTTGTAGTATACAAACCCTAACCCTCAGTATATTTTCCATGGATAGTAGGGGGCTTGCATGGTTGACGAATGAATTTTGACGCGAAATTTTGCATGCATGTCTTGGGTGTTACCTTGGCTCCCGTGATAAATTTTCGTGTTTTTTTTTTATATTTGTGGTAATTACTATGAATGAATTACATTTAAAAGAAGATAATTAAATTAAAAATAGTGGGTAATGAGATAAAATTGTGGAAAAATCATTTTGGCTTTCCTTTGAGCATTGTGAAGTAGGTGGTGGAGGGATGAGGTGATATGAAGATAATTGAATTTTAATGATTTTTTGTAGAGGACATTATAGATGAAATTTGGTGATTTTTTTTGAAATATGACATAATTATGGTGAATTAAGTTTGAATAAATGCATGATAATTAAGGAAAAATAGTTAATACATATTCATTTCTTCAAAGCCCTGCAACCACAAATACAGTGAGAATTTATTTTATTTGGAAGAGATTGAAATAGAAAATAAAATAATTATTAAGATAGATAGAAAGAGTATAAATTAAATTCTGACAAAGATATCGTTGAATATTGTTCACCACCCAATTAATTATCGTGAAATAAAATCCCAGCAACCTAGATTTCCATCTCCGTAACAACTATAACCATTATAGGGATATATATGTAAAAGATTAAACTATTATTGAACGACTAAATATTAAATACTAAAAATAATGTTAAAAGCTCTATGGCCGGTTTAGTGCTACTCAATTACATTCTCAACGGGAGACAATCTTGTTCCTATTATTTTATTTTTTCTCTAAAAAAAGTCACATCATCCTTTTTTTTTTTACTTTCTTCTTATTTTTTATCAAATAATACTGTTAGAACCACAGGAAACACTAGAAGGGGGGTTGAATAGTGTTTTGAGCTTTTCGTGTCAATCTTGTAAATCTTTTATTTAAATCATGAAGATGAATAATGTTTAAAATGAATCTTAAGATCAGAGATAATTAAAACGTGCGGAAGATAAGAAAAATAAAGTTTCTTTTAAGTCTTAAGATTATTTTAAACAGATACTTCTCAAGATATCTTCTGAAGATTATTACATTGAATGTTTTTCAAAACTGTTTCTGAAATACTTCAGATGACTATAGGTTGTCTGAAGTCTGTTCCAGATTTCTGAACTGAGGTCTTTCCAGACTCACTTCAGATAATTGTTTCAGAAGTAATTCAAAAGACATTCTTTGTAATGCTTCAAGTGATATGAGAAACATCTCATGTTTTGTTCTTATGAAAGATTATTTTATTGAAATCGTTGTGTTAAGTTTGTTATGAAAATAACTTTTCAATCCCCAACATAAATATGAAAACTGTAAATAAAGAGATTAAGGGAAAGAGAACTTAGGCACAGAATTTATCCTGGTTCACCCACAAACCCGTGAGCTACATCCAGTCCCAGAGGCAAACCACCACTGGATTTTCCACTATCTGAATCCACAGATACAAGTATTATTCACAGCCTCTTCAGGCCAACACAAGTATTACTTTGTTTTCAACTGCCTCTCCAGGCAACTCAATGAGTATTATTTGCTTATCAACTGCCTCTCCCGGCAACTCAATGAGTATTCTTTGCTTATCAACTGCCTCTCCAGGCAACTCAATGAGTACAGTCTCTCCAGACACAACGAGTACAGTCTCTCCAGACATCACGAGTACTGTCTCTCCAGACATCACGAGTACAGTCCCTCCAGACAACACGCGTACAGTCTCTCCAGACAATACGAGTATTCCTTTGTTTTCAACTGCCTCTCCAGGCAACTTATGCGGTATTCTTTTTCAGTCTAGCCTCTCCAGGCTTTATGACTAAGTATTCTTTTGTTTTCAACTACCTCTCCAGGCAACACATGCAATATTCTTTTTCAGTCTAGCCTCTCCAGGCTTTGCAACTAAGTATTCTTTTTTCCACCAAGCCTCTCCAGGCTCTCAGACATATAATGTAACGTCCTAATTTCTAAATCCAAGAATAATGTCCGTTGGAAACACTATTCCCGAATTTCTGAAATTATTTCGCGCCATTTCCGATATCGGCACACACATATTAACAGATGCCTAAACAATCCAACGTTTGCTTAGACTATCACATAATTCATACATCACATTTTAAACATAAAATTCTAAACTGGAGCGTGGGACGACCGACAATCACAAGTGTGAGAGATCATGAACTCCTATCGGAAATCCGACAGAGTTTCCCGTGAAAACTGGGCATTTCCCAATTTGCAGAATCACCTGAAAACCAGCAAAAACCCAGTACAATTCATAATAACAGGAGTACTAATCTAGTCCAAAGGAGAAATAGGCCTCCGTGGCCAATCTAAAGGTTTCTACAACAATTACTAATTAATTAAGGACTACACTTAACCATATGGTGAAACCCCTATTTAATTGCATCATAAACTATTATTTACAATGGGTAATACTTTATAAATTATTATCTGGTCTCAAGAAGTGTAGGTCTACTCCAAAAAGCTCCTCTTCATTTCTGGACAAGGCTAGAATACCCTGCATAAACTAAAATATATCCCCGAAACGTGGGGTGAGACTACAGTCTCAGCGAGCAAAGCATGCAGCAAGCAGTGTAGGGAGACAGACATATGATGTGCAACATATCATTCAACATGTCATGCATAACTATTTCAATTACCACATTACAATTTCACTCAACTATACAAGATATTTAATGCAAGTATGAAAAATAGATATGCTATGCATGACCTGCACTACCCGGAAGACGGGGTCTTTTCACTATCTGGGGCTAGACCTGAGCTCAGACTACAAGGAACGTCTTCCTTGGGCATAACACCGCCAATTAACTGGGGGCCGAAACCCGTGTTTTAACTGGGGGCCGAAGTCCAATTAGCTGGGGACCGAAGTCCAATCTTGATTAATTAAGGTGAACTGGGGCCAAAGCCAAACTGGGGCCGAAGCCATTTTTACTGGGGCCGAAGCTAAATTCTGATTCTAAAGTTTTTCTGAAAAAGTTTAGCATGTAAACTAACATCATAAAGACTCATGCTCATATTCAAACTTGGGTACATGATAAAGAGATCTTATAGACAAACATATACACGTATATATTTAATATGATCATTACTCATAATTTCCACTATCACAATAGGCAAAGAAATCAACAAAGGAATAAACCCCCAATTCATAGAAAATCTAAAACCCTAATCTTGAAATCCCTAACCACTAGTTCTAATCAATTTTCAATACAAAATCAATCGGTAAAAATCAACAACAATCACAATCAATAGCAAGAAAGAGGTGAGAAAGGGGTGGGAGCATGTAGGAAAATCACCCAAGAATGAAAGTGAGGTGTGTGACTTTACTCACCTCAATTGAGTAACAATGGAGGAGGAGGATAATGGAGATCCAAGCTAGGAGATGATGGGGGAAGCCTCTACCCAAACCTTCTTCTTCTTCCTCTCACTTCCTCTCTCTCTTTCTTTTTTTTTTCCTAAACCTACCACTGCCGCTTGCAGCAAACCCAGGGGGCGCCGTGCGTGTGACCTCACGTTTAACATTTAAAGGGGGGAGGGAGTTAACAATTAAGAGGATGGGGGGTATTATAGCCTTGTCTAGGTTGAGACACACTTTTTTTTCTTTCTTTTATTTGATATACTTATTTATATATATGTATATATATATATATTATAAAATTATGTTAGACTCTATAAAAAAAATATTTAGATACCTTTTTTTATATTATCTTATAGTCATTATTAAACTTATTTCCTAAAATATTATTATTATAATTATTATTATCATCTATAATTCATGAAATTGTACTTTTCTTATTTATATAATTCTTATTCATTTACACTCAAATTCAAATCTTATAATTAAACATTATTCTCAAACTGATATTACTTTCCTATCTCTAATTCTTGTGATGTCATTCTTCCTATTTTAAAATCTGATCTTAAAAGCATATCTCTTTCTTTATGTTGTCCCTATCGATCTTGATATGATTATATTAATATAATATTTAGTATATTTATAACAATTAAGGCTAATTGTAATCTTAATAATATGATTTATCTTCCAATAATTTTATTATTATACCCTTTTTTTACTCTGATTTAATTATTATACTCAATACAATCAAATTTGATTAAAATCTTAATAATCTGACATCTCTCCTAATATTTAGAATATTATATTATTATATAATAATTACGGTTATATTAATATTTACTATTACTATTATAAAACTTCTATTTTTATAACCAACATTATCGAAATACAGTTATAAGTATTATTTATTTATCTATTTTATTAAAATTCTAGATTTCTAAATTTTTGGGATGTTACACATAAAGTGTTTACAATTTGAACTAAGTTTAAGTTTCCACGAAACATAAACTTAATTTCTTCCTGTACTAGAGGTTAACTGAGTACTACTCAGGATACAAAGGTTGAATTCTAAGTACAAGGTTAAGACAGTGATACAAGTGTATAAATTAGGTACAATCCTGTCTCTGATGTGAGGAATGACATCCTCTGAGAATTGGCTAGATAGATACTGGATTTGAGCTTCAGCCTTGTTCTCCAACCATTGGTTTCCATGGGCTACATTCTCACCCATATCATTGGAATAACCAAGGTATACTTGCGGCTTCAAACCATTATTGGTTCATTTGAGATTAAGCACAGCCTGGTTGGTTGTTCTTCCGAACAATCTTTGACTAACTGACCAATAGGTCAGCAGTATGGTTGATTCTCTTTCAACTTTCTCAACTTGGTTAATTCAAGTAAGCATGGTAAACAACCAATAAGGTTTTTCTGATACATCTTGATCAACTGATTGAACCAAGTGAATGAGTTCAACATCTTCAAATTCTTCCTTGAGGCTATTTATATGTTCTGTTGGAATATAGCCGTTTGAAGATGATTCATAATACCGTTGAGATGTTTGATGATGTGGCTCATATAGCCGTTGTGTAGTAATGTCTCAAACGGTTGCTTCTCCTTAAGCAAATAAGTTGTTCAGACGGTCCTGTTCTGACACTTCTGTAGATGAGCTCTTTATGAGAGATTTTCTTGATATTGTTTTGCATGTTCTCTCTCTTGATTTCCTTTTGCTTTTCTCCAGTTGCCTTTTGATTTCTTCTGCGTTCCTCAGCTGACTTCTGATTTCCTCTGCTTTTCTTAGGAGTGTATATGAGGAGATATCCGTTGGATTTGTCCTTTTGCTTATTTTGTATACGCTCCTTTTCTGTTTGCATCCTGACACCATTTCTTCTTTCTTCTTTGAGTGAGGTGTCTTGTCGAATAGCTGTTGTTGCAGTTTTTTCTTTGAATAAAGGCATATGATATTATAGTCGTTGAATCATATAGTCTTAGCTTCTGTATTGATTTCCTCAATGTTGAAATCTGTTCCATGCACTTAGAGAGCTTATATGTTCAGACAATTAATTTCTTCACATATACTCAAATGATTGCTTTTATCTCATCAGCTTCAACATGTGCTCATCTTATATAATTCAGGCTTTTCTCAATTCTTTAGCTTGAATATTATATCATATTAATTCCAGCTTTTCTTCTACTTCAGCTGATTGCTATTATGTTCTTCTTTGCATTTCCTTTTTCTGAGATATAGATGAATAAAGATGTTGAATCAATTGTATTTTATTCAAACATTTTTCTGGTTGCTTTTTTCTCAGTCTTCTGATCACCTCTGTATGGCAGCAGTCGCAGGTGCAGGTCTGCGCACGCAGATCCCTTATGTTGCAGGTGCAGCATGCGTTGCCGAAAGTCTTTACCGAGTTTCCTTATTTGTGAAAGACTTTGGTCGAGGTATAAAAGTATGTTTAGCTTTTATACTGAAATGCCTTTTGTTGCAGGTGCAGCAGTCATAAGAGAAAGTCATTGCAGAGTTTCCTCATTTGTGCAAGACTTTGATCGAGGCATAAAAGCATGTTTAGCTTTTATACTGAAATAAGTGTAGTCTCTTTGGTAGAGTGTGCTTATACTTTAGCAACGTCTTCAAGACTTTGATCGAGGCATACCCCTGTTCATGCATATCATAGCCACCATTGCCTTCCTTTTTTTTTTCCTGGAGACCTCATTCCCCCTTATCCACCGTTCAACCTCCACCGGAGAGTCACCACCGCGCCCTCGCGTTCCTCCAATCACCATAGTAGTGTCTCTGTGAGCCAACCGCCGTCGTTCCTCAGTCGCACATCCATCGTCAGTTCCGCTGTGCGTGGAAGTCGCAGCCCTATGCCGCACCACCGCGTCTCCGCCGTCTTCGGTGCAGCCGCCGTCGTACAGAACGTGAGCTCCGCTACCAGCGAGTTCGCGTCTTCGTCCCGATCGCGACCACCGCCGTCGCTCCACCTCCGTTAAGGTGCATCAGTCCACCGCGCGCCACCGCCGATGTTCGCAGCCGCACCGGACCACCAGACACGACCGGTGCCACCTTCTTCTTCCCCTGGCCGCCGTCCCTCTCTTCTTCCCTCTCTCTCTCTTCCCCTTCTTCCTCTCTCTGCTGCCTCCCTCTTCCTTCTTTCCTTTCTTTCCCTTTTTCTATTAGGTTACTGATAGTGTGTGTATGTTAGAGGAAGGGGCGTGAGGGTTTCAAATGAAACCTGATCCCTTCCTCCCCTTTTTCTTTCCTTTTTTTTTAAATAATAAAATAAAATAAAAAATATAATAAAAATAAATAAAATAAATTTTACTCAATTTTAAATTTACTCTTAATTTGTTTCTTTGTTTTGAGTATATGTTTTAAGCTTTTGAATATTATGTGTTTGATTGTTTGTTGTAAATGCTAACATTGTCTTGTACATATTTGTCAATTTTATATCCCTTTGTGAATAAATAATGTTTCAAATGCTTTAATAAATTTCAGAGTATTTTATTTTAATCAATGCAATGACTAAATGGGTTAATTGAGCAGTGGATACTGACTTTAACTTTATTTAGATCATAAGGGTTTATTGAGCAAACCAAGTGTTTGACTTGAACCCCGTGCAAAAATAGGTTATAATAAAATATTTCTTTCCAAAATTAAAAATTTCTTTTTAAAATAAAATATTTCTTTTCAAATAAAAAATTCTTTTCAAAATATAAAAAAAACAAAATTTATTTTCAAAATAAAATATTCATTTTCAAAATTAAAACAAAAAAAAAATCATTTTCAAATCTTAAAATTTCTTTTCAAATTATAAAAAAATAAAAAATATATGAAAATAAAATTTCGCAACGACTAATAATATTAATTGAGCAGTGGATGCTGACTTTAATATTATTAAGATCGTAAGGGTTTATTAAGCAAACCAAGTGTTTGATTTGAACCCCATGCAAACAAATTTTTTTTTCCAAAATTAATCATTTCAAAAATAACAAAAACGAGCCAAAAAATATTTTGCAATTTTTTTTTCAAGTAAAAATCAATCTTTCAAAAACCAAAAAATCAAATCCAAATCAATCAAACTTTTTTTAGAACTACGTGACTTTGATTTCCCCATTGCAGCGTAGGAGCGGGAACCGGCCCCATCAAGCCCAAATAAATATTTTTCTAAATTTTCCCATAAAAAATAATAATATAAATAAATTTGTAAATAAAAACAAAAAGATTTTTTTAAAGAGGTAAAATAAATATTTTTCAAAAGTTAACAAATTTGCACAATTAATTAGAGGTAACCATCTTAGGACGGATGTCGTAGGGTGCTAATACCTTCCTTACACATAACCGACTTCCGAATCCAAATCTGGTTTAAAAGGCCATTTTTTTTTCTAAAAGGGTTTTTTCTGATATTTTCCCTCAAAAATAAATATTGGTGGCGACTCCATTGAGAACGATTTTTCACCGTCCCGTCGCGACCCCGGTTCCGACAGATGGCGACTCCACTGGGGATCATTTGAGAGTCAAGCCTAACATGATTAATTGTGCAAAATTGTTAACTTTTGTATTTATTTTCCCCCTTTTGTTTTTGTTTATTTATTTTGCTTTTTTTATTGTAAATATTCTTATCCATGTATTGTAAATATTTTCTTCTCCTCTCTTGTACATTATCTTGTATGTCTGTAATATATTCTGCTTCAACCTTAGGGTAGAAGACCTTGCTATCTGTATATATGTGTGTTGCTTGCTTTGTTTTGCAGATGGGGTAGTGGTTAGGACTACAGGTTGGTATGTCCCCCGCACACACCTCACATTCACTTACCTCACACACATTTTGGGGCTCTATACCCGAGCCTGTGCGAGCCTAGGAGGTACCTCAACGACTGCTATTAAGGGGCTTGATGCTCACTTGGTGGTTGTTGAGTTACCACTCAGATTGTTACCAGTATTGTGCATCAATCATATTGAGAGGGGTAAAATCCCTACTTATCATTTGATTCATAAACTGGGTCCTTATCCTTGTTGATAAGGGCAATTTGGGGACTATAATACCTTTGGAGTTTAGATCTGTCCATAGAAACTATGCATTGTAAATAACCTCAGTGACCACCAAAGTTAGAGTCATAACCTTAGGGGTATGTTGCCATAGGGTCTTACCTAATTTAGGACACATGGGGAGCATGCTCTTTCCTCTCCTTTCACTCTTCATTGTGCACACTTGTTGTAACATTTATCAGTAGGACATAACTTTGCATTCACATAAAACATTTTTTCAAAAAAATAAAAATGAGTGGATAATATTTTTTTCCCTTAAAAAAATTAATTAAAAAAATAAATAAGAGACATTTTCCTCTCCACAATGCTTTCATGCATATCATGGTTATCCTTAGTTAGGCATGTCATCATTTAAAAAAAAAAAAAACTCACGCATAGGGGGTTATTTCTTCCATTCTCTTTCACTCTCCATTGTCATGTTCAGTGTAACATTTAACAATAAGGCACATCCATGTATGAAATCCTTATTTTTTTCTAAACCCAAAAAAAAAAAGAAGCATATCTTAATTGGCATTGTCATGCATCTCATACATTTTTCATGTATAATAGCTCATACATTCATAAAACATGCATTTTAACCTGTCATGGTTCATAATAAAAAGTAAGATTCATTCATCCATTAACATAACATTTCTTTTTAGAAAAAAATAAAAGAAAATAAATTGATGATGGAAATTTCTCTTTTATCAAAAAAAAAAAGAAGAAAAGCAAAAAAAAAAAATTCATTAACATTATCATGCATCCTATACATCTTTCATCCACATGATAACTATCTTCAGTCATATCATTATTGTGTTAACTCATATCGCACAAAAAGAAATCAATTCTCTTTTGAAATTGTCATGCACACCATGCATTTTTTGGACACATCATAATCATCCTTGGTTAGCTATGCCATTATTTAGTTTTCTCATGTCTAAAAATAAAAACAAAAAAGAAAATTCATGCATGTTCATATGACCATGGTTACATTTATCCATAATTTTACCAAAAGTCAGATTTCATTTTTTAGAAAATAACTAAATTGATGATGAAAATCTTTCTTTTTCCAAAAAAATGAAAGTAAAAAAAAAAAAGTTCTCCACTAGCATCTCATACACAATTATCTTCAGTTATACCATATCACACAATAAAAAAGCAAAAGAAAATCAATTCTTTTTTTTTTTTTAAATAGAGAGAGTCAGGCACTCCATGCATCTTTCATGTATATAATAATCATCCTTAGTTTGTCATGTTCTCTCATATCTCATAAAAAGAAAGAAAAAAAATCATATTTTCACATGATAATGGTTATTGACCATAATAATCATTAAAAAAAGTGTTGCATATGTATAAATTTTAAAGGCGTAGTAGGTTGCACTCCTCTTGCATGATAACATGTTCATCCTAATAATATGTTTTGCTTCTATCCAAAAAGAAAAAAAAATCCAGCAAGTGATTGTTTCCTCATCACCCTTACCAGACTTGTGCCAAGCAAGGATCATGGATGAACATTGAACACAATCAAGAGAAGTTGAGAGGCGACTTCAACAAGAGGGGCAGATGACAAGCTTTTGGGGATTATTGCAAAAGGGAGAGAATCTCTCAAGGGTAAAAGAGACCATCATACCTGCTCTTCCACCAGGCTCTAAATGCATCCAGTTTCACATTTCTCAAGGGACAATGGTTGCATTAGCAATGCATCCAACCCAACCCAACCCAACCACCCATCACCAGTCTTCAAAGAACCCAACATCCACCACATAACCTTCCACTCAGCTATACATCCAACATCCACTCAGCTATACATCACAGCAGTCCACAAGCCCACAAGATGACCCACCAGTTTTAACTTCCAAACCTAAAGCCCAACCCAGCCCAACCACCAGAGTCCACATACCATCATTTCCTATCTTCCTACCATGTCAATTCCACCCAACCATGCACCTATTCTTAACATCAACCCACCAAGAGACCGATGCATCAGTGATGACTCTAACATCCAAGCCACAAAGTACCCCTCAACCATGCCACTTCCCCCTAAATGACAAGAATGAGCCCTAATCCTCACAGACATGGATGACAAAAATCTCCAGTATCCCATGGGTTCTGATGCTGTGAAGAAATGCCATGATTAAGAAAAATAGAGAAGAAAAAGAAGAAAAAAAAAGAGAAGAAGAAAAAAAGGCTCGCTAGGTTGAAAATCCGAAAGGACAACCTAGGCAAAAGTTAGAGCGACCCGCTGAGTTGAAAACTTGCAAGAGTAGCTCAGGCAAAAGTTAGGGTCAAGCAAAAGAGGTGGTGTGCCAGAATCACAACCGGGGCAATTGCAAACCAGTGGTATATGCTTGTGGAGCATAGTCATGTTCTTTGTTGCAAAGGAAAGCTCAGAGCTCAGTGAAAACAGTCATTACAAGGATGTCCTTTTTGGAAACAAGGAAAAGGGAGGCTAAGACATTAACATTTGATCACGAGAAATCCACTCAAAGGATATCACGTCATGCACCTGAACCCTATACCTTACCCAAATGTTGTCATGGTTTCACATCCATCATATCCCCAACCATACTCTTAAATGATGTTTGGTTACCCTCCACTTCCCACCCAGTCACAACCATCCATCTTCACACCACCTCAACCCTATCAATCACAAAGCCGAAAGCCAAATCCTATCCCAAATCAAGGAAGGCCAAACAGCCACAAAAAAGGCTTGTCTAGTTTGACCTATGACTCACATCGAGTCAGTATCCCACCTTACCCGTAACTCATTGATTGTCCTTCACCCATTACCTCTAGTTGGGTTGCTGCATCCAAAAGGTTAGGATCCAAATGTCAAATGCGACTATCCTGTTGGCACAAGGAATGTTATGTTGTGGAACTTCAAGGAAGAGAATCTCAATCCTCTGCCAAATCAAGAGTCTCGCGGTTAATTCTGTCAAAGTTTAGTAATTGAGAGTTTTCCAAATTTCCTGTGGTTTTTAGGCTTTGTCAAAATAATTTTGTAATACTGATCTTATTGCTCTGCCCAAGGCTTTAGGATGACTTTTGTATATAGCACACACATTTGTTTTTCAGCATATGTTATAAAAATGCATGTTGAATTTTCCAGTTCCTTACTTCAAGCCTTAATCTCATTCATTTCATTTCTTCCTTATGTCATTGTAAATAATGTAAATCTGCATGTGTTCCTCTCATGAAAGTGTTAATGTCTCATCTTGCAACTTTGATAATCCATCAGTCATGCCAATAAGGATGTTGTAAACAATGAGAAAAGCCCTTGGATTGTCGAGGGTAGTGGAGTAGGAGGCAAATGAAGAAGTTGTGAGGTTGCCTAGCAAGGGAAATGGCCCCTTGAATTTTGAGGGATAAAGATCAAGATGTTAAGTGAGATATCATGTGTATCAATAAATGTTTTTGTATCCTTGAGAGGATTTCTCTCTTAGTTCGTGGAAAGTTGTTTTGAAAGATAGAAGACGAATTTGACGTTTTGGTCTCAAAGTTATAGTCTGAAAATGGGCAATCATGAGTTGAGATGATGATGACCATCTTTCTCTACCTAAAAAAAATCAAAAATATCAAATCATTATCCCTAGTTCTCCCCTTTGAGCCTAAATTTTCCCTTCAAATAACCCTGGACAAGGATCGCCCCACATTGGGGTTGGTACAAATTGAAGTTAACTTTTGTCAATGATATGTATGTTAAGCCAAAAGAGTCAAAAAAAAAAAAAGAAAGAGAAAGAAAAAAAAAGCAAAAGCATCAAGGAAAATAATGATCAAAAGTGGTATAGTTGTTGACTCCAAGAGTCTCAGTTAAACATTCATATAAGAAAGAGAATTGGTCCTTGATCCCTTGAACCTTTAAACACTTGTTTGGGCCTACTATAACCTTCCTTTCATACCCATTAGCCCTGACCACATTACAAGCCTTGTAAAGTCGATTCTGATCAATGAAATGATTGCTTTCATTTTCATGGTTGTAATTTTGAGATCAAAATGTTTAAAATGGGTGGTCAATGGCCAAAAAAAAGGGAGGAAGAAAGAAGAAAAAGTGGAAAGAAGAGTAAAAATAAATAATCAAGAAGATATAAGGGCCCGTTAGGTTGAAAACCCGCAAAGGCAACCTAAGCAGAATTTAGGGCAAGAAGAGAGTGCAATGATGACCAAACTGGGGCAAGTAGATTGTGGAAGTATACAAATTGGGGCAAACAAGCGGCCGAAACCCAAAATATTGAAGTCATCTTGGAGTACATTTGGGCAAATGCAATGTTTGAAGCATATGATACTGAGGCAACTTGGAGTACATTGGGGCAAGTGCAATGTTTGAAGCATATGAAACTGGGGCAACTTGGAGTACACTAGGGCAAATGCAATATTGAAGTATGTGAGGCTGGGGTAACCCCATCTTTGGCGTTTGGTTGATGGATTTTCAAAATTCAAACATGAGGGACTAACACTTTTCATCAGAAAACATCACTAAAAAAAGCCTTTACCTCTGTCACCACCTTTTGTAAATCCTCTCACTTTGTAAATATTACCCCTTTTGTAAATATGACAATCTCATTTTGCTTTCACCCTTTTGGTTAATTCAATTTGCATTTTATGGTGAACATATACTGAAAGGAGATTTGGGTTTACACTTGAAAAAGTATTACATTTATTTTGACAATTCTAAAAGTCATGAGAAAATTTGATGAACTCTTAAAAGCCGCAGTGGAAAATATTAACCAGATCCCTAAATCAATGATAAAAGGCCTAGAGCAGCTCACTTCAGAAGGTGTCTAGTCAGAGGCTAAGGCGTGAATTGAACCAAAGGCCCATAACAGATCAGAAGAAAAGTCCTTGATCATCCATGAATCTTGGGGCACTTGCCACTATAACGGTTGAGGATTCAAACAATAAAGGATTAAGGTTAATCAAGTTCAAATCAAGTGAAAATAATGAACAAGGATGTGATGTTCATCATGTATTTTGCATAGACATTTTGGCATCAATTGTCATCAATCATTCATCTACATACATACTTGTATTGTCATTACTTTCTGCATGCATCTCGCATAATCTAATTTCTTTATGTATCTTGCATCATCATCATCATCATCATCATCACCATCATCATCATCATCATCATCATCATCATCGTCGTCGTCGTCGTCATTCTTATCATGCATCATCTTTGCTTGAGTTTTTACTCTCTGTATCTCACTTTCTTTGCATCATGCATATCTTCGCAAAAGTCTGAACCTGCATTCCTTGGGTCTCCCGCACCCATCTCAGTCCAATACTTTGGGTCCAAGTACTTGTTAACTGCAATTCTTTGGGTTCGCATACCCATTGAATCCTCAGAGTTCACAAACCCATTGCATCTTAGGGTCCAAGTACCCGTTGTGTTTTATTCTTTGGGTTCACATACCCATTGAATCCTCAGGGTCCACGTACCCGTCAATTACAATTCTTTGGCTTCACATGCCCAATGCATCATCAGGGTCCACGTACCCGTCAAGTTCTATTCTTTGGGTCCACATGCCCATTGAATCATCAGGGTCCACGTACCCATCAAGTTCTATTCTCTGGGATCACATGCTCATTGAATCGTCAGGATCCTAATACCCAAGTTCAATTCTTTGGGATCACATGCCCATTGAATCCTCAGGGTCCAAGTACCCGTCAACTTCAATCCTTTGGGCTCACATGCCCATTGCATCCTTAGGGTCTACATACCCATCAAGTTCTATTCTTTGAGTTCACATGCCCATTGAATCATCAGGGTCCACGTACCCATCAAGTTCTATTCTCTGGGATCACATGCTCATTGAATCATCAGGGTCCAAGTACCCATCAAGTTCAATTCTTTGGGATCGCATGCCCATTGAATCCTCAGGGTCCAAGTACCCATCAACTTCAATCCTTTGGGTTCACATGCCCATTGCATCCTCAGGGTCCACGTACCCATCAAGTTCTACTCTTTGGGTTCACATGCCCATTGAACCATCAGGGTCCATGTACCCATCAAGTCCTATTCTTTGGGTTCACATACCCATTGAATCCTCAGGGTCCAAGTACCCGTCAACTTCAATCCTTTGGGTTCACATACCCATTGAATCCTCAGGGTCTTCGTTCCCGCCAACTTCTTTTGGGGTCCTTGTACCCGTCGATGGCAATTGCTTGGGTTTCGTACCCATTGCATCACTAGGGTCCTCGTACCCATTGCAGTCCTCAAGTCCCCATGTCGGTTGCATTTCAGGTCCGCGTACCCGTTGCAATCCTTAGGTCCTCGTGCCCTGGCACCCCCTTTTACTTTCCTGTCTCAAAGCCCAATATTGGCCTGGCACCCATTTTACTTTCCTGTTTCAAAGCCCGGTATCGGCCCGACACCCTTATTACTTTCCTGTTTCAAAGCCCAGTATCGGCCTGGAACCCCTTTTTACGTTCCTGTTTCAAAGCCCAGTATCGGCCTGGCACCCCTTTTACCTTCCTGTTTCAAAGCCCAGTATCGGCCTGACACCCATTTTACCTTCCTGTTTCAAAGCCCGGTATCAGCCCGACACCCCTTTTACTTTCCTGTCTCAAAGCCCAGTATCGGCTTGACACCCCTTTTTACTTTCCTGTTTCAAAGCCCAGTATCGGCCTGGCACCCCCCTTTACCTTCTTGTTTCAAAGCACAGTATCGCCCTGGCACCCCTTTTACCTTCCTGTTTCAAAGCCCGGTATCGGCCCGACACCCTTTTTACTTTCCTGTTTCAAAGCTCAGTATCGGCATGGCACCCATTTTACTTTCCTGTTTCAAAGCCCGGTATCGGCCCGACACCCCTTTTACTTTCAGACTCAAAGCCCAGTATCGGCCTGGCACCCTTTTTACATTTCAGTCTCAAAGCCCGGTATTGGACCGGCACACAGTAACATTTTCAGTCAAGAATTCAACACTTGTTTGGAATCTTGTCCCTTTATCATCGCTTTGGATATTTCAGTCCACAGTGTTGATTTTTCTTTGTTAAGGTCCTTGCACTTTGTGTTAGCCTTCGGATAAAATTGATTCACTTCTTTACCTATTTCTTATTACCATAATCTAAAAAACATTGTTATTTAGATTATTTAATAAGAAATATGTAAAGAGGGGCAACTGTGAATACCCAATTTTATCCGGGATAATATTATTTTAATTTCCGTTTTTGTTAAATTTAATAAATCTCAAAATAAAAATAATAAAGTTTCAATTTCAAAAATAAAAAAAATTAAAAAATAATAAACCTAAATTTGTTTTAGTTAAAATAAAAATCAAAATCAAAATCAAAAAATAAAAATAATGATTCTAAATATTCAGAAAAATTAAAAAATAATAATAAAAAATAGAAAATAATTTAAAAATCCGAAAATTAGAAGAAAAAAGAAAAAGCTAAAAAAAATAATAAAATAAAATATCTTGGAGAGTAAGTTTGAGTTGAGAAAATAAAGGCATGTTAGTTGTTAGTGGAAGAATTTGTTGCTAGAAGTGAGAAAATGGGGGGAAGTGGTTTTAGGAGGTGGTTGGAGTCAAGATGGTATAAAAAAACCAGCTACACACTGTGAGGGGAAAAAGGATCCAGAATGGACAGATACACATAGTGAAATGGATGGAAAAACAAAGCTCCCAAACCCAGAAAATTGAGAGGGGGGATTCAGGGTTACTCATTCGGAGAGAAAGAACACACATAGTTACCTACTCTGAAACAAACTCATAGTCATGGACTCAAAGGAAACACGCAGTAGCAGAGAAGAAAAACAGAGAGCTTGAAAGAAAAAAAAGACAGACCAGCAGGTAGAAGAAGCGGAGAAATTGGCGAGAAAAGAGAAGCAGAAAGTACATGATACAGATTCAATCTTGAGGTTCTTTGTCACATTCTCTACCCCTGTTATGTTAATCACATTGTTGTTCTTTATATTGATTCTGTATGATTGATTTATTAGTTTAGTTATGATGAGAAGGGTAGCATAATGAAGATAGGATGATCACATTCATCACATACAGAAATCCAATATACCCAATGTGTAAATAGAATGATACAAGTAAAAATCAAAGTCCAGTTCAATTTACAGTCCAAAGCATAATAGAAGAAAAATAATTTAGGACCAAGTCTGAACAAAACAGAGTGTTGTTACAGTAAGGAATAGTAGAAACAGAGAAAAAAAGAAAAAAAAATACCCCTGTTCATGCATATCACAGCCACCATTGCGTTCCTTTTTTTTCCTGGAGACCTCATTCCCCCTAATCCACCGTTCAACCTCCACCGGAGAGTCACCACCACCGCGCCCTCACGTTCCTCCAATCACCGTAGTAGTGTCTCTGTGAGCCAACCGCCGCCGTTCCTCAGCCGCACAATCCACCGTTAGTTCCGCTGTGCGCGGAAGTCGCAACCCTCTGCCGCACCACCGCGTCTCCGCCGTCTTCGGTGCAACCGCCGTCGTACAAAACGTGAGCTCCGCTACCAGCGAGTTCGCGTCTCCGTCCCGATCGCGACCACCGCCGTCGCTCCACCTCCGTTAAGGTGCCATCAGTCCGCCGCGCGCCACCGCCGATGTTCGCAGCCGCACCGGACCACCAAACACGACCGGTGCCACCTTCTTCTTCCCCTGGCCGCCCGTCCCCTCTCTTCTTCCCCCCCCCTCTCTCTCTCTTCCCTTTCTTCCTCTCTCCACCGGCTCTCTCTTCCTTCTTTCCTTTCTTTCCCTTTTTCTATTAGGTTACTGATAGTGTGTGTATGTTAGAGGAAGGGGCGTGAGGGTTTCAAATGAAACCTGATCCCTTCCTCCCCTTTTTCTTTCCTTTTTTTAAATAATAAAATAAAATAAAAAATATAATAAAAATAAATAAAATAAAATTTCCTCAATTTTAAATTTACTCTTAATTTGTTTTTTTTGTTTTGAGTATATGTTTTAAGCTTTTGATATTATGTGTTTTGATTGTTTGTTGTAAATGCTAACATTGTCTTGTACATATTTGTCAATTTTATATCCCTTTATGAATAAATAATGTTTCAAATGCTTTAATAAATTTCGGAGTATTTTATTTTAATCTATGCAATGACTAAATGGGTTAATTGAGCAGTGGATACTGACTTTAACTTTATTTAGATCATAAGGGTTTATTGAGCAAACCAAGTGTTTGACTTGAACCCCGTGCAAAAATAGGTTATAATAAAATATTTCTTTCCAAATTAAAAATTTCTTTTTAAAATAAATATTTCTTTCAAATAAAAAATTCTTTTCAAAATATAAAAAACAAAAATTTATTTTCAAAATTAAAACAAAAAAAAATCATTTTCAAATCTTAAAAATTCTTTTCAAATTATAAAAAATAAAAAATATATGAAAAATAAAATTTCGCAACGACTAATAATATTAATTGAGCAGTGGATGCTGACTTTAATATTATTAAGATCGTAAGGGTTTATTAAGCAAACCAAGTGTTTGATTTGAACCCCGTGCAAACAAAATTTTTTTTCCAAAATTAATCATTTCAAAAATAACAAAAACGAGCCAAAAAAATATTTTGCAATTTTTTTTTCAAGTAAAAATCAATCTTTCAAAAACAAAAAAATCAAATCCAAATCAATCAAACTTTTTTTAGAACTACGTGGCTTTGATTTCCCCATTGCAGCTGGGGATACGTAGGAGCGGGAACCGACCCCGTCAAGCCCAAATAAATATTTTTCTAAATTTTCCCATAAAAAAAATAATATAAATAAATTTGTAAATAAAAACAAAAAGATTTTTTTAAAGAGGTAAAATAAATATTTTCAAAAGTTAACAAATTTGCACAATTAATTAGAGGTAACCGTCTTCGGACGGATGTTGTAGGGTGCTAATACCTTCCCTACACATAACCGACTCCCGAATCCAAATTTGGTTTCAAAGGCCATTTTTTTTCTAAAATAATTTTTTTGATATTTTCCCTCAAAAATAAATATTGGTGGCGACTCCATTGAGAACGATTTTTCGCCGTCCCGTCGCGACCCCGGTTTCCGACAAGTATTTATGATAGTTAATATTTTATCCTGTGCGAAGCACGGGCAACATAAATCATACCATCAATTTACCTGTGCGAAGGCACGAGTCATCTATTAGTTTTTTACTATTAGACAAAAAAATTAAGAATCTTCTATTAACTTTTTCATGAATTAAAAAAAAATTGGAGTTGTTAGTACGTAAAAGAAGGAAAGTAAAGTGGACAAACATAGTAACACCATCTCTTTTCTCTCTCTTCAGACTCCAGTTCACCTCCTCATTTCACGTGCCAACTGCCAACCAAGGACTTAGCTAGCAAATACTAAACATGGCATGAACTACCCGTCCACCGAAAAAGCATGCTTCCATGCATCTCACCCGTTCATTAAATTTAACATTTTATCAACGTCAGATATTACTTATGTACCGGTAAACTTGTGTACCATAAAATGCACCCTATCATATCATATCACATCTATTCTATTCTATCTATTATCTATCTATTATACTTCTATTAATATTGTTTACAACACTTACACGTGTCATCTCCTCAATAAAAGCTTTCCCCCGCCTATCTATCTCTCTCTCTCTTTAAGTTTTCTTTTTCTTCTTCTATTTCTTTCTATCAAGCTTCTATATTTGTAATTTAATCTATCTAATATATATATATATATATATATATAATACTAAAACAAAACTTTACTTGCCACATATCACATTTTCAATCAATTTCTTTCCCTAAACAAAACATCACATCATCCTTATTTTTTTTTTATATTTTAATCAAAATTATATCTCTGTTTATTTGGCTTCTATTATAGTGTTTTTTTGTGAATAACGGGTATCCTCCACGGGAGGCAGTCTTGTTGTTTTTTTATTTTTTATTTCACTTTCATTTTATTTTTCATTATGATATTAAAATATTTTCTCTTAATATGTTTCATTATAAAATAATTTTTTTTTATGAACTGCGGGTATTCGCCACGGGAGACAGTTCTATTCCTACCATTTTATTTTTTCTCACACATTCATTTTCTTTTTTTATTATAATATTAAAGTATTTTCTCTCATTATTCGTTTTTATTAATATGTTTCATTATAAAAGAAATTTTTTTATGAACTGCGGGTATTCTCCACGGGAGACAGTCCTGTTCCTACCATTTTATTTCTCTCACACATTCATTTTCTTTTTTTATTATCCTTCTTACTTTCTTTTTATTTTTTTTATCAAAATTGTATCTCCATTTATTTGGCTTCTATTGTAGTGTTTTTTATGAATCACAGTATCCTCCAAGGGAGACAGTCTTAATCCCGTCATTTTCTTTTTTCTTTTACTTTTTTTATCTCACTTTCATGTTATTTTTATCACAATATTAAAATATTTTCTCTTAATATGTTTCATTATAAAAGAATTTTTTTTATGAACAGCGGGTATTTTCCACGGGAGACCGTCCTGTTCCTACCATTTTATTTTTTCTCACACATTCATTTTTATTTTATATTATCCTTTTTCTTTCTCTTTATTTTTTTATCAAAATTATATCTCCATTTATTGGCTTCTATTGTAGTGTTTTTTATGAATCACATGTATCCTCCACGGAAGACAGTCTTAATCCTATCGTTTTCTTTTATTTTTTATCTCACTTTCATTTTCTTTTTTTATTATGATATTAAAATATTTTCTCTCATTATTTGTTTTTTATTAATATGTTTCTTTATAAAGAATTTTTTTATGAAATGCGAGTATTCTCCATGGGAGATAGTCCTGTTCCTACCATTTTATTTTTTTCTCAAACATTAATTTTTTTTATTATCCTTTTTTCTTTCTTTTTATTTTTTATCAAAATTATATCTCCATTTATTTAGCATCTATTGTAGTGTTTTTTTTATGAATCATGGGTATCCTCCACGGGAGGCTGTCTTAATCCTGTCGTTTTTTTTATATATCCCACTTTCATTTTTTTTATGAAATTAAAATATTTTATCTCATTATTCATTTTATTAATATGTTTCATTATAAAAGAAATTTTTATGAACTGCGGGTATTCTCTACGGGAGATGGTCCTGTTCGGCTGTTCCTACCATTTTATTTTTTCTCACACATTAATTTTCTTTTATTATTATTATTATATTACATTTAATGTACATCAACACATTTATTATATTTCCTAATGTGTGTTTTTATGTAATAAAAAATCAGAAATGATAGCTAATTTTCTTTTTTTTTTCTCATACATTAATTTTCTTTTTTTATTATTATATTAAAACATATTCTCTTAATATATAAGTATTTATGATAACTAATATTTTATCCCATACAAAGTACGGACAACGTAAATCATACCATCAATTTACCCGTGCGAAGTTAAGCATCAGCTACTAGTTTTGATTACTATATGTCGAATCAAGTCACTTGTACGGTCTTTATTCACAAATGATGAGGTTTTCATGGATGTCTCCATCAGCAATATCCAGCATTTAGCCAACAAGTAAATGGTAACATCTGTTTGGTGCCACTAATAATTTCTTCATTAGGCCTGTTATTTTATTTTATTTTACTTTTCAAAACAACTATGTGCGAGTCATTGATTGTGTAGAGCTTGGGGTTTGGCTACAAAATCAAAACTTGCAAATAAGGAACAATTTTCCTCAATCATCTAGAGATTCCCTCGCCAATTATTGTCTTATTTGAAGTTAATTAGGAGGTCAGTTTCTTTTATGAGAATAGGAATAAAATATTATCCGAAATATATTTAGCCACAGGTATGAAATCATACTCTCAACTTTGTGATCCCTATATTATCAAAATAATTATAAAATTATCTTTAATTAGATTGATTTATATATTAATTTTTTAATTTTTATAAATTTATATTGTTTTAATATCTTAAACACAAAATCTTAAAGAGTTGGGATTTTCATTAATTATTTACTTTCATGTTAATGAAAAAAATCTATTGTAGTAATTATATTAAGGATTAATTAGAACAGAATAAAAATTCATGATTCCTAACTATTTTCAAAAGGGGTCAAAATTTTCTGTGATTATATACTATTTTTCTTATTTTAAATTAAACAAAGTTAAACTCATTAATCATAGTTTAAAAAATCAGACTGAATCGAATGGTTCAATCAGAATCGGCCTGGTGACCGACCCATTCACCTCTAAAAAATTCATTATTCTTTGAATCAATCCGAATTCGGTCAAATTGGTGAAAATGAGTAAAAAATTGATATTAAAAAAACCGGTTGAGAACCAACATTTTTAAAAAATAAAAAAATAATTTTAAAAAGAAACCATTTTTTATTTAATCTTATATATTTTTAAGACAGATAAAAATATATGTTTAAGAATTACACATAATATCTATGAAATCATCAATTTTTTTACCTTATAAAATATATAATAAGATTATTTATATTAATTTATAACTTTATATATTTTAATTTCTTATCAAATTATATTATCCTATTAATTAAAATTTTATATAATATTAAAATATATATATATAAATTAATACCGGTTTTACCAATAATAAACATAAATCACTACGGTCATCATGCACCTATTCAATTACAGTCCGTTTTTTTATCCTATACCAGGTGTCACCAATCTGGAGCCCTGATTGCAATCACACTCAGTTGTGTTGTGGTCCAACTACCTGTTCTTTAATTTAGCCCAAAAAGTAAACATGTATCTGACTTGAACCACGTAGTAGTCAACTAATCCTCATAAGTAATATGTACTGATTGCCTTGAAATTTCATACTGCAAGCCCTCATCCTGCTTCTATTTGAATGGTTGAGTCTCCCCTTTCGTATCTAGCCACAACAACCTTCTCAGTAATTAAAATCTGACCCTGTGCTCCCATTTTCTTCAATTGCTTGTTTCTGTTTTCTTTCCACTAAATTCTGGGATAATTTGAATTTTCAAGAAAATTAATTAATGATGTAATAACAGTTCCAATTAATGATTTTTCTACTGTGTAGTGTAGTGTTCTCATACTGTGTAGCCAATATATCGTTTTTTACCTAATTAAATTCTTGTGCCACGCATCTCAATACTTTTCCTTATTAATTATGATTAATAGATACATCCCAATCTCATAGATAATCTAGTCAGACCCCCATATGTTCATAATCAATACACGTGGTACTTAAAATGTAGTATGAAAAAAGTGGACCACGCGCGGTGAATAAATAATCAAGGGGAAAAAAACACACACACAAGAGAGAAGGGGCCATGCCAAATCTTTGGTCACGTTTGATTTGTATTTTTATTTTTGATTTTTTATTTTATGAAATTTTATAAAAAAAAAAACTGGAATATTATAAATAAAAAATCATTATTTTTAGTATTTCCAGTTTTTCTTTTATAAAATTTCAAAAAATAAAAAACAAAATTAAAAGAGAAAATAAAATAAGAAATAAAAATGCGGCCTTGGTATCTTTCTTATCAATTGCAAACCACCCACCATATAAATAAATGCACATTGCACGCTTTTCTTATCAGTGAAGGTAATGCCAATTCGCTGAAACGAAATATCATTGCATTTATACAATATACCAAATCCAAACAACATCTTAGGGACAATTTGTCAACAAAAGTTAAGTGACAATTCTATGTTGTCGACAATGATGTTAAAGTCAATCTCTACAGTGCTCCATGTTATTGATGCATAATTTTGGTCTTTCAATTTCCATTAAAATTAAAAACTTATACGGACTAATTTTCAAACGGAATCTGAATACGGTATCATTACATACAAACCCCTTTTTTTTTTTTTTTAACCACGTGTATCTTTAGGGATGGCACCCACGCGGGGCGGGGCGGGGATACCTCCCCGCTCCCCGTCCCCGCTTCCTCCCCATTTTGTCCCCGTCCCCCATCCCCACCTCGGGATAATTTTTTCCCTCATCCCCATTCCCCACATACCCACGGGTCCCCACGGGGACTCCATAATTATAAAAATAAATAAAAAATATAACATAAATAATAAAATTAGTAAAAATAATATAAAATAATTAAAAATTTAATTTTAAATTTAAAATTAGGATAATATAAAATAAAAAATTATATATATTATATTATAGTATATTATATATATCATATAAATAAAACAATTTATATATATATATATGTGGTGGGGCGAGGAGTATGATCCCCGTCCCCATCCCCAAATCTGTCTCGAGGGGATTTTAGTCTCCGTCTCCATCCCCACGGGGGAAAATTCCCCATCCTCGGGGCCCCATATGGGGCAGTCCCCGCGGATATCCCCACTTGCAGTACAAAATTGTCATCCCTACAGTATCTTTTAGGAGAGGCAATCCTGTTTAAGCTGGGAACATCTGCATCTTGATGGAATTAGCTCTACCAATGGATATTTTTTTTTCATCCATAAAACTCGAACTCGACACCTAATTACTTAAGGGAATCAAGTATATACCACTTGAAACCCACCCCATTGATAATACACCCTTTATGATAAAACTAATTAATTAGCATCTTGTCATATGTACATATGCTTTCAAGTAAAGTAAAATATAGAATATAAAAATTTTAAAATAAATTAATTTAATTAATAGAAGAATATTTCATTGGTAATGAAAAATAAAATAAAACAAAAAAACATTCAAAAATTACAAAATTCAAAAGTATCAAAAATTAATTTAATTTGATAAAAAATTATCTAGGTGGTGATTTATAAATTCTCATTATGTTTAATTAATTAAAGAAATTTGAGCATCAATTGAAGAAAATTAAAATGAATAAAAGTTTCTTTTAAATGAATAACTTATTGAAGAAAAATATTAATTTAAATTAATATAGTCTATGTTCGGTAAAATTAGTTGATAAATTAGCTAATAGCTAATAATTTACTAGTTGGGAAATGAAAAACTTATAAACTATCTTACTAAATTAGAAATGTTTTGTAAAATTAGTTATTTATGTAGTTAATAAATGTAAAATGTTATATATATAAATTTTATTGTTATTTTGTAGACAAAAATATTTTTAGGTAATCACATTGTAGATTTTTCTATTAATGTTAATATTATTTAATTTTTTAAACACCAAATATTTTATTAAAATTTAAAATAATGAATATAATAATTAAACAATATCATAATACAGAAATAACTTTTGTTATTTTGGTATTAATTTTAATATCCTATTTTTTATTGTTACACTATTTATTTTAATTTATTAAAATATTGTATCTACACTATTTATTTTAATTTATTAAAATATTTTATCTATTAAAAATAATACAAAATTAAAACTAAGAAAAAAAGGGTGTAAAATAGGATCTGTACTAAATTATTAAATATAAAAGTGGGAAAAATAATAGTGTCTTGTAGCTTATAATGTAGGATTTAATTCTTAATTCTGATATATATTTATTAATTCTTGAAATTAATTATTTATTGATATAAATGTAATTCTTAATCATATTACCATATTGTTTCATCTTTTAATTCAAAACACACTTTCCATACTATCAATGTCGACATTCAAGTGGCTAATTCTGTTGTAGATTGTTGCTAATGATGCTCATTGTGTTCCTCAGGCCCTGTTTTCTGTTTCCCTGTTTTTAGAAATTTTACAAAGGAAAAATTGGAAATGCTGAAAACAAAAATTTGCTGTTTCCAGTGTTTCCAGTTTTTCCTTTATAAAATTTCAGAAAACATCAAACAAAATGAAAACAGAAAATGGAAATGTAAATCAAACATGCCCTTAGGTGTTCATGTCCTGCATTCTCCGACTCCTAGTGTCTCTATTAGTCTGTTTTTTTACTATGCTGGGGTCTGTTCCCAAGATAGTTCCTATGTAGTTTTTGTTTTGGTTTTTTTTTTTTTTTTTGCCTTTCGACCTCCTTTTATCCCAGAAAAAAAATGTCCGACGTTCAAGTTATGTTAGAGTTAATGTATAATTTGTATAATATCAATAAATGATCAAATATCGTTGAGTGTTAAAAAATATATTGTTCTAATGTGAGTTTTAAATATTCACTTATACAAAAATTTTAATTTTAAAATAAATCAAATATTATTAATAAATATATTTAATACTAATATTATTTTAGAAAAATACTTATCAGGGGGTTTTAGAATAATAAAAAAATGTAGGCTTTAAAATTATGACTGTATTATGATTTTTAATATTTTTATTTTTAAAAGGAAAAGCTTTGAAATTAGCATGAAAATCGCTTGAATATCGACACGAGTAAATTGCAACTTGCAATGTAAAACGTCAAACTCAACAGATGTCGTATGTTCCCAAATCGCTATCACAGCCTTGTCTTTAACATCGGACTTGGCTGCACAGTCAACCTCATCATCACGGATATACCAATTAGAAAGGAATCTCTTTCTCTCGACTCTTCGCCTTTGCCTTTGTCTAGAGTGAAGAGAAATAGACTACACAACAACGGAGAAAAGAGAGAAATATACGATAATAGAGAACAAATTATGTTATTTGATAATAAAAAATAGTAAAATAAATGGAAAGAATCGGTATTTTTATTGGAAGAAGAGAAATAGAAATAGAAATAAGAGAAATTATATTATAATATATAAAGATTAAAATGTCCTAAATAAATAAAATTATATTTTAAACAACTCTACAATTTAAATAATTCTTCACTTCAACCAAGAAGCTTTACAAGAACTCCCAAATGAGACCTCACAACTATCCTACATTAATTATTTTAAATTTTAGTTTAACCTCAAATATTATTTTATATTTTTAATTTTAAAAATAAGAAATGCATATAAAAATATAATATGAATTTCAATTTTTAAAAATATAAATTAGTTTATTTAAAAAAATATTAATCCAAATTATTTTTTAATATGATTATAAATGAAAAATTGTAATCGTTGATAAAACTTTAACTTTTCAATTAAATTCAAAAGTCATTATTTTTTTCTCTCACTTGGCTTTTCATTCACTCGGTTCACTCCCACCTTCTTGACCTCTCTTTCTTCTTCCAGCAGAGTATTCCTTCTTCATGCGAGAGACCCCCCCCCCCCCCAAGCTCTTTTTTTCCCTTCCCAGATCTCACTTTCCTTCTTCTTCTCGTAGATCCATTCACACACACCCTTCTCCTTCCCAGAATCCTAGCTCTCACATTCCTTCTTCTTCATGTGATTTCTCCACACTCGCAAGCTCCCTCCTTCTTTCCCTTCCTTGTTTCTTCTCTGTTTTTTTTTTCGCTTTTTTTCGCAAGTACTTGCGATCTAATGTTGTGGGTGATTCGGCGGCGATCTGGTTGCGTTAGGGGGAAGTTGGTCGCGCGATCTGCAGTTTGCGCAAAGGGAATGGAGCGTACGACGGTCGCGGATCTGAGCGACAACAACCCCGTGGTGGCCGGAGATGGTGCGGCTGTAGAGGCGATAATAGAGAGCGGCGCGCACAGAGGCGCGACTTGCGGTGGGTTACAGAGGGGAAACCATGTCCAAAGAAAAGTGACATCATTATCTCAGAATTTCCTTACTTCTCTCTGCTATTTCCCCGCTATTTGACGAAGAAATTTTCAACAATGGGACTTACACACTGTCAATTTCTCTCCTTGCAAATTTCTGTTAGACCACACATGCAAATCATTTCCCTTCCCCCTATTTCTCTCCTCTCTCCCCTCCTAATTTTACTTCACAAAACAGAGTGTTAAAGAGACCAAAAGTTTTAAATTAATAAAAAGTTATTTCAATCCTCAAATTTGAGTGTGGAATCGAGAGTGGTAAAAGAGAGATACCAAAAAATGAAATAAAGAGAAAATGTGAAAGATATGACTATTGATGTGATAAGAAAGGAAATAAAAGATAAAAGAAAAAGGTGAATGTGAAAGAAAATGTAATATAATGAGTGTGGAAAAATCAAAATTGTTAAATCAATGTTTGGGACTTTGGATGATTTGTTTTATAAAGGAGAGTTGCTAAGAATTCTCTAAAACCATCTCTCAAACGAGATTTCTTATTGGGTTGTTAGAATTAGTGATGTCAATGGGGCGGGGAATGTAACATCTCAATTCTAACTATTTTCATGAATCAAATTAGTAATGGAAGAGGTTTTTCTAAAAGGAATTAGGAAAGGGGGAGAAAAACTAAGTTAGAAGCAAAAGGGGGTAAAAACCAAGATTTTGAATCTTGGCACTCTAGCTTAGCTCGCTCGAGCAAGCGCTAGACGAGGGTATCAGCAGAAAGAGGGATTTTCCACCGAGCGCAGCCTAAGTGAGAAAACAAAGTCAGAACGGGACTCTCTGGCTGAAATTCAGCTCAGAGCTCGCCTGAGAGCGCTGAGCGAGAGCGCACAGACAGGAAGCTTTAAAATCACTTTTTAGGGTTTTTCTCACATTTTCTTAATTCATTCCACTTCTTAGAGAGAGAAACTTAGAGAGAAAGAGAGAAGAAGAATAGGATCTACCATTGTAACATCCTAAATTTTATTAGGATAAATAGTAATTAAATTAAAGAGATTATTAAGAAAATAATTAATTTAATGGGAAAATAATAATAGGAGTGTTATTATTAGTAGTTTTGTTTCGTAAAGGTAATTTTAATTGAAAATAGAATAAGGGGGTGAGAGTGGGCCCAAGCCCAATTAGTTATTTCAGTAAGGAGGGGTGAACAGAGTACCCTAATCCTTATTCGTATCATTCGTCAGTAAGCGAAAACGCTAAAGGGGGGAGAAACGGAGTCTCAAGAGAGAGTTGATGTGATTGAACGCCAAGAATCCAAGAAGGACTTCCTTGCTGTGATCAAGCTTCGCTTAAGGTACGGTGGGGGGAGAGGGTATTGCCTGTAGATGCATGTAGGGGTACTTGGGTAGTAATCTAAGTTGTATAATTCGAATTTATGAATGAATAACTGAGAAATGATGATATAATCTATGATTGATGATTTGTTGATATGTGTATTGACGAATTTATTGAATGAGAGTACAGATGATATTGAAGATAATTGAAAAAGGGGTGATTAGAGATTGAGCAATTGGGGTTTGATGAATTGCTGGTGTAATCTGTACTCGATTGATGATTTATTGAGTATTTGATGTATCAATGAGTATGCATGATGTTTAGACGACAAACGACTGATTAGGGATTGATTGGATGGGTTTAGAGAGGTGAGAAATTGTGAAATCTGCGATCTGCGTCGCGGGTAATCGATTACCAGATGTGGTCATCGATTACCAGAGTGTTTTGGGCACCCAGAAGCCTGTTTGCTTGCTGGTCAATCGATTACATGGGTGTTGTAAATCGATTACCAGAGAGTTTGTCTGTGGGTAATCGATTACATGGGTGTTGTAATCGATTACCAGAGAGTTTGCTTGAGGGTAATCAATTACATGGGTGTTGTAATCGATTACCAGAAGACCTTGTTTGCAGGTAATCGATTATTGGAGGTTGGTAATCGATTACCAGAGTGGATTTTGAGATCCTTAGTGATTGATGTTGTTTGATGGTGCTTTATGACGAGTATAATGATGATGATTGACGATGTTTGATGTTGTTTATGATGATTATGATGATGATGTAAATGATGATAGTGTGTATCACTTATGATGATGATGTAAATGATGATAGTGTGTATCACTTATGATGATGATGTTATTGATGATAGTGCATGTCACTTATGATGATGATGTTATTGATGATAGTGCATGTCACTTATGATGATGATGTGAATGATGAAGTGTATATCACTTTATTAATGATGATGTTTGATGATGAGTGTGATGATGTATTATGATGATGTTTGATGATGAGTGTGAGTATGTATTGTGATGATAATTGACGATGAGTGTGATGATGATAATGATGTCGGTGTATATCACCTTATTATGATGATGTTTAATGATGAGCATATTGATGTACGATGATGATGATAAGTGTATATCACTTTATAATGATGATGTTTGATTATGAGCATGTTAATGCATGATAATGATGATTTATGATGATGGTGTATATCACCTTTTGATGATGATGTTATCTAAGTTGTGCGGGCCCATAGAGAGGGTACAACTTAGGAGAGATGCCTTGAGCATATGCGATGAGACCTGAATTGTGCGGGCCCATAGAGGGGGTACAATTCGGGAGGTGAACTGAGTTGTGCGGGGCCCATAGAGGGGGTACAACCAGGGGATCAAGATGGGGCGTTCGATGCACGGGCCCATAGAGGGGTGCAACCTAGGAGTGATTGTACGGGCCCATAGAGGGGGTACAACCTATCGAATAGTGTGTGGTAACACCGGTAAGACCACCTTGGTACTAACTAGAGTGATTGACGAGGTGCGCGCCATTGTGTGGAGTTCCAAGTCATGATCTTTGGGTAGACGATGAGAGGAGTATTGATGTGTGATATTTCATGATGAAATGGTGTTATTAAATGATGTTATGAATATTGATGATGATGAGTATTATGTGTGAGAATAGAATATATGATTATTTGGGTGAATGATGGTATGAGAGCTATATGATGATATATGAATGAGATTATGATGATGATGAGCTTGATGAATGTATAAAGGATATGTTTATGTGTTGTGAATAAGAATGATGGCATGGACATGTATATGTTGATATAAATGATTGAATATATGTTGAGTTTTAGATGAATGTTATTCATTGGTGATTTAATGTATTGATGGCATGATGTAATGATGTTGTGGGTGAGGATGGGTATTCTCTATGTGATGTATGGGTAGTATTCCTTTCCTCACCGTATTCTGTGGATATATTTTACAGGTGGTTGATGAGGACACAACTGGTGTCGATTATGAATAAAGGGTATGCTCTGATAGATGTGACATCAGGGTGTGCTTGGGGGTTTTACCATGTTCCTAGATTGGGAGTATTTTATGAACTTTTGGATGCCTTGTATGGCAGGAGATTATTAATTGTTTTTTATTCCTATGGAGATTTCCGCTGTTTATAATTGATTTATATTTGGAGTTTGAGTTCATTTAATAAAGTCGTTTTCAAACTATGAGATTTATTATAAGAGTGACTGTGAACCTTTTTACCTAACGTGGGACTTTCCCTTTTCTAAACTGCAATTTCTTAATATATAAGAGTATGGGGTAGAAGGGTGTCACAACCATCCTTCATTGGAGATCATCCTCAAGCTTGGATTCACCTCCTTCCACCACTTCATCACTTCGTTTGTCCCCTATTCTTGATGGGAGTGTGGTCACCCACTCACTTCCATTTGATTGCCTTATTGTATGCTCCCTACTCTTCTCTCCCCTTACTTATTTACTTTGTTTGTGAGTGTTATTGGTCGATTCTTTGGATTTGTCTTGGATGCATGAATGATGTGTGTAGATGCCTTAAACCCTGGGCTATACTTATTGTTTTAGGTTGTAAATCTCTATGGAATAGTTATTTGTGCATACTATGCCATTCATACTCATTGATAAACATAAAATATGTCACAGAGAATATGTCACAGAGTCTTCGGACTATCATAGGGTCTTCGGACCATCACAGGCCTTCAGGCAATCATGTTTAAGAAGAATGAGATTACCACATCGACCTCTCGGTCAAGGGGGAAGATGAGGTTCCTCAACCTAAAAATAACTACAAGCATGGTTCATTGACTTCTAATAAAACTTAATCACAGGTGGCCCTGGACGACAGTCCTTGGTCACATGGCCGAGCGCTCAATCATAGTCACAGATAGAGAAAATACCTTGGGTGTCGGGTAAAAACACATCACAGTTATATTCTACTTGATTTCATGTATTTGTACTCTTGATGGAATTAGGCATTATGTATGTTTGTTGCATCTCATTTGTCTGATTCCCTGCACTACATGCTTTTATCACACTCACTAGGACGCTAGTCTTACCCCCACAATGTGGGAATTATATTCAGATGTGCAGGGTCCCCGTTCAGATGCTTGATAGGGAGATTGGAGGTGTCAGTTGGGTCCTATGGCGGCCCAACTCTTTTGATGAGTAGTCTTTTGTATATATAGGCATAAGCATGGCGGAACTTGGATAAAAACTTTGGGGGTGCCAAATTAAGATTTTTTTCTTTATATAACTTTAGTTGGTATTGTAAAATTTGAGGGCACTTCACCAGATCCGGTGGTAGTTATTGCCAAATGTACTTCATCCATCTGATTTGGTGAGTATTGCCAAATTTGAGGATTTGGTGAGTATTGCCAAATTTGAGGGCGCTTCCCCGAATTACGTTCTAAAGAGTTTTCAAATGAGTAAACTAGCAAATCGGTCCTGACTTTTTTAAGGTCATGCAATTTAGTCCCTAAGAAATAGAAAATCCCAATATAGTCCCTGACTTTTTACTTTTTCTTTCACTGTAGTCCAACTGTGTGTTTTTCGTTAATTTTTAACGATGTGTCACGTTTAGTGGCACTCTGTCACACTGTTTGCCATCAGGGCACAAAAATAACATCATTGAGGTTGACACCTTCCAATGAAAAAAGGAGAGAAGAGAGAAAAAACGGAGAATATGGAAGCATACGACTATTGGAGTTGAAGCCTTTCAAACTATAAATTTGATAAAACCACATCATTTTTGTGCCATTGTGGACACTTTAGTGGCAAACAATATGACAAAGTGTCACTAAACGTGACACGTCATAAAAAATTTAACGGGAAACACACAGTTGGACTATACTGAAAGGAAAAGTAAAAAGTCAGGGACTATATTGGGGTTTTCTATTTCTTAGGGACTGACCCTAAAAAAGTCAGGGACTGATTTGCCAGTTTACTCATTTTCAAATTGATTATATGTAACGTAACTTAAGAACTTTTGAAAGTTACTTCTTTTTTTCTTCAATTGTTGGAGTTTAGAAAAAATTTCAATTTTGGTTGATGTGGAAGTTGTATTTTTTTTTTTTTTAACTTTCTCACAAGCCTTCCACTTAAAAAAATCACTTTATATTTTTTCAAATATAAAATTATGATATCACCTATATAGAAAAATAGGAAAACAATATTCACATTCATCACAATTCAAAACATACTAAAACTCATATAACAATAATTAAATAGCTAGACAACACAAGAGAGTATGACTAAAGTTTTAAATTCTCTTAGTCAAACAATAATACTCTCTCCATTCCTTTTTATATGACACTTTATAATTTCAAGGAAACATTTATTACCATTTTCTTATTATCCTTGTTATCTTTAATACCTTTCCAATTAATATAATACTCTCTCCGGTCCTATTTATAAGACAATGTTTGAAGTTTTTCCATGATCCTATTTATAAGACAAAGTACACTAATCTAGAAGCATTTAATGTTTTTTTTCTCATATTTGCCCTTATTGACCATTAAATGTTTTAAAGTGACACAATTACCATGGTAGTGGAGTTCAATTTTAAATAAGGGTAAACTTGTAATCTCATAGAGTAATTTCTTGAAAATCAACGCATTAATTGCTTTTCTTAATATGTCTATTTTTGTCTGAATTGTCTTATAAATAGAATCAAAGGGAGTATATAATATAAAATATATATTAGTATATATATAATTTGACAAAAGTTTGGAGGAGCCATGGCTCCCCTCTGTCAAAGCTAAGGTCCGCCCCTGGGCATAAGATTCTTTATTTTGGTGGGATGGGATAGTATATGTGGAGCCCTCAGGGATGCCTTTTATGATTCTAGGACATATGTATTATCAACCCCCATTATGCCTATTGATTGAATATGTTTATTTGAGCCTTGTTGGCAATAACTATGTATTTGATTTGAAGTAATGATTTTATTCTTAAGTAACTGTTGGATTACCTAGGCTTTGTAATGTATTGTATGTGGATATCAATAATGCGCGAAATAATTTCACGAATTTGGAAATAGTGCTTCCAACAGCATTATTCTCGAATCAAGGAATCAGGATGTTACATGGCATCTTATTTTGTTAATGAAAACATTCTAAACTCTCTAACCAAGCCATCTTATTCCAGTCACTAACCATAATCCTGCGTACAATGCACACATTATGGGGGTGATCAGTCCCTATATGGTATACAGGGTACTATGGGATTATAGGAAGCCACATGCAATCTAACATAACCACAGTTCAATGGATTGAACTGCTCCGATACCATAATTTAACGTCATAATTTTAAAGCTATGGAATAATGCCCGTTGAAAGTACTAATCCCGAATTTACAAAATTATTCTCGCAACATTATCGATATCGATTCCAACATACACCTAGATATGTTTAGGTAATTCAATGTTTACTTAATTGTCAATCACCAAATACTATCATAACTTCAATTACAAAAGGGTGCCAACTAGTGGCCAAATAAAACTAAACATATGAGTTGAATCATATAAATTTATATACAATGAGTTCATAACCATGCAAATGAGAAAAATGGAGCAAAGGTGAAAGTCTCGCGTCCTCAATCTTATTGGTCAAGCATCGGGTTGCGGGGTCTTATGCATCTAAAATATGTCCAAAGAAATGTGGTGAGACTAAAGTCTCAAATAGTATAGTCATGCAGGAAAAATGTAGGGAGAGCACACAAATTAGAAAGCAGCAGAACAATGCCAATATTCAATCATCCAACATGTACGAGTTAGTCCTTGATGCTTATTCTAACACCATGGGTCTTTTCACTTATCCTTTGAGTCACACATGAGCTCAGTATCTTAGCAAGGAATATCTTCCCTGCGGTTATATAGACCTCGCCATTTAACTGCAATGTTTTAATTACGAACAATGAGAGTTTCTTTATCTTGTACATGTATCATATCCTCTTGGTCATAGACCCATGAAAGTTCTTAATCTTATTCTTTCCAATGCGTATATTCATGAGTGCATGACATATGGTTCGTAATGACATGATAAACATGAGGAACATAGGCAAAATCCCAATTTAGCAATGTCATATTTCATAAAGTGCAATCAATGGTTGAAACCTTTTGTGCCATAACATGTTTGTCAAGAATGTCATACGAAATTCCCCTTTCATCTTACAATTCCTAACCCTGGGTTCAACCCCAAATCAAACCATAGAGTCATCCAAGATAAACAATACAAGAAATAACCAATAAATCATATGAATCAAGTATTAACAATCAATCAAGAGGGGGAGTGAGTAGGGGTCATGAAAGGAGAGAAATCAAAATGAGAGTGAGTGGGTGGATCACACTCACTATAATACAACCAAACAAGGGCAAAAAGGATGTATGGGAGCTTACTTCTTCTCCAAGATTCACCTCTTGGGTTCTCTCTAGGGCTGTAAATGAGCCGAGCCGAGTATTTGAAGCTCAGGCTTGACATGTGTAAAAAATGGGTGGCTCAATCTTGGCTCATTTATTTAAACGAGTCAAACTTAAGTTTGGGCTTGGCTTGTTAAAGAAAAAACAAAGTTTGGGCTTGGCTTGTTTAGCTCATTTATAACTTCATTATTTTGCTCTTATGAAAATTTTCTTTAAATCATTTTAAAATTTATGAATTTAATATTAATAAATATTTTACTATTAAATGATAATATAAAAATCAAAATATATTCTTAATATACAATATATATAGTTAAAAAATTCTAAAATATTATATTTTTTGAAACTTAATACATAACTTCTTGACTAATATAAGAAATATTTCAATACTTATTTTCATATATATAGAATAATTATTTAATTTATTATTTATTATTTATTTTAAAAATAAACTTATAATGGTATGTTTTCTTTTTCTAATTATTATTAATCTTACCTTACATTAATTATTTATATTAATTAATTATTATATATATAATAAACGAGCTATTCACGAGCTCTTAATGTCAAGCTTATAAGGCTTGGGCTTGACTCATTTAAATAATCAAGCCCAACTTTAAGCTTGAGCTTGTTTGTTTAATTAAACAAACGAGCTTGGTCGAGTATTTAACAAGCCGAGCTCAAATAGTTCATGAATAGCTCAGCTCATTTACAGCCCTAGTTCTCTCCATCTCTTTCTCTCTCCAAGGTACAAAAGGGTTAAGGGGAGTGAATGAGAAAAATGAGCCTTAATGGCTCCCAAATCTGTTTAAAAATTGGACTCACGAATTTTGGCTGAACAAAAATCTCAACATTCCTCTGTGTGAGATTTTCGCTTGAACGAGAATCATTTCGCTCAAGCAAAATCCTCAACTTTGCTTGAGCGACACAAACTCTCGAGTGAAAACCAAGCAGTGAGCATCTCCTGATTCTGTCTGAATTTCATTTGAGCGAACCTCGCTCAAGCGAAATTATCAGACAATTCTCCCTCGCTCAAGCGAGCTAGTTCTCGCTCGAGCGAAAGTGAGACGGTTTTGCCTCCTTTCTAACTGCTTTTCTACCCTTTTAACCTATTTCATTTTAAGGGAAACTTTTCTTATTATAAACTTACTTATGAAAACCACCTATGAAATTTGGGATGTTATAATGTATATGTAGGAGCTACCTAAAAATTATTAAAGTAAAACTTAAGCAACTCTACCAATAAGCATAAAAGCTAGTAATTAAAAAAATAATACAATTTATTGATAAAATTATAATCATTACACGATTTAATCAAATTTCTTAATTTTTATGCATTTATTAAAAATCCTATAAAATTGACAGGTAGAAAAATGTGAAATTAAGTTATTACACGATAATAAGGAAATATACAATATTAAATAAAAATTAATAAAAGAAATTCATTTAACTTTATCATAATTTATCATGTAACATATTGCATACGAAGAAAAAAGAAATGCACTCCATAGACCATATGGCTTCTTAATTTATCATAACTCAGGCTTGACTATTTCATTTTTAATAGACCGTGGCATTTTAACTATGTGTTTATATATATATATATATATATATATATATATATATAGCTGTCAGTGTAAATTTTTTTCAGTCATTTAATCATGTGTTGCCATATCATTTATTAAATTTAATAATAAATGAGGTGTTATATTTATTAAATGATGTGGCGGCACATCATTAAATGTCTGTGTAAAACTTTTTTACACTCACAATATATGTCAATTAAATCCTTATTTTAATGTTCTTTAAAAGATGCTAATAAAAGTTTTTCATTAAATTTAGGCATTATATAGTCCTTCGGTATCGCGCATATATATATATATATATATATATATATATATATATATATAAACTATGCGTATGTTTTGTTAATATATAACTAAAAACTATGCGTATGTTTGTAACATTTTGTTAATGCAAGCCAAATGTGTTTTGATTCGGTGATGTCCTTCCTCAAAATATCAACTTGGTATAAGTAGAGTTGGGTGTATTTTCAGGGAAAAAAAGGATATTTTTAACATTTTTCAAAAAAAAATTACAAAAGAAGCTATTTTAATTTATTCTATGATAGTAACTTATTCTTAATAAACACATAATCAATGACATATTAATTGTCTAATTATTTAAATCAAATAAGTATGTCATAAATAATATATTTATTTTATATTTATATAATTTTTTAAAAAAATAGATGAAAATTATGAGTTATATATACTATTAATTGATTTTTAATTTCAAATATAAAAAATATTCATAATTATTGAAAATAATCAAATTTAAAATAAAATGTAAAATCATATATTATTTTTACAAGATAAAATAATACCCAATAAAATTTCAGTATCATAATATTGCGCGCGCGTGTGTATATATATATATATATATAGGGTGGGATCGACTTACTTCAGGAGTAACTCTGGGAAAGTTACTTCGCTTAAATAACTCTTTGGAGAATGTGAATTTAACAAATCTAACCGTTGAAAATGTGATATTAATATGATGATTATGCACACCAAATTTTAAATCAATTGGACATTCATAGGTATGCGATCTTAGAGTTGACATTTACTTATATTTTAAAAAGTATATTGTACGTTAAACTAAAATGATTTGATAAAACATCAAATAATTTTTAAATTTTATGAAATTTTGTAAGCTTGATCTACTTAATGAAAACTCTTAATAAAAACTTTTAATATGATTTTAATATGACGGTTTGATTGATAAAATTCAATGTTTACAAAGAGTTATTAAGCGAAGTAACTTTACTAAGAGTTATTCCTTGAGTAAGTTAATCCCCACCCATATATATGTGCGTATTTGGAGTGTCACATATAAAAATGAGTTTTCTTTTTTTTTATCAAGCTATATATAAAAATGAGTTAAAAGAAGGTTAATATCGGGAATGCACGGTTTCAATGATGAAGCCCAAGATGCTGGGGCCAAAATCACAAAAGTAAGAGTTAATGGGTAGGTGATACTAGGCTAACTATTTTATGAAATTATTTTTATATTATAATATTTATTTTATCAATTTATTATTTATTTTAATTTTTAAATAAATATATTATCATTAAAAGGTTTGATAAGAATTTAGTTATTTTTTTTAAGAAAATCTAAAATTATAATTACATAATAATATATTTTTGTCTAGAAAATATAAATAGAATTTATATAGTAAAACTAATGTAATTATGTTTTTTTATGTCATTTTACATTTACCAACTAGTTTATCAGTTTGTTTTATTAAACACTTCTAATTCATAAGCTAGTTTATCAGCTCGGAGCATATAAGCTAGGAGCTTATAGCAACTAGCTTATTAGCTAGAAGCTAACTTATCGGCTACCAACTAGCTTATCAGTTAGTTTTACCAAACACATCCTATGAGTATGTTTGATATCTTAAGCCATTTATAGGGTTTTAGAGCATCAATATCGCTATGCTTAATAGGGATCTTACCTCAGGGACAATAAACAAGCATTGGTGCTTATTTGTCCAAACCAATGAAGGATGTGCTTATTTAAGCAATAAGTGGGTGCTTAAATAAGCACCGATTCTTAGAGAAAACGTAGTGTGAGATTGGTTGATAGAAGAGTTGTGGGGTCCATTTAGAAAATTGTTTAGAGTTGTTGGGATAGAGAAAAAAATGATTGAGTTGTTTAAAGTAATAAAAATAATATAATAGTATAGGAAAGATTGAAAAATTATAAATTATTGATTTAAAATTTTTTTGAAGGATGCTGGGATGGAAATGACCTAGTCTCTCCAAATTTATGTGCATAAATTTAAAATTATTGTACTGTATATAATTAAATTTAGTCATTAGATATGTATGTATTTGGAATAAGTTATTATAGAATAATGACTAAAATATGTTTACCTTCAGTTTTTTGTTTTTAAAGTTTACTTTTAAAATAAAACATGTATAAATAAAATGGTTGTAAGTTTGGTTTTTAATTACTCTTAAAATGTTTTTCATTCTTTTTTCAATACCAAGAAAAGAGGTTTTTATTTTTTATTTTAAGTTGTAAAACTAAATTTTAATGTTTAAAAAACCAAAAATGGAGAACCACCTCAAATGGAGTCTTGTTTAATCAAATTGAGAGCTAAAATTAGTGGTTGGAAAAATTGTTAGAATATTTTAACTTTATTTGGTAAAGGGCTAATCTAGAAGAACCTATAGAAGAGGGGAAATAAGAAGGTAAAATGAATTTAACTTTTTTATAAGTTGAAATTAGTTTGTTTATGTAGAAGTTAAATGGGAAAGCTTATAAATAAGTTGAGTTGTAGAGAGTAGAGACTAATTTCAACTTATGGAATAAGTTGAATTTATTTTACCTTTTAATTCATCGTATTTTCTTCTTCCATAAGTTCTTTTAGAGTAATTTATCCAAACTGACCCTTAGTACATTTTTAATAGTTACTAGTGTTTTTTGAAATGCTACTCCAAGTAGTGTTACAAAATTTAGCTAATACCTATTTTTTTATATTTTTATTTATAAAGTTTTTCATGGATAAAATTATAAGTATTGGTTCAATAATTAATGGTAACAAACTTTTCGTAAGAACATTTATTGTTAAATGTAAAAAAATAAATTAAGATTTAGATCAAATATAAGTTTCTAAAATTTTTAATATTGAAAATAATGATAAAAACCTATTTTAGCAATAATTTATAAGTATTATTGTGTTTAATGTTGATTAATATTTTTTGAATAGCTAATTAACAAGTTCATTAATATTGATTTCATTAGATTTTAATATCAAAGTTTTGAATACATGTAATATTAATGCAAGAAAGACATGTGATATTGCCATGTTGAAATTACTTGTATACACCTCCCTTCATAGATTTTGATAGGCATGTTTATTCAGTACTCTCGTCTGTCCTTTTTATAAGATCCTATTGAGAATTTTGTTTCAGTTCTTTTTATAAAATTCTTTACAAAATTTTAGAAGTATTTATTAGTTATTTCTATCTTTACCCTTTATAATTAATTAATGAACCATTATAGTTTTCAAGAGTTGGTTAATGTGGGGAATTGAATGAAATTTAATTTTAAATAGGGTAAATTTAATAGTTATGAGAGATTTTTAAAAATCAATATATTAAAACATATTTTCATAATATACGTGTTTGAATCAAAAGAGAGTTTTATAAATAGGACTAAAGAGAATATTAATGGAAAAAAAGGATAGACACAAAATTTAAATATGATAAGGTCATACAAAACAGTCATTCCTAAAGGCATTGGTTATGTTATTTGAAAACAGAGCATTTATTGCATTTGTGACATTAAATGTTTCACATTTAAGGGCTCCTTAACCAATACTTAGTATTGCAGGAAGTTTAATTTCTTATGAAAAATATTAATTGCATTTTTTGGTTATTAATTGTTTGTTTTTTTTTTATTTCAATGGACATATAAACAAGAATAACCACTGAGCACGTGGATCCGTCGGTATGAGACTGTTCCAGCTTAACCAGTGGTCTTGCGTTCGAGCCATGAGTATACAACTGTATTAAATACTTGGAGCCATGGAGGGAGAATTTTGTCGATTTGTCGCTCATAGAGATCATACTCAGCTTGAAGATGGTTGCCTCTTATAAAGAATATATGTGGTCTTGCACCAGAAGTATATACATGAGTAGAGATAATATGAAAGTATAATATGAGATCATTATTTTTCATGTATCAGGTTGCCTTACATTAAACAATGGGGAATTTTAATATGAGATAATTCATTTCTAATTTCACCCTTAACAATTAATATGAAAGAGAGAATTGTAATAGGTTGGAGTACCCTTATACTCCTTTTAAATTCAATTCATCTTTGCTTAGAAAAAAAAATATGAAAGAGAGAAATTTAAAAAAGAACATCATATGTGTAAGAGATAAGGGTATGAAAAGAAAGAAGTTAATTAAAGATTTTCAAGAAAATTAAAATATTAATTTTATTTCTTAATTTTTGTGTCACAATTTTAAATGTCAATAAAATGAAACGAAGGAAACGTTCCCTCAGTTCTTTTTTATCTATCACAATTTAACTTATGCATAAAAATTAAAAAATGAAATTAATATTATTGTTTCTATTAAAATTGTTATCTAGCTTTTATTATAGTTTTTTAATCTATTTTTAATTATTTTTTCTCAATATTAATCTTATTTATTTTGATATAAATGTAAGGGTGTAATTAGGAAGGGAAATACTAATGAGCGTCTTTAGAGTACTGGTTAAAAACTAAAAATAGAATGTTTTTACAATGTGTATCATTTAATGTTAAGAGTGCAATCAATGTCATGCTTCCAATAAAATTTATTGATTCATTTTTAACTATATTAGTTGCTAAATATCTTATATATTCTTAATTTATTATGAACGAGATACTTGCTTATTCAAACATTTAATACTGGGGATATTTCTAGAATATATTTTAAATTTATGATATTATTAATTAGCATTAACAGATTATAATGTATTTCACCAAAGAGTTGTGACTCAGTTGGCAACGTAGATTGAGACTGTGGGAAGAGCTCTCGGGTTCGATCCCCACTAAACACATTCTTCAGGAGGGGTGATGAGCCTTAACTGTGACTAAGCCCCGAATATGATTGTCCTTGATAATAGGCGATACCTATATATGGTTTTCACCAAAAGATTATAATGTAATTCCTTTACTTTTAATAATTTTAATCATATATATGTTTTTTATACATGAGATCGGAGGTGATAATAATGTAGATCGAGAAAGATAAGTCCAAATTTTCAACCTGTGGTGGTCAAGTAAAATTTCAATATGCTCTCGTTAGCATGACCCAATTGGAAAAAAAAGAATAATTAATCAATGTTGATTTGAAAAAGAAAAATGGAAGGAGTACTTAATAATTATGACATAGATGCAAAACTCCTTTTGGATCGAATATGTTCTCCTTTTTTTTTAGTTGTCCATTTTTGAAGAAAGAATATTTTCATTTTATTTGTTCATTTTGAAAGTTTAAGACAACATTATTTATTGATTATCAATTACACCTTTATATTTATGATTTTTTTAACATGTGCAACATTGCACATGATAATAAATTAAAAGTGAAAATTTTTTACCGAAAATTATAACTATCACCATATTGGGTGGGGATCAACTTACTCTCGGAGTAACTCTGGCAAAGTTACTCCGGTTAATAACTCTTCGTAAATATTGAATTTAACAAATCTAACTGTTGAATATTGTGATATTAATATGATGATTATGCATACAAAATTTTAGATCAATTTGAACATTCATAGGTACGCGATCTTAAAGTTGATATTTACTTATATTTTTAAAAGTATATTGTACGTTAAACTAAAATGATTTGATGAAACATCAAATAATTTTTAAATTTTGTGAAATTTTGTAGAGTTGATCTACTTAGTGAAAAATTTTAATATGATGGTTGCATTGATGAAATTCAATATTTACAAAGAGCTATTAAGCGGAGTAACTTTGCTAAGAGTTACTCCAGGAGGAAGTTGATTTTCACCCATATTTTATTCAATGTATTGATAATATTAAATTTTACATTTTTCAATAAAAAAATTTTCATTTATCATCCTTTGCACGTGTTAAAAAAAACCGTTATATTTACTTACTCATCTTCATATAATACTCCATTCAGACTTGAATATATGAACAAAAGAATCACACTAACAAAGAAAGTTAGTTAATATCATTTAATTTTTTTGTTGCAATCTAAAAAATAAATTGTATTCTCTAAATTATCCTTCATGAAATACTTCAATTTTATTGAAATTTGTTTCAAGTAGAAATACTCATTCTCTATTTGTACATGGTTCATTAAATAGAGCTGTCAGAAAATAAAATCTAAATTAAATAAATTCCATTTTGAGACAATTTCATTAAATAGGATCAATTTAATTAATATTTGTTTATCCTTTGACCCACCACATGTGATTTTTTTCCTTATACTAGAGTAGTATAAGTCCGGATGGAGTAAATCAATACTGGCAAATAAACGAGGAAAGATAAAAAAAAAAAAAAAAAAAAATCCTTACTATACCATATAGCAAGAAACTTAAAAATAATTCGAGAAATTGTATTTGTGCATCATAAATGTAAAAGAACAAGAATCCCCTTACAATAATGGAAGAGAATGAGAGAAAAGAGCGAGAAACGTGGGAAGTGATGTAACACAGAGAGATAGAGAAAAAATGTGTTGTATGAATTGTTGTATGTATTAATGAGGGGTGAGCGCAGGACGAGTTTTGTCCGTCCCGTACCTGACCCTAATTTTTTATCAGACCAAATTTTCAGACCCAAACTCGTCCACAAACCCGAAGAAACTCATCCACAAACCTTAAATCTATTTTTTTTACTTTCTTATTAGCTTTCAAATATTGTTAAGAGAAAAATATCATCATATCATTGTACAACTTTATGTATGAAATGTGTTTTCAAAATAGATAGGGTCTAAATCACAGAGGAAAGTTAAATTAAAAAATCTTCATAAAATTAAAATGATGTTAAAACTTTAAGCAATGTAAAATTATAAATATTAAATATTATATATACATATATAGGACGAGTTGGGTAACCAGAAGATTAACCTAAACTCGTCCTCAATCTGGATTATTGAATGAGACACAATTTAACTCTAATCTTTTTATGCGAGACATGATCTAATCCGACCCGAATAGTTTGGATAGGAATGAGTCAGTGGGGCGGGTAGAGTTTTGTTCACCCCTAATATAAATTGAATGAATAAGAACATTAATTATTTTTCTTAATTATGTTGTTAATGAAAGTGACAAATAAAAATGAACAAAGGGAGTAAGAAAAAAAATTAATTCAGACTAATTAAAAATGTTAACTTTATTTATCTTTCTTTTTATCGTCAAAAATGAATTTCTATTCCTAAATTTTCTTTTAAAACTTGTTTTAAATGAAAATACCTCCTATTCATTAAATAAAGTTATTAAAAATATTTTAAAAAACATATAATTAATAAAGTGAAATTAATAAAATTTATTTATATATTGGATTATCATATTTTTTTAAATATCCGAGTGCAAGAGGAATATTTTTGAACAATTACTGTATTAAAGATTCAAATATTAAAAAACAAAAAACTGCATTAAAGATATACGCCCCCGGTCCTTTTTATAAGGCACTATTTAGAAGATATTGATGGTCATTTTTATAAGGCACTTGATAATCCCTATGAAACATTTAATTTCTTTTTCTTGATTTACCCTTATTAAATTCTTCCATCATATATTTTGTTAATTGTTCATTAACGAGGTATTATAAATATGGTTACATAGGTGACCAAGAGAGAGGGTTAAACCTTTGCACTTTTTCATATACATTTTTGTGTTCCAATACAATTGATACTGAAAATTAGTATTATATTTAATGTAGAATTTAATCTCAATTATTTAGTGAGAGAATATATTAATAATATTAAATAAAGGTAAAAATAGAATGTTGTATTATTTTTCTATGAAATCAATAAAATTAATCACTTAAATTACTTTTCTTAATTTGTGTAATTTGATTAAAGTTATTTTTATAAAAATGATGAGAGAGAGTATTTTAGTTTTTGACTTACTGGTATTTGCATGTATGTCCCTTCATTGTGATCGTGAACTCCAAAAAGTGAGTCCTGTCAAAGCTTTTTACTTTTCATCCAATTCTTGCGCGTTCTCAATACTCGCGTCACTAAAACCGTCCGTGTTTCCACGCGCTACCTATTGCACGTGAGAGACAGCGACACTTCATCGACATTAGAAATGACTACAGAGACCAATGCCGGAATCGTCACGCGCAACACGTAAAACTCTGATTTCTTGATCTCACGTGCGAGATTAGCGCGTGTGATTACGTGTCTCGGAAAACGTGGGGTTCCCCGCCCCCCATTTGCAGTTGGTGCGGTGAAAAAAATGAGCAACCAACATTTGCGTGCGGCACTGCAGAATGCAGCCTTTTCTCGTTTTAATATCTTGTCCGTACTGCGTTGCCTTGCTCTGCTCCAGAGTCCAGGCTGCGTTGCCATACTTAACAAAAATAATTCCGAAAATATATTTATATTTGGTAATAAAATATTTTTATATTTGATTTAAGCTTAATTACATTTTTTATTTTCTAAGTTTAGTACTAGAACGATTTTAGTTATCAAATTTTTAATTGCTTGAATTTAGTCCTTTCATTTTTTAATTGTGACAAATGTGATCCTATTATTAAGTGACTGTTTAATTGCTAAAAAAAACCGATGACATGACTAATATGCCTGACCTAGATTAATGGAATTATTATATGACCTAGATTTTTTAATTATTTTAAAAAAACTTAAACAACTATTGATATTTTCCATAGCCATTTATTTTGGGTAGCCCTTTTTTTCTATTTGAAGGTTAGGGTTGTGGCTCCGATTATTCACATTACCAAACCCCTATTATGACTATGTTTCTTAACAAAAATATTATGACTATGTTTTTTATGAATATTGATTTTCAGTGGGATATTACTTTTCAGTCCTATGTTTGTTTCATTATGTCAATTTTCAATCTTGTGTTTTTTTGTTCATTATGCTTTTATTTTTATATCTTTTATTTCTGATGAATATTAATTTTAAGTGTGATATTACTGTTTCATCATAAAATGAGAGCATTTTGAAACATTTTTTGATGAGCAATCGGGGCCACAACTCTAACATTCAAAAGTGAAATAGGGATACCTGAAATAAAAGGGATATAAGGGGAAATATCAATATTTGTGTAATTTTTCTTTAAAATAACTTAAAAAATAATTCCATTAATCCAGGTCACACATATTAGCCACGTTATCAGTTTTTGTTGGTAATCGGATGATCACTTAACGACAAGACCGCATTTGTAACAATTAAAAAATAGAATTACTAAATTCAAACAATTAAAAATTATGGGATCAAAATTGCCCCAACGCTAAACTTGGAAAACTAAAAGTGTGATTAAACATTTGATTTATTATCTTGTGCAATGTTGCACATGTTAGAAAAGTCATATTGTTCCCAAATTGTTACTACTTCAAGTCTAAAATGTCATCCATGACCATAAGTGTCTTAAAAGCACTTGTCAATGATACATATATAAAATGTTTTTATTGAAAACCATAACATTGATTATATCTGTAACACTTCAATAAAAGTTTTCTATGTTTGGTTACTTAACAAGCGCCCTTAGGACACTCGTTAGCATCTCCCTTCAAATTTTATATGTTCCTTTTTATAAGATACTTTACAATTTCAAGAAAACATTTATTATAATTTTTCTTATTTTCCAGTGGAGTTAGTTGATGATATTAAACAAGGGTAAAACTATAAAATTAAACTAATTTTTAAAATCTCAATAAAATTAACACGTTTTAACTACTTTGTTTGGTTTCGGTAATTAGGTCAACAGTGCCTTATAAATATGATCGATGTGAGTATTTGAATTGCATTTACATGACATTAATGAGTGTTCATTACTCCACTTACAAAAATCTTTTTACCACCACACTATAATTAAGAAATTTAGTTATTCTATCTATTATTTTTTTGTCCATCACTATAATGTCATAATTTCAAAATCCAAGCATTAAGCCCGTTGGAAGCAAAATTCCCGAATTTCTGAAATTATTTCACGTCATTTAGATATCGCACTTACATACATCATATATCGCTTAAGCTTCCAACGATTACTTAAACAGTATACGAAAATACAATCTTAATACATAAAAGCCAACAAGGCTACAGGTCCATCCAATACATAATAATAACTTGGGATGCCCCCATACATGTGTCATAGACAAAATAAAAGGGCCCGAAGGCTGCACATGTACAGTCATATCCCATAAAAGAATGAATATACAATGTAGCATAATCTAACCATAAACATGGCCTAACAACTAAAACATAACAAACTGGGGCAAAAACAAAATAGAAATGAAACAGTTCCCCAAGCTCCATGCTCACTGTCTGGTGCGGGGAGGATCATGTGCATCTAACATGTAGTCCACAAAACGTGTGGTGAGACGAATGTCTCGGTGAATATAACCATGCAGCATACAGTGTGGGTAAGTAGGCAAATTAAATGCAACAGGATAAGCAAAACAACTCACGACGTGATATCTCAACTAAACATAAACATGACGTGCATGACCTGGATTGCACGAAAGATGAGGTCTTATCACTAAACTGGGGCTAGACCTGAACTCAGACTACAAGGAATTTTTTCCTTGGGTACTAATCACTGCCATTAACTGGGGGCTGAAGCCCAAGTTTTAACTGGGGACCGAAGTCCAATCTTGATTAGTTAAGGTTAATTGGGGCCGAAGACAAATTCATTTTCTGATTATTAATTGGGGGTCGAAGCCATGATGCACAACTCACACATATGGCAAAATACATGATTCATGAAATAATGGGTAACCACTCTAAGCATTGTAAGCAACCCTGCTAAGGAAAGAAACCCTAACTCATGTTACAACCAATCTAAACATACCATACATAATAATAAAGGAGAATCAACAAGATAATCACACACATAAGCCAAAGAAAGGGAAAGAGAGAGATTAGGGTTCATTGGGGAGATTCAAGCAAGATTGGGTGGTGTGTATGAGCTATACTCACCTTAAGAGAGCTCAAAGAGAAGGGGAATGAGTTGAGGGAGGTCGGGGGAGGAGATCCTTGGCTTCCTCTAGCTCCAAAGCTTGCTTCTCCCTCTAGAAAGTCTCTCTCTAGAAATGGGGGATGGAAATATTAAATGAGGGCCAAGCCCTAAAATCTGGTTTAAAAAAAACAGATACGCGAACTCTCGCTCAAGTGAGGCCTTCTCGCTTGAGCGAGGAAAAATGAAATCCTAGAGTACACGCTACCTCGCTCAAGCGAGGGAGTGCTCGCTTGAGCGAGAACATTCCAGAGAGAAACTCCTAGAATTGAGCTCAAGCGAGCTGAATTTCGCTTGAGCAAGGGGATTCCAGAGAGCAACCATGGAATTTCCCCTGAATTGTGCTCAAGCGAGGGATCTTCGCTTGAGCGAGCAAACCAGAAACATTTTCCCCCAACTTTTACTCATACGCTCGCTCAAGCGAGTCTCTCTCGCTTGAGTGAGCTTGACAATACCCAAAATTTCCTCCTTTTTCTGATATGTTTGCTCAAGCAAGAGCTTGAGCGAGGACATCAGAATCCTTATTTTCTTGTTTTCATTTCTAGTTTCTTTTTCCCCTAATTCCTTTTATAAAACCTCTTCCCCTATTAATTCTATTTACCAAAAGATTTATAAATTTACGATATTACACTCACAATTTGGATTAGACATAGAAATTAAAAAAAATGAAATTAGTGTTATTGCTTCTCCTAAAACTTACCTTTTACCTCTCTTATATTAATTATTTTTCCCTGCTTCATAATCAATTAATAAATATAATGTTGTAAGGGAAGAAAAGGTAATTGATATTGTCTTGTGAACTACAGCAAAACCTCTATAAATTAATAATGTCAGGACCACGTAATTTTATTAATTTAAAGAGGTATTAATTAATCGATAAATTAATAAATTATTAATTTAAAGAGATCCTTTTCTGATTTAACAAACCTACATTATTCTTCATGAATAAAACATATACATTGTATCGACTAATTGAATGATGTTCATGTACAACGTGACTAATTAAATATAATACATCCCCCTAAAAAAAAGTTCATTGTACTGTAGTACATAGTACTAGTTAAAACTTACTGAAGAAGGCATTCATGAACTTGATACGATGATCGATTAATGGCCTTGGGTACCGCAATAAAATGGATGTCAATGTACCTATTGGATTACCCGGGTGAAAATGATACATGTTCAGAGGTCTAAAGTTTAGAAGAAATTGTAGTTAGTGTTGTTGAAAATCCTATTGAGGATGAAATTGAAGATGATACAATGTCTTTCCAACCAATTACGCGGAAGGAAGCACTCATAGCGGCAACAACTCTTCGCAATTTTTTGTTGCAGTATGAGAACACAACACCGAAGCTTTTTGGATGCAGTAAGAAAAGTTAGAGATGAAATACAACTACATTTAAATTTTAAAAAGAAGCAAACAATAATAGAATCATATTTTACTAAGTTGTCCTAGTTATATTTGTAATTTTATAGAATTATTAATTTATAATATTGAAGGGACCATAAATTTATATAAGGGTCTTCCGAAAAATTATTATCTTATTAATTCATCGAAATTATTAATTTAGACCTTGGGCCCAAGTCGGGACCGAGAAAAATTATTATTTTAGAGGGGTTATTAATTTATCGAGTATTAATTTATAGAGGTTCTACTGTATTAAAATGATAAATAAAAAAGAATAAACAACTTTTCAAAATTGTGACATATAAAGAAGGATTGATAAAGTAATTTAGCTTGTCACAATAAATTTATCAAGAATGTGTGTCATTTTTTTTATAATTACATTGAATTAATTGAGACTTGTTATTTTTTTCTTTCCATCCATTGTTTTATTCTCTTTCCACTAATTAATTTCTTACATGTCTCCACTATTTTATATAAAGATCTTTATTTTTTTTTCCTTGGTTGGAATCTCCAACATATATAATTGGGCGCTTTTTAGGATGGACCTATTAACCTTTTGGTCTGCCGTAGACCTGTCCCTACTGACCGTAGATATAATGTAATTTATTGGACGGTGTAGATCTAGACGGTAAAAGTGTGGTAAAACTTTGGTTTTTAACATTTATACTTTGACCCACTGTAGTCCTTAAATTTGTTGTGCGGGTGTCAAATGCTTCGTAGAAAATTTCTTCTTCTTCTTCGTCGATGTCGTTCCTGGTATGTTTCCATTTTTTGTGTTTAAATTTTATTATTTCCTAGTTTGCTTCTTTATTGAACATAGTCGCAGAGGAGGCATTTTTTGTGAAGGAAATTTATATGTGGAATGAAAGGGGTCACCTAATGTTGTTCAGGTTTAGGGACCAAATCTTGCAGATTTGAGTATTTTTGGTGTGTTTTGTTATGTTGTTGATCTTCAATGTTGAGTTGATCACTGGAACATGGGATGGTTTATTTGGACAGAGTGCTGAGACCATTTGGGTCTATTTCATTTTTTTCTAATTTCGTTGTTTTGGTGATTTGGGAATCGTTTTGTGGTTGTTGTTTTACAATGGTTATGCAGTAATTTTGCAATAAATTGTTTAGAATCATGGAAGCTAGTTGCATTGTGCTTAATAACGGTGTTGTTCTTATAAAGTCCTGGGATGTGCTTCTGCTGAGTTTTTACAGTTGAGTTTATTAGCATTCTTAATGATGAAGATGAACTTAGGTAATGGGGTAGAAGACGACTTTGTTCCACCGTGAGGTTATATGGTTGGATGATTTGCAGGTTAAACTATCCTTTTTGTTAATAAAATTGGTTGATAAACATATTTAGGCAAACACATTTAACCATCGTTAGTCTAATGGTGTTTTGAGTTTGGTTAATGGAGACCTATTTTTTTGGTCAAATGGTAGTTTTTAGTTTATGGTTCGAATTATTTTTGGGCCTAGAGATAAAAAAAAATTTTAAGGCCCGTGTTTATGTTGAATTCCGTGGACCTAATGGGAATTAGATGGACTCAACTTTTGAGCTCATATCTCATGCCAAAAATAAATAATGTGGTGAGTTTTGTTCATTCGTTTGTGGGCTTTTATAAAATTGGGCCGTTAGGAAGCTTTTACGTTCTTGCCATAATATTGCGTGAGTTCGACCAAAAACAAAATAATATTGCATGATATATTTTATGTTTCACTTCTGTTGGGGTAATAATGATCTTACTCGGAGTTAATTATTTAGTAAACAATAGGTTGTTTAAGCTTTATAAATAAAGACATCACTAATGACTTGTGATCTAAGGATTAGTCGATTTCAAGATGCGTAGTTCCTTGGTCAAGGTTGCATTTAACATTTGCAATTCTAGATTTTGAGCCATCACTTCTTCTAACTTCTTTTCCAGGAGTACGACATTGCGATGGTTGTAGTCCAATATTCTCCGCCCATTTCCTGCCAGTAGACGACGTAGAAGACAGACCACAACATCCTCACGGGCATCCTCCATTATGGGGGCGTATCTCCCCATGGATACTGGCGGTCTTCCTATTGTATTACAGATGAGTGATGCATAATATTTATAGTGTCTCTGTCCATTAATGAACTTCTCTTCCTGAAGCGTGTACGTTGGTTCTGGGACTCTCATGGTGTGACATACATGACCCAATAAGTGTTGAATGTTGGACTTGATGATCCCAACTGAATCAGTATACAGCTCCATATATTCATCAAGCACTATTAATTGTGAGAGAACACTGTTAAGGCAATGTGAGAATGGAATAGAAATACGTGGTGGCACAATATGATGTACTAAAATACCTATTTTAATGTTAAATTTTTGTTCATTTCTTACCTGAAGTGGTTGAGAACATGGAAGTTTCCATTGTTGTCGTGGTACCAAAGTAAGTACCAACGACTTTCTTACTCGTGTGGGGAGATTGCTTTGAAGTATTACAATATTGCTCATATGAACTCCAAGCCATCCTGCCTTCTTCAATTGTGTCATAGAAATTGAATAAAGCATCCTTGAAATTATGCACATGTGCATGGGTATCTATCCATGAAGTGTATACCCCGGGTTTTCGACCCTTAAAGACAACATAGGTGATGGAGGTTTCGTTGGGGTTCATTTGATAGGTATGATGAATCTTTGTTTTCATAATCCTGGATCCAATGGAGACGTTATGTTGGACATGGTGTTAAATAGGTAACATTAGGTAACCCATTAATTTATTAGGTGTGTTTGGTAGGGAGGGTTGGTGAGTTGTACATGATGAGTGATGACAGATTTATTAACCTTCCCACCTAACGTGTAGTGATGCATGAATGGAGTGAGGTACGTCATGAATACATGGATGTCAATGACATCATAATACAGTGCAGTATATTAATGGGTGATCCGGAGAAGTTGGGATAATGGGTTGCATGTTGGGGTGGTAGGATAGAGTGGTACCTTATACCCTAGGACACTTTTTGGAGGGATGACTCATGCATGCAACCTTGTGGTTGGAATCTTGGCATGAAAATTTGCATGCATTCTGGTTGTGGTATGAGGACCCCACTGGTGAAGTTTGGTGATTTTTTGAATTATAATGTAATTTTAATAAATTAAATACAAAAAAAAGCTTGAAAAAAGGGGAAAAAGTTAAAAAAATTGAAAAACTTCTAGAAAAAAGGGGTTGTGTCCATTTTCACCCTAGAATGTTATTTGTGAGTTTTGGTGGTGATCCGGAGAAGTTTGGATAATGGGTTGCATGTTGGGGTGGTAGGATAGAGTGGTGCCTTATACCCTATGATACTTTTTGGAGGGATGACTCATGCATGCAACCTTGTGGTTGGAATCTTGGCATGAAATTTTGCATGCATTTAGGTTGTGGTATGAGGACCCCACTGGTGAAGTTTGGTGATTTTTTGAATTATGATGTAATTTTGGTGAATTAAATACAAAGAAAGCTAGAAAAAAGGGGAAAATAGTTAAAAAATTGAAAAAAATTCAAAAAAAAAGGGGGTTGTGTCCATTATCACCCTAGGATGTTTATTTGTGAGTTTTGGTGGTGATACGGAGAAGTTTGGATAATGGGTTGCATGTTGGGGTGGTAGGATAGGGTGGTGCCTTATACCCCAGGACACTTTTTGGAGGGATGACTCATGCATGCAACCTTGTGGTTGGAATCTTGGCATGAAATTTTGCATGCATGTAGGTTGTGGTATGAGGACCCCACTGGTGAAGTTTGGTGATTTTTTGAATTATGATGTAATTTTGGTGAATTAAATACAAAGAAAGTTTGAAAAAAGGGAAAAAATAGTTATAAAAATTGAAAAAATTCCAAAAAAATGGGTTGTGTCCATTTTCACCCTAGGATGTTTATTTGTGAGTTTTGGCGGTGATACGAAGAAGTTGGGATAATGGGTTGCATGTTGGGGTTGTAGGATAGAGTGGTGCCTTATACCCTAGGACACTTTTTGGAGGGATGACTCATGCATGCAACCTTGTGGTTGGAATCTTGGCATGAAATTTTGCATGCATTCAGGTTGTGGTATGAGGACCCCACTGGTGAAGTTTGGTGATTTTATCAATTATGATGTAATTTTGGTGAATTATTTACCAAAAAAGTGAATTAAAATAGGGAAAAATAGTATAAATGTAGATAAAAATCCAGAAAAAGGGGATGTGCCACTTTTGACACTAGGAAGTTGGTTGTGAGTTTTGGTGGTGTTCTGGAGAAGTTGGGGTGATGGGATGGATGTTGGGGTGGAAAAGCAATAGTACATACATTCTAAAACCGCATGCGGGTTTCTTGTTTCATAAATCCGCATGCGGGTTTCTTATAGAGTGTTTCCCTTCCATATTTCGCGATAAGGTTGCCATTACCAGTAACTGGTAAACATGGTCTCACTGAATATCATTTTTCGATGCCAGAGATAATTATTGTGAATTTTATACTAGTAAATTAGTGAAAATTCATTTTAAATTATTTGGTTTGGTTGAAAATTATGAAAAAAAATCATTTTAAGCATCATTTGGTTGTTATTCCCCATTTTTTATAATTATTGTGTCTATTTCTTGTTATGATATTTATTGTTAATTTGATGATGCGGCATTAGTCCAAATATTGTTAGGAAGTCTTTAGTCTTGAAAATATTTTTCCCAAAACGTTTAATATGAGTTTTTGTTGAATATAAATGCGTAATTTTTTTGTCAGTATATGAGCCCAAACTAGACTTAACAGTTGCCCTGTCCGCCTATAAGTATCTCGAGTAACCTCACACACACCATCCACCTTCATCATTTCATCATAATCGAAGGTTCATATTAGTATTTTCCATGGCTCTTAGGCGGCATGACAACAAGAAGACTTACGTGGTGTTCAAGGGGAGAGTTCCTGGTTTTTATTCTTCATGGTCGGAGTGTCACAGTCAAGTTCATGGATTTGCTGGGTGTGTTTTTCGAGCTTACTCCACAAGGGAGGAAGCCGAGTCGGCGTGGATGAGATATTGGGCGCAACTGTATGTAGGTGACGTGCCAAACATCGTGAACCATGACAATAATGTTATCAGAGAAGCTAACCATGAAAATGAGGGAGACATGGTCATTCCTGAAGCTGATTATGCGAACATGAATGAAGATCCTGTTGTTCCTGTGACAGCTACAATGACCACAACCACAGCAAATATGGCTCCTCATGGCTTCCTTCCCTCCATCCTGACGTTTGTGCTTGTTGTTTTAGGCCTCTTGACTGTGGCTATGATCATCATGACTAGTATTTTGGTTCTGTGAACCACCTCAGTAACAAAAAAAAAGTGCCATTAGTGTTTGTTTAGGGGTTTCGTTATGGTCTGGTTCATCCTTTCAATGTTTCGTTTGTGTTTTGTTGTTGTGTTACTGTGTTTTTCCTTATCAGTTGTTGTATTCTGTCCTTAAATCACATGTCATGTGATGATTAGTATTTCCGTGAGCAAAAAGAAACACTTAACTTCAAAAAATTTTATTGTATTTGCATTGTTAATTAACGGGATATGATAACCACCATTAATGTTCTTTTCAAACAGCAATTTAAACAGTTATTTTCATTATTTTTCCAAGCCAATTTAATTAAACATTGACCAAGTTATGCTCGGTTGGACTTGCACAAATTTGGTAACATTTGCCCGCACCAAATTAAAGCACCTCCTTGCGAACATTGTGATTAGTGTGCCTCGCCTGCTGTGTAGCCGTATTGCTGGCACAGGGAAGTGGGAAGCAATTCTCTGTTCCAGAGTCATGCAGTATCTCCGATTTGTACTATGCCTGTGCCCCATATGCGACGCTTCAAAAGATTGAAATTACAATTAAAATAATTTTGTGAAACTATGCAGTCCTTAACCAAATATCCAGACTTGTTCAAATTTGTGAAATTTTAAAGAGACAAAGGGAATTAAGGATTACTGATTTACTGCGCCATCATGTTACTAAAAGGATGCTTTATTTTTTTTTCCCTTAAAGCTGCTTAAAAGCACCAAAAATTCGCTACGCGGCGTGTAATCAGTATAGAAATGGCACTAGTCGTGCACAAAAAGGAGGATATCCCTTTGTGAAAGTGTGCCTTGTCATTAATGCCTCAACCCCAATATTTGAACAGACATGTACTACGTACAAAAAAGACAAAAAAATTTGGCCACCTATTGAGTTTGTACCATACAGAGAAAGGAAAAGCACCTGTCTTCAGTCAGAATGCGTGTCTCCGTGAAATACAATTAGTGGGAAATTGTATTGCCCTTTGTACCAATGCATAATAAACTTTTCAGAATGTACTATATCCGCCTTGCATGAAAACGGAAAGAGACCCGTTGCATACCCCACTATTGCAACCCTCATTTGCATATATATGGACCCTAAGGAAAATAAAATAAACAACAGAGTGTGGAGCACAAGTTGAACCATTCACAATTAAAAAACTTCCTTGGAGATAATATGGCCAACTATGAAGAAGGGAATGACGATACTCATAGGTACATCCTTACAGCAGTGTTATATTGGTCAAAGATGTTCATGAACACATCAATAACTCCATATTTATTATTTCTGCATGTAGCTTTCAATGGGATTCTCCAAACCGTGATAGTGACAACGATCGAACACAACCACAATCTAAGGTAATAAATGGGTGATGTTCCACAAAAATAGAAATTAGAGTTGATATATATTAAAGTCTAAAAATCCTATCATTTATGTTCTCAGAACCAGAATCAGGACCGCTATGACTTCATAGAGGGGTTGAGGAAGTTAATAGCCATGTCTGACAGTATGATTAATTGTGTTAAGGTTAGATTTATTGTATTTTTAACAGATTTTTTGACGACTATACTTGTGAGAACATGAGAATATATAGGATTGTTTTATTAATAATCATACTAACATTACTAATCTGATTAGTATTACATGCAGTCCGTGAAAAAAAGACTAGAAGGAATGGACAATCGGATTGACGCCCTTCATGGAGAGATAGGTGATGTTCACAACAAGATCAATACCATCCTAAACTTTACAAAAAACGTTGAGAACGATTTTGGTAGGATTGATGCGTTGAAGGATAAGTGACAATGATGCTAGGAAAAAAGGTAAGATGACCAACAAAGACATAAATGCAAAGCCAACGCGTGACAAAATAAAGATGTCAACTATCATGCTTCATGGCGCTTTGACGACCTCAAAAGCTAGTCAGATGGTAGAGATTGGCCAATACACACAACGTTGAAGATGAGCACCTCCACTAAATCACCTATTGATGAGTTGCCTAAGGGAGTGTCCACTGTCATTTTTGACGTTTCAGATGAAGAAGAAGACGTGAAGGGGCAGAAGGAAAAGGTTTCTGATATAAGTGATAAGCAAGGCTATGTGTATGGTGAAATGGATAAGGGTCCAACAAAGGGACCATCTGTGAGTAACGAAAAAGGGAAATCAACTGTACAACATGGGCAAGGCCATGGAGATGTGCATTCAACTAGTTTTACGAAGGTGTGCCATTCATTGCCATTCTTGATCATTCAAAAGAAACCATAAACTTGTTTAACTATTTTATATTAACTATGAATCATTTGCGCAGAGTTTGGATATAGAGGGAAATCATCTCAATATTGGAATTGTGCCACGAAAATTATTCCACACACCATTTACTGCTTCGCATGGTAAATCAAGCAAAAAGCCAAAGATAAACCAAAATGGTAGCTTCACGTTTCTGAAGGCTAGGACAAAGGGAATCAGTTCTGATGGAGCACACAAAGTGGTGCCTGGGAAACAAGTAGGCAACATACTTCCCAAGGTTGGAATATAATTGTTATAAGTTCATTAATTTGTAAACACCATTTACTGTTATAACTAATTATTGAGTGTCTATGCAGACATTGTTATGCAAATTTCGAGCAACTGCTGACATGCAACTAACAGAGATTGAACTAAAAGTGTCTGCATACGTGTTTGCATATGACAAGGAAGAAGAAGAGGTCCTGTTCAGGGTGGGTAACCAATTTGGGCGTAGGAAAGATTTCAATAGCCTGTGCCCAGATATGGTTGTGCATGAAGAGGTAAAAGGCTCATGTATAGATTTCAATTAATAATGATAAGCTTTGCATATGAGTAGTAATTTTTTTAACATGTATAGATTATTACTATGGCTGCTGTTAAAGGCACATGGGTTCAATACCAAGGCTCGTGTCCATCAGTTTGGTACTGCCCACCATCATTTGTGGTATGTGGTCATTGTTCATAGTTAGACAACAAACGTATTACAAGCATATTAATCATTGTGAACTAAAAAAAGGAATATTTATTGAACGCAGGTAGACATACTCTCTGGAGATACCATTGCGGAAATATTGAACAAATATTGTGAGCATTGGATGCAACCCTTTCCATCCCTTAAATATGTAAGCATTGGATTTCTATTCCACTCACATTTAATTTTCTATTGGACTATAAATATTATTCTAATTATTCTTTAAATGAATATACGTAGGTTTATATTCCAGTGAAGGATGAGGGTGGACATTGGTTTCTTATAGTAGCTTCTATGGATGAGAAAATTGTGTACCATCTGGGTTCAAGAATATGTGTTGATCAAAACTCAAAGATTACCATTAAGAAAGTGGTAAAGACAAACTTCCATCTCAAGGCTCATAATTATCTAGCATGAACAATCTCTTATTAATTAGTTTTTTTTCCTTTGTTTCGAGTAGTGTGAAACTCTAGCACATATTTTGCAATCAGAAGCATATCCTGTGGACTATCTACATGGGGTAGTTGATGTTGACAACTGGGAGATATTAGACAATAAAATGGACATTAACACTGCATCGAGGTTTTGTTTGTTTATTGCAAGCTTATCATTATTAATTACATTCTCCAAAAATATATATCTAATTAAATTATCACCTTCATGTCAACGAAAATTCTGCATTGCGGGTGTTGGATTAGATGGAGATGGCTTCAGCATTCCACACTAATTTCATCACATTGGTAAGTTGTTTTATCCCCTGGTTGATTTTCAATTTCATGTATGAGACATTCTAATTAATTCCAATTTCAGCTAAATGAAAGGCATATTCGGATGCGAGCAATGTTGAATTTGTTATATGGGGATCATAATGAAAACAAGTTAACATTGGAAGCGAAGGCACAAAGCTACTGGTGGACAGCCACGGGAAAAGGTTGCAAATGACATTGAAGCTAATGCACTATCTATTTTGTGGGTGAACAATTCCAGAAAAACAATATTAATGGGCTTGACTTTACTATTACAGACTATTTTGAACTACATTATTGTAACAAGGAAACATTTTGTATTCAGATATGATGTTTAGTCAATCATGAGCTGCATTACTACTAGGAGTGGAATGGTACATTTCGTATTCAGATATTATGTACCACATTTATCTTTTAGAATTTCAATATCCAATTATCATTAACGTAGTCATTAATTCAAACTATATTTGCCTATTACTTTATTTTCGGGTCGAATGTATTTGCCTATTCTTAACTATCCAAAAATGACGTGGGTTCATTAGTATACATTCAAGTAAAAAATCAAACAATATGGCCAAGCCTATTTAATACAAAACAGTTTAAGGACTACAAATTCAATCATTAGGCCCATTTGACTATTTTTCGACCAAAAAGAAAATTCATTATATTTAATCCATTCTAGGGCCCAATATATTCGTTAAGTTTTATCCATTCATTGGCCCAAATTTGAAACAGCCAAAATTAATTCACCAATGAATAATCCATCCAACGATACACGATTAGGTCATACTACAAGCTATCAATGAGCCCAACAATTATCTATTTCATTCACGTAATATCAAGCACTTAGACCAACCAACATACAAAAAATAGGAATGACCCTATCAATCACTAGAAAAACACGCAGAACACCAACAATGTGGTCATCAAGCACAATATCACAACACAAAAAAATCCAATTCATATGAAAGCAACGAACATATACTACATATAGTTAGCACCTTAAGCAGATCCATGCGTATACACTGAGAGAAAATTTATCTAATGATTAAAGTTGTCCTTTTACCAAACAAACCAGCATGTTAAACTATCCATAACAGTAAACACCTGCATATTTATTTCATTCATTCAAGTTACCCAATGTAATCATTGCTCTCAACCTAGGTTCCACCAATGGGGTCCATCGTAGAAAATTCCTACAAAATTAAGATTACACATGTGCATCAATATAGGTCCAAAAACTGGATTAACAACTAAAGGTTAGTACATATATTAAAATGATAAACAATCCTCTGCTAAACTTACAGCTTCATCAAATGGCTCTTGTTGAGATAACACATGTTCATACTGTCTTCTTATAGTAGAGCATGTGGTTCGATTATGGCCTACCTCTCCACATAACCTGCACCGCTGACGCTTCCTTGATTTCAAAGGTTGAGATGTTGAAGTAGCAGCACAACCCTTACTCCCAACTCTCACCGGGTCCCTAATAATCTCACGTTCTTCAGGTTTTTCATTCTCATCACCAATACCTTCATCACTTTCCCCTAACCATTGTAAATGCCTTGTAACTAAATCTCTTGTAACATTATATTTCATAGTTGACCTGGCACATTTTCTAGTCATTAGTCGACATAACCAATCCAATGCACCACACCTAGCCAAATATACAGAGTCCCACACAGTGTTTTGATCAACATTACACTCGTGTATCTTTTCCTTGATACCCATTGTCCACCTATCTAGTACTAGACATTTTGGCATTTCCTCAATGTTTAAATGGACAAGAACACCAACAATGTGGTCACATGGAAGACCAAAAGACTCCATCCTCTTACATGAACATCTAATTTGAAATGGATTAGGCATCCAAGACACATGCCACTCATTACCTGCCCTCCCATACTTGGTCACAGTGAATATTGTCTGAGACATCAATGTAGTGGAACTCTTCACCCTCACCGTGCTGCCCCTAGCAAGAGCTGGTAGAAATAAAGTGAACACCTCCCAAGTAAAGCTCCTACATGCAGACTTCTCCAATACTTTAATATTGGTTTGCATAATTGGTTCACCATTAACTGAGGCAAAGTCAGCCTCTAATTCCCTATATCGAAATGCATCTAGACAATGGCGAAAATTCTCCAAAAAATCTGCCAAATCATGTCGAGAGTGCACAAACTTACCAATATGAGAATGCAAACCCTCACATCTAGAGGTCATCCTAAACCCACCAAAGAATCTAGCCCTCATATACGCTGTTGCCCACATCCTCCTTTTCTCAAAAATCTCCTTCACCCAAGAATTGTCTTCAAGACCAAAATCTCTTACCATCGTTTCCCACTTACGATGAAACTGGTGCAACTCATAATCGCCCAACATACATCTCTTGAACTCAGCTACCACTTTGGGGTTTTTAACATTGCTAGTGGCATTACGTATAAGGTGCCACGCGCACAACCTATGAGAGGCATTCGGAAAAACTCTCCTTATGGCATTCCTCATAGCAACATCTCCATCAGTTATTACAGCTGTAGGACACTTGCCTTTCATAACCACCAAAAACTGTTGAAGCAACCACACATAGGTTTCTTCTGTCTCATCCCCAACTAGCGTAGTAGCAAATATTATAGACTGGTTGTGATGGTTGATACCCGAAAATACCACTAACGGATAGTGGTATTTGTTCCTTTGATACGTGGCATCAAATGCTAATACATCACCAAACAATTTGTAATCCACCTGACTATGCCCATCACACCAAAAAAGGCGTTGGAGTCTACCTTTTTCATCCACTGTATGCCTACATGCCAATGCTTCATCAATTTCAGCAATTTTTCGAAGATACTGCAAGGCACTCTTCACATCAGATTCTCTAAATGACCTTTGCTTCACAATTTGATTATACATGTCCCGCTTGCTAAAACCAACATGTTCAAAACCACCACATTGACTAGCAAATGAACCATAAATTTGAGGTGTGCTAATTCCTGCCTTTCGCATGTTGTTCATTTGCATTATGTCAGCATCAGTCATTCTCCGGTGTGCAGGCAACACCTTTGTAAATTTAGGCAGCACCAATGGATGGTTATGCTCATTACAGAAAGAGGTCACGTGCCAACGACCTGTTTGTTTGAGAACTCGAATCTTCAATTTTGCAAGACAACCATTTCTCGTCTCAGGCTTAGACTTCCTCACTCCCTTAACACATTTCCTTTTCCGTCGTTTTCCTTCCCTGTGACAAAAAAATGTCTTCTCCACTATTTCTTCATTCTTGTCTTTGCGTTCCTTACCTCTCCTAGCAGAGAAACCTCTCCTTTTTCCAAACCAGTTGTAAAATTGAAATGCACACTCAATGTTTGAGAAATGAAATTTCATCATAACTTCATCGGTTATCAGGTCTGCATCAAGGTCAGTAAGGTCACCCCTACCATCAATTTCAATGCCTTCAAAGCCATAATTGCCTAAATCATCCTCTTCATTAAAGCGATCTGTGCCTTCATCGCTATCAATTGTACCTTCCATACTATCAACTTTGTCTTCCTCCATTAGAACTAAAATTAAAAAACAATAGATTCATAAATGCAACAAGACATTTCAACAGTCCAATACAATAATAATTAGTGCTTGATCATATCATCTTTCTATTTGTATATAGAGACAAAATTACAGGTTGAGTAAAAAGACACATGAAACTCAACACTCCTATTATATTTCCTAACACAAGAACCCAGCAACATGTTAAAGCAGCATTAACCAAATAAGGCACCCACTTTCAACAGGTAAAAACAATAGCAAAATGCATAATTAATACAACCCTTATAACTATTGATCATTAATTGCAATATTACAATGTTCAGAAATGGAATGACAGAAAAAACAGGGGCAATGCTCCTCCAAACATAACAACGTGTCCTCAGAACAGTGAGCAATTCACAGACAACTATGCATTGATAAAATGCAGAAACAATGATCTGCACAACACAGATAAAAGCAACCGAAAACTCACTTTGCATTGGTATAAGACAGTAACACAGAACAAAGCAAACAAAAACTCACTTTGCATTGGCTATAATGACAGAGATCCAATCATACTATAACACAATCATAGAACCAATTAAAGCCAATATGCAAACAATGAAATAAATATCCAATACATCCACACCGATTATTCCACAGCAAGATACCAGCTCAATTCCCAAATATATTCAACAGATAGAAATGATACATACCGTTACAACGCAAGCTAACGCGCGACGACGTCCAATACGATGTCCAGATTCGGATCAAAGTGAACGACCAAATAGAACTACGAAACCGCCCAAACGTATCTTCAATAATGGCGCCACAACTGATAGGACAAGGATTTTGAAAGAGGAAGGAACTCGGGAGAAACAAGAAAGGGATTAGGGTACTTGCCCTAGCAGAGGAAGGACAGATTTAGGGCTGAAATGTAATACAAATTTTTTCTGGGCATTTCTCTTATTTGGTAAATTAGTCTTCTACTAGTTGTTACTGTGGTTAAAAAAAAGGGTCTACCGTAGACCAAAAGAGTAGTGGTCCATCTTAAAATTGGCCATATAATTGTGTGGGTTTAATGACCTTGCAACTTTGCAAGTAAAGTTTGCCTCGAGCCATAACTCACTTGCACACGTGACTAATCACTGCTATCTCATAAGAAAAGTATTTCCTATTATCTTTAAAGAAAGACTAAAAAATTTAAATCATTTATTATTTATGAATAAGAAAAAATATTAAGTAGATGAACGTATTTTTATTAAAAAATAATTAATGCAAAAGATAAATTTTAAAAAGTTATAAAAAAACCAAATCAAACTTTATCAAAGATTCTTATAATTATAACCAAAATGAGTATAATAGAGTATGTGTTATAAGTAATTATTGTATTGATTAATTTTCATAAATATGTTTTTTAATATAAATCACATGTATCCCTTATGAAACATAACTTTACTTGAGTTGGGAACATTTATATCATGGTGGGTAGGGCTGTAAAGGAGCTGAACTATTCATGAACTATTTGAGCTCGACTCGTTAAATGCCCGATCAAGCTCGTTTATTTAATTAAACAAACAAACCCAAGCTTGAAGTTGGGCTCGATTATTTAAATGAGGCAAGCCCAAACTTTATAAGCCTGACATTAAGAACTCGTGAACAACTCGCTTATTATATATATAATAATTAATTAATATAAATGATTAAATTGAAGTAAGATTATTTAAAAAAAGAAAAAGAAAACATACCGTTATAAGTTTTTTTTAAAATACATAATAAAATAATAATGTAAAATAATTACTCTATATATATAAAAATAAGTATTGAAATATCTCTTATATTAGTCAAGAAGTTTTGTATTGAATTTCGAAAAATATAATATTTTTGAATTTTTAACTATATATATATATATCATATATTAAGAATATATTTTTATTTTTATATTATCATTTAATAGTAAAATATTTATTAAATACTAAATTCATAAACTTTAAAAAAGATTTAAAGAATTTTTTCATAAAAGCAAAAATAATGAAGTTATAAATGAGCTAAACAAGCCAAGCCCAAACTTTGTTTTTTCTTTAACAAACCAAACCCAAGTTTTAAGTTTAGCTCGTTTAAATAAATGAGTCAAGTTTGAGCCACAAATTTTTTTCATAAGTCATGCCTGAGCTTTAGATACTCGGCTCGGCTCGGCTTATTTACAGCCCTAATGGTGGGGTCAACTCTCTCAGTGAGTTTTTTTTTTCCTTCAATATACAAGACTCAAACTCAAGACCTTATGCAAAGGGGAAATATGTGCCACTTAAACCAACCACCCGTTAATATTCATAAATGTATTTGGGAAGTTTATTATAATAAATGTAAAACAATTATAAATAAATTATGGGGTATTTTTATAAATTTAACTACACATATACTTAAATATTTATACTACCTCATGTTGTTTTTATAGGACCTTTTAAAGAAAATTGTTATGGTCCTTTTTATAAAATTCATTTTAAATTATCTACTATATTAATTATTTTTTCACAAAGTTATCCTGAATTATTCATCATGTTCTTTTGTCAATAAACATTAAATATAGTTTAATTTATTAGACTCTTTCTCTGTGTCTCTTTCTTGAGGATAGAAAAAATTTATAGTTAGAGTTTTACCCTGCTAATAATTATAAGGATAATTTTTAAAAAATAAAATAAATTATTGATAATTTTATTTATAATTATGGTGTGTTTGAGAAAACAACTTAATTAAGTGCTTATCACTAGGAATGTGAACAAGAGTACAAGACGCGATGAGGGCGAGTAGTACACTACCCGTACCCATACCTGCTAAACTTAACGGGTACCCTTGTGAGTAGCGGGGTACTCACGGATATCCATTAACATTTAAAAATTTAAATTTCATTAAAAAAAAAGGAAGAATGTTATATAATATATATAAATTATCATTATATAAAATCATTACGTGTTAATACATTAAAAATAATATTATAAAATAAATCACATCTCACCTTAAATAATAAAAAAAACCCTAATATCATAATATATTTAATAGTAAAATATATTTCAAAGAGTATGCGGGTAGCCGGGTACCTGTATGGCGGGTAGTGTAATATTTGTCCCCATCCATTTTATAAATATGTTGATACACATTGCGGGTATATACGCGCGCGGAACATAGGTATATACTGGTACGAGTTTTTTTACCATATCACTTGAGAGCTTATGTCATAAATACTTAAGGAAGTGGGTGAGAACTAGAGCTGTCAATTTGGGTTGAGCTCTTTGAGTCAACCCAGCCCAACCCGGCTCACCGATGCGTTGGTTTGGTAAAATATATGCTTACATTTTCATGGGTCAAAGTGGGTCAACCTACTTAACTCGCAGGCCAAAGTGGGTTCGAGCTAGTTTTACTCACTTTTTAATTTTAATTTTTTTATTTTAAAGTTATTTTTATCAATTTTTCTTATTTTTTTTACCTTTTTTATTATTTTTATGATTTAGTGAGCCAATCCACTTAACCCACCAATCTGCGGTGGGTCGAGTCGGGTCGGTATTTTTCAACTTACCAAAAAAGTGAACCAACTCAACTTAACTCACTTTTAACCTAACTCATGATGACTCAAGCCAGGTGACCATGATGCATGCTTCCAGCCTCATACAGGCTATAGAAATCTTATCAAATTATAATGTGGTGAAGATCAATGTTGATGTCACATTATCTTAAAAAAAGAAAAAAAAAAAAACTCATTCATGTGGAACGAGGATATATTGGTTTTTCAATTCCTTCTTTGCGCTCCTTCCTGGTTCACTTATAAACGGTTGTCTTGTTTCAAGATATAAAATTATATTTTTAGGAATGTTAATTTTAAAATTTTTATTAAGGAATGTTATTTTCAAATTAATTTTATAAATATGTTTAGTAAGTATATTTAATATTTTTAAGAATATTTTTTTTAATTTATTTACTTTAAAAAGAAAAAAGTTAAAAAATAAGTAAAATAAAGTGGGAAAGAGAAATTATTTGAATGTTATGTAAAAAAGAAAACTTTCTTTTCTCATGAAAATATAAGATACCCACCTATATGGGGCCCATCAATTTTTGTTATTTCTCTCCATTTCCACAGACTCACCAAATAGGATCTGGAGGTGCATTTCTACCTACTTTAATCAACCGTCTTCATTTCCCGCATTTCAGCCTTGTTGTGAACTATTATCCATAACGGTCCCCAACTACCATAAAGTCAGCAATCATGACCACTGCGCGCGACTGCAATAAATCTTGAAGAAGGGAAAGCCTATATATTAATTGGATCAAAGGCCTCTCCTAGCCACGATCAAAATTGTAAAACAAATTGAAGTACACACAGTGACAAAAAAAAAAAAATCTAAGATCTTATTGCAACAAAGAAAATGATTTGAAAATGAATTGAAAAATAGCGAGAAAATTGGAACTATCGTGGTCCAAGGGGAGAAGAAGATTTTTGGGCATTTGCAACGGATGGGTCAATCATGAAAGAACCAACTCTCAAATTCTGGTGTGTAATTGTGGTTTACATTTGAAAATGGAAGGTGTGGTTATTCTTTTGTTCATGTCCTGAAAAAAATCCTTATTTTCTACATAAATTTCCTCTTTTATGCCCTCATGGAAGACGACAATGTAGAAAAGGAGAAGCTACACAGAAAATAACCATAATTCGTTAGGGATGGAATTGTAATTGGACTGCTAAAAAAATTTCGTTGAAGTTAAAGGTGGTGTACACAGACCACAGAGTACATGCTGTTTTGGTCAAAAAAAAAAAAAAAGAGTACATGCTGTTATTTTGAAACGTATTGGTATTTAAAAGAAAAAAAACTATGTTACGGAATTTTTTTTGGTGACAAATTTATATAAACTGTCAATATAAATTACACAAACTTTTAATATTATATCATCGCATTATTTATTAAATTTAATACCATATGGGATATCATATTCATTTAATAACGTGATAACATATTATTACATCTCTATTCAAAACTTTTTCCCACTAATTAATATCTAATCGTCTATATCTATTAATTCTTGTATAAATGCCTCCTAGTTTGTCAAATTTTCATATTATTTCATACGGTTGTATATTTGGACACTATAAAGCTGATGATGTTGTCCATCTTGCAAATGTTAATGGCAACTGGATTTCTTAGTCAGACTTTAAAATTCCCTATTAGAGACTGATTTTGCTAATTAATAATTTGTTTATTCTAAAGGTATATATTTATTTATATAGTGCTAATACCTCGGTTTATGATAGGGAAACCCTCCAGCGCACTTATAGAGATATTTACATTGACTAGAAGAAAATCGGTTTTTAGTGACGACCAAAAGTCGTTGCTATAAGGGAAAAACCGTTGCTACAAGGAAAAACCGTCGTTATTTCATAGTTAGCGACGACCCCACCAGTCATCGTTAAAAGCCTCGTTGTTAATACAGTAGCGATGACATTTTACGGCCGACGCTATGTAGCAAGGACCTGACCGTCGCTAATATTTTTTTTTTAAAAAGATCATTTCTCCCCGGATTTATCAATTGTGAGGATCAATCCAGCAACCTACATGATACTAAAAAAAAGCATTACCGTTACGTTATGTTTGTTTCTTGAAATATATAGTGCAAAATATTATATATAGTAAAAAAACTAGCAAGTTACCCGTGCATCGTACGAGTGACGTTGAGTAGTGGGTGATGTTCGTTTTTAAATGTATTATTAATTTTTTATTTTTTATATTAAAATTAACTTATGAAATATACTACATCAATTAGTAGAATGTGAATAGCATATTAGTATCATATTTATAAAAAATAGTAACCAATATATAATTAATATAATTATAAATTTAAAATGTATTGATCATTGAGATCTCACACCCCCATCATATAGAGTGTAAATAGTTTTGTGGGAAAAAAATTGAAAACACGACATGTGTCTTGTGAGAATAATTTTAATACAGGTAAATAGAATAAATAAATCAAATAGATAAGAAAGATAAGAAGTTAAAACATTAATGAATAAAATAGAAACATAAATGATATATTTGAAAAATCACATTAAATTTAATGTAAATCTACACATTTATTATGTTTCTTAATGTGTGTTTTATGTAATGAAAAATTAGGGATGGATGATGACTAAAACTATTTTAATAATAATAAAAGAAAAAAGAAAAAAAAAACAAACGGCAGGAGCAAGACTACCTCATGTGGATGATTTTTGTGGTTTATAAAAAAATTACTTTACTAAAGTGATAATAAAGAAACTAAAAAAAATAAAACTCAAGTAAGAAGACTGATAAAAGAAAATGGTAGGAATAGGACTGCCTCCCGTGGAGGATGCCCGAGGTTCTTTAAAAATTACTTTTTATAATGAAACAAATAAAAGATTAATAGAAAAGAATAATGAGAGAAAATATTTTAATATGATAATAAAAAAAGAAAATGAACGTGTGATAAAAAATAAAAGAAAAAAGAAAAACACAAACGGCAGGAGCAAGACTACCTCCCTTGGAGAATATATATGGTTCATAAAAATTTTTACAAAAGTGATAATAAAGAAACTAAAAAATAAAAACCAAGTGACAAAACAGATAAAAGAAAACGGTAGAAGCAGGACTGCATCCCGTGAAGAATACCCGAGGTTCTAAATAAATTACTTTTATAATGAAACAAATAAAAAATTAATAAAAACGAATAATGAGAGAAAATATTTTAATATGATAATAAAAAATGAATGTGTGATAAAAAAAATAAAAGAAAAAGGAAAAAAGCAAACGGCAGGAGCAAGAGTACCTCCCATGGAGAATATTTGTGGTTCATAAAAAAATCATTTTACTAAAGTGATAATAAAGAAACTAAAAAAATAAAACCCAAATGAGAAAACAGAAAAAAGAAAACGGTAGGAGCAAGATTGCCTCCCATGGAGGATACCCAAGGTTCTTAAAAATTACTTTTATAATGAAACAGATAAAAGATTAATAGAAACGAATTATGAGAGAAAATATTTTAATATGATAATAAAAAAGTGAATTTGTGATAAAAAATAAAAGAAAGAAGAAAAAAATAAACGGCAGGAGCAAGAGTACCTCCCATGGAGGATATTTATGTTTCATAAAAAAATCATTTTACTAAAGTGATAATAAAGAAACTAAAAAAATAAAAACCCAAGTGAGAAAACAGATAAAAGAAAACAGTAGGAGCAGGACTGCCTTCCGTGGAGGATACCCGAGGTTCTTAAAAAATTTCTTTTATAATGAAACAGATAAAAGATTAATAGAAGCAAATTATGAGAGAAAATATTTTTATATGATAATAAAAAAAGAAAATGAACGTGTGATAAAAAATAAAAAGAAAGAAGAAAAACGCAAACGACAGGAGCAAAACTACCTCCCATGGAGGTTATTTATGGTTCATAAAAAAATCACTATATTAAAGTGATAATAAAGAAACTAAAAAAAATACAATCCAAGTGAGAAAACAGATAAAAGAAAACAGTAGGAACAAGACTGCCTCCCGTGGAGGATACCCGAGGTTCTTTAAAAATTACTTTTATAATGATGAAACAGATAAAAGATTAGTAGAAACGAATAATAAGAGAAAATATTTTAATATGATAATAAAAAAAGAAAATGAACGTGTGATAAAAAAAACAAAAGAAAAAAAAGGCATATGGCAGGAGCAAGACTACCTCTAGTAGAGGATATTTGTGGTTCATACAAAAATCACTTTACTAAAGTGATAACAAAGAAACTAAAAAAAATAAAACCTAAGTGAGAAAACATATAAAAGAAAACGGTAGGAGCAGGTCTGCCTCCCGTGGAGGATACCCGAGGTTCTTTAAAAATTACTTTTATAATGAAATAGATAAAAGATTAATAGAAACAAATAATGAGAGAAATTATTTTAATATGATAATAAAAAAAGAAAATGAATGTGTGCTAAAAAATAAAAGAAAAAAGAAGAAAGCAAACGACTGGAGCAAGAGTACCTCCCATGGAGGATATTTGTGGTTCATAAAATTATCACTTAACTAAAGTGATAATAAAGAAACTAAAAAAAACATGACATTTATACTGTGGGAACTTTTTTAATATAGAGTAAATAAGATAGATAAATAAAATAGATAAGAGAGATAATAAGTGTTTAGGGTTAATAAATAAAATACAGAGATAAATGCTATATTAGAAAAAATACTTCAAATTTAATTTAAATCAACACGTTTATTATATTTCTTAATCTATATTTTTATATAATAAAAAGGATAAATAAAAATGAAATATAAGTGGAATTATTTTTAAAAAATAATTAAAAAAGGAAAAAAAAATATAAGTAAAAAGAGAGAAAAACGTTTACAGTAGAAGGAACGATGTTAAAAGTTTAAAAAATAGAGAAAACGGAAAAGAAATAGATTTGAGCGGGAAATGTTTTGTTTAATAATCATTTTATTAAAGTCTGAAGTGTGAATAAAGAGATAAAAAGTAATGTGTATTTAGTGTGTGTTTGGTTTTACACCAAAATCACGGTTTAAACGTGGATTTGGACAAAAGCGATAAAGAGTACCGTTGATCCAAATCTATATTTAAATAAAATAGAGAGATGAATAGTATATTAAAAAAACATAAAAAATTTAATGTAAGTTAACTCATTTATTGTATTTTTTTAATCAATATTTTCACGTAATAAAACGGATAAATAGAATTAGAGATAATAATAGATCAAACGGGAAAAAAATAAAAGAGAAAAATAAAAGAGAAAAAATGTTGAAAAAGATAACATGTGTATTGTAGAAACAATTTTAAGATATAGAGTAAATTAATAAATAAAAAAGTAAAAGTGTGCACTTAGTGTGTGTTTAGTTTTACACCAAAATCACGGTTTAAACGTGGATTTGAATAAAAGTGATAAAGAGTACCGTTGACCCAGATCTATGTTTGAATAAAATAAAGAGCTAAATAATATATTAAAAAAATATAAAAATATTAATGTAAGTTAACTCATTTTTTGTATTTTTTTAATCAATATTTTCATGTAATAAGATAGATAAATAGAATTAGAGATAATAATAGATCAAACGGGAAAAAAATAAAAGAGAAAAAATGTTGAAAAAAAATAACACGTGTATTGTGGAAACAATTTTAAGATATAGAGTAAATTAATAAATAATAAAAAAAAAGTAAAAGTGTGATATACAAAAAATAGTAAAAAATAAAAAAAATGTAAAACTATTTACAATGTAAAAAAGGAAAAGAGGAGAGAGATGAATTTGGGAAAGTAAAAGTATTTGCAATGTAAAAAAATAGAAAAAAAAGAAAGAAATGGGAAGAGAGATGAATTTGGAAAGGAAAAAAAGTGTCCCATGAGTGGACACGTGTACAATGAGTGCAAAGATTTTATACTAGTATAATATGATAACAAGAAATTAGCATCGGCAAGACCGACGCTAAATAATTTTTTTTAAAAAAATTATTTTACTATTAGCGTTGACTAGACCTTCACTATTTAATAAAGTTAGCGTCGGTCTCATTGACGCTATATAAAAAAATGTAAAAAAAAAATAAAATTCAACTTAGCGTCGGCCTTGCGTCGCCTGATCGACACTATTAGCGACGGTATTGTGGCCGATCCTACCCGTTCGCCTCTAAATCACTGATTTCTTGTAATGATTTACCTCACTTCAAGAAGAGCAATATGAATTTGAACTTACGACCTATCATATGCGAGACTTGTCATGTTCCACTGAATAAGAGCCGTGTGAATTGAATAGTGCTAATATTCAATTCTTATACAAATATGCATACAAATTACAAAATAACAAATTTAATTATACAATGTGATGTTTTCAACTTTATAAATTTAGTTATTTTCTATTGTCGTTCTTAAGAGATTAGGAAATAATTTTTGCCGTAATGACGAACAAAGTTTAGTTCATTGAACCTAGACCAACAATTACTTTAATGTTGACTATAGAGATCCATTTAAGGCGAAAAAATATCCATTTATTTATTCATTAAATTTATATAACACATTTTTTTTATCTTCTTTTATCATCACTCGTTTCCCTCCATCCCTCTCACATTTTTCTTATTTTATTTCCATCTCCGGCCTGGTGTATATAAATTATTGAATAAATAGCTGTGCGAGTTTAATTTCTAAAAAAAAAAAAATCTGGTCTGATTTTGAGATGGAGATTTTATGAGGGGTCATTTAATTCCTCCGACAGCTCATTGTGTCATATCTGATAGCCTTTTCACTCTGTGGGGAACAAGTGAAAAAGATGGAGCAAGTTACTCAGCCCAACCAACCTGCAATTTGTTGCAATATTCTGACCTCAAGTTTGTAAATTTAAAGTGAAATTATGCATACAATACAAGACCTTAAGTTTTCTTACATCAATATAATAAGATTGTAAAATTAAAGTGAAATTATGCATAAAAATTAAAACAATTCCAAAAAAAACTCATAATAAAATTATATAAAATAAGATTATTTTATTTTTAATAATAAAATATATTTTCTACTTTAAGACCAGAGTCATTTTTCAAAATATATTTTCTTTTCTTCAAAATATGTAACACTATTATTATTATTATTTTATTTTCTATATTGTTTAAAATAGATCATTATATTAAATAATCCACCGTTGGATTGAAAGTTACTATCATATAGATCATATATATATAATTTTATATTAATCCAAAATTATTTGATATGTTATTAAAATATCTCAATATTAACATCATATATACATTTGAAAGATATGAAAAAATAATAATTTGTTTTTCAATTTATTGGTGTTCAAATTTTATGAAATTTGATATAAATAATCAAGATGATGAATAAATATAACTCAACAGTTGGATTACTAAAAATCACATTAAATCTAAAGTTATCAATGATGCAAGACTTTGTGTAACTTACACCGGTGTAATTTGAACCCAATCTTTCTTTAATTATCTTTTATAAATTTGTATATTAAAAATTTGAGGAGTACTACCAGCACACACTTTGTCACACTCTTACTGCACATACTTTGTGATTGATTGTTGAAAATTACATGGGACCGTCAAATTATGTGGATATAACTCTTAATATGGTGAGACTCATGTCACTTTCCACCAATCATAGGGAGTATATTGAAAAGAGTGTGACAGAGGGTGTGTTCCTCACATTTTTCTAAAAATGTTTTTTTCTCTTTGATTTTCAATTATTTATATTTTTTTCAATTAAATTTATCATATTTATTTGTTCAAAATTTATCTAAAATGGTATATTTAGTCGCATAATACGCGAATAAATGTATATTTTTATATAGTTAAGATTAATGTACAATAAATTAATATCTTTAAAAAATAAAATTAGAATATTTTTTTATAATTATTCAATTTTAAATTTTAATATATATTTTCCTATTGAAATTTAATTTACATTGTTATTACATAATAAGATATAATTAAATAAATTAAAATCATTATGAATAAAGATTTATATTAAAAATAAAGATTAGAATAAAAAATAATAAGATAAAATTATAAATTTCAACAAATTTCAAAATTAAGAGTTCGCATTTAAAAATTTAAATAGAAATAAAGAAGATTAATATTATGAATTGAGAGAGAATCAAACTCTCACAAATTGTGTGGAATTCAACATCAAATAAAAGAAAAAAGAAAATGTTGAAAATTATTGACGGGAAAAGTACAGTGAGTGAGTGTCTCATTTTTCAAAATGAGGTATCAAAATTATAATGAGTTGATTAAAAATTATCTTACACATAGCACAAAACATTAATAATGTGTTTGATTTACCTCGAAATCACGTTTTAAACATGGATCTGAGCCGATGATACTCTGACATTTATCCAAATGCATGTTTAAGTGTGTATTTAGTTTACTCGAAAATCATGTTTCAAACGTGGATCCGGCCAACATTACTCTCTATTAGCTTCAGTGGCAGACCTTTATATTGACAGAGGAGCCATGGCTCCCCCAAACATTTGTCAAAATTATATATATATATATATATTGATATATTATTATGTCAATTTTCTATATACTCCCTGTCACTTATTATAAGACACTCTTAACCATTTCACACAGTTTAAGAAAAGTTGGTTAATGCATTGATTTTTTTAAAAAATTTATAGCATTCAAAATATACCCTTATTTAAAAGTCACTATATTTTATGAATATTAATTGTCACATGGTGAAAGATTCCAAAAGTCAATTTCCAAGGTTATAGTTGGACATGTGAGTAAAACTTCATTAATTATTCACACTAATCAATATATGGGGAATTAAAAAGTCAAACATTAATGAAGGACAAATATGAAAAAAATGGTTAATTCATCTAAAAATCTGCAAAGAGTCTTATATTAAGGGACACTCAGTTCTTCTAAAATGAGTCTTATAAATAGGGACGAAGGGAGTACTAATTTAAGACTTTATTTTGCATAGTGACACACTCACTTTCTCTACTCTCTTATCTATAATGTCATTGTTATTTTTTTTTTATATTTTCTTATTAATTTTCTTTATGTATTTCATACACCTCCTTCATAGATTTTAAAAATTTTCTTAAATCTATCTTAATCTCTTCAAAGCTAATATTTTAAAATCTAAATATTTATGATTCTAATTCTTAACCTATTTTTTCTTATTTCAAATGTTTTTATTAATTTAAATTTAAATTCTTATTATTACCATTTAATAATATATAATTATCAACTAAAAACAATAATAAAAATTTATTGATTTTAAAATTTTGAATAATATAATTGTTAATTGGTATTTTAAAAATTAAACTATATAAAATGATATAATAATTTTAAAATTATATGAAATATTATTGGTTGAATAGTATGGTTGGAATAATAAATTTTTATGAATTAATAAATGAAAATCAAAATAATTATCCTTTAATATATACCTCTACATATAGAGGAGGGTTCAAATTACACCAGTGTAAGTTACACAAAGTATTACATCGCTGATAACTACAAATCGAATGTGTTTTTAGTAATCCAACCGTTGAATTATGTTTATTTATCATGATGATTATATGTGTCAAATTTCATAAAATTTTGACATTAGTAACTTGATAATGAAACGGTTGAGTTTTTTCATATATTTCACATGTATATATAACGTTAATCTTGAGACATCTTAATGACATATCAAATAATTTCGGATTAATGTAAAATTTTATATGTATGATCTATATGATAGTAACTTTCAATCTAACGGTGGATTATTCAATACACTAATCCATTAAAAAATTATTCAGCGATGTAATACTTGGTGTAACTTACACGGGTGTAATTTGAACCCTTCAAATTACACCAGTGTAAATTACACCAAGTATTACACCATTGATAACTACAAATCGAATGTGTTTTTTAGTAATCCAACTGTTGAATTATGTTTATTTATCATGATGATTATATGTGTCAAATAGATATATTCAAATTAAATTCATAATTCAAACTAATTATCTCTTAATATTTATTTATTAAAACTAAATTATTCCATCCTAAATCTAACACACACACACACACACACGCATATTGCTATATAAAACAAGGGTATATTTTCCCGTAATTAGAATGAACAAATCCATACAAAACATACATCAATAGAGTAGTAATTCATAATAATTAATATAAGGATAGAAATTAATAGCGATATAATTAGAATCTATTTGGTAAGACATTTCAACTAGATGAAAGCTGAAATTAATAGTTGAAATCATTTCAGTTGTGATTCGTAAGATAGGTTGTTTAGGTAGCTAGTAATTTTTCAATAGTTTTTTCTAGAAGTTACTTAAGGTAGAACTTTTCTAAAAAAGCTTCTATTTTCAGCTATCAGCTGAAAATTTATTACAATTTTATCTCTTAATAACTCTCACTTATCATTATTTAATAATTAATGATGTGTTTATTTATCATTTTATCATTTTCAGCAGTTGAACAACTAATTTTTCCGAACACTCCCAATCAAACCAATTACTCCCTCCGTTTCTTTTTAATTGTCGTTTTTACAGTATAAAATTTGTTTCTAAATAAGTGTCGTTTTCACATACCAAGGCAACAATAAATGCTAATTTTCCAATTTTACCCTCTTCCAAATTTATTAAATGGTGGAATATTTATTGCATAAGACTAGAAATGGGGGAGAACTTTAAATGCTTTAATGAGAGAGAGAAAAAGTATATTTGTAAACAATGGAGATAAAAAGACACACTTATTGCATTTCTTAATCTATGTGCAAAAACCTTAAACGACAGATAAAAAGAAACGGAGGGAGTAATTTTTTAGCTTTCAACTAGCTTTTTGACTTTAACTGTGACTAAACTAAAACTGCTTCTAATTTTAGGGGTTTGTTTTGATGAAATTAATTATTTGGCTCCCCCAGATTTTTCATCCAAGTTCCGCCATTGATTAGCTTGTTTGCTTTCGAGTTACAGACACATTTGCGGCATCCCAAGATAAATCCAACAAAGAGTTGGATGTTCTAAACATGGATTTGCCTCATCCCAACGTGTACACAAACACACTATAATGTTAGCTTGGGATTTTCATATAAACCAAACACGCATTAAAACTACGATTTAGAGTAAAACAAAACACAATCACATTATTCAAACCCTACACAGAGAAGCAGTGTCGTGACACACAGCCAGCCCCTTATAGGGCTCTCTCCCTCCATGGGAGAGTTCCTCTCCCTCTGTGGGAGTCCTTCTACCCATTTTAGATGGGTTTTTTTTTCTCTTTATGGTGAAAGTTATATTTTTCTTTTTTTTTCATTTTTTTTTCATATTTATAGTCACTTTATTCTCCATTTTCTCCATTCATTTTTTTCTTCTCTTTTCTAACCTTCACCTCCATAACCTCCACCCTCTTCTTCCTGTCATTCTGTCCAACCCCCCTTTTTTCGTTTTTTTTTTGCTTCTTTTTTACCTCTGTTTTACTATTTAACAATCTGTTGGAGCCACTATTAGCATTTTTGCAGCACTATTTTTATGCAGGATATGCTGCCTTGGTACACCTCTACCATTGGAGCTCGATTTTGCAGCACTGATTTACTCAATGTTGCTATTGATGCTGTGGAGGTCTTTGTTTTGAGTTATTGTTGGACTTATGCTGCTCCGGAAGGAATAAAAGAATATTAAAGAAATGTCCAATACTCTATCAGATTGTTTTATAATAGTTGTATTTTATGATGACTAAATAGTCTATATTTATGAGTATGTGTGCTTGTTTTGCTATTTTAATATGTAGTGCACTGCTGTAATACTCTTTATTTAGTATTCTATAAGTTATGTAAGTACCGTTTAGCTTTCTTCCATATGAACTGATATTATTTCGGAAAAAAAAAACACACACACACTAACATTATTCAATCTTATGAGCGTAACAGGTAACCCGCAAACAGTTCCTTTGTGTTGTGTGAGAGTGAGACTGTTTGGAAGTATTTGCAAATACGATGATGCATTTTCTGTGATTGTTGGTTCCCAGCTGTATCTGGACCCGTGTGCTGTCTTCTCTCGTAATAGTCTCTTATCGTCCTTCATTTTGTTTTCTTTTCTTTTTCCATATTTCACCTCTTCCTCTAATGAATCCCTTTATCTTTAGCTCTCTCTAGCTTGCTTTGTTTTTCAATATTTATTTCCCCCTGAAGTGATTCCAAAGTAAAATAAAAAGCCTACTTTGCTTCTTTGTTTCTTTTCTTGGATTTCATATTAATTTTTTCCACCAACTTGTTGGCTTTTTTGTTCTATAAATTCCCTACTCGAAGCACATAGAGTCCTCTTCCACTTTCTCCTTCTTTCCTATATCACACTTTCTAGATAGCCAGTAAGATATTTGTTATACTATCTTATGGTCCGTGATTGCTCTTCTTCTCTACCAACCCTTTCTTCCACATGTTCTCAGTTATGTTGAGCTTCAATTGATCCCATCCTCTCTTCTTCACTCCCATATCAAATACCCTTCACATCCTCCTTCCTCTTCTTATATCAACTCTTCACTCACACCTATAAAATCACTCAGTCCCAACCTTAGTTTCTCTTCTTTTTTTTTTTTTTTAGATTCAAGTTCAACATCCATACCCCACATAGCAATTTCTTCTGTCATCCTTTCCTAGCACCAAAGTTTGAAACTTTTCCATGCTGGGCTGGAGAGTTTGACTCTGGGGGAACAGAAAGTCCCATTTTTTTTTTCTCATCAATTAGAAGTTTATCTTAATTAATTAAATGTCCAACATCTTATTGTTGATGTTTGATCTTCATGTATCCGATTCTCAGTGAAATCTTCCTTTCTGGGTGTATGATCAATTCCACTGTCAGGCGCAGGACCCATTTAGTTCAATCCTTCTCAGTTGCCTTCCTTTACTGGCTTTACTACGTTTCATGATTTCTAACCCCCTTAAGTTTAACACTATTATCATCTATATATAACTACTATATCTACTATTATCTATATTATTATTATCATATAAAATCTGCAATATTTTTCTGAGTTTGTGTTTAGTGTCTGGGTCCTGCCAAGTATCCATCTTTGTTTTCTTTTTTTTTCCTTTTACTCTTTGTTGATTTGAAAGGGTCGTTCAATATCAATATCTCCCCTGTTTTTATCTCTCTGACACCATATGGCTTCCTCAAGTGGAACATCTTCAGGGTCATCTTTGCTTCAGAACTCTGGTTCAGAGGAGGATTTGCAGGCGTTGATGGATCAGAGGAAGAGGAAGAGGATGATATCAAATCGTGAATCAGCAAGAAGATCTAGGATGAGGAAACAAAAGCACTTGGATGATCTTGTTTCCCAAGTGGCTCAGCTCAGGAAGGAGAATCAGCAAATACTCACAAGTGTTAACATCACCACACAACAGTACTTGAGTGTTGAGGCTGAAAACTCAGTGCTTAGAGCCCAAGTGGGAGAGCTAAGCCACAGGTTAGAGTCTTTGAATGAGATCATTGAGGTCTTAAATGCAAGCAGTGGGGTTTATGGTTCAACCAACTTCATTGAGCCAGCCAATAGCTTCTTCTTCAACCCATTAAATATGTCCTATATGAACCAGCCCATTATGGCCTCTGCAGATAACATACTTCAGTGCTGATGAGATCTCGGGGGCATTCTGGATATTAATTTTAGAGAAGAAAAAAGGGGGTATTGTTGATTTCTTTTAGGTTTGTCTGTTGAGAAATTGTAATCACTACCTCATGGTGATAAGGAATAATGAATGTGTATCATAAAGTGCAAAGGGTGTTAGGTGCTGGTTCTGTAAAATGGGGTCTGTCTAGACTCTTGTATGAATTGAGCCATGGGCCAATACTTTTGTTGTCACCTTCCTTTGCTATATTATAATAATATTAACCTACTTCTCCATGTAATTCTCCCATTCTTTGGTTTTTTCCCCTTTAAATTTAATTGGATGCTTTTACAATGTGCAGTACTATGCTGAAATCAGTGTTCTTTTTTTAAACTAAAAAACTAGAGATGGTAGGTACAATTTTGCAAATTGTTCTTGAATGACAGTGAAAGTAGGCAAAGTTGAATTCATTTGGATAATGATTTTCCCAACTTTGATACAGATTATTGATCTGTTTCTTGAGCTTTCATAATCGCCTGAATAAAACTCAAAATCACATGTTTAAGGAATTCCATTCAGGAACTTGAATCCTTTACACTCACCCAACCAGCACATATTGGTACAAGGCAAAGGCCAGTTCATATTATTCTTAAAAGGAGGTAGAGCCAAATGACACTACTGCTCCAGAAGTACTAATTAGTTATTTAATAGGAGAGAAAAACTTGAGTTATAGAAACTAATTTTAACTTGAAAGAAGTTGAATTCATTTTATCTTCTTTATTTATTATTTTTTTTTTAAGAAGTTCGTGTATCAAAATTGATTTATAATTTTGTTTGAGTCGTGTATGATCTATATAGATAACAAAGCCATATAACAAAGCCCACTCTCCAAGAATTTAAAATAGTTGCATATTTAGAATTTGAACTCAAATCACTTATTAACCTGGAGTCACTTAATTAAGCTGAAGCAATCCTCTATTGACTGATATTGTCCCAATGTTAAGATAAGTTTGTAGTATTATAATAAACAATAAGCGGTTAATAATAAGAAACAGATATTAAATATATTTTTTGTAATTTTTATGCATTAATTTTTTTTATTTTCTTATCCAGAAATTTAAGGACATGATATATATCTTGTATTGTCTAGAGGCTTCATGTAATCACCAGAGAGATGCTTGCTTACATTAATTGAAGGAAAAGTCCAAAAAATGACCAGCAAAAGAAAAGGACATGAAGTGCAGAAGAGAATAGGCGTGGCACTCCCATTGATTTTCTCCTCATATAGTGGTTATAGTTTGGAATGAATTCCTTTAAATTGCAAATGCACAAAAACATTTTTGGTTAGTGTGTGTCTGCTGTATGTCTGGCTCCAACTAAGAACCATTGTAGTGCTAACCACTCTCTTCGCTAATGTTTCAGAGATGACATTTCAGCTCTATATATGAAGATTTATTTCATTTCCTTTCGGTTTGTCTAAGGAAACACAGATCAGTTTAATCATATAGAGGTAAAAGCCACTACAAAAAATGAACAACCCTTAAAAAAGTGACGACAAAAACTGAAAGTAAAGGTTAGAACTTTGGGTTAAAGTTGCTAGGCCAAGTTCTTGGAAAGTAATAAAGATACATGTTTTGAGAAAAGAGCAGAGAGATGGGTGCGTGCGATCATGTTGTGAAGGTGGTACAAGCTGCACGTGCAAGGAACAAAGTTTTCAGAGCAACTGAGCAAGTATTTATGGACTTGGAATTGAAAGCTCATAACTGATGTCATGTGTTGCATATTTGTTTAAGTTTGTAATAAGTTACATCAAGCATGAGTGATCAGTCATATGGAGCTCACTAAAATTGAGTTCATACTGTAGTGGGAGAGCCATTTCCAGTGGGAGCACTTCAACTTATATGACATGTTTAGTTGAAGTGAGAATGAAAAGGGAGAAATTGAGGGAAATAAATAATTTGATTATCAAGAGAAAATAGAGAGGAATGGGAAAAAAATAATTTTTTATTTTATTTTGCAAGTTACCCCATTGAACATTGTCAACTTTTATTTCCTTTTCAATTTAAGCAGTTCTTCTCTTTAATGCTCTCTAATGATGCAATTCTTAAAAATGAACCCCACTAAGATATTTTATATCTTTATGTATTAATTTGTTAATACGATGAGAACGATAAATTTGTCACAAGAACCAAAGTTTTGGGATGCTTATTCAAAAACAATGTGTTCATTAAGCACCTTGTTCCATTACTATATTGTGTTGTATAGTACTTAATGGAAAAAGTAGTGTAAACAACTCTCATTGGAGTTACTCTAAGTGAGAGAAAACACTAGGCATGATAAATAAACTCGAATCTATGGGTACCAACCTACTCTCACCTTGACTTTGACAGGGAAAACATGCTTTGATCGAGTTTAAGGAAAACCTGACCTCGAATCCGACCCGATTTTGACATTAGCGAGGGTGGATTTAGGGGTGCAAGTACTCGTCCTTGAATCTGCCTCGATATAATAATTAAATAATTTTAATTATAATAATAATTAAATAATAAAAGTAAAGTTACACATTTTCTGTAAAAAAATATATAATTCTTAAATTTATTATTTTTTAAGATTCTCAATATCTAATTATATATATATTATTTGAATTAGAATCTATTATATATATATATATATATATATATAACCTTTGTTGAAAAGATGTATTTAAGTTATTTAAAATAGACAAAATAAAAAATAGAGTATGGAGGAATTCCCGTGAGTTTCTTGAACCCAACGAGGACTCACGAGGATGGAATGAGTTGGGTTTCATAATTTCATACTCACTCTCCTTAAACCCGAACTCGAATTTATCCCGACTTTTAATGTGTAGGCGGCGATGGGGAGAGCAAAATCTGTCCCCACAGTTGATGCTATATATATTTAGGGTAGCCATGAGATTCATCCCCATCCAAAATTTGATATCATAACATTTTATTGGTGTGAATCACAAGTATAATCCATGGGAGGCAATCCTGCTCAAGTTAGGACTCAGGAGCACCCACACCATGGTAGGACTAGCTATTTTAGTGTTTTTTTTCTATACATAAAACTCAAACTTGAGGCCTTATTTTAAGTGAATCAAATATGTACCATTTGAACCAATCACCCGTTAGTATGTTAACTTGATAGCCATAAATAATTCAAAATGAATAAGTAGACATGTTTGTTTTGACAAAATTATGAGAGGTAAGTCTAACGCCCAAAAGTATCAATGCTTTCAACTTTAAATAATTTTTAGATCCATCCTTATATATTTTTTTTTGCATGACATAATGGGATAGAGAATTTTTACCTTTTGCAATAAAATTTAGAAATATAGTAACATTTTTTATTTAATTTTATTGGATATTTTATATTTTCTTGTTTAAAAAATGAGAAAACTCCATGCAATAATAGTAACCTCACTCCTAGAGATAGGAATTAAGAATGGAAATTAGGGGTGAAAATAGGCTGTGCCGAGTTAGGCTTTCTAAGGCATGAGTCTCGCTTACCTCGTAAATTTATGGTTTGAGCTTGACTTATTTACTTGCTATAGAATTTATTTTAAGGCCTAGTTTGACCTATTTAAAAGTTTGGCTTGGTCTGAAAGCCTATTTAAAAACATATTTTACAATAAGATATATTTTTCTATGCAAGACCACAAGTATCCTTCACGGGAGGCAATCCTGTTCGAGTCGAGTAGGACCTCTATGGGTGACAAAGCTCTCCCTCTGAGTATTTAACACGGCTGCATACCCAGGGCTCAAACTCGAGACCACCGGTTAAGCTAGAACAACCCCTTACCAGCTGATCCACGTGCTCAGTGGTTACAATAAGATATTTGAATTTGTCATATATAATCATATATATTTGAATATACTCATAGGTTTAAGTCTTTTATATAAAATAATATACTTATATATTTAAATAAGCAAATGAGCACATAATTATAAGACATTATAATAAAAATCTTTATCATAATAATAATAATAATAGCAATATATAAAAAATAATACTATTTTTTATTTGTTAATTAAAAAGGTCGGCCTAATAGGCTTAAACGAATTTTTGAATGGTCTGAAGCTTGACTTATTTAGTTATGTAGGTTTTTAGAAAAAATTTGACTTGATCTATTTAATAAATCGGTTTGACCCAACCTATACCTGATGTAGGCTAACCATATCATATCGATGAGCGGTTTGACATATTTTCACCCTGAATGAAAATAAAAAAAAACCCATGTCAAGGCTTTTCAAAAATGCTAGTTACTTTAAAAGGCTAGTCTTTGAGCTTCCAAAAAAAACTGATAGATCGACTTGTCCATTATAATATTATTTTTAAAGTTGGCTCCTAAGCTTATATTAGTTCATCTAGAGATAGACTCATTGGCTCACTTATATCCTATCTACTTACATGATTAAATAACTTGTAAGCATATTAACTTATTTAAAGATAGAACAATTGACATATATAAATGCTTTAATATAAATAGACTTTTAAATAGGATAATAAATCATATCAGATATTAAAAAAAGTCTATAATAGATAAAAGATCATATATTTGAGTTATGATTTATAAAATAGATCTTGTTTGGGCCTTTTAAAGTTTGGTGCAAGCTAGGTTGTTTAAAAAAGTACATGTTTGATTCTTGCTATAATTAAGGTTTTGAGTTCAAGTTTTATGGGTGAAAAAAAAAAAATCTCCGCTAAAAGATCTAATCTTATCATAATATAGATGTTTTCGATTCATGCAGAATTGTCGCCATTGAGAATAACTTTAGTTTAAACAAAAAAAAAATCTGGTGCAAGCTGGCCAGTTGGCCTATTTTCGTTTCTAATGAAAATGAGTGTCTAAGAAAGGAAATGTTGGCATGCCCTCTTCGAGTTACGACGTCGTACGTGTAGTTCGAAGCGTAGAAGAAAAGTTTATAATACAATAATTGCCTTAAGGGGAAATAGAGCTTATAAAGACGAAACTATAATAATTTTTTCAAGCTGATTTTATTTTCATATTGGCACATAAAAATATCACTTTTTTTTAGAGGGAGGAGTTGTAATAACTATAGTATATTTTTATTATTTTTTTTTCTGACAAAGACGGCATTTATATCTATTTTTTTCTAAGAATAACAAAATCATTATAATACTTCGTTAATTAAACCTATTAATACCTTTTTAAAGGAATTTTTGAGTAGTGGAAGGTAGCCGTAAAGCACTCTACTACGCAAAGGAAGAAGTATGAAATGGAAAAAGAAATGACGGACACATACATATGTGATTGATTCTTTTACGGAATTCATATACATGTTAAATCTTTTGTATAAAGATCCAATTAAGTTTTATATGAAATTAAAAAAAAAAATGCAATTTTCACTTTTTCAATTCGTTCTTTTTTTTGTTTTTTTTTTTGAAAAAAAATATAGTTTATAGTTTACACAAACTTATTAATTTTATGCTGCATAGTGCATACGTTTAGAACCAAAAAAAGAGGGGGAAGGAGTAACATGGCTAAATGGCTCCACTTGATTTTTAATGTCTAAAAATGGAGGCTCTAATTTCCTTAAGATTCCATCATCTATTGCACTTCTCCACCTTAAATAATGGAAAAAAACAAAACACAATAATTAAGAGACTGTTTTTAAAATCTTCAATCGCTATCTTTGTCTTTGAATGCACAAAATATTTTCCACAAAAAACAAAACATTGTAGGGGGACGACTAGAGGGTTGTCAATGTTTTAGTCACATATCATAGATAATTAAAAATTATGGTCTCGTGGCCACCTACGCAACTTACTCTCATTAAATAATCTTCTTTTAAAGAGTAACCATTAAAGAATGTTCATTGTTGTCAACCCCTCACAACTTCACAACAGACAACACCACCACCACCAAGCTTGTCTTTTGAAATGACAAATTAGACCTAGAATGACTTTAATTGGAATTGGATGCCCAAACAGAACAAAGATAATTACACATGCCAACCAAGAAATTAACAAGCAATTTAATTTGTTTCTAGCATGCTAAAATAATATAACTCAGATAGTCATCTATATCTCTCCTTTCATCCTTTCTGTTTTCAATCTTACTATAAACAGTGAACATAACATGAAATGGTGTTTAGGGGATGCAATAGAACTAGCTAGCCAAGAAGTTATATTAAGACCATACAGAGTACACAATGTTGGACAAAACCATGTTGGTGCAAGAGGTCTAGTATTAATCTGTGTGTAATTCTGTTATAGACTAAGGTAGCCTTAGATATTGCTAACAAAGGTTGATCAAAGAAATGGTATTAAGTTTGATTCTACATTTATACTGATATTATTTAATTGGCATGTTCTCTGTATACATCATCTGTTGAGACTTGTGATATGTCTGATCTTGTAACAGGATAATCTTTATTTCCTCTGTTAAAGTTACATGTATCCAACTGAAAGAAAAAAAGGTAGCCTAAGATTTTATTTTTTTTTTAATGATAAGAACAATAGGAGCCTTAGATTGACTATATATAATGTAAGGCTATGACTGAGTGGCGGCCAAAGAAGAGCAGTAGAGCCACCATTGTGCGCAGAAAGAAGAATAGCATAAGTCAATTTAACCTTTATTTGTTTTACAGTTGTTATATTATAAAATCATGATTTCACATAATTGATTTTAAATCACTTCCATTCAACGTGTTTCGTAAAATGTATATAACTTATCTCAACTATTTATTTCTAGAATCAAATTTTACTCAACTATAAATTAAATAGACACTTAATTTATCCAGAATAGTGTAAAGGAGAAATTCCACACAGTAAGTATATCAAGGCATAAGTGAAAAAAAAAAGTAATTTTTTTTTTCAGTGCGGTTAGAGGAAGCTGCAGAGATCTCTCAATTGTTCTCTTTCATTGTATAATGCATAAAGTTGCTGAGCTAGAAGCTTAAGATATGTAGAAGGGACCCATGTGGTGACTATTGCTTGATTGGCATATATTTCTCTGAAAATAACAAGATTTCCAATGGAGGGTTGACAACAAATTTGGAAGAATAATTCGAAACTTTCAAAAGAAAAAAATGGAGTTATAATCTGTTGTTTGGAATTATATATCTGCAATTTTAATTTGTGAAAAAGAATAAAATCTTATCCATACATATCTTTTTTAAGTGAGTATCCATATATCTTTTCCTTTCTCTGTGTGCATTCAAATGGAAAGAATAATTCTCAATGTACAAAAATGAAAATGAAAACAATGGACATATTGGTGGGCATCAACCAGATGAAAACAAGGACTTTATGGTACCATATTAAGCAAGAGAGTGCAAGATTGCTCTGTAAGGAAATAAAACAAAATCAAAACTACATACATAAAAAAATTAACAAAAGTTTTTTTTAATCAATTTAATTATATATTAGCTTCTCTAGCTAGTTCTCAACTATTCCAGAGTTGTGACATTTGGAACAGATAATTATTAAAAAAGAGAAGCACTAAAGTGAAAAATATAATCAAGATAAGTTATGTTATTCTGTCACTTCATTTTTTATTTGTGTAATTATTCCCTTCTAGAAGCATAGACTTTGATCGGTTGCAATGCAAATCTGGAGAAAAACTATTGGTACTGATTTTTTATATTTTTTTAAGTAAAAACGTAACCAATAAGATTCCCACACATGCAACATTAGGCTAAGCACAAACAAAAGTACCATGGGTCTCATTTTCCATAATTTGCTGGACTAACAAAAATATATAAAAGATTAAGAAGGGCGCAGAGTGAGACCGCCCATGTTTACATTTCGAAATTTTCTCTTGTTTGTGAAATAGTACAAAAGAACATAGATAGATGAAAAGGTATATCTTAAATTTAATAAGAAGAAAGAAGGGCTAAAGAAAGTCGTGATATTTTGGTATTTTGAAGAAAAAGTTAAGTATGGAGCTCATATTATTTATAAATAGGCCCAACATGTGAAAAAAGGGGACATGGTTGATGGAATCTCCCACGATGGCTTCCTTCTTTTTGGATTTCATTGCATGTAAGGGAAGTTTTAGTTTAGTACATTTATTTATATCAAAGGGAGAGAGCATGTGGCCAGCCATGTTGTTGAATAGTTCACATGCTTTGATAAAAAGTTGTCCTAATTCTGCGATTATTCTGCAGGAGATTCGGTTTTAATAGGGATCTAATTAATTGAAGTGTGTCGTACCGGTGGCATTCACCATCTAGAATTCATCAATTTCTTAGTTAAGTCAGATTCGGTTTTAATATGTTTTGGTTTGAGGAGAGGAGAGAGGAAAAGAGTTTTTAATGAAAATCTTTAGTTTAAATTAAAGAATTGAATAATTATATGATGTCGCTATAAAAAAGTTTTAAATTATTGATTAATAATGCATTATCATATTATTTAATAAATTTAATAACACATTAAATTTCATATTCATTAATTAATAGGGAGAAGAAAAAAGTGAGGTTAAATAGCACTATAGGAGAGTAAAATTTCATCATCTTTGATTTTTACCTCCTTTTAAAACGGGGAGATTTAATTTGAGGAGAAGAAACACTACAAGAAAATCATTTTTTACTGTCGATCAAATGCCGACACTAATGCAGGAAAATCGACGCTAATCAACAATTTAGCGTTGGAGAGTCCGACGTTAAAACCGACGTTGTTAATGTAGTAATGTTGTCCATTGAAGGCCGATGCTAATTAGCGTCAGTTAAGCTGACGCAAAAGCCGTCACTTTAGTTAGGCTGACCCTATGTTAGCGTCGACCACTAATAATTTTTTTTTAAAAAAATCATTTCTTTCCAAATTTATCAATTGTGAGAATTAAATACACATTCCACATGATAGAAAGAAGAGTGATTACCATTGCGCTAACTATGTTTCTTGTAATATATAGTGTGAAATGTTATATATATACACTCTATTTGTTTTGTTATAGGCTGAACATTAATGTTCGTAATAGCCGACGCTACATTTTTTTTTAATTTTTTTTGTCAACTAGGCATGACAAACAAACCCGAACCTGCGGATATCGACCCGCCCCGCCCCGACTTTGACGGGGGAAACCCGCTTTAAGTAAAACTCGACCCGGCCCCGCCCCCGCCTTTAACGGGGGGCGGGGGCGGGTTTAGGTGCAAGAACCCGCTCCGCCTCGCCCCGCTCTCGCCCCAATAGAATAATTGAATAATTTTAATATACTAATAATTAAATAATAAAGGTAAACTTATATTTTCATTAAAAATATATTTGTTGGGATTCGAATTTCTGGTATTTCGAATTTCACAACTTTGTAGATTCTTTATACTCTTCGAATTCTCAGAAAATATTAAGGATTGCTTTTTCGAGTTTTGTTAATAAGTTTGATAACTTAGAAAGTTCTTGGTTGAAGAATACAAAGAGAACTTTATAAATTCGAAAAGAAGACAAAGGAGAATCCGAGGATATGGTATTCTAATACTCAGAGAAATAAAGGATAGTTCTTTTATTCATAATCCAAATTCGAATTACACAAGCTCGAATACATTGGAAATACATATTAGAAAGGAAACTATCCTATGTGCTCTATACATTAGAAAGGAACCTATCCTAAAATAAAATGAGTCCTTGACTCATGTTTCCCAAACCTCTTCCTCTTCTTCTTCCCCCACAGGCTTTGATTGAGCCAAGGCAAAAAGAATGTATTGTTGGTTTGATCGAACAACCTTGGTGCTTGGGGCAAAAATAAAGGTGTACTTAGGGAACTAACAAAGAAATTCATCCATTTCTAAATGAATTAATAATTGGCTACTACGTTCAACCCAAAAGAAAATCTTCAAAAAGAAAGGTTGAAAAAGCCTATAGCTTTGGCCACTTCGTCAACCCTATCAAAAATGAAATCATTCCAGATTGGGTTGTACGCAGTAGCCAAAGGAATAAACTTCTCCATATTCTTCGAAGGATTTAGAGAAGAAGAAGAAAGAAGAAGAAGAAGAAGAAGAAGAAAAGAAGAAGAAGAAGAAGAAGAAGAGGGAAGAATGAGAAGGTTTGGAGGAAATGTTCTAATGAAGTTCCTATTTATAGGAATAAAGGAACGAGGGTTCATAAATGAACCTCTTCGAACGTCCAATAAGAAGAACCTTGTTGAATGACGGTGGCCGGTGGTCTCATGACCATTGATTCAACCAAATGAAGTTTGACACGTGGTATAGAAAAGAAGGTGAGCAAGTCTTGAAATCAGAAAAGACTTAGTGGGTTCAAGTATCAATAAAAGCTAAGTGTTAAAAGAAGAAGCTTTCGAAATTCTGGAAGAAGATTCGAGATTCTGGAAGAAGTTTTCGAGCATATGAAGTCAGAATTCCAGGAAGAATATTTCGAGAAATGGAAGGATAAAATCTCGAATTGATAGAAGGCAGAAACTCGAAAACAGAATGTTTGAAGACTTAGAAGATTTCTGTATCTGAAAGTGACTTTTCGAGGACAACAGAAGACAGAGAAAACAGTTACTGGTAATTACAGAAGTTTGCTGATCAAGGACAGATGACAACATCCCAATGGAAGTACTTTGAAAAGTGCAAGGATTAAAGGCAGTTTCTGGTTAGCAGAAAACGTGGCAAACATGCATGCTGCCAACACATAGGGATAGATGATGTGTCATGTGTACATTAGGTAGCCGTTAAGAATAGAAATCTATAAATAGGTGAACTTTCTATATAATAAAGGTTGGCAAATCACTTATACTTAAAACTCTGAACACCTTACACGTCCAATCTTGCAGCGACAAACAAGTTACAAGGAGCAACAGTATGTGATGAACCCATCCGTTTTCATTAATGCAGTTGTTTTTACAATTTGATTTTCTTTTTTGTTTGTTTCATTCTGCAATTTACTTTCTGCAATTTACATTCTGCAATTTACATTTAGTATAATCTTTCTTTCTTTCAAACTTTTCTGTTCTTACTTCTTTAAAATTTTGATTCCTCTTTGATTTTCAAGAATTTAATTTAGAACTTTGTTTGATGAAATTCTGTATCAATTTGTTCTAAACTTTGAGGAATAAGTTCTTTTGATGAAATTTTGAATCAAATAATTCTAATTCTGTCATTTCTGGAATTCGAATTCTGGAAAAAATAAAGTATTTTACAAATTCTGTAAATCAGAACACTACAAACCTACTTTTTAAAAGAGTCCCGTAAGAGGATCTGATTCTAAAAACATATATTAGATATATATGACTTATTTAAAAACATATATTTAAGTTATAAAAAATAGAGAAGGTGAAATCCTCGTGGGTTTCCTCGAATCTGACGGGGACCCGCGGGGTTGGGGTTGAGTTTCATAATGTCATGGCCCGCTCTTTTTAAACCTGAACCCGAACCCCGCCCCGACTTTTACGGGGTCGGGGACGGAGAGAGCAAAACCCGCCCCCAACCCGCCTCGTTCCCATGCCTATTGTCAACGATGATTCCTTTAGCATCGGCCTTTGCTAACGATAACTTTACTAATTGCATCGGCCATGGCCGACGCTACTTCAAAAACGTTTTTTTTTTTAAAAATTTAACGTGTGATGCCTTTAGTGTCGACCGGCGCTAATAATACTAAGTAGTGTTGGCCTGACCCGACGCTAAATTAAAAAAGCAAAAAAAAATAATTTTTTTCAACAGTAAAACCTTTAGCGTCAAATTGCGTTGGCTTATCCAACGCTAATATTCCGCGTCTAATTAATTATTTTCTTATAGTGTAAAAAGAACTTAAATTTTGTGAATTGTGATAATTAAATTATTTTTTATTTCAAATGTGATTTTAAATATATTATCTTTTAACAACCCATCTATTCCAATTATTTTAAGTTCCTTCTTTTTTTTTTTTACATCATTTAAACCTTTTGGAGCTTCTTCTTATTAGTTTAACTCATAATAGTTTAGGTACGAATGACGTGATGTGTGAGAGTATAAGTTGATATCATGAGGTTTACTAATATAAAGTTTGATAAAATTTTGACACTATATAGTGTTTGGTGTTGTATATTGTATATTTTTTTAGATGATATTGTCTTATATTTGATGCTGCATGATATAAAAGGATAAAAATTAATCTTTATAAAATTGTCCTTTATTTAAAATAAATGTTATATTATACCTATTTTTACAAAAAAAAAACACTATGTACATTCAATTAAAGAAGAGAGCATATTTGTATCAGAGGTGTTCATATATAATCTAATCCCATGCAATCTGTAAAAATCATATCGAAAAATCGAAAACTTAATCAAAACAAAAACCCAAAAATCAAAAATTGCAAGAACCAATTTTTTTTTACTGAATTGGATTTTTTTTGGATCCTATTTTTAAAACAGATCCAATCCAAACCGAACTTATATACCCATATTATTATATCTATAAAATAATCATATATTTATATTTTTTATAAGTATATATTTATGAAATTAGTTAATTTTTTTTTTGGTTACATAGGAAAGGAAAAGAAAAGAGAAAAAGGAAACACAACAAAGCTAACTAACTACTAGGATGTCATCCCCTAGGAAAGGAAACACCACTAGCATCAGCAAGTACAGATCATGAAAGCCATCATGTGAATCTAAGACTATGAGTGAAGAGGATGAAGAAGAAGCACCCCTCTTAGCAAGAGCATCAGCACAAAAATTCCCTTCTCTATGGATATGGCGCACATGTAAAATCCAAGGTCTTGACATAAGCTGCTTAATCTCACTAATTATTGATGCATATTTGTGAAAGAAGGTAGAGGTCGTGTCACAAGGGAAATAACATACAAAGAATCTGTCCAACATTTAACATATCTAAAACCTTCATTCCAAGCAATTCTCAAGCCAACTAAGAGTCCCATAAGCTCTGCATGAATAATATCATAAATACCCAAATATGAATAAAAACCTTTCAACCATGATCCACTGCTATCTTCTTAAAATCCCCCAAAACCTGCATGTCCAAGATTCCCCAGGCAGCTACCATCCACATTCAATGCAACAAACCCAGTTGGAAGAGGGATCCAACTAATTAAATTCTGTGCAGAAATAGTTGATGATGGAATGTAGAAAACTTTATAAAAAAATCTGAGCCAAAGATACTGTTTTTCCAAAATAATATGTTTGAAGGTAAGTCTTTCCCTTGAAAGATTCTCAGATTCCTTAAAAGCCATATTTCCCACAAACCAGCCAAAAATAAAGATCCAAACTTATTAGAAGACCAATATACACAATAAAAAATATTAGTGCAAGAAGTAAATTCCACATGATTAATAAAACCGAACCTTTCCCAAAGTCTGACAACATTTAAACAATCTCTTAGACAATGCAAAGAGTCTTCTCTATTTGTGACAGAAAATGCATAAAGGAGTGGCTCTAATACCTCTGTGATGCAACAATTTTTTGGTTGGTAATCTATCTCTCACAGCTAACCAAACCAAAAACCTGACAGATTCACTCCCATTAAGTCTCCAAATCCATGACCATTACTTTGTTGCTGAAGATTAAAACCTTGTCTATTAAGCCAAGCATAACCTGACTTTGCAGTATATAAGCCATCAATGGAAGGACTCCAACTAATGACATCAGGCACTCCATCAGCAATAAAAGGTTTAAATTCTAAATTCTGTCACAAATAGCAGAAGGTAAATGAGACCATAGAATATCAAAATTCCAATTATGACCATTCCAAACATCTTTACTTTTTAGATTGATATCAATGAGTATTAATAAATTCTAAATGATCACCTATTGGACCAGTAGGTAACCAGGAATCAAAAGAAAATTAGAGTTACCATCACCTATCCTAGGAGTAAAACCGTCCTTAAGGCACTTAGCTACTTTAATAATTGATTTCTAAACAAAAGAGCAACCCTTGACAGATTTTAAAACATTACAACCAGCACCATATTTTGAACCAAGAAAATTAACCCAAAGCTTATCATGGTCATTTTCTAAGAGATTCCAAACCAACTTACCAAGTAAAGCAACATTTTGATTTCTAGCAGTTCTAATCCCAAGACCACCAACTTTCTTAGGCAATATAACAGTAGACCAATTAATTAGATTAACCCCAAAATTAGAAGAACCCTTCCACAAGAAATTTCTAGATGATCTATCCAACATGTTATAAATTTTTTCTGGAAACCAGTGAATTTGCATAGGGTAAGCTGGAATTGATGTTATAACTGAATTAACCAAAGTCATCCTACCAGCTTTATTAAGTAATTTACCCTTCCAAGAAGCTAACCTTTTATTCACTTTATCTACAACATATAAAAAATCATCTTTCTTAGGATTACCAATAAAAATTTTAAATCCAAGATATTTATCTAAAGAATTAGTAAAAGGAATTCCAGAAATCTGATGGATTTTTTTTCTTTGGTTAGGAATCCTAGAAGAGCAAAAAGCTCTATGATTAGCTATGTTGACCTTAATCTAGATATGTTACAGAAATTCTGAATAACCTGAGATAAAAGTCTGACCTGAGCAGGCTTTGCTTTAGAAAATAATAGCACATCATCAGCAAAAAATAAATGAGACATACTGGACCATCATGCACTAACTTAACTGTCTGTAAGGAACCCTCTTGAACAACTTCAGTCAACATAGCCCCAAGCTTTCCCATTCATAGAACAAATAGTATAGGGACAAGGGATCCCCTTGTCTAAGACCTCTACAAGGACTAAATGCAGGGCATTTGCTCCCATTCCAAAGTAAAGAAATAGATGAAGAATTGACACCACTCATAATTAAAGATATCATTTTTTCTGGAAAACCAAACTCCTCTAGAACTTTTTTCAAAAAACCCCAATCTACTCTATCATAAGCTTTTTCTAGGTCTAATTTAAAAATTACATCCCCTTTAGATTTCTTAGATTTTTTCATTTGATGAACCATTTCCTGTAAAATTATGCATTATCAGTTGAAAACGACCTTGTATAAAACTACTTTGGAAAGGACTAATTATCTCCTGAAGAATAGGCCTAAGTCTATTAACTAATACTTTAGAGACTATTTATGGATACAATTGCATAAACTAATTGGTCTTAATTCTTTGAAAGTAGTAGGGTTGTCAACTTTACGAATTAACACAATAAGTGTTTCAACAACTTCAGGGGAACCTGACCCTTCACAAAAGCATCACTCACAAATTTCCAAACATCATCCCCTATTTTATCCCAATACATTTTAAAGAAAATTACTTGAAAGCCATCAGCTCTTGGAGCTTTATAAGACATCATATAAGATAAGCCTTATAAACCTCATCTTTAGACATAGGAGCAGTCAACCTAAAAGCATCCTCTGGTGAGATGGATGGAAATTAAGTGAATGAAAATAGTGACCATTTGCAGCATTGGAACAAAACAAATTTTTAAAGAAAACAATAGCCTCTCTTTGTAAAACTTCATTATCAGTACACCATATCCCATTGGAAAGAAAAAGACCATTCACTCTATTTTTTGCTCTTCTCATGATAGTTTGAGTATGGAAAAACTTAGTATTTCTATTTCCAAACTTAACCCAATTTTCCCTGGATTTTGAGCCCAAAAACCTCTTCTTGAAATAAAATATCATCATATTCTTTCAATAACTTTTGTTGCAATAACATTAATGAGGCAGAATCAATTTGTTCAAGAGACCTATCAATCCCTGATAGCCTTTTCTCAATAATTTTCCTCCTCACATGAATGTTACCAAATACCTCCTTATTAAATTTAATAGAAGCTTCTTTTACTAAAGTTAAACACTGAACAACATTATTATCAGCAGACCAAACATCATTCACAACAGCGGGATACAAAGGGTGAGCACACCAAGCTGCTTGAAATCTAAAGGGTCTAACTCCTGAAACAAAATATTTACTACTGCATCTAAGTAGAATTGGGTGATGATCAGAGTAAAGTCTACATAGGTTCTCAATCCTTGCAGTAGGGAAACTAATTCTCCAAAGAGGATCAACAACTCCCCTATCTAATCTCCTATGCACCCAAAGACCACCCCTACATTTCCTACTCCAAGTAAACTTAGACCCAAAATATCCTACATCTAGTAAATTACAATTATCTACTTCTAACTTCTCAGCAAAATAATTAGCTCTTGTTAAAGAAAATTACCACCTTTTTGCTCAGAAGATAACAAAATGTCATTAAAATCCCCTAACAAGAGCCAAGGTTGAGAAATTTGATTTCTTAACATGCAAAGATGATCCCACATTATGCATCTATTAGAAAAAAATTTGGGCTAGCATAAAACCCATAACAGATCCAGCTTGAATTACCAAGTGATGAGGACATGACCCATGGCAAAACACTTGAAGAACTTGGGGGAACCATTGATGAAGTGTCAGTTGCATATGCAACTACCAGTTGAAGAACCATCATCAACAAGGGGTGGGGCCATGGTGGGCGGCCAACTTAGCCACTAAATTGCTGAATTATGTTGTTTAATTGCTTTCAATAAGATGCTAGTGGTTACAAAACTTGGAGATTAATTTCCTAGCGGTTACAAGACAAGGTAATAATTGCATTAAAATCTTGTCTACTAGCCGTTAGGAAGTGTGTTTATGGTGCATGAACTTGGACCTTTTACAAGCCACATAGAGACCTTCCAACAAGTAAATGGGGCGGCCAACATGTGAGTAAATGGCTGAGTTATATATCATCAAGTGGGGCAGCAAACATGTGCTTAATTGGGTGAGTTAAGTGCCATTAAACATGGGCCAACAAGTGAGTAATGGCTGAGTCATATGCCATTACTTGGGCGGCCAGCATGTGCATAAAGTGGCTGAATTATGTGTCTTCAAAGAGGGTTAAAGAGGTTTTAATTAGCCGATTCAATTGCCATCAAAGTTGTGGCCACATTCATGAGATGAAGGTTACAAATTGAAGGCAATCTTGATTATTTTGTGTTGTTTTGGGCGGCCACTTCAATGGCTGGTTCAATGGCCATTTTAATCCATGTTGAGTGGTTATATTCCATGTTTTATTGCAGCCACATGTGCCAGAATCTGGTTGAAGTTTGCGGCCAATAGCTACCTAGAGTTGCATTTTTACTAGTTAAATTAGTTTCTTAATTAAATAAATTGTGGTAGTGTTAATTAAGGTTGCATGAGAATTGTGTAAGGGGTATTTTTGGGAATATATGGGCGTGAATATGCAGCTGATTGCATGGCCCTAATTCACCTTGTAAACTCTATAAATACATGCTTCATGCATGTAAGAAAAGTTAGATGTTTTATGCAAAGAAATATTTTATACTTTGAGAGTGTTTCTCTAAGTTTCTTGCTAGTCAAGAGTGAAGATTATCAAAGGTTCCTCACCTTTGTGGTGTATCTTCAAGGACTTATCTTTCAAGTCTTGAAAGTGTGACGTCCACCTTCTATCCCTTCTATTTTTCCTACTTCTTCTATTTGTTCAAAAACCTATTTTCCTATACGTACTACTTGAATTATATGTGACTTATCTTTCAAGTATTCAAGGTTGAATTTCGTTTTTGTCAAAGTTAGAATTTGTTATCTTTTATCTTATTTTATTTGTTGCTCGAAACAAAAGAAAGAAAAAAAGAGAAAAGAAAATAGAAAAAGAAAAAAAATAAAAGAATTGAAAGAAAAATATTGAAAACAAGAAAAATTGTTTTCCAAGGAAAGTGTTGTTTTATTCAGAAATTTCTAAGGTCCATTCAAAATAGAGCCTCAAGGTTCATATCATTTGGTCATCAGAGCTCCGGTTATTAGAAATTTTTCTAAATTCTTTTTTCTAACAAATACTATTTCTTCTTAGCTTTTCTTGTTTTAATTTTTTTCTTGACTGCACGCAGGTTGGTGAATTATTTGATTTTTTCTCCTCATTGGTGTGGTAAAAAATTCAAGAGAAATAGAGTGGAAAAAGGCAAGAGAGTTACGTCATAGAAAAAGTCAAGTATTGTGTGCAAACACGAGAGTGGTGAGGTTTCTAAACAGTTAACCTTATTTTCTCTGTTACGTTTGTTTCTTGTTCTTTATCATGGCAGAAAGAGTGGTAGAAAATCGTGACCTTCAAGCACAAATTGCTGCTCTCTATTCAGAATTAGAGAGACTGATGAAGCAACAGTATGATGCGTTGCATGCTAGGTTGGACCAACTGGAGGTCAAACCAACACCTGACGCAGAAGAAGAAAGACCACCAAGAAATGAAGAAAAAAATACAAGGAGTCAAGCTGACTATTCCTTCTTTCAAAGGCCGAAGTGACCCAGAAGCCTACTTGGAGTGGGAACTCAAAATTGAGCATCTTTTTGCGTGTAACACTTATACAGAGGCGCAAAAGGTAAAGCTTGCTGCAACTGAATTTTCTGACTATGCACTTGTTTGGTGGAATAAGTTACAGAAAGAAAGAGTCATGAAGAACCTATGGTGGAGACTTGGGTTGAGATAAAGAGGATTATGAGGAAATGATATGTTCCCCCTAGTTTCCAACGTGACCTGAAGCTGAAATTACAGAAATTGACTCAAGGTAGTAAAGGAGTGGAGGAGTACTATAAGGAGATGGAGATGCTATTCAATCCAACATAGAAGAGGATCCTGAAATCACTATGGTACGTTTTCTAAATGGCTTGAGCAGTGACATTAGAGACATTGTTGAGTTACAAGAATATGTGGAAATGGAGGACTTGTTACATAAGGCTCTTCAAGTGGAGCAACAGTTAAAAGAAAAGGAGCTGCCAGGAAAGTTCTACTAATTTTCCTGCAAATTGGAAGGACAAAATTAAAAAGGAGGAAGTTGAATCCTCAAACCAAGTAGCGCCTATTTCACAAGGTAAATCCTCTAACAAAATGATGAACATGTTGTAAAGAAGGGGAAAGAGGTGACTTGTTTCATGTGCAAAGGATTGGGGCACTATGCCTATGAATGTCCTACAAAAAAGACAGTTCTTCATAAAGACAATGGAGAATATGCTAGTGAGTCAGAAGATGAACAGGAGACAAGTGATGAAGATACCGGTGCAAAAGTTGGAGAAGTCTACATGATTAGAAGACTCCTTGGTAGCCAACCCATGGACAAAGAGGAAAGCCAAAGGGAGAACATTTTTCACACTAGATGTTCTGTCAATGGTAAGATTTGCTTAGTAATAATTGATGGAGGCAGTTGTACTAATGTGGTTAGTGCTAGATTGGTGTCAAAGATGAACATGGACACAAAGCCACATCCTAAGCCATATAAGCTTCAATGGCTTAATGAAGGAGATGAGGTTCACCTGGAGAGGCAAGCTGAAATTCCATTTTCCATTGGAAAATATCAAGATAAAGTGCTATGTGACGTAGCACCAATGGAAGCCAGCCATATCCTTTTGGGAAGATCGTGGCAATTTGAGACAAAAGCCATACATGATGGTTTTACTAACAAAATTTCTTTCAATTTTCAAGATAAAAATGGTTCTTAAGCCTTTGTCACCAAAAGAAGTGAGAGAAGATCAAAAGAAATTGAGAGAAAAGATAAAAAAAGAGAAAGAGATTAAAAAATTGAGAGTGAGAAAAATAAAAAGAAAAGGAGAGAAATATTTGAAGGCAAACAAATATGTTTAGCAAGAGAGAAGGAAGTGAAGAGGGTGCTTTGCACAAGACAAACTTTCTACCTATTGAATTGCGAAAATCAATTGATCCATGCTAACCATTTTGATAACAATGAATTGCCTTTGTCTATTAATTCTCTTTTGCAGGATTTTGAAGAGGTGTATCCAGTTTTTGATCCTGAAGGAATACCACTCGTGAAGGGGATTAAAAATCCTCAAGACCTTGTTCAAAGAATCATGGTGGATGAAGAGATGTGAAATTTCTTGGCCATTTTTGGAAGACTTGGTGGGACAAGCTGCTATGTTCTATTTCTTGTCATCCCCAAAAGGAAGTACAAACCCAAGTGGTGGATGGAATCTTGGGAATCTTCCTTAGAATTATTTTGAACAAAATAATAAATTTTGGAAGAAACTTTTTCCTCATGATGAATTTGTTTACCATAAGGCTATCCATAGTGCTACAAAAATACTTTCCATTTAAGATAACTTATGGATTTAGACAAGCAATTCCTCTTGAATTATTATCTTTGCCAAACAAGACTATGTTTGCGCATAATGAACAGGTCAAGGCAGAAAATGTCAAGAAGATGCATGAAAGATTGAAGGAACAAATTGAAAAGAAACAAGAAAGCAATGCCAATCAAACCAATAAGGGAAGAATGATAGTTGTCTTCCACCTGGTGAATGGATAAATATGCACAAGGAAAGGTGCCTTGAGCAAAAGAAGTCCATTTTTCGACCTAGGGGAGATGGACCCTTTCAAGTCCTAGAAAGGATCAAAGACAATGGCTACAAAATTAACCTTTTTGGTGAGTATCAGAATAGTGCCTCTTTCAATGTTTCTTACTTACCTCTTTTAGATGTAGGTGAAGACACTTCAGATTTGAGGACAAATCTTTTTCAAGAAGGGGGGAGTGATGAGGACATGACCCATGGCAAGACACTTGAAGAACTTGGGGGAACCATTGATGAAGTGTCAGTTGCATTTAATGCAACTACCAGTTGAAGAACCATCATCAACAAGGGGTGGGGCCATGGTGGGCGGCCAACTTAGCCACCAAATTGCTGAATTATGTTGTTTAATTGCTTTCAATAAGATGCTAGTGGTTACAAAACTTGGAGATTAATTTCCTAGCGGTTACAAGACAAGGTTATAATTGCATTAAAATCTTGTCTACTAGTCGTTAGGAAGTGTGTGTTTCTGGTGCATGAACCTGGACCTTTTTCAAGCCACATGGAGACCTTCCAACAAGCAAAATGGGGCGGCCAACATGTGAGTAAATGGTTGAGTTATATGCCATCAAGTGGGGCAGCCAACATGTGCTTAATTGGGTGAGTTAAGTGCCATCAAACATGGGCCAACAAGTGAGTAAATGGCTGAGTCATATGCCATTACTTGGCGGCCAACATGTGCATAAAGTGGCTGAATTATGTGTCTTCAAAGAGGGTTAAAGAGGTTGTAATTGGCTGATTCAATTGCCATCAAATTTGCGGCCACATTCATGAGATGGAGGTTACAAATTGAAGGCAATCTTGATTATTTTGTGCTGTTTTGGGTGGCCACTTCAATGGCTGGTTCAATGGCCATTTTAATCCATGTTGAGTGGTTACATTCCATGTTTTATTGCAGCCACATGTGCGAAGGAATCTGGTTGAAGTTTGCGGCCAAATAGCTACCTAGAGTTGTATTTTTACTAGTTAAATTAGTTTCTTAATTAAATAAATTGTGGTAGTGTTAATTAGGGTTGCATGAGAATTGTGTAAGGGGTATTTTTGGGAATATATGGGCGTGAATATGCAGCTGATTGCATGGCCCTAATTCACCTTGTAAACTCTATAAATACATGCTTCATGCATGCAAGAAAAGTTAGATGTTTTATGCAAAGAAATATTTTATACTTTGAGAGTGTTTCTCTAAGTTTCTTGCTAGTCAAGAGTGAAGATTATCAAAGGTTCCTCACCTTTGTGTGTGTATCTTCAAGGACTTATCTTTCAAGTCTTTAAAGTGTGACGTCCACCTTCTATCCCTTCTACTTTTCCTACTTCTTCTATTTTGTTCAAAAACCTATTTTCTATACGTACTACTTGAATTATATGTGACTTATCTTTCAAGTATTCAAGGTTGAATTTCGTTTTTGTCAAAGTTAGAATTTGTTATCTTCTATCTTATTTTATTTGTTGCTCGAAAACAAAATAAAGAAAAAAAGAGAAAAGAAAATAGAAAAGAAAAGAAAAGAATTGAAAGAAAAATATTGAAAAGACAAGAAAAATTGTTTTCCAAGGAAAATGTTGTTTTATTCAGAAATTTCTAAGGTCCATTCAAAATAGAACTTCAAGGTTCATATCACCAAGAGAGACCTTCAAGCTAATAACTTGAGGAAAGGAATCAAGCACATTAAATAAACAGGCGAACATGCAACCCTAAGAGCCCAAATACCCCCATATGCCCCTGAGCTTCTTCAATTACAATAGGCAAATAACCAATATTAGACCAAAAAGTTTTGGTATTATCAAATTGAGTATGAGTTTCAAGAATAAAAACAAGGTCTGGTTTATGTTTTATTAAGAGATCCTTAATATGTCTATGACTTCTACTGTTGGCTGCCCCTCTAATGTTCCAAGAGAGCAACAAAATCTTTAAAGCCAATCATGATAACTATTAAGACAAAATGAAATATGATACATTCCTGAGTCATCCTGGAGAAGTAATAAGGAGGTTACTTACAGGATCCTCTTGCATGGCAGCATCAGAATCATCATCAGAGCCATCTCCAGAACTGTCTAGCTCATCATCCATCTCCTCATCAGAACTCTCATCAGATTCCTCCTCCTCTTCAGGTAAATGCTGCAGGTTAAGATTAACTCCCAGTTTTTCATCCAAGCTGTCCTGGGGAATCTCTTCTTCCTATGGGCACACCTTTTTGGCCTCCAAATCAACCATAGAAGTGGAGGTTTTTGAACCAGAAGCACTCTGAGCAGGATTCTTATTAATAGCATTTGTAACCAGTTCTGTTTTCCCCAAAACCAGAGATGGTTTTAAAACAGTAGTAGTCTGAATAGGACTCATATTAGGAACATTAGATTTAGTTTTTGTCTTTCCCATAACCTGAGATTGCTTTAAAATTGGAATCCCTGAATTCGAACTCATAGTCTTAAAACCATGTGAAGAGCTGCCAGATATATCAGACCTATTCCTCTTCTTTCTAGGTTGTTTACCTTGTGCCTGATCCATAGGTTTAGAGGAAAAAGTGACCACATGACCAGCACTCCCCATTACTTTCAGGATTGGAAGCAAGAGATGAGAACTTATTATAACTTTTCAAAGGTGTCTGAGTATTTGAATCTGTTCCAAAATTTTGAACATCAAAAACCTTGCCCTTTCCTTTGACTTGACTTGTTTTCTTTGTCCTGGAAACCACCAGCCACTCACCATGCAAGGCATCTTTATTTGTATTAGAACACAAGCTTGGACCAGGAATATTTTTCAACTCAGAGTCTTGAATGATGATAGGATCACTTCCATGACCAGCAATATTTTTTAACTCAGAGTCTTGAATGATGATAGGAATACTTCCAGGTTTCATACCTTGAGATTGTTCATGAGCCAAAGGAATACAATCTTTCTTATCACAGAACCTAGTCACATGACCATAAACTCCACATTTGCCACAAATCAAGTGTAAACTTTCATATTCTACATGATACCAGTGACTTTGTAAAACAGGGTTCCCAACAGCGGCTGCCATTGCCAGCAAGACATTTTCGTCATAGTTGTTTTATGAAATTAGTTATACTAATATAATTTTATCATTTTATTATCTAATATTATTTTAATATTACTATAAATATCAAATTTAAACTAGTTTTAAATTGGTTTTTATAATTCATGTTCTCATTTTATATAATATATATTTATATTATAATAATATAAGTTCATACAAAATATTTATTATTATTTTAAAATTTTATCACTTTTTATTTTATATATTTTTATTTTTTTAAAAAACTAAAAATATAATTATTTAAATTGAATTTAAATTGAATCGGATTTGATTAAATTTAAATTGAATTAGATTGGATTAAATTTTAAAAAATGATTAGAAGATGAAATAATAAAATCACAATGATTGAATCAGATGATTATTTGCCTTAAAATTGATCCAGTCTGAACCGTAAACACCCATTGCATATAAACGCTAATTAATATTTAATAAAACTTAACAAAAATATAATGGGTAATGCCAAAATTTCCAATGTAATGGAATTTTAATTTTGTAATCCATAATTCTTTCTTGTCGGATAGACAAGAGATTAATGTTTCAAGGTATTGTGAGGTGCTAAATTCAGGAATTGCTCCCAATCATAGTTTTGAAAATTGAATCGGACTCACGAGTTCGAATGATTCGATCGGGAATCAGTCTGGTAACTGCAGGTCCATTCAACTCCAATAAACAAGTAGTCTTTAGAACCGATAAAACTGGTAAAAAATCGGTGTTTAAAAATTGGTTGAAACACTCATTTTCCAAAAAAAATCAACGTTTTAATCTAAAATATTTTTAAGATAAATAAAAGTATATATTTGAGAATTGCACATAAATATATATTATTTTAGCAATCCTTATTAATTTTTTTTGTCTTATAAAACCTGTACTAAGGTTATTTATACTAATTTAAAATTTTATATATCTTAATTTCTTATATTTTTTGTATTATTTTATTAATTAAAATATTATATAACATTAAAAAATATATTTAATTTATACCGATTTGACCTAAACTAGTGCCTTCACCAGTAAAATTATCGGTCTGATTTTTAAAACACTACTCCCATAATAGATATGTGTCCATGAGTTTTGCAACACTTAATTCTCATGATGACATAAACTTATATTTATAAATATGTTTGTAATTGATTTAGATTATTTCCAATCATCTAACACACTCCCACAGAATCTATAATTATACAATCCTATAGGTATTTTAATATTTTTTCACTATTGATTCAATTTATTACAATCTTTTATTAGTTGTTTTTTATTATTGTTACAACTTTTTGTTATCAAAAGTCGTGCCATCTTTTTTATTTAAAGTAAAATTATTTAAGATGCAGACATTGGTACAGATAAGTACAGATAAATTTGTTGAGATTAATATCGAAGTTTGGATGTGGTATTATATAAAATATGTTGATTTATATCTATCTATAATCTATAATTATACAATTCTATAGGTATTTTAATATTTTTTTCACTATTCATTCAATTTATTACAATCTTTTATTAGTTATTTTTATTATTGTTACAACTTTTTGTTATCAAAAGTCGTGCCATCTTTTTATTTAAAGTAAAATTGTTTAAGATGCAGACATTAATACAGATAAGTACAGATAAATTTGTTGAGATTAATATCGAAGTTTGGATGTGGTATTATAACAAAATATGTTGATTTACATCTATCTATAATCTATAATTATACAATCCTATAGGTATTTTAATATTTTTTTCACTATTCATTCAATTTATTATAATATTTTATTAGTTGTTTTTTATTATTGTTACAACTTTTTGTTATCAAAAGTCGTGCCATCTTTTTTTTAAAGTAAAATTGTTTAAGATGCAAACATTGATACAGATAAGTACAGATAAATTTGTTGAGATTAATATCGAAGTTTGGATGTGGTATTATAACAAAATATGTTGATTTACATCTATCTATAATTTAAATTATACAATCCTATAGGTATTTTAATATTTGTTTCACTATTCATTCAATTTATTACAAGGCTTAAATAACTTTTTAGTCCCTGTAAAATATATGGTTTTGCTTTTGGTCCTTATAAAATTATTTTATTCTTTTGGTCCTCATAAAATTCAGAAACTTTGAGAAAGGTCCTTATTGCCACTTGTCATGCATCCAACCATGCCACATAAGTAATCATGCTGAGTGGCATATGATGTGGCGTGTCTAGATACATGACATGTCATCAAAAAATGATAATAAGGACCATTTTCAAAATTTTCAAATTTTATGAGGACCAAAATAATAAAAATATTTTTATAAGGACCAAAAGCAAAACCTGAATTTTTTACAAGGACCAAAAAGTTATTTAAGCCTATTTTACTACTTTTTTGTTATCAAAAGTCATGTAATCTCTTTTATTCAAAAGAAAATTATTTAATTTATAGATACTGATACACATTAGTATAAATATATTTGTTGAGATTGATACTAAAGTTTGGATGTGGTAATATAATAAAATGTATTGATTTACATCAACTTTATTGTGTATTTCCTAATATTTTATTTACATTAAAATTGTTTAATTTGTAGATATTGATACACATGAGTACAGATATATTTGTTAAGATTGATACTAAAGTTTGGACGTGGTAATATAATAAAATCTGTTGATTTACATCAAATATATTATGTATTTTCCTAATATATTATTTAGGGTGTTCATTGGTTGGTTCAATCCGACGAACACTATAAACCCTAATCCTACCGAACCAATCTGATTGGTTTGAATTTTTTTAGCTAAATCAGGTTGGATACGAACCAAACCAATCAAACCCGTCAATGATTGGTTCTGGTACGTAACGGATTAAAAATACTGGATCTGTTACCCGAACCAAACCAAACCACCCTAAATAAAAAAAATTATACTAAAATAAAAAAAATGGAAGAGATGAGAGATTAATCATCAACATACACATGAGTACAAATTTATTTGTTGAGATATTATTTAGGGTTTAGGGTTTGCTACATGGAACAATGATTGTTAACATGGTAGAGTGTTCTGATACTTTATCTTTATATATCAATATATAAAGCAAAATGAAATAACAAAACAATACATAGAGTCAATAACTTGGATTCCTACATTTAGCCTTATAATATATATAATGATGATATCCTTTTAAAGTCTTACCGGTGTCACATCGACTAAAGCAAACCCAGGTGGATATACACAATTTTACTACAAGCATTCACTAGATCCAATATATTACCACCTGAGTTCCCTATAACCTATATCATTTAGTTAGATTGTGTTTCTACTATCGCACCATCCGCATATACAAAAATTCAATTTAAAAAATCAATATTCTCACCATTCTATCGAAATCAATTTCTTAAGTGATCCTCGTGCATTGCACGGTTATACACTACTTAATTACAAAATAGGTAGAAATTAATTACAAAATAATTTTATAGTTAAATTCGGTAGCTAATTCTTGATTACTTTGTAACTAACATTGTTGAAGAGACAAAACAATAACAAAGGATCCAAGCACGTATGTGATAATTTTTTAAATAGTCATATAAATTATTTTTTATTATATTTATGAATTATTAAATATTTTTGGTCTTTTACTGGGAATCTCCCCAAACATAGCTATGGGTTTAACCCTCATGTCGGGAGTGGTAGTTAGGTAAAACCTTACTAAAAGTGATGACTCTGGGATTCGACTCCCTACCTTGCAGCTAATTAAAGTCCACTTTGTCACAGCCTACTTCCACTGCGACGAACCACTGTTTGGTGAATTATTAAATATTTATGTATATTAAAATTAATTTTTGTGTTTTGTATTTATATGTATAGTTAATTGTTTTTTAAATATATTTTATTTAAATTATTTGAATCGATTTGTATTTTATTTATTTATAAAAATAGCCTAAAATTATTAATTTAAAATATTTATTAAATTAGTTTATATTAAAAATTAATTTGATATGGTCCTAATAATAACCTATTGAGACTAGTTTGTTGGTTTGTTCTTTATATCAATTTTAAATATTTATCAAATTAATTAATATTAAAATTTTAAATTAACTTGTATTTAAAAATTTTAAAAAAATTGTTACTTAAAATAGATTATTGTTTACAGGTTATAATGGTAAGTTTTATGAGCTTATATATCAAAACATTTCAAACTTAATCCCACTCTCAAGACAAGAGTAAATTATTCATCATTTAGTATATAAGAGAAATTTAATGGATAAATATAATACATATTTATATATAAAAATAAATATATTATATAGTTTTATTTTATATATACTATCTTGCCTAATCCTAGATGTCAAATTACTACAGAGCACGGGTGGGGGAGGGGACCAGTTGGAGGAGCAAGTGTTTTCTAAACTTTCAGAATTACTACAGAGCACGGTGGCTGTGTCCAAGTTACCAGTCCTTCGGCTTTATTATACGGATTTTGAAAAAAAAAAAAATCAGAATCAATTTTTATTTCCCTATGCAAATTTACAAACTGAAATTTTCAGAAAATTGCAAACTGACAACCAGAAACTGTTATAGAACATTGATGAATGGAAATTAAACTACATAAATAAGCATGACACCCTTATAGGACATTTGAGTTGCGGTTAAGTAGGACCACTTTGCATGGAAACTAACATAAGTACAAATCCCTCATCAGGAAAATCTTGAACTAAATTTCAAAACAACATCATTTGCTTCTAAAAAACTTTAATTTAATTTAGAAAATCCCTTGTGAATTTCTCGAATTCATAATTAAAGAAACAACTTTTTTTAATAAGAACTGCACACCATAGAAGGTGTTTTGGATATTCTTCAAGGTCTTCTCCAAGCTCTAGTAGCTAGTTGAGGTCGAGGGTGAATAGTGGGGGTGCCTACAAAGACACTCCATCCAGTCAGTTGATGCATTACTCTATGAAAGCTTAAGGAAAATCTATGTAACTCATGAATTGTGTGGTATTTATAGGCCCTCGTAATTTGTATGGGCACGAAATCCACTAGTTATTTAGTGGGTTGACCATCATTATAAGATTTGCCAGGAAATGAAGAGGATTTCCTTTTAATTAGTGCTAATATAAATTTTACACGTATGATGTATATGCAACTAAGGATCAAGCATAAGCCGGTCACCCAACATCCAGTCAGATTATCCTGTATCCGGTAATTAATCCTGAGATAGAGGCTATTATTAGTTTCTTAAGGAAGAAATCACCAGACAATTAATTGGGGGAAAATTTTTCTTTAGAGTGAGTTTATTTGAAATAAATATATAAGAGTGTATCAATTTTGAATTTTAAAGAGTTACTTGAGAATGAATATAATTTTTTTGGCTTGCTTTAGACTCCCTTATTTTATAGGAGGAGAAATGCTAACAAGGACACATTTTTTAACACATCCTTAATAATTGTTTTCTATCTCAATAAATTTTTTTTTTAGTTCTACACCATCTTCTTTAACCAAAAAAAATCTTTTTAAAAAGTGATCAATTTATGAATAAGTGTGTTGATTTAATAAAATTTTCATACAGTGTGTTTAAATGGATTAAGATCATCTTATGTTAAAATTAAGAAATTTCAAGATGACATGTTCATGTGAAAGTTTTGAATCCATATCTCTCTCTTTAAGTATTTAATGGTTATATATTATCAATGTAAAAAAGTTTTATATTGTCATCAAATGATATATTGTCACATCATTTAATGGGTATTTTGTTAATTAAATTCAATAAATGATATGGTGACAATGTAAAACATTTTACACTAACAATGTATACTAATTAAACTTCTTTTTAATATTAAATAAGTGGAGTCATATAAAAAGTTGTGAGCATTTATCCTTAATTACTCCCTTCGATCCTATTTATAAATTATTTCAGACCATTTCATACATATTCAGAAAACATGTTACAGGTAATTAATGCATTTATTTTTTAAAAGTTACTCTACAACATTATAAATTTATCCATATTTATAATTAAACTTCACTTCCATAGTAATTTTATCAATTTAAAGTCTTTAACTCCCTCCGTTTCTTTTTATCTGTCGTTTAAGGTTTTTGCACAATAATTAATGAATGCAATAACTATATCTTTTAAGGTACATTTTTTTCCAAAGACATCTTTCTCCTTTTCTCATTAATACAATTACTATTTCTCTTTTTTCAATAACTATACATAAACACCACGTGTTTATTCACATTATTTAACTCTTACTATAAATTTTTGTTAAAAACATAAAAATACATTTATTAAAACTTTAAACTTTTAAAATAAAAAAAATCAGATTACGATATGGGTAAAATTGAAAAAATAACATTTATTATTATCTTGGTATCTCAAAACGACACTTATTTAGAAATAAATTTGAGACTTTAAAACAACAGTTAAAAAGAAACGGAAGGAGTAATAAGTAAAAATAAATATGGAAAATATTAAATGCTTTTATATTAGTGTGCTTTGCATTATAAATAAAGAAGGCCATCCAAACATTTTTAACATTGTCTTGTACTACATCCGATCATATATATAAGAAACAAAAATGAAATTTTTTTCTATATATAAGAAACATAGTACTATTTTTAGTTGGATTAATTTCTAAATACTTTATATGCCCGTAATTTAATGTAAGTAGTTAAAGAGGTACCAACTCATTTACTCATTTAATATTAAAGGTATTTTTGAGAAAAAAATTAAATTTATGGTACTATTAATTACTATTAACAAATTCTAATATATTTCCTTGGTCTTAATGATTTTAGCCCAATTTTTTTTTCAATATATAGGACGGGAGCCAGTATCATCATTGCCTTCTCATCTATTACTTTAGAATTCAATAGCTAAAAAACTAATTTAATCACTATTCATTTGATTATTTTACAATAATTTATTCAATCAAATATTATTTAATGTCAAAAAGTTTTTTATTGGTTAAAGAGTTATTATTTATTATTTTTTATTTTTATACATTGATTAAATGGTTATTAAATTTATTTTCGGTAAGTGTGTTTAAAAGAAACAAAATATATGCAAGAGAGTTTTTTTCCTGGTCTATAAGTACAAAATATTTGTTGAGATTATACTAAAGTTTTGGATGTGGTAATATAATAAAATGTGTTGTTGCATTTTTAAAATATTTCATTAGTTATTTTATTATTACTACTTTTTGTTATCAAAAGTCGTGTCATCTCTTTTATTCAAAGTAAAATTGTTTAATTAGTATATATTGATACACATGAGTAAAAATATATTTGTTAAGATAGATACTAAAGTTTGGATGTGGTAATATAATAAAATGTGTTGGTGTATTTTTAAAATATTTCATTAGTTTTTTATTATATTACTACTTTTTATTATCAAAAGTCGTGTCATATCTTTTATTCAAAATAAAATTGTTTAATTAGTAGATATTGATACACATGAGTGCAAATATATTTGCTGAAATTGATACTAAAGTTTGGATGTGGTAATATAATAAAATGTGTTGGTGCATTTTTAAAATATTTCATTACGTTATTTTATTATTATTACTACTTTTTATTATCAAAAGTCATGTCATCTTTTTTATTCAAACTAAAATTGTTTAATTTGTATATATTGATACACATGAGTGCAAATATATTTGTTGAGATTGATACTAAAGTTTGGATGTGGTAATATAATAAAATGTGTTAATTTATATCAAATTTATTGTGTATTTTTCTAATATATTATTTACATTAAAATTGTTTAAATTGTAGATATTGATTCACATAAGTACATATATATTTGTTGAGATATTGTTTAATTTGTAGATATTGATTCACATGAGTACATATATATTTATTGAGATTAATACTAAAGTTTGGATGTGATAATATAATAAAATGTGTTGATTTACATCAAATTTATTGTGTATTTTCCTATATAATATATTATTTAGGGTGTTAATTCATTGGTTTGGTTCAATCCGATGAGCTCAATAAACCAAACCAAACCCGGTGCATTGCTCAGGCCGCTTAAAGTCAAGGAAAAAGTTGCACTAACATATCTCGATTTTACTACCAATGAGTGCAAAATAAATTAACATCTACTATGGTTTGCATCCTTCTCTCTATAGTGGCATTTTGAAATTTGCACCAAATATTTACCATCTTCATTATATTCAAATCCACATAATATTGTAATTGTAATCGTACTCTATAATCTATTTATATTTATAATTATACAATTCAATATGTATATTAATAAAATTTTTACTATTCATTCGATTTAATCAAAATTTTTATTTTTCATTGGGATTCTAAATGTCACCTTTTCCATCTTTGCTCCACATTTGCTTAACCTCGGATGCTCTGCTTAGAGGCCTCATCTCGGATAATCACTATCTTTATCTATATATAGTATGATTTTATAATCTAATAGGTATTTTAATATTTTTTCACCATTCATTCGATTTAATCAAAAATTTTATTCTTCATAGAGATCCTAAATCTTGTTGGGATTCTAAATGTCATTTTTTCCCCACTTTCTCTCTCTCTCTGCACATTTGCTTTGTGCTCGGATGCTCACATTTTTTTCTCACATTTGCTTAACCTCAAGTGCTCTACTCGGATGCTCCAAATCAGATGATCACTACTTTATCTATCTATAACTATACAATCTAATAGATATTTTAATTTTTTTACTATTCATTCAATTTAAACTATTTTTTATTGTTCATTGGGATTCTAAATGTTACTTTTTCTTGCTTTCTCTCTTTCAACACATTTGCTTTGTGCTTTGATACTCTGCTCGGATGCTCCAACTTGCATGCTCACATCTTTTGTTCCACATTTACTTAGCCTCGGATGCTCTATTTGAATGTTCATTATCTTCATTTATCTATAATTATACAATCCAATAGATATTTTAATATTTTTTCATTATTCATTCGATTTAATCTAATATTTTTTAATTGTGGTTCTAAATATCATTGAGATTCTAATTGTCACTTTTTTCCACTCACGTTGCCCTCTTTTCGCTTTTGTTCTCTGTTCAGATTTCTTTCATTTTCATCTTCTTTCCCTCTTTATCTCTTTCAACACATTTTGTTTTATGCTCGAATTTTCTACTCGAATGATCACATGTATATTTTTTTCCACCTCAAATGCTCACATTTTTGCTTCATATTTTTGGAATATTAATCCCGTGCTATACTAGTTAATCTCAATCTCTTTCATCCTCTCTTAATTAACATGCTGAATTGCATTAAAAACATAGAATTATATGATGATTCACTTTTGGCTCAGGAAAGAGGGCAGAATTAAAAGCATTTTAATGCCATTGGTCGTCAATAAAGTTACACTTTTTGGAGTGGGTGAATGTAGCGCAATAAATGTGGATACAAATATGGAAATTTGCCTCTGTCTCAAAGTAAATTGAAGAATGAAAATCCTAAAAGGGGTTCATTTCCTTAGCACAGCGCACCCACAAATTAAAAAAGGAAAAAAAATAGGAGGGAAATAGGGTTTAGTTCATTGAATGTGAAATGGAGTCGTTCAAATTTGTTCATGGTTAAACTAGAAAAGGTAACCAACATGTATTGGTTAGAGTGGAAGGGGCTCGGATCCCTTAAGCATGTGGTCCTGGGTTCGATCCTTGGATTCATGTGTATGGAAAAAATACTGTTGGGAGGGGTCCCCGCTTTGCGCCTGACAGTACCCCGAGAGATTAGTCTCTTACCTACCGGGTGGGAGGATACTCTGGGAAACAAAAAAAAACTAGAAAAGGTAAGCCAATAACCTTGTAGGGCCCAACAGATCCACATAAAAAATGTAGGGCTTATTCTTTTATTTCACCACAAGAAATTAGTAATTTAGCGACGATCTTGTAGAGACGGTTAGGTCATCGCTAACGCGTTGCTACAACATTAAATGTATTGTTCAGTGCAATTAATACTTAGTGACGATCAAGCCGTCACTACAATAATTTTTTTTTATTTTTTCTAAAAAAATAAAATTAAACGTAGCGACGGCCTTAGCAACGGTAGGTCGTCGCTACATTAAAAATAAGATTTAAATTTGGGCGTATTGATTAGTTTTAAACGTAGTGACGACCGTAGCTGTACACATAAAAAACCCTTCCCCCTCCCCTCTTCCTCCTCCGTCCCTTTTTCTCCCATACGATCACCCCTTTGTTTCTGTCACTCTCTCTTTTTATTCTAAAAACTCACCAATTAAAAAGTTCCTCTCCTTCAGAGAATCGTTTTGAACCAATCAGAAATCAAAATAGTTGTCTGTAAGTGACTTTAGAGCTCATTCTATATTCGTTCCTTCTACGGCTTCGCAACTAGTAAGTTTTATAGTTTTAATTAATTTATTTGTAATTAATAGTTTATTTATTTTATTAGTTTATTAATGTGATATAGATATTATGTTATTAGTTTTAAACATTGCTTTAGTAGGTATCCTGTTTATTGGTTTGATTAGTATATTAGTAATTATTTATTTTATATATTAGTAATTAGTTTATTAGTATATTAGTAATTAGTATTAGTAATTATTTAATTTATTAGTATATTAGTAATTAGTATCTTCTCTTTATCCCTTTCTTTTTTTTCTCCTGTTTTAGTTTCGTATCCGTCTCTTCGTCCTTCTTTTTCTCGTCTCTTCGCCTTCGTCCTTCCTCTCTTCGCTTTCTCTCCTTCTTTCCCTTTTCTCTCCTGTTTCTCGTCCTCGTCCTTCGTTTTCTTCGTTTTCTTCGTCTCTGTTTTTCCTTCGTCCTTCGTCCTTTTCCCCTCTCTAATTATTTACCTTTATCATAATGTCTATGTTTATAGGAAATTAATACCTTGGATGCGTAGTAATGTGGAGAGAGATCCCCCGTAGAGGGAGGTCCATCCCTCCGGGCGAGCTACGTGCACGGCAGCTCGCGCGATGCAGGAGAGGGCCAACCTCTCACTTTGATCAGATGTCGGAGCATCCATCTACTTCAGCGGCTCCGGTGACCGCTATCCAGTCTTCTTCTTCCTTCCCTCCACCTTATGCTCCACAGTTCGATGGTATGAGGTTCATCCCAACATCGGGATTAATTATTCAGATGCCTCCAGTAGGAGGATGCTGTGCTCGAGCTAGACGTTGACGACGCTAATGATCAGATGGATGGGGGCGCTGACCATGATATGATGGGAGCTAGCTCGGTTCCAGGGTGCCAGCTCAAGCCGACCTCATGAGGTATACGCTCAAGGTCGGGTTATTATCAGACCATTTAGCAAGGGGTGAGTTTGTTTATCTTTTTTCCTTCTTTAGAATTGATATTAATATTGTAAGGTCCAAGACCTTTAAGCAAGGTTTTAAGACAACAAACTTTCACAACAATATTCTAAGTGTTTTGAATACTTTGGTACTAATGTTTGCACTTGAGAATGCTTGAAAGAATACATGAAAAGTTACAGAAGGAAGGTCCAAAGATCAAGACACATCATTAAACATAAGAACATGTTTCTAGAAGCATGTACATAGAGCTTTCATGTCAAAAGTGATGAAACAAGTTCAAGAAGTAGCTTCTTAGCTTCAGAAGGTCAAGACAGTTCATCTAATCTCATGAGTATTAAAATGAGTTGTATCAAGCTTCATAATAAAGTTGAAGCTTCGGGATGATCATTCAAGACCACTAGAAGCATGAGAGGAGCTTTTCATGAAACCTGACACCTTCTGAATGTGAAAGATCACTTAAGCAATTCAAGCATATTCATTCCAAGTGTTGTTGATGCAAACAAAATAATTGGAGAAGATCAATACACTAGAAACACAGTTTGTCCTTAGAAGCAAAACTTACAGTTTCTGCAGAAGCATCAATTCACATTTCAAGTTGTAAACATGTTCAAAGTATCTTTAGAAGCATTGAACAAGTTCCCACTGAAGTTGAAGCTTCAATCACAAAAGGGGGTTGAATTGTGATTGAATAAATTTTCTGCAATTTCCTTTTAATACTTAATCTGCTCAAGTCTTACTTGGCTTAGTATTAAAGAGGTTAACCACCAGATAGAAATTAGATATAATGCAATATGCAGAAGATAGGATTCCTTCTCTGGAATCTTGATAGTTAACACTTACTCAGGTATTAGATAGTTTTCAAAATAGTTTTATGCACATGCAGTAAATAGAAGATTAGGGAAGAGAGAAATGCACATAGGATTTTATACCGGTTCACCTCTTCCAACCTGAGGCTACGTCCAGTCCCTACACACCAAGTAGGATTTTCTTACTCACAACCAAATTACAATCTTCTTGGGTACACACTACCACTAGTATTCTTTCTCTAGCCTCTTTAGGCTTATCACACCTCAAGTAACACAAATATCAAGCCTTTTCTCACTGCAGAACCTTCTGCAGAAGAATCAACAGAACCAAAAAGTTGTAGAACACCTTCTGCAGAATCTGAAGTCTCAACTGACTTTACGACCTCTCAAAAACACTTACCCTTTTTCTGTCACAAGAGACACATTTAATCTGTAGTCTCCTTGTGACTTTACAAGATGAAATAGAAGAAATAAGGTAAGTACAGGCTCAAAATGAATACATATACAGCACAACAGAAGCTAAGAATTGAGCCAGCTCCCCCTTAATGACTTACAGAAGCAGAAACTTGAGATTTAGAGGAGAGAAAATGTTCCAGAAGATAGAATGTAAATTGAGACCTATTTGATCTTCTGGAGAGAGGTGTGTCTTCAAATGTGGGAGAACACCTCCTTTTATAGGAATAACGGGCAGCTAGCAGTTGGAGAGGTTCCTTGTACCTCCAGCTAGCCCCTCATGATAAGTCTCCATCATGCAGCAGCTGACACAGACAGGTACAACTGTCTCCTTTGACTGGATGCATCTTCTGCAGAATGTAAAGTTTGTGGATTCTGCAGCAGTTTCTTCTGTATGTATACCGAGGGTATTGATGAGATTCTGGCAAGCGTACCAAAATTCCAGCAATATAATAGTAAGTAAGAGTATCGTATCCACAGGGAACGGTTCAATTTATAAAGATTAGTGGTCACAACTATCAAGTAATAGCGTATGATTGTTTGTTAAGAATTATGCAAGTAAATAAATTGAATTTAAATGAGAGATAGAGACAGTTACTTGGACTAGGATTGAACTTCGTATCATCGCACCCCTTTCGTATGTGAACCCCAATATTATTTATGAATATATAATTATGATATCTTAGCACAAATTAAAGTTATTTCACAAAGGCTCTCACAAATATGAAATACTTAGAAATAATCTACCCCCGGTTCCCACAGTGATAAATTACCCTGGATTAAAGATCTATTTGTTTACGCTATCAATTCACCCTGGTTTCCCACAGTGAATACTATGAGCATTTTTACCCAATCAGAATTCAAGTTTCCTATTCCTAGGTTCCCCCAAACTCGCTATTGATTTATAGAACCACCTTCCGTATGCGCCCCATAAAACCAACCTATAACTCCGGAACACAGGCGGAAGCTAAGCATTAAGCACAGAATAAAAACACCGATATTATAAAAACAGGGATTCATAAATAATAAAGAGAATTCACATACAATTGGGGATTGAAATCAACTACATTCAATCCTATTGGAGAGTTTAGCTACGCATGGTAGCCATTACAAACCAACGGAGAAACTGCCACTTTCTCCAGCCCTTGCTTCTGCTCTGCCGTCTCTCCAAAAGCTCCCTTGATCTTTACAAAAGGTCCTATTTATAGACCAAGGAAAGCTATCTTAAATCTGGAAAGAATCTATTTTGAAAACAGATCTAAAAACAAATCCGCACAGCTGTGCTTCACCTGCGCTCAGCGCAAGTGAAGCGCAGGTTACAGAATGATGCGCTCCAATCTGCGCTCAGCGCAGATGGAGCGTGGAGCGCGTAACAGATTATTTTGTTTCCTTCCTTTTAACATCTTGATTTCTTCCTGATCTTATCCTTATCTGCTTGACTTCCCTTGTTTCCCTCTTTTTGAATTGTTTCTGTGTTTATCTTGTCTTGGATTTAAATTGAGGAAGTTATCCGCAGAATCCTTGTTTAAATGGCTGTTGATCTTATCTTTATTTGCTCTAATTCAAACTTCAAATCTGCAGATCCTATCCTCAAATAATGCTATCTTCTTTCCTCGGTCAAATCTCTCTCATAAATCTGCAAAATTAACAGATTTTATATTAAAATAACATCAAATTCAAATTCAAATTAAATAAACACAATTATTACAATTATTAATAAAAAGGGATTATTTTGGGGCATTGTAACGCCCTAATTTCTAAATTCAAGACGTCGTCCGTTGGAAACTAAATTCCCAATTTAGAAAATCAAAACGCCCGATTCCGGATATCAAACACAACAATTCGATAAGTAACCAACGATAACTTATACAATTGCGAACAACTTAAACTTAATATACATACCACTACTATAAAATATGTACATCTGGCCCGAAGGCTACCAACTGAACAGCTCTAACATAAAACCAAAGTTATACATAAATATCCTATACAATCTCAAAAAAATACTAAACATCAAAACATGTAAAGCTCCTGCTCTAATTTCACTTATCTCTGCCAGGAGGTACCTGCACACCTAGATTATATCCACAAAACGCGTGGTGAGACTAATGTCTCAGTGAAGCATACCATGCATATGCAGTGTAAAGGAAAATCAATCACTAATCAATATGCAACAATAATCATAATCAATTAAATGTACTAACAATGCAACTCACTGCTATGCCCATCAGGCATGATATTATCACTTAAACTGGAGTTAGAACTGAGCTCAGACTACGGGAAACGTCTTTCCCGGGGACATATCCCACCCATTACTGGACCGAAGTCAATTTTCACATAATCATTTAGTTTTATTAACTCACAAACACAAGGCCGGCTTATTTAACTCACGGTCAAAACCGGCATTCATGAAATCGATGACAAAACTAAATGTTCAAGCATTTCGAGAGTTTCGTAACTTTGATATTCAAAGGTTTTTCAAGCAAATCCTAACATCAATTACTCAATTCCAAAACAAGTATCACCAATCCAATCAAAATAACCATATAGAAAGGGAAATAAAGGGTAGGGTTGATACATTGAGCATTTCGACAATTTCGTAAATCTCGCTACCCTAAGTTTTCAATGAAAAATTCAACAACAAACGTTCAATCTCATACAAACATCACTAATCTAACCACAATAACCATACGGAAAGGAAATTAGAGAGTAGGGTTCATACTTTGGGGAAATCCAAAAATCAAAGGGGAGAGTGTGTGTGTGAATTATACTCACCAATTCTTGAAATTCAAGAGACGAATGATGAGTAGAGACGCCCACTTGATGAATCCTAGCTTCGATCTCCCTTCCACCCTCAAAACCAATCTTTCTGTCTCTAGGTTTCTCTATCTCTCTAGGTCGAAGAAATGGAGAAGGAAATGAGACATGCATCTATTTTTCAGCTCCAACCCTTATATACTTAAGTGACGGTAATCGATTACCATCCCCTGGTAATCGATTACCAGTAGCGAACAAAGCACTGGAATCCCTTCCTGGGAAACTGGTAATCGATTACAACCCTTGGTAATCGATTACCAAAATTTCAGCTCTCGGTAATCGATTACCATCCTCTGGCAGTCAAATTACCAAAAACTTAACTCTCGGGTAATCGATTACCATCCCCTGGTAATCGATTACCAAAAACTTAGCTCTCTGGTAATCGATTACCATCCTCTGGCAGTCAATTACCAAAAACTTAGCTCTCTGGTAATCGATTGCAAACTCTTTGTAATCGATTACCAGCAACCCAAACTTATTAAATTTACTTAGACAAAACCTGAACTTGGTTTTATAATTAAGTTTTTAACCCCTAGTTCCTTAACTTACCTTTCCTTAATTACTAACACATAATTCTTTGTTTTCCGCCTAATGAATTATTAGAGCTTCTAATTTGTGGGATGTTACAGGCATAAATTACTATTTTACCCTTGATAAGTGCAGTAAAAATACAAGAATATATCATATAATTTGCACTTATCAAATACCCCCAAACTTAACTTCTTGCTTGTCCTCAAGCAAGAAAACCTTTTGCAATCAAAATAGACTCAATCCCCTGTCATGATTCTCAAAAAGATTAAGGAAATAAATTTATCACCTCTTGCTAGGCAGCTGTCACTTTCCAAATGTTAGATTGAAAGTCAGAATCAAGTGATATTTCCAAAACTCAACCAAAACAGGATAAAAATACATTCAAACTTTTTCAGAAATAGCAACCAAAACAATAAGTGAAGAAAAAATCAAGGAATTCTCTCATGCTCACGGGTAAGTGTTTCCCTCAATTTTTCGCAGCAGTTGAACAACTAAAATTGATAGTCGTTTCTGGTTAATAAACATGCACATGGTTAACATGGATCAAAAGGTCTTTCTTGGTTGTAATGAGGCTGGGCTATCAAGAAATTATGGTTTTTCTGGGTATGCAAAGAGAACACTGGAATATAGAGCATCTTTGAATTTTTCTTGAACTTGGAATTTCTCTCCATTCTCCACTTTATTCTTGATTTGTATCATTCAGATGGCCTCTTTCCTTGTTTGATGATTCACTCCCCCCAACTTATTCACTTTCATTCACCTTTTCTTTTTGATTTTGAGGGAGTGATCCTCATTTTGCTTTCTTGTGCCTGCTCGTTGTATTTCTTCACTTTCAAGTAACCAACCAATTCTCCCCATTTACCAAATTGCACCTTTGCTCTCTTTCCCAAGTGTAAGGGACATGATATAAACATTAAATTTGGCTGGGGTGCATAAGAAGAAACATTAAAGCTCAAATGGGTTACCAAAAAAATTGGAAAAATTTGTATGGGTTGGCTTTTTGGCACTGAGCAAATAATTTATAACACAAAATTTGCCTTTATCACTTCCATATTTTCCAAGTGCAGAATAAAATCCAAAAACTCAAGCAATAACAGTTGACAAGCAGCGGTGAAAACTCTCATATCAAGTGTTTGGTCTCACAACTCACCGGCTTTTTGGCTAATTTTCCTTGATGAAATCACTTATTGAAATTAGTTAACTATCATGATATATTTTCCTGCATAATATCCTAATCCTAACTGATTATGAATTCAATCACAAAATTCCTATTTCTTTCCTAATTTGGTTAGTTAGAATGCCTAGATTTGAGATTTTTAAATTAATTCCTTAAATCCTAATAAAAAAATGAAAAATAAAACAAAAATCCTAATTAACTAAAAAAAAATAATCCTAAAAAATAAAAGAATGAAAAAAAATAAAAACACCAGTATCAATCTTCATCCTCTGTATCTTGCAAGTCCTTGTCATGTTGCTCCACTTCCCCCTTGATGAATACGTCTGTCCCCAGGCCACTGCAAGTATATCCGGAACTCTTCAAGCAACATGCATGGGTATGGGTCTGTTACAGATGCTTCTGAAGGTGGGAAGTGCAGCCTTGGCACTCTTGAATCTCATGGGATCATAGTGGAATTCATTTCTGGCTCTCTTCCCCATGCCTTTTCTTCGTGAGCTAGAGCCACGAGAAAGGTCAGCAGTGTATTTGATCCTAGGCATCTGAAAAATCAATCAGTTAGTTGCTAAAAACACATTGATGCCTTATTGCAAACACTAATTTATGAAGAACATGGAAGCCTATCATTAACCAATTTGCATGCAAAATTCAGAATCAATCTCTTCACAACAAAATTTCAGTTCCACTTAGTAATGGCTTCCTAAAAACAGAACATACCCATTTGTTTTGTAAGCATTCAATCAATCCATGGAAAGTGAAAGTTCAAAATTTTGCAAGAAACAGAGTATAACACTTTCAAGCTTCAATAACTCACAAAGCAAAGAGCATTTCAATAAAAAACTCGTTCTTCAAATTCCTATAGCCAAAATCACATTCACGATAGCAATAATCAACAATATTCACAATTCTAAGGTTGCTATCCTAAAGTGCAACTCATAAAAATAGAATAAATGAAGATTTCAATTGGTAAAATTTAAAGAAAACATACATGAAACTTGAAAGTTTCAAAATTGATGGAGGTTTGTGAGTGGAAAGAGTGAAAGGAAGAGCTTAAGAAATAGAGAGACGGTACAGGAGAAAATAGGGGATTTTTGAAATTTCGTACCGCTGAGCGCAGGTGAAGCGCAAAAAACAGTGACTAAAATTGCATTTCTGCACTTTACTTGCGCTTAGCGCAGGTGAAGCGCAGAAAATAGTATGAAATTTTGCAATTTAAGTCAAGTTTTCTACTACTTCCAACTGTTTAAAAATTTAATTTTCCACAAACTTATTCCAATCAATTTTGAAAATTTCCTAAATCCTAATTAACAAACAAAACAAAAGAAAACAAAACTGAAGATAATAAAAAAACTTTAAAATCTCTGGGTTGCCTCCCAGGAAGCGCTCGTTTCACGTCATATAGCTTGACGCATGTTCACTCAAGATGGTTGAAATTGGAATCTTTTGGTGAGCTTGTGGGCTGCACCTTTCCTTTCTTTGGCCAATAAACTTCCCCATAATCTTGTCTTGGAACAATCTGTAGTGTGAAATGACTTTAACCATTTGGGCTTCATTCTGGAATTAGACCATGCTTCTGACTCCCTTGGCTTGACTTGTCTTTTCTTTATTATCTTGCTCTGATGTGTATGAGTCTTCTTCTTCTGAAGCTTAGATGATTCACAGCTGATTGTTCTCCATTTCTTTGCTTCATAAGGGTTTTGATATGAAACACACCTCACCACTTTGTCTTTAATCTGGCTTTAGGCTTTGAATTTGATTCTCTTGGCCTGATTCTTCCTTTCTTTGCTCTGGTTAGGTCAGTGTATTCGCAAGCCTTTCTTTTGTGAGGTCTGGAAGGTTTAACACTTTCACCATGCCTTTCTTGATCTTCCTTTGGAGAGTTGGTTGGATAAGGCAAGGTCTTGGGTCTTGCTACCACTTCCCTTCTTTTCTCGGGCTTTGACTCACTATCTCCCTGTTCACTCTTTTTCTCCTTTTCTTGATCTTTTCATCGTGTACACTCTCATATGTTTTGTTCTCTTCCTCCCCTTCACATTCATTCTCTTCTTTAAGCACAACCTTTTCTGTTTCATCCTCTTCATTTTCTTCTTCTGCTTCACCTTCTTCCTCTTCTTCTTTTATTTCTTCTGGTTTCTCTTCTGCAGCTTCCTCTTTTTCATCTTCTTTTTCTTTTGCCTTTTCAAGTTCCACTTCTTCAGCTTCCCCTTCTTCATCAGTCAGATTGTTATTGGTTCCCTCCCTTATCTGTTGAACAATGTCGTCACACTGCTCTTCAGGGTTGGGTAATGCATTTGCTGAGATCTGTTCTGACTGTTAGTTGACTCTTGTTTCTGCTATCCGCTTCAGTAAAGCGTCAATATATCTTCTTGCTTCTTCTTTCTCCTTCTGAAATCGTATATTATCTTGATCGAGTTCTTCAAGACGCTCATAGAATTTTGAGTCCCTTTGTTGATCTGAAGAGTAACTTTGTTGTTGTTGGAAAGAAGGTTGCATGGGGAATGAAACATCATCTTGGTGTCACCCAAAATTCTAATTTTGTCTATTTCTCCATCATTGGGAATTGTTTGCAAAGTTGTTGCTGTTGGAGAAGTTGCCTGGTCTTCTTTGATTGCCCATGTAATTTACTTGCTCTTCTTGAGTGCATGGATAAGAGCAGTAACCATTGGGATGGTCACCTCCACAATAATCACAAATTAAATGTGGGGACTGGCTAGGATAGGATTGCCTTGCCTGCAAGTGCTGAGGAAGGTTAGCTAACTGCTTATTCAGTGTTTCTATTTTTTGCCTTATAATCTTATAATCTGCCCTGATTTCATCTGCAGAAGTTTGTAATGGGACGAAACAGCATCTTGTTGCCACCCAAAATTTTGATTCTGGTAACTTCCCCAATCCTGTGAAAAATTGTTAGAATAATTGTTGTAATTAGAGAAGTTACCTTGAATCGGTGTATGGGAGAAATATCTTGGTTCTTGCTGCCTAACATAATCTCCAAGGGTTCTTCTTGGTGGATTTTGCCATTCAGAAGTTATTTAACATTTACTTCACTTGGGGTGGTTGAACAGAGAGTGTTGAGTTTGTCTCCTTATTTTTGGGTTCTTCCTCGCTTCTCCTTTGTCTCCTTCTTTTGTTTCTACTTATGTTCCTCCTTGATGTCCTTTCTATTTCTGGATCAAATTGTAGATGATTTGGGGATACCTGACCTCTCAAAAGCATAAACAAGAAAACTTGAAAAGGGTAAGTGTGGAAGAGAATTTTTAAAAATTTTAAAAAAATTAAAATTAAAATTTAAAAATTAAAATCTAAAAATAAAAAAAATTTCCTAAAAAATAAAAAAAATATAAAAAATATCCTGAGATAAAATATATACAACTTAATAGTATAGACCTCCCAAGTCTTCACAAATTGATACACTGTTCGCCGACAACGGCGCCAAAAATACTTGATGAGATTCTGGCAAGCGTACCAAAATTCCAGCAGTATAATAGTAAGAGTATCGTATCCACAGGGAATGGTTCAATTTATAAAAATTAGTGGTCACAACTATCAAGTAATAGCGTATGGTTGTTTGTTGAGAATTATGAAAGTAAATAAAATTGAACTTAAATGAGAGAGATAGAGACAGTTACTTGGACTAGGATTGAACTTCGTATCATCGCACCCCTTTTGTATATGAACCCCAATATTATTTATGAATATATAATTATGATATCTTAGCACAAATTAAAGTTATTTCACAAAGGTTCCTACAAATATGAAATACTTAGAAATAATCTACCCTGGTTCCCACAGTGACTACTATGAGCGTTTTTACCCAATCAGAATTCAAGTTTCCTATTCCTAGGTTCCCCCAAACTCGCTATTGATTTTATAGAACCACCTTCTGAATGCGCCCCATAAAACCAACCTATAACTCTGGCACACAGGCGGAAGCTAAGCATTAAGCACAGAATAAAAACACTGATATTATAAAAACAGGGATTCATAAATAATAAAGAGAATTCACATACAATTGGGGATTGAATCAACTACATTCAATCCTATTGGAGAGTTTAGCTACGCATGGTAGCCATTACAAACCAATGGAGAAACTGTCACTTTCTCCAGCCCTTGCTTCTGCTCTGCCGTCTCTCTAAAAGCTCCCCTTGATCTTTACAAAAGGTCCTATTTATAGACCAAGGAAAGCTATCTTAAATCTGGAAAGAATCTATTTTGAAAACAGATCTAAAAACAAATCCGCACAGCTGTGCTTCACCTGCGCTCAGCGCAAGTGAAGCGCAGGTTACAGAATGATGCGCTCCAATCTGCGCTCAGCACAGATGGAGCGTGGAGCGCGTAACAGATTATTTTGTTTCCTCTTTTAACAGCTTGATTTCTTCCTGATCTTATCCTTATCTGCTTGACTTCTCTTGTTTCCCTCTTTTTGAATTGTTTCTGTGTTTATCTTGTCTTTGAATTTAAATTGAGGAAGTTATCCGCAGAATCCTTGTTTAAATGGCTGTTGATCTTATCTTTATTTGCTCTCATTCAAACTTCAAATCTGCAAATCCTATTCTCAAATAATGCTATCTTCTTTCCTCGTTCAAATCTCTCTCATAAGTATGCAAAATTAACAGATTTCATATTAAAATAGCATCAAATTCAAATTCAAATTCAAATTAAATAAAGACAATTATTACAATTATTAATAAAAAGGGATTATTTTGGGGCATAAATTACTATTTTACCCTTGATAAGTGCAGTAAAAATACAAGAATATATCATATAATTTGCACTTATCAGGTATTAAATGGATTAATAAAAATTATTTCAAGTGTATTTGCTTCAGCTGCAGCCTTTGAAATGAATTTAGCAAGATATAATGTTTTTTGCATCTTCTGCAGGAAGTCTGTCATCATGTTCCTTCTGCAGAATTTTCTTCTTCCTTCCGCAGATAATCTCTAAGCTTTGTGAAGTTCTCCAATTCTTTATTTTATTTATTTTGATCCTTGGAAACCTTGGGAATACTTCTTTTGCTTCTTTTAAAATGAATCTTCCTTCTAAGGCAATTTTGTCATGAATCCTTCTGTGAAGATGTTGTTTTCATCTTCTGAAGACCTTGTTAAGTTCTGAATGATTTCCTCTTGATTTTATCAATCATCTTTTATGCTTTCATCCATAGATTTTTTATTCTTAATTAAATTGAAGCACCTTTTCATCTTAGTCATGGCAAATTTGCAAGTTTCTTCCTTCTGGGTCTATTTCACATCTTCTGGAGTATATTTCCTGTATCTTCTAGACACAATCTCAAATGAAATGATTAGTCCATTAAGAATCAGAATTATGTTAAGTAACTTTTGAGAGATTGTCAAAATTAAAACCATATTAGGAGGATTCTTGGACCTTACACCCACACTCCTCAAGCTATTATCCTTGAATATTTCAAGTGGAACAACACTCAAAGAAGCTTCCATAAGCATAATTACTTCTCTCACATTGAAAATAAAGCAAGGATAAAAGATTGGAAGCTTTACAAGCATATTTGAAGCTTCAGAAGAAGAAACAGAATTCTGCACACTTCCAGAAGAAGAAACAGAATTTCTGCACACTTCCAGAAGAGGAAATATAATTTCTGCACACTTCCAGAAGAAGTTGTTTGCTCCAGAAGAAGAAACAGAATTCTGCACACTTCCAGAAGAAGAAACAGAATATCTACAGAAGAAACAGACCCTCTGCAACCTCCAGAAGAAAGAAATTGACAGAACCTGCTGCAATTTCAATTAAAGGAGTTTAAGACATCTTTTTCTAAAAATGAGAAAATGCCCAGTATTTATGCATGTCTTACTAACTACTCCAGAAGAAGGAAGCTCAAATAGAATGAAATTATTGGCTGCAGAAGATACACTTTAGAAGGATTGACTGGTCAAAGCTGAAGAAAGAGAAAAGATGTCCTATGATAGTGACAGCTCCTACAAGGCCAGCTGAGAGCTTGACCACTTCTCCAAGCAACTGCAAACGGCTATTTTGACCCGCAAAACTCTATAAATACAGCCTCATTCAGCTGGGTAAAATCAAGGAGAACAAAGGGGAAGAAATCCAAAGAGCCATAATGTAGAAATTCCCTTCTAGAGTGAGGTTCTCCTTCAACCACTCCAATATGTAGAGCTGCTGCGCATAATTCTTAGAGAGTGTGTTTAGGTTTAGTTTTGTAAAGATTAATCCACTCCATGAGTGTTTTGTGAGCCATATGTAAAAAACCCATCTCTTGTTGAAGAGTGTTTATGATCTCCCAAGCTAACTAGAGAGAGTTAGTGTTGGATTGAGAGTGTGTAGAGCCTGTAGAGGCTTAGCAAAGAATACTTGTGTTAAAGCCTGAAGAGGCTGCAAAATAATACTTAAGAGGCTGCTAAGAATACTTGAAAATAGCCTGAGGAGGCTGTGGGAGCAAAAAATACCTTGTAATCATGATTGATTAGTGGAAAATCCTACTGAGGTAGGTACTGGACGTAGCCCAAGGATTGTGAGGGTGAACCAGTATAAAAATCATATGTGCAATGCCTCTTACCCTTACTCTCTTTATCTTTCTGCACTTACATTCATTGATTTGCTAGTTATTGTTCATGCTTTTAATATTTAGCAAGATGCAACCAGATTTTGATAAACCTGTTTTTGAACTGATTTTTTCACATAAATCATATCCATATTAGTTCAAATACTGATCTAGAAAGTTTCATTAAATTATAAAACTGTTTGGTGCTTCAAAAGCACATTTCTTGAAATCTGTCATTGTTCAACATTGAAACTTGGGGTCCAAACTATCAGATTTTGATAAACCTAGTTTTGAACTGATATTTTCATATAAATCACATCCATATCAGTTCAAATACTGATCTAAAAGTTTCATCAAATTATGAAACTGTTTGGTGCTTCAGAAGCACATTTCTTGATATTTGTTCATTGTTCAACATTGAAACTTGGGGTTCAAACCACCAGATCTTTACAAACTTGATTTTAATCAGATCTAACTTTATATTATGATTTTTTACTATTTAAATATATGATCTGGAAAGTTTCATCAAGTTTTAAGTTCATTTGATACTTCAGAAGAAACATTTATCAAATTTTATTGTGTAACTTGATTTAAAAATACCAGATTGATATAAACTTTCTTCTGAATAGATTTTATCATATAATCTTATTAGTTATTAGTTAAATAACTATTATGGAAAGTTTCATCAAATTTCAAGTTCATTTGATATTTCAAAAGAAACATATATCAGATTTCATTGTAACTTGATTTAATTATTCCAGACTGATATAAACTTTCTTCTGAACAGATTTTCTCATATAATCTTATTATTTATTGGTTAAATAACTATTCTGGAAAGTTTTATTACAATATAAAATCATTTGACCCTTTAGAAGATAGATTTACAGTGACAAATTCATTGTTTTGCTTCTGCATAACTGCATAAACTTTATTTTATTCTTCTGAACCTTATTTTAGTTGTATCTACATTAAATACACTATATGAAAGAATAAAATTTGATGATATCAATCCCTATGATATTGCTTAACTTTAAAAAGATAGTGTTAATCAACTCAATTGGCATTATACACTAACCACTATCTTCTAGAAGTAACTTCTGATAGCCAAGGTATTCCTTGAGCAAAGATCAGTAAGTTTTTTAAAGTACTTGTTGTTGGAAATACAGGGAAACATTAGAAGGGAGGTTGAATAGTGTTTCAATGGAAACTTTTACTATTTTTAAAAACTTCACAAAATTAGCTTCTGAAAAAGGTTCAGATGATGGAACTTAATCTGAAATTTTGTTTATCTTCTGAACTCAGTTCAGATTCAAAGTATATCCGAAAAAACGTGTTTAATTCAGAATGAAAGTTTTCACTTAAAATACTTTTCAATCCCCTTTGTCAAGTATAAACTGAATTGAAATAGTTAAGGGATAGAGAAAACTCAGCCGAGAATTTATCCTGGTTCACTCACAACCACCGTGAGCTACGTCCAGTCCCAGGGCAAAAACCAGCACCTGGATTTCCACTAATCTTGTAAGATTAGAAGTATTCTTTCTTGCTAAGCCTCTTCAGGCTCTACACCGAGTATTCTTTCTTCCACCAAGCCTCTTCAGGCTCTCAGACACTTATCCAAGTGTAACCCAAGTATTCTTTTTATACAATAAGCCTCTCCAGGCTTGTTAACCAAATTTGTTTAAAAATAAATAGAGAAGTTCAAGCAAGATCAACAAGTTTAGCTTGAACCAAACAAATGTACAAGTAACTGAGATATTCTCAGGATCTGAAAATTGAATTATACAAGAGAAAATATCAGAGTGTATTTCAGCAGCGTTTTTGCGTTGTTCTTTTTGAGCTTTTTCTCTGTCTTCTTCTCTTACGTGCATGGGTATTTATTATCTTCAAGGAGAAGTTGACCGTTGTCAAATTGCATTTAATGCGTTAGAGACGTTTAGACATAGGCTGCAAAGACGTTCTGATGATCCTTAGGTATCAGGTCTGCGCACAAGTACTTTTAGACAGCCTCAGAGCAGCATTGCAGACTTTCCTTATTTGTGCAAATCATTTGAACGAGGAAAGAAAGCAATTCTGATTTGTATGCTGAAAGCGATTAGACTTTTGGGATATACATACATTGATTCCAGCAAAGCGTTGAACCAACAGGTTTCTGATGCTTCCGGTCTTCAGACGGAACAAGCTTTTCAGATGGATCAGCTTCACCACTCTTCAGATGGAGTGAGGCCTTTAGATTATCTTAAGGCTTCAGAGGGAATCACTGCTTCAGATGGACTTCCTTCTTTATGTTCTGAAAGCACAAGATATACCATGAAAGCATAATATCTTATAAATTAGCTTTTTACTTAATGTTTGTTATTCATTAAAATCTTAAGAGAGTGAGACTCAAATTGAGTTTAATTTCTTAATCTATTTTTGAGACTCAACACTTGTAGGTTGGACCAAAAGTTTTCAAGGGTCACAATTCAACCCCCCCTCTTGTGACTCTGTGATTTACTCCAATTGGTATTAGAGCTCAGCCTCTATGGGTTGGGCACACTTAACCGTGTGAGAGGAAAAGATTCAGGAAGAAGTAATGGCCAACCAAGAAGCATAGTCTCAAAGTGTTAATGCAGAATATTCAAGAAATGAACAACTTCAAGAAGGGGGCAATGATGCTAGAAATTGATACAACTCTACATGTGGCTTAAATGGACCTTAAGGTATGTACTGCTAAACTTGAACATTATCCTCCCTATGATGAGAAAGATTTTTCTTATGATGAATTGAATGATGGATTGATAAACCTTGAAAATAAGAATATGGAATGGTTTAGAAAAAAGGTATTGAACTTCAAATTGAAACTTTGAAAGTTGAATATGATTTTCTTGAAGAAGATACATTTGCAATTTGTGAAACCTTAACTATCTTCGAAAATCATTTTAATCTTGAAAATGAAGTTGAAAACTGATTTTCAACATTTGCCAAAACTTAAGTATCTACTTGCTCTAATTCCATGTTTGTCAATAATGGGAAAAATTCTATTTTACATGGAAAACTAAGTAAAGGTTATTACAAACAGATTTTAGAATCTCATCCCAATACCATGTCTATGTTTTTCAAAATGATCTTCAAATGATCAAGACATCATTCAGTCTTATTATCTGTCATTATTGTGTACATCATGGTCTATCCCCAATGGGTAAGAAAAAGTACAGTTCAATTAACCAAGAATAAGGTATCAAATATTTCTATCCACAATGCATATTCATAAAGTCAATGAATTTGAAGCACATTCCTAATAGGTTTATGCTAAGGTCTTGTATGCTTGGTGATTGAATGATTATCATTGATTGAGATTTATGTGGACATTCTTTTCTAATCATTTTATTAGTCTTAAACATAAAAAGAGAATGATTAGAAGATCATAAGTAATGTGCCAATACTGCTAGTTTAAAATTCTGACATAGCTACCTTTAAATGAGCATAACTTAACCTACAGAAGTCTATTTTAGGTGAAACCAATTTTGTTTGAAAGATTATTGATGGTAGTATCAAACTGGAAAATGTGAGAATTTTACCTTAATCACAAAAGTCCCATTAAATTTGTGAATACAACAGTCCTGTTATAAGTTCTGATATAGACCGATCCACTTCAACATATCATAACTTGAGCTACAAAAATGCTTTTTTGAGTGAAACCAATTTTGTTTGAAAGCTTATTTATGATATTATTAAACTGGAAAGTTTGAGAATTTTATATTAACCACAAAATCCCCAGTGAATTCGTGAATATAGCTATTCTGTTATAAATTCTGATATAAGCAGTTTACTTCATCAGATCATAAGTTGGGCTACAAAAGTGATATTTGAATGAAACCAATTTCATTGGAAAACTGACTTATATTATTTTCAGACTGGAAAGGCAAAAAATAAAAATGAAGAAAAGGCAAAAAAAATAACATTGATGTATTTTAATTTTACCAAATAATAATAAAAACTAAAAAATATAACAAATAAAAAAAATAATGTTGATGTTTTTCCAACACTAGTTCGCACTCATGTGTTATGTTTGTCTTTGTTTGTTGTTATTGTTCTTTTTGAATCATGTCCCTAGCTTGTAATTGATCTGATCCCAGAAGAAGAGAAATAACTGATTGAAAGGAATAATTAAGGGTGAGAGGAAGATACAATGGGGATAAGGGATATCTCATTTTGGGGAAAGAATGGCCATACAATCTCGATCTCCCCTATCCTAATCTCCCCGATCCTAATCCAAATGCCAAAGAAAAGAACACCCCACGTTGTCCAGAAAGGAGGGGGAGGAAACAAAGTGAGAGAAGGAACGGGGAAGCCGGAAGCTCTCTCTCCATGGTTGAACCATCAACTAGTCCCCAGTACCACAACCATGCAACCACCACCATCCGCCACAAGTAGCTTCCCCCACGTTGTTGTCCTCCCACATCCGCAGTCATCACCACGACACACAGGTCACCCCGGAGCTGCAGCAGCCGAGAGCCTCCTCTTTCTCCGCCACGGATCTGCATCTACTTTATCCCAGCCACCACCGTCGTCCTTGCATGTGCGTTTCGCACCTCCAATGGCTGTCGTCCCGGTGTGCAAGTCGCCATCCATGGAGGAGTCACCACCGCGGGCGAAGTGCACATTCGTTTCTTGTTAGCTGCTGCATGGCCTCCTCGAGCTCCACCGCGCGCTGCCGCATCCCTGCAACCTCGCACACCGCTGCTCATGCACAGTCACTGTGCCAATCCGGTCTACAGCGGCGACCTTTGCCATAACTGTTCGCGGTCACAGCCGTCGTTCTCCTCTCCTTCCTCCGTCGTTGCACCATGCATTTGTCTGTAAGAAGGAAGCTGTATGAAGGTGAAGGTGCATGGAGTTGTTTGCAGGTGTATTCCATAAAGAAAAGAAAAAAAAAGGTATAAGCTCTACGGGCAGGAGTGGGATGGAGAAGAAAAGAGTGGTGCAAACAACAGAAAATATGGTGGCAGAGGGCGTGTGAACAACAGAAAAGAGTGGTGTCAATAGCATAGAAAAAAACTGAGGATGCTGCGAACAGCAGAAAAGGGTGTGTTAGTAGAAACTTCCATGCAAGAAAAAAAACTAAGTGTGGTGCGAACAGCAGAAAAAGAGGTGCGAAAAGCAATAAACATGACATAAAAAAACTGAGGGCGTGTGAACAGCAGAAAAGGGTGGTGTCAATTGCATATCCCTTTCCAGAAGAAAAAAAACTGAGGATGCTGCGAACAGTAGAAAAGGGTGTGTTAATAGAAAATTTCATGCAAGAAAGAAAAACTAAGTGTGGTGCGAACAGCAGAAATTGGTTGTGTGAATAGCAACCGTCTGGCCAGAAAAGGTAAAAAACTGAGGATAGGAGAAAATGGAGGTACGAATAGCAATCCCTATGCTAGGATCCGGTGAGTTTCTCTTATTCTGTGTTGGGCCTGTTTAGCTGAAACTCATTCTTTTTAATATTTATTTTGGATTCAATGACGCGATTGTGTGTTTTTTTTTTAATTTTGTTAAAATTAATTTTAATTATTCAATAATTTTGTCTTTGTGAATAATGGTTTGATTTAATTTCTTTATGATTGTATATTCTATTTTAAAATTGCAGTCGTATAAATGTTCGTTTAAGTTGTCAATGAGTGTTTGATTTAAAATTCAAAATGTTCAGTAAATATTTGTTTAATTTAAGTTTCGTATCATTTTATATAAATAGTATGATTTAAGAGTTATAGTCATGTAAATATTTGTTTTATAATATGGAAAATGTGGAGTGTTTGTAAATATTTTGTTTCTATGTTTTAAAGATTTCGTGTTGCAATTTCGGGCAGAAGATTTGTAAATATTTTTTTAGTTTGTGAATGTTTGTTTGATATAAATATCATGTTGCAAATGTTTCAATTCCATACAAGCAATAAATTCAAAGAATATTTTGATTGTGAGGGTTTATTGAGCAATTACATAATTGACTTGAACCCAAAGGATTTATTGAGCAGACGCATGCTGACTTGAATCCCGTGCGATATAGATTAAAGTCAAAATATTTCTTTTCCAAAATTTATTCTCAAAATAAAAAATCCTAAATAATTGTCTACGCAACGACTAATGAGGTTAATTGAATTGTGGATACTAGCTGTAATATTATTTGGACCGTAAGAGTTTATTGAGCAAACCGAGTGTTTGACTTGAACCCCGTGCAAGTAGACTCAAGCCCGAAAAATAAAAATATTTCCAAAGATTAATTCTTTCTAAAATAAAAACAAATCTAAATATTTTTCAATCTTCTCTTTTAAATAAAAATCAATCATTCTCTCCAAAAGTCTTTCAAAAATTAAAACAAAACAAAATACTTTTCAATCCTCTTTTTTTTTAACAAAAATCAACCAATCAACCAATGAATTTTCAGAACTACTTGACTTTGATTTCTCCATTGCAGCTCGGGATACATAGGAGCGGGAACCGGAACCGTCAAGCCAAAATAAATTTTCAAAATGTTTTTCCTTGTTAATAAAAAATCCAATCATTTTCTTAAATAACTTTTTCTCAAATTATTAAAAAAATACATAAAAATCAAAATTTGAAAATATAAAAAAAAAAAGAATTTTGCAAAATATCCTTTTCCTTTTCAATAATAAAAATAACATTATTCTTAAATAATTTCTTTCATTTACTCAAAAATATAAAAAAAATTACGAAAATAGTTTAATTTCTTTGTCAATTCTCATGGGGTAAAATAAATATTTTCAAAGTTAACCAATTTGCACAATTAATTAAAGGTAACCGTCTTAGGACGGATGTCGTAGGGTGCTAATACCTTCCCTACACATAATCGACTTCCGAATCTAAATCTGGTTCCAAAGACCATTTTCTCTTTAAAAGGGTTTTCCTAAAATTTTCCCTTTAAAATAAATTTTGGTGGCGACTCCATTGAAACTCATAATTTTTTTTATTCGGCTCGACTCACCCCTGTCGCGACCCAATTGCGACACTTAGGCTGCTCAGGCTCAGGCTCAACCGCACCCCCACTACGATGCCGCCCTGGATGACCAAGCGTTTGATGATTATGAGGAGCCGACCGCACCACAGCACCAGCGTCGCCGCCGCAATTGATTTTTTTTTCATTATGTTTTTTTATAGTTTTATTGTATTATATGTTTGAAAAAATTATGTGTATATATATATGTGTGTGTGTGTGTTTTCTTCTATCGATATGTTAATATAGTATTTAGTATTATTTTTATATTTTTAAAATTAATAAATAATAAACCGTAAACTCTAAATATTAAAATAAAATAAATAATAAATTTATTTTAAAAAAAATTATCTGTAGAGACGGTCCAGGCCGTCACTAAGGCCGTCGCTAGATAAAAAATAAAAAAATAGTAATACGTAGCGACAACCATGTTTTTAGAGACGATTGTAGCGACAACGTACTTTGTTCGTCGCTACTGCATTTACGACGAGCTCCGTAGCGGCGTCCACGTGGCCGTCTCTAAGCTGTCGCTACATAGCCTGTAGCGATGGCTTTTCCTTTTTAGCGACGGCCCATGGCCGTCACTAATTTGCGTTTTATTGTAGTGTTTTAGAACTTCGAATAACTCTTAAATTTCTTAGTTCGACTGATAAAATTTGCTACCCATAAAACATATAAAAAGATGCATCTCTAATTTTTATTTTAAAAGTCCGAATAATTCCCAAACTTTTTAACTCGCTCTCAAAAACCCTCTATTTGCATCGAGATAGTCTGGATAGCCTGAATTGACTAATTTAAGCCTAGAAGCATCTTTTTGGCTGGGAAATTTGGTGTTTAAAGTTGGGTGTTTAATCTCTTATCCTATTTCCCCACCTTAAAGTCTTGTACCTTAAAAAAATAAGGGTCATGCTAACGAGTATTCTAAGAGCTCTGATACCTTAAAAAAAATAAGGTCATGTACCTTAAATTAGTTTTAAATTGATTTTCAAGTTTCAGATTTTTTATATAATTTTATATTTTATTAATAATATAAGTTCCAATAAAAAAATGTTTATTATGATTTCATAATTTTATAACTTTTATCTAATATTTTTTGTCTCTTTAAAAATCGAAAACCGATCAAATCAACTGATTGAATCAATTTTAAAAAATAATAAAAATTGATCACATGATAAAATGATAAAACCACAATGATTGGACCGGATTATTCTTTTTACCTTAAAATCGATTCAAACTGAATCACAAACACCCATAAATTCCCACTCACTTGTCTATTATATGGTTATGTTCTATGTACTAGTGTCTTTTTTCTCTCTCTCTCTCTATCTAATATATGTAGGGACAAGATGAATTGACACGGGATGTCAAATTTCAATAGTTGCACCAATTAATAATTTTTTTATAGAACATGAAATTGACTAATCTAACCGTTGAATCATATTATATTAGCATCAAGATCTTGTATATTAAATTTAAAATAATTTAGATATTTGTTGGTATGTTATCTAACAATGAACTTTTAATATTATTTTAAAAACATATTGTACATCAAAATAAAAGTGATATGTTGAAGTACCAATTAATTTTTTATTTGGATGAAATTTTGTAGGTGCATTCTAAGCTACACAAGTTTTTAACTTGTGTAGCCGTACACAAACGTTTAGAACCGGTAGATATAATAATATAATTTGTAACGGTTGTGATTGAAAGGTGGCAGCCGGTTCCCAAGTTGACAGGTGATTAATTTATGTATTTGCAGAAGGGCCCATGAAATGTAGGTTATTTTTCATAATGAATTATTAATTTTTTAAATGAAGTAAATTTGTCCTAGTTTTGTTTCTATCGTCCACGATATGGGTAGTGATATTTTCTTCGAATTGTAGTAGTGGCAGTGTGTGGATTTTGATTTCACGTTCGGCATTGTGGAATTGCGAAGATGGTGGTGGCAGTGTGTGGATGATAATGTAGTTGGTGGTGGTTTTGAATTTGTTCCAGCATGTAGGTGTGTTAAGCAATGAGAAGAGGTCATTTGGATCTACAGTTATGGAGGCAATGTTGTTTCCTTCTATCTCCTTTTTGTTGAATGTTTCCGGTCGTTTGTCAGTGTGTCCTGGCCTGTAAATGAGCTGGACTATTCATGAATTATTTGAGCTCGGCTTATTAAATACTCTATCGAGCTCGTTTGTTTAATTAAACAAACAAGTCCAAGCTTAAAGTTGAGCTCGATTATTTAAATGAGCCAAGTCCAAACCTTATAAGCTTGACATTAAGAGCTTGTGAATAGCCCGCTTATGATATATATAATAATTAATTAATATAAATAACTAAAGTAAAGTAAAATTAATAAAAATTAAAAAAAGAAACCATACAGTTATAAGTTTATTTTTAAAATAAATAATAAAATATTAAAATAAAATAATTACTATATATATGTGTGTGAAAATAAGTATTGAAATCTTTCTTATATTAGTCAAGAAGTTATGTATTGAATTTCGAAAAATATAATATTTTAGAAATTTTTAACTATATATATCTTATATTAAGAATATATTTTTATTTTTATATTATCATTTAAGAATAAAATATTTATTAAATACTAAATTCAAAAACTTTAAAAATGATTTAAAGAAAATTTTCATAAGAGCAAAAACAAACTATAAATGAGCTAAACAAGCCAAACTCAAGCTTTGTTTTTCTTTAACAGGCCAAGTCTGAGCTTTAAGTTTGGCTCGTTTAAATAAATGAGTCAAACTTGAGCCACCCATTTTTTTCACAAGTCAATCCTGAGCTTTAGGTACTCGACTCGGCTCGACTCATTTACAGCCTTATGGGTCTGTTGATTTGACAAAAAAAAAAAAAACCGGTTGTTGCCTTACTAGTGATCCACTTTTCATTTCTTGCTGGCGGCTAGGCATAGACCAAACTAATCACTGACAAAAAAAAAAAAAGAACAAAGTAATCACTTACACTTGAAAAATGCAATTTCCTATTTCTATTTAGGGGCAAGAAATGAATTCATATTTAGAAATGCAATTATGGTGATCGCACGCGACGTTGGGGTGGTGAGGGGAACCTTGTAACAAAGTTTGATGAATTTTTGAAATAAAGTGTAATTATGGTGAATTAATTGAGGATAAATAGATGAAAATTAATAATAAATATTAAGAGTTGCCTAAAAATTGTGGAAAAATTATTTGAGGCACCTTTTGCATGGTAATGCATGTTGGTGGATTCTATTAGCGTTTCGGAATTAGAGGATAAGTGACTTGCATTGTGGCATGTCTAAGACGTTATAACCTAAACCCTAACTGCCTACTTTCAAGTTGGTGGAAGGTGAAGCAAAGTTCGAGCGTGATTTTTTATATGGTGATTTCACAGGACGTTGGGGGTGGTGAGGGGAACTTTCTAACAAAGTTTGATGATTTTTTGAAATAAAGTGCAATTATGGTGAATTAATTGAAGATAAATAGATGAAAATTAATAATAAATAGCAAGAGTTGCCTAAAAATTGTGGAAAACTTATTTGAGGCACCTTTTACATGGTAATGCATGTTGGTGGGTTCTGGTAGCGTTTCGGAATTCGAGGATAAGTGACTTGCATGGTGGCATGTCTAAGACGGTATAACCCAAACCCTAACTGCCTACTTTCAAGTTTGTGGAAGTGGAAGCAAAGTTCGAGCGTGATTTTTTATATGGTGATCGCACGGGACGTTGGGGGTGGTGAGGGGAACCTTGTAACAAAGTTTGGTGATTTTTTGAAATAAAGTGTAATTATGGTGAATTAATTGAAGATAAATAGATGAAAAGTAATAATAAATAGCAAGAGTTGCCTAAAAATTGTGGAAAAATTATTTGAGGCACCTTTTGCATGGTAATGCATGTTGGTGGGTTCTAGTAGCGTTTCAGAATTCGAGGATAAGTGACTTGCATGGTGGCATGTCTAAGACGGTATAACCCAAACCCTAATTGCCTACTTTCAAGTTGGTGGAAGTGGAAGTAAAGTTCGAGCGTGATTTTTTATATGGTGATCGCACGGGACGTTGGGGGTGGTGAGGGGAACCTTGTAACATAGTTTGGTGATTTTTTGAAATAAAGTGTAATTATGGTGAATTAATTGAAGATAAATAGATGAAAATTAATAATAAATAGTAAAAGTTGCCTAAGAATTGTGGAAAAATTATTTGAGGCACCTTTTGCATGGTAATGTATGTTGATGAGTTCTGGTAGCGTTTCGAAATTCGAGGATAAGTGACACTCATGGTGATATGTCTAAGACGTTATAACCCAAACCCTACTGCCTACTTTCAATGGCATATCACAAAAAGTACCTTTCAATTTTTTTACCTATTATTACGTATATATTAAGCAATTTAAAAAATAACAAATTAACTAAATTGTTATTTTTTTTCAGTATTATATGAATTTTTTTATATTATACTATTCATTTTATCAATTTCATTATTTAATTTAATTTTTATTTAATATTTTATCAGTGAAGATTTAATAACAATTTTATTTTTTTAAAAAAACTAAAATTATAGTTGTATGATATTATATTTTTTGTCTAAAAATTCACAAATAAAAAACCCTAAACTTGGGTTAAAAAATTACGAATCATATTAACATCTTTTTTCACTATTTAATTTACCAAAATTCATTTTAAATTCAATAAAGGACCAAACTTGGGTTAAAAAATTGACCCATATCCCTTGTCGTTGAAAACACGTAAGGATGTTAAAAAGAACTAGTACCTGTGGATATACTTATAATGAGTACTCACATATTTATAAAATAGGTGGGGAAGAATATTATATTACTCGCATCACGGATACCCACATACTTATTAAAATAATTTTTTTAAAAAATATTTGAATATTATGATTTTTTATCATTTTATGATAACATATAATTTTTTTATATTATTATATAATGATATTTTTAACATATTAACACGTAATGATATTATATAATGATAATTTATATATGTAATATTAATACAATATGATATTATAATATATTATATGACATTTTCTATTTTTCTTGCTATAAAATTGAAATTTTTAAACTTTAATGGATACACATGACTACCCGTAAATACCCTCAACTTGCATGGTTACTAGTTAATACTAACTCCGTTCCTATTTAACTGTCCACTTTGACTAAAATACACATATTAAGGAATACAATTATTACTCTCATTTTCATGGAAATAAATTTTAAACTTTCTATTTTACCCTTTTATCTCTCTTATTATTATTGGCTCTTATTAGTTTTTATTAGTGGACCATTTATTAACATAGGAGTAAAATGAAGAAAAGTGTATTTATTAGTGCATTGGGTTTGTAAGTGGACAGTTAAATAGGAACAATTTTTTTCTTTGAAAGTGGACAGTTAAATAGGAACGGAGGTAGTATCTATACTATTATTATAAAGGGGAAGTTTCTTATTTTCATTCACATTGAAATTTTTTGGTCAAGTTTGGGTTATTGGGTTTGCATCATGGGCCCAATCTATAATATTATATAGGAGTAGTTTTTTTGTTAACTATTCATAAGGGGCTTTATTTCTTTTGTTGGGTCAAAGTCTATTTTGGGTCATTGACTTTTTTAATATTGAGTTTTGTTTTATTGGGTTGTACATTTACGTTGAACTGATTCATGTAAGTTGTAGGTAATAACTTTATGAATTACGTATACCCTTTACATGTACCCATTTGCATTTTTTTCAAAATTATTTATTCTCTTTTTTGTAAAGTTATTTTTTTATGAATCACACTTATCCTTCACCGGAGACAGTCTTGTTCATATCGTTTCCTTTTTCTTTTCTTTTTGTTTCTTTTCACAATTTCATTTTTTATTGTTATTATATTAAAACATTTTCTCCTATTATTTGTTCATATTATTTTGTTTCATTATAAAAGTGATATTTTTATAAACCATGAGTATCCTCCACATGAAGCAGTTTTGATCCTACATTTATTTTTATTTTTTTCATACTTTAATTTTATTTATTAATATTATATTAAAATAATTTCTCTCATTATTTATTCATGTTTATCTGTTTCGTTATATAAAAACTCACATTGAGGAATACAATATGTGTTGATTTACATTACTTTTAACATGATATTTCAATATATCATTCACCTTTCTATTTTATTCATTAATGTTTTCATTTATTATCCCACTCATCTATTCTATTTATCTATTTAATCTATATTAAAATTCCTATTTATCTCACTTTTGAATTTTCTGTTTTTCTATTATATTAATATATTTTCTCTCATTATTTGTTCCTATTAATGTGTTACATTATAAAAGTGATTTTTTATAAATCACGAGTATCATTCACGGGAGACAGTCCTACTCATACTGTTTTCTTTTTTCTTTTTTTATCACGCTTTAATTTTTAATTATTATATTAAAATAGTTCGACTCATTATTCATTCATATTTATTCTCATTTCAGTAAAGTATTTTTTTTTATGAACCATAAAAAGCAGTCCGGCTCCTGTCTTTTTTTCCTTTTCTTTTTTAATCACACTTTAATTTTTATTTTTTATAATTATTATATTGAAACAAGTTTTCTCATTATCCATTTATGTTTATATATTTCATCACATAAAAACTCACATAAAGAAATACGACATGAGTTTATTTACATCAATTTTAATGTATTTTTTTCAATATATTATTCATCTCTCCATTTTATTCATTAATATTTCACTTATTATTTATTTTATCTATTAATTTACTTACATTTACTCTATATTAAAATTATTCCCATAGTACACATATTATTTTTTTTTATATGCGTTTTCTCAAGTTTTTTATTCTCTTTTCTGTAAAGTGATATTTTTATGAACCACATTTATCCTTCACGGCAGACAGTTTTGCTCATGTTGTCTTTTTCTTTTTCATTTGTTTTTTTTTTCACAAATTAATTTTTTTATCGTTATTATATTAAAATATTTCCTCTGATTATCCGTTCATATTAATTTGTTTCATTATAAAAGTGATATTTTTATAAATCTTGGGTATCCATTATCTTCTATGTGAAACAGTTTTCCTCTTACCTTTTTTTTTATCACACTTTAAATTTCTTTTTATTATTGTCTTAAAATAATCACTCTCATTATTTATTCCTATTTATCTGTTTCATTACATAAAAACTCACATTAAGCAATACAATAAATGTATTAATTTATATTAAATTTAACATGATATTTCAATATATCATTCATCTCTTTATTTTATTCGCTAATGTTTTCATTTATTATCTCACTTATCTATTTTATTTATCTATTTACTCTATATTAAAATTGCTCATCCATAATATGAGTCATGTTTTCTCACTTGCGTTTTTTTTTTTATTTTTTTATTAGCAATACAATAAAGTGATTTTTTTTTACGAATCATACAACTATATTCCATGTGAGGCAATAAAGTGATTTTTTTTACGAACCATACAACTATATTCCATGTGAGGCAATCATTCTCCAACCGTTTTCTTCTATTTTTCTTTTTATTTTTTATCACATTTTCATTTTCTTTTTTATTATTATATTAAAATAATGATCCTCTATTTTATTCATTAATATTTTCACTTATTATCTCTCTTATTTATTCTATCTACTCTATATTAATTTTTTTTGCTCGGTACATATGTCACATTTGTATAAACACAGGGAAACACTAAAAGGGGGGTTGAATAGTGTTTCTTAATAATTTATGGAAGCTTTTAAAAAACGATTAAGTTTAAAGCAGTTTCAGACAGGTTTAGAAAGCTGTCTGAAGTTCAGAAGACTTCTGAAAGTAATTTTAAATAGGTTTTCTTGCTTCTTTTAAAGTTATTGAAACAATCTTCAATACCCTTGGGTTAGTATAAATAAACTGACAAGAGATAAGGGATAGAAGACTTAGCCAAGAAATTTATCCTGGTTCACCCACTAACACAGTGAGCTACGTCCAGTCCCAATGGCAAACAACCACTGGATTTCCACTATATGAATATTCAGATTACAAGCTCAAATATGAGTACAGTCTCTCCAGACACAACGAGTACAGTCTCTCCAGACACAACGAGTACAGTCTCTCCAGACACCACGAGTACAGTCTCTCCAGACACAACGAGTACAGTCTCTCCAGACACAACGAGTACAGTCTCTCCAGACACCACAAGTATTCTTTATCAGTCTAGCCTCTCCAGGCTCTTCAACTAAGTATTCTTTATCAGTCTAGCCTCTCCAGGCTCTTTAACTAAGTATTCTTTGTTTCAGACAAGCCTCTCCAGGCTCAATATGCAGTATTACAACGAAATGTGTCTAAGCTTTTGAACTACACAAGTTTCAAGCTTAAGCAGACACAGTGCACAATAATAACTGAGGTATACTCAGGATATACAAATGATGTGCAAAGAAGATGAATCAGAGAGTTTTATCAAAGTAAAGCTCGCAGCGGAATATCTCTTAGGCTTTCTTGCAATAATTTCTCTATCTTCTCTGTTGTTCAGTCATTGATGGTCTTCAAGGAGGGGTATTTATAACCAATCTTCAATCCGTTGAAATACCACCGTTTAGAGATATCATTAAATGCTATTTAATCCTCTATGAGACATGCTTATGAGAGTTTTGATAATTCTGACATGGTACAAGGTTGCTCCTGCCATAAAGCTGCTACAAATGTTGCTGCAGAGGCTGCGTTGCAGAGATTTCCTCAGTGGTGTATGAAATTCAAAAATACCAGGAAAGGTCTCTGTGTTCCTTGCTATAAACGTGTTACGTGCAGCAGAGGTTCAGAAAAGTCTTCACAAGCTTCAGCAAAGAGTGCCACGTCATTAATGAGACTTCAGACAGCTTCAACACTTCAGACGGGTAGTGCACTTCAGACGGCTTCAACGCTTCAGACGTGTTGAACCTTCAGAAGGCTTAACTCCTCAGACAGGTTGAAAGCACTTCACATAGTCTTTATCTAAGCTTATAGTGGCTTGCTGAAATCATAGATAAATCATTAAAACATATATGTACCTATGATAAATATTTTAACTCAAATTTGTTAAGCATTAAAACTTGGGATTTGAGCTGTCTTAAACATCATATTTTCTTTTATGATATTTTTGAGACTCAACATTCTCCCCCCTTTTTAATGATGACAAATTTGTTTAAAATACATAAATCTGAAAGGAGTTATAAAGATAAAATAATAGATAGCTCCCCCTCAGATGGTGATCTCTTAAACATAGCTCCCCCTGAGTCCTGTGATCACTTCAGATTCAGATTTTGTTAGTTTAATACTCCCCCTTTTGTCATCAATCAAAAGGGAATTCCAGAGCATAACAACAACAACAACAATCATAGCAAAATCATGAAATATGAAAGAAAACAGCAAACATAACACACAACATGATGTGTGACACTAATAACATTAATCAAAATGTCAAAAAACGTTTATCACTTAGCAGAAATAAACAAGAGACATGGCTACACATCACTGACTACCCATCCTTCCTCAGCAAAGCTTCTTTCATGAAGGAAATCAGCTCATCTTTGGCCTTGTCAATCTGAGAGATGAGAGCAGTCTTCATGTCCTCTTGGCCACTTCTAATCTGTTGTTGCTCTTGAAGAATCTTATCTTGTTTAGCAATGAGATCAGCATTCTTTTTCTCTAGCTTCTGTATCTTCAGCCTGAGCTTTCTGTTTTCTTCTTCAGGATCAGGTGGTGCTTCATAAAGGATAATCTGGATGTGTCTGCACACAAATTTCAGCACATCAAAACCTGGAAGCAAACCATACTCCTGTGGATGATATACTGGAAAGAAGAATGTTCCAATGGGACACATAATCTTCCAGTCTTCATGAAATGGTTCAAACAGAGGTGGGAAGTGGTTTCTGATGTAATGATATTTCACATTTATGAATTTCCCATGCCCTATGATAGAATCAGCATCTGGTCCAGTTGACCCAGAAGAGGATCCAACATCCTCTCTGATCTTCCAGTAAGATGACCAAACCCTGTCTCTGAAACTGTGATCCATGCCTCCACCTTGTCTCTCGATCGTTGCTGGTAGCTCCTCCCATTCGCTTGGAGTCAGAGGCTTGAAGGGAACAGGATAGGCCTTAGGTTCCTTGAACTTATCAGCAGGGCCTTCCTTCAGAGGGTACCTAGGAACAATTCTATCAGGTTGCACTAGAATCTTGGTGGTTGGCCTGATGGAAAATGTTCTAGGGGGCCTGTATCCTCTCATGCCAACAGACTTCAGATAATCCCTTTCAAAGAGTTCACCTTCTGTGCATAGATGCCTGGCAAAACACCAGTCTTCATTACTCATCTTCAGACAATCAGCATAAGAAAAGGGATCAAGTGGAGCCCACTTGTGAGCATGTGGTACCACACCCTTTCTGATCTTCTCAAGTTGCCCTGAGTACATCTGATCTAAGCTTCCTTGATACTTTATTCTTTCAGCATCTGAAGTATGTTTGACTAGCCCATGGTGCAGAGAGATAGGGGGTGTATTTCTGAAATATTGCAGCTCTTCATAGAGGTTTGGGAACTTGGGAACCCTTTCCCTCTCAAAGAAAGGTCCTTCATACCTCTTATGGGGCACTTCAGCTTCTTCATCATACTGATGCTGAGTGAAAGGAAATGCATAAGGGTCAAAAGTGGGTTCTGTGAAGAAATCCCTACTTTTAGGTCCTAGCCTAATGTGTTCAGGCAGCATGCTCCCTTTCCACACCTTTGAGCTTTCTCCTTGCTGAATCTCGACAATGAGATCTTCAGATTGTGTTGACTCTGAGGATGATGATGATGAGGATGGTGGTGATGATTGAGGTGATGATGGTGATGGTGATGCTGCTTCTTCTTCCTTCTCTATAGGTTGCCTTTCTTCTTCTTCTTTCTCTTCTTGTTTCTTTTTAGGTGAGGAAGGAGGTGATGGAGTCACATTGTCAAATCTCACCTTTGGTCTTTTCACAGGGGGTTTGACCTTCTCAGGTTTAGACACCTTATCCCTTTCAGCTTGTTTTTCTTCTCTTTTCTTCTTAAAATACAGATTTGCCTTTACGAAGTTTTGGTACTTGCTAGCTTCATCCATAGCTTCCATTTGGCTAGCAATGCTCCTTGTAACCCTGGTAGTGGGTTCAGGAGATGTCTCAAGAATCTTGCTCTTGGTTCTCCTCCTTTGCTGAACCCTAGATCTTTTTCTCTTCTTATTACTTTGAGCCAAGGTAGCTTGCCTTTCATCTTTAGCCACGGCTAGTTGAGAGGCCACAGCGATAGCATAGTCTGTTTTCTCTTGCTCAGCCTTCATATCCAATTCTTCTTGTTCTAAGGCAGTAGCTATGGCTGCCACTTGAATCAATTCTGGATCAGAGGGGCAAGCTGCCAAAGGTGAAGCTGCTACAGCTTCAAGATCAGCAAGGTTTGCAATCTCTTCCTCATGAGCCTTTCCTTCTATGTCAGAAGTAGGCTTAAGAGGTTTTGCGCCTTCAGAACCCTGAACAGGTTCATATGCCTGAGTGTGCAGAGTAGAGGCTGCTGAAGATACCTTTGCTGCACTCCTCACAGGGAGTTTCTTCAGCTTAGGTTGAGGAGATGGTTTGGAGGCCTTGAATTCTCCTTTTCTGATGTCCCCTTGAAGCTCTTGTTCAAGAATCTCTATTGTGCTTCCTCTTCTTGAGGCCTTCTCCATGAGGACACTCTCCTTCAGAGTAGGAGATGGAGGTCTTGGAGTGAGAGGGTTCTTCAGGTTCATGCTTTTTAGATTCGACTCACCAAAGAATGCGGGTGACTTGTGATCAAACAGTCTTTCAATAGGTACTTTAAAGTGCAAGAGTACCTTTGTAATGAGAGTGTTGTGAGGTAGATTTGCACCAGAGTCTCTAATCTTCTTCTGCATGTGGAACATGATGATGCTGGGAAGATTGACTTTCTTCTTCTGCAGCAAGTGAATCATGTAGAATCTCTCCAATTCAGACACGTGGTTTCTGCTTCCACTCTTAGGGATTATGGAGCACCCTAAGATGGAGTGAAGTACTCTGACCTTATCCAGCAAGAACTTAGAATCAGGAGTCTTGGGTTCTTCTGTGCCATACAACATCTTTGTGTACTTCTTTTGCCCACCATTCCTCAACTCCCATCCAGGAGTAAAGGTTTCACCTTCAGCCTTGACCTTGGCGATGGTGGAGAGAATCCCTTCATCAACAAAAACAGGGACTCCTAGAACAGTAGCCTTGATGCTTTCATATACTCCCTTGGAGTTAGGGATTCCTCTAGCTGAAGCCCAGAAATCTATGACACTCTGCTCGTGCCATGAACAATAGATGTTGTCAAAGAATGGAGTCTAGCCAGCAGCATCAAATTCCTCAACCAAATCCATACCAAGATTTCGAAGCTCTTCAAGGTCCACACCTTTCGATCTGACCACATTTCCACCGGAACTGGAAGACTTCTTTGGTGCCATTGATGAGTTGCAGAAAAACTTGAGAGAAAATGGTTGCTAGAGAGAAGAAGAAGTTCAAATAGTGCTGAGAGAAAATGTAAGACTTCCTCGACACTCTTACTCCTGCATTTATAGACCCACGATGCAATAATGGTCTGTACCGGTTGTGCGGACATTGGGTGTCGTGCGAAGTGGAAGAGACAAAATAAATGGAATTCAACCGTCTCAGATAGCCACGTCAGCAAGTCATTTCAGACAAGTGAGAAATTTCAGACACACATATAAAGTTTCAGAAACCCTAAAATTTCAGACATGTCACAATTTCAGACACCCTGGAATTTCAGATGCTCTTAACATATCAGACAGTATCATACACAATTAATTATTAGAAAATGCATGTATGTTCAAATTATTGCGTATGAACTTAAATCTATCTTCAGTCAGGGGTTTTGTGAATATATCTGCCCATTGATGCTCTGTGTCAATGAACTGAATATCAAAAACACCTTTCTGAACATAGTCTCTAATAAAAAGATGCTTGATTTCTATATGCTTGGCCCTAGAATGTTGGATAGGATTTTTAGATAAATTAATTGCACTTGTATTATCACACAAAAGAGGTATAGCAGAGATAGGAATATTAAAGTCCTCAAGCTGATACTTCACCCATAACAGTTGTGAACAACAACTGGCTGCTGAGATGTATTCTGCTTCTGCTGTTGATAATGCAATGGTGCTTTGCCTTTTGCTTGACCAGCTGATCATGTTATTTCCAAAGAAATGACATCCTCCACTGGTGCTCTTTCTTTCTATTCTATCTCCAGCAAAGTCAGCATCACGGTATCCTATTAACCTGCAAACCTTGTCTTTCTTATAGCATAGACCAAGATTAGTAGTGCCTTTAAGATATCTAAAAATTCTCTTTAACAGCTTTGTAATGAGTAGTTCTTGGATCTGATTGAAATCTAGCACAAAGACACACACTGAACATTATGTCAGGTCTGCTTGCTGTTAGATACAATAAAGAGCCAATCATTCCTCTATACAAAGTTTGATTTACTGGTTCTTCATTTTCATCCTTGCTTAAAGATGAATATGGATGCATAGGAGTTGACATGGGTTTGCAATCATTTAAGTTAAACTTCTTGAGCATTTCTTTTATATATTTTTCTTGATGGATCCATATACAATCAGAATCTTGCTTAATCTGAAGTCCTAAGAAAAATTTTAGTTCTCCCATTAAACTCATTTCAAACTCTGATTGCATTAACTCAGAAAACTCCTTGCACAGAGAAGAATTACTTGAACCAAAAATAATGTCATCAACATATATTTGGACAAGTATAAGATCTTTGTTAGACTGTTTTCTAAAAAGAGTTGTATCTACTTTTCCTCTTTCAAAACCATTTTTGATAGGAAAACTGCTCAATCTGTCATAGCAAGCTCTTGGGGCTTGTTTCAGACCATAAAGAGCCTTTTTGAGTTTGAAAACATGTTCAGGAAAAGCAATATCTTCAAAACCAGGGGGTTGTCTAACAAAGACTTCTTCTTCAATGAGACCATTGAGGAAGGCACTTTTAACATCCATTTGATATAGCTTGATGCCATTATTTACAACATAAAATAAAAGAATTCTAATTGCTTCTAACCTGGCCACTGGGGCAAAGGTTTCAGTGAAGTCAATACCTTCTTGTTGATTGTACCCTCGAGACACCAATCTTGCCTTGTTTCTGATCACTTTTCCTTCTTCAGACAACTTGTTTCTGAACACCCATTTGGTTCCAATAATAGTTTTCCCATGGGGTTTAGGAACAAGGGTCCAGACATCACTCCTAGCAAATTGATTTAGCTCTTCTTGCATAGCTAGGATCCACCCTTCATCATGCAGAGCTTCATCAATGTTCTTTGGCTCAATTTCAAACAGGAAAGCAAGAGAATTCAGATTCTTGAATTTTGATCTTGTCTTCACTCCTTCTGAAGTGCTGCCAATGATTTGCTCCTTAGGATGACGTGACTTGTATCTCCAGTTAGTTTTCTGAGATACTGTTTGATCTGTCTGAGGCTCAACATTTGTCTGAAGAGGTTCAGTGACAGATGGTACTTCAGACACCTGTTCATCCTTCAAGCTATCATGGTCATTCAACTCCATACCTGCAAAATCATCTTCTAGATCTGATAGTTCCCTATCAGTCTCTTTCATGTCATTGAATTTAACATGAATTGATTCCTCTACAATTAAAGTTCTAGAGTTATAAACTCTATAGGCTTTAGATGTTTCAAAATAACCTATGAAAAATCCTTTGTCAGACTTTGCATCAAATTTTCCAAGATCATCCTTGGTGTTGAGTATGAAACACTCACATCCAAAGGGATGGAAATATGATATGTTGGGTTTCCTTCCTTTCCACAATTCATAAGGAGTCTTTCTCAGAATTAGTCTTACCAATATTCTGTTTTGAAGGTAGCAAGCTGTGTTAATAGCTTCTGCCCAGAAGGATCTTGGTAAGCTGCAAGAGTTGAGCATGGTCCTTGCCATCTCTTGCAAACTTCTGTTCTTTCTCTCAACAACCCCATTCTGTTGAGGTGTTCTAGCCACAGAGAAATTGTGTGAGATCCCATTCTCATCACAGAACCTTTGCAAGTTTGCATTCTCAAACTCTCCACCATGATCACTTCTGATAACAGAAATACAAAATCATTTCTCATTCTGTACCTTCTTGCAGAATATTGTGAAATTTCTAAAAGTCTCCTCCTTGCTTCTTAGGAATAACACCCATGTAAATCTAGAGTAGTCATCAACAATGACCAAACCATATTTCTTACCACTCATGTTTTCTGTTCTAATAGGACCAAACAGGTCAATATGTAGTAGTTCTAATGGTCTGCTAGTAGAAACAACATCCTTACTCTTAAAAGAGTGTCTTGTTTGTTTTCCTTTCAGACAACTTTCACATAAAATGTCAGATTTGTAAGAAAGCTTGGACAGTCCTTTAACAAGGTTGTATTTTGCTAATTTTGAGATTAATCTCAAGCTGGCATGCCCAAGTCTTTGATGCCAAATCTGTTTTTCATCTTCAACAGAGATAAAACATTTTACATTTTGACTTGCAAGCTCCTCTAGATCAATTTTGTACACATTACTGTGTCTCTTAGCAGTAAAAAGGATTTGATCAAGAGAGTCTTTGACTATACATCCTTCTTTGGTAAAGGAGACCACATATCCACTGTCACACAATTGACTTATGCTCAGTAGATTGTGCTGAAGTCCCTCTACTAGAAGAACATTATTAATAAGGGATAAAGGAGATATACCTACAGTCCCTATACCAGTGATCTTCCCTTGCTGGTGTCCACCAAAGGTGACCACACCTCCTGCTCTAGGTCTAAGGTTTTGGAACAAAGACCTTTCTCCTGTCATGTGTCGCGAGCACCCACTGTCCAGGTACCATTTGTGGGGTTTCCTTTGTCCTGTTAAACACATCTGCAACATGAATGATCAAGTTTTTAGGTACCCATATTCTTTTGGGTCCTTTCTTGTTAACTTTGGGCCTTGCTTTTCTCTTGTGTTTGCACTGAGTCACATTGTGTCCAGGCTTGCCACAGTGAGAACACCCAATAACCTTCTTTTTGCCTTTAGTAAAATTTAAGACAATAGGAGGTTCAGAGGTGTTGTGATCACAAAAGCCTAAACCACTTTTGTCAAGAGGATCCCTTTGATTGCCCATCAATCTGTTAAGGTTATTTGTCCCTTTGACAAACTTAGCTAAGTCTTTTGTCAGTTCCTCAACTTGTTTATGAAGTTTTTTGTTTTCTTCAGAGACAGTTTGTGAACTGCTGCTTTCAGTTACAAGGATTTTCTCCTTGAGCATAATATTTTCTATCTCAAGAGCCTCATATTTGCTGCACATTTATGTGTGGACTTTGGATAGATTCTTATACTCTTGGAAAAGTTCCTTGGAACTTTCCATCAGGTCATCATACATCTCTTGCAGAGTTAAGGGAAATACCTCAGATTCAGAGCTGTCTGATGAGGGCAGGCTGGCCATGAGACATAGGTTGGCCTCTTCTGAAGTGTCTTCCTCTTCTTCTGAGGTGGACTCATCAAGATCCTCCCATGTTGCCATCAGTCCCTTATTCCTCTTGAAGATCTTCCTCTTTTTGAGGCTGTTTTTCTTTAGTTTTGGGCATTCAGCTATCATATGACCTGGCTGTTTGCATTCATAGCAAGTAATTTTGTCATTTTGAAAATCCTTACCTGACTTACCTACTTTAGAGGTTGAAGGTCGGTTCTTTCTCAGCTTTCCTCTGTTTTGTAGCATCCTCTTGATTTTCCTGCTGAGAAGAGCAAGATCATCGTCACCTGAGCTATCTCCAGAGTCGTCATCTGCTTCTGAAGTTTCCTCAGCTTGCATAGCCTTCATGCTGCCATGCCTATGCTGTTTGGCCTTGGAGTTTAGTGCTAGAGACTTCTTCTTGTTGTCATCTTCTTCAAGTTCAAGCTCATGGACCTTGAGAGATCCCAACAGTTCTTCCATTCTAAGAGAGTTTAAGTCTCTTGCTTCTTGAATGGCAGTGACTTTGGGTCTCCAGGACTTAGGCAAACTTCTTAGAATCTTTCTATTGTTGTCTCCAGATTCATAAGTTCTACCTAAGGACCTGAGTCCATTAGTTATAGTCTGAAACCTTCCAAACATCTGGTCAATGGTTTCAGATTCCTCCATCTTGAACATCTCATATTGATGTATGAGCATGCTGATCTTGGATTGCTTGACCGTTTCTGTCCCTTCATGGGCTGCTGCAAGAGTATCCCAGATCTCCTTAGCAGAAGTACATCCATGAACCTTCTCATATTCTGATTTATTCAAAGAACATATCAGATAGAGTTTGGCTTTGGCATTCATTTGTACTCTAGCCTTCTGCTCTGAGGTCCATTCAGCCTTAGGAATGGGCACTCCATTATGCATAGGCATATAGTCTCCATCAGTGACCACATCCCAGACATCAATGTTGTTGCTCTTAATGAACAACTTCATACGATCCCTCTAGTAGTGGTAATCCACTCCATTGAATGCTGGGGGCCTTATGATAGAGGCTCCTTCAGTGATGTACTGCATGTTGTTGGAAGCTTCCATCTGGATCTTTTGTCCTCAACACTTGTAAGGTGCTCAACCCTGAGTTAAGCTCTGGTATCAACTGTAGAAACACAGGGAAACACTAAAAGAGGGGGTTGAATAGTGTTTCTTAATAATTTATGGAAGCTTTTAAAAAACGATTAAGTTTAAAGCAGTTTCAGACAGGTTTAGAAAGCTGTCTGAAGTTCAGAAGACTTCTGAAAGTAATTTTAAATAGGTTTTCTTGCTTCTTTTAAAGTTATTGAAACAATCTTCAATACCCTTGGGTTAGTATAAATAAACTAACAAGAGATAAAGGATAGAAGACTTAGCCAAGAAATTTATCCTGGTTCACCCACTAACACAGTGAGCTACGTCCAGTCCCAATGGCAAACAACCATTGGACTTCCACTATATGAATATTCAGATTACAAGCTCAAATATGAGTACAGTCTCTCCAGACACAACGAGTACATTCTCTCCAGACACAACGAGTACAGTCTCTCCAGACACAACGAGTACAGTCTCTCCAGACACCACGAGTACAGTCTCTCCAGACACAACGAGTACAATCTCTCCAGACACAACGAGTACAGTCTCTCCAGACACCACAAGTATTCTTTATCAATCTAGCCTCTCCAGGCTCTTCAACTAAGTATTCTTTATCAGTCTAGCCTCTCCAGGCTCTTTAACTAAGTATTCTTTGTTTCAGACAAGCCTCTCTAGGCTCAATATGCAGTATTACAACGAAATGTGTCTAAGCTTTTGAACTACACAAGTTTCAAGCTTAAGAAGACACAGTGCACAATAATAACTGAGGTATACTCAGGATATACAAATGATGTATAAAGAAGATGAATCAGAGAGTTTTATCAAAGTAAAGCTCGCAGCGGAATATCTCTTAGGCTTTCTTGCAATAATTTCTCTATCTTCTCTGTTGTTCAGTCACTGATGGTCTTCAAGGAGGGGTATTTATAACCAATCTTCAATCCGTTGAAATACCACCGTTTAGAGATAGCATTAAATGCTATTTAATCCGTTGTGAGACATGCTTATGAGAGTTCTGATAATTCTGACATGGTACAAGGTTGCTCCTGCCATAAAGCTGCTACAAATGTTGCTGCAGAGGTTGCGTTGCAGAGATTTCCTCAGTGGTGTATGAAATTAAAAAATACCAGGAAAGGTCTCTGTGTTCCTTGCTATAAACGTGTTACGTGCAGCAGAGGTTCAAAAAAGTCTTCACAAGCTTCAGCAAAGAGTGCAACGTCATTAATGAGACTTCAGACAGCTTCAACACTTCAGACGGGTAGTGCACTTCAGACGGCTTCAACGCTTCAGACGTGTTGAACCTTCAGAAGGCTTAACTCCTCAAGACAGGTTGAAAGCACTTCACATAGTCTTTATATAAGCTTATAGTGGCTTGCTGAAATCATAGATAAATCATTAAAACATATATGTACCTATGATAAATATTTTAACTCAAATTTGTTAAGCATTAAAACTTGGGATTTGAGCTGTCTTAAACATCATATTTTCTTTTATGATATTTTTTAGACTCAACAACATTTTCTCACATTCATTATTTATATTTTTTTAGATTTTTTATTCTCAATTCAATAAAGTGAAATTTTTTATGACACCAAGTACTCTCCACATGAGGCAGTCATGTTCCTTCGATGAACAACCATATAATGGTGGGACTAACTCTTCCAACAACGGTTTTGTCCATACACTTTATATAGGTTTTAGGTGACTAAGATGAAAGATCTCAAATACCAATATAATTTAAATTTATAATTACTTTTATGATGTCTTGATTATTATTTTTATGGAAAAAATTTCAAATTAGAATTATAAAATTTATAATTATTTTATTTTCTTTTACTTGAATAAAATTATTATATTGTATTTTGGTTTATTATATATTCAATATAGTATGTTTAAAAGTTAAACAAAATTTTCAATTATAGGTTTAAAGTGATTTTTTTAATAAACTATGAATACCCTTCATCGGAGTTAGTCTTGCTCCGGTCATTAATATCGACATCATAGTGAGGTTAGCTCTCTCGATAATGATTTTTTCCATACACTTTTATATAGTTTTGAAATGATTGTATTGTGAGATCTCAAATGTGAGTATACTTTAAATTTATTACATTAATGATGTATTTGTTATTATTTTCTATAAACATGATAACAATATGATATTCACATTCTACTAATTGATGTATATGATTATATCATTAAATATTCGAGCTTTAACTTAAAATTGATGAAATGGGTTTAGTGTCAAACCTTTACAATTGTGGTCACAATTAAAGATCATTTATATACATATCAAGTAAGAAACATGTTAGATGATAAATTAACAAAAAGATTACTTCTCAATTATTTTTATCAATTTATTTATTATTTGAATATTTTTTTTATTCTTTTAGACATCGTATTAAACTCTAAGTACTCAAAATGGATGAATATATCACTTCTATATTAAAATAATTTTAAAACGTGATACATGAAATAAACCTTTAATTTTACATCTATATGTAGTATTAAGTTTATATTGAACAAGATTACATGTCATATTAATATAGATATAAATTATTGATGGTCAAACTGATATTGAAATACCAGAGGATTTACTGATAAAGTCTACAGGTAATACAATTGGAGATATAGTTTCATTTTCCTATCCTAATTTGCTATCAAATTTTCAAAACATAGAATTGTTTCAAGATAAAGCAATTCTTGCTCCTACATGGATGTTGTTTACTCATTCAATGAATATGTTATGACATTACTTCCAGGAGAAGAAAGGATTGAGTTCTTATACTATATGGAAGGTGGATGAGGAAGTCGGTATTGAAGCTGATTGGTTGACAACTGAATTATTAAAAGACATTAGGTGCTATGGACTCCATGATCATAAGTTGGTGTTAAAGATTGAAGTGATTGTTATGCTAATAACGAATCTTGAAGTATCCGCTGGACTTTGCAATGGAACTAGATTAATAGTTGATTAGTTAGGTTCTAATGTCATTGTAGAAACCGTTATTACATGAACACATTTGGGAACAAAGGTATTCATTCATCGAATGAATTTAATTCCATCTAAAAATCTCATCCCATTAAAGTTTTAACGAAGACAGTTTCCTTTTTTTTTTTTGCTTTGCCACGACCATTAATAAATGTCAAGGCCAGACATTGTCACATGTTGGTGTGTATTTACCAAAGCCTGTTTTCTCTCATGGTCAATTATATGTTGTTGTATATCTAGGGTTAAGTCTCAACAAAGACTTAGGATTCTTATATGTGATGACAACTTTAAGTGTTGTAATGTTACAAAAATATTGTCTACAAGAAAGTGTTTAAAAAAAATTAAATGAAGCAATATTGTTGATAATGTTCATTTGTAATTATTAGATGTGACTATTTCATGTTTCTAAATCCATTTTATTATGTTAGTTTGTTATATTTTTAATCTACTAACAAGTATCAAATTAAATATTAAAAATTGATTAATCTTAAATTTAATATTTACATATATTAAACAAATTAAATATATTATTAAAATTTAAAGTTAAATATTTATATGAATAATAAATCCGTGTATCAAACAAGTTGAATACTAGTTAATCACGAGGGGAGACTTGCACCACTGACCACCCTAAGACATTGATATAGATAACTTGAAATGCGTATAGGAGTTTAATGTCACTGTTACGTTTTTTTTTTCTCTTTACTGGCTATGCCAAGTCTCACACGGGAGTTGATCGGTTTTTTCCCTCCCCTTTTGCTTCGAACCCCCAATTTATATTCGCGAGCCGTGTTAAAATCTTCAAGATTTTTCACTCATCAATCTCTTTCACCAACGTAAACTTTGTTCTCACCCAATTGTGTTCAATGACTGCCACAGGTTGCGTTGTTGCCGGAAAAATTTCACAGATCTCATTTCCACTCTCGTCCTATCTCTCCAGTCTCTATACCCTCGCGTTATTTCCCCTTTTCAATAGCCTGGTTCTTTAGGATTATAATATTAAAGAGGTTTTATTATAATATTTCTCTTAAATGCAGGGACCAAAAGGTAAAATAATTAACTTACAAAAAAAAAATAATAAACCGGCAAACTGGCTGGAACCGGGAAAAACCACTTGTGTAGAGCTACACAGGCTATTTACTTGTGTAGCTTAGAATCACCCAATTTTATATACTTGATTTACTCCATATTAATAACTTTCAAGTTCCAATTCAACAGTTGGATTGATTTATTTCACGCTCTATAAAAAATTATTAATTGATGTAGGTTTTAAAGTTTGACACATGTTGTCAATTGATGTGTCCTATATATATATATATATATATATTAATATAATACACACACTAGTTTTATAGATTTGGAAGGTAGTTCTTATGTTAGGATACCTTAACTAGGTGAAATGTCAAAAATTTATTAAAGATTATATTAACAATAATGCTCAGAAATCTATTAATTGTAATCAACAGCCGCTAAATAATTGATAACTTATCTTGAAATTAGGTGAAGTATGCATAATGATTTTAGGTGAAGAGAAACGATATAGATACTGATGCTGATTCCTGAAATAATTCCTTATTTGTAAAAGTATTTGATATACTTACGTTTTCATTTAATATTTACTTTATAAAGTTTTAAGAAGATTATTAGGAGGATACTCTAATCATTAATCAATCTTGGGTCTACCAATCGCCGGGGTTGAGTACATGTTTGATTTCCCTTAATTAAGGTTTTAAATCTTGTGGATGGAAAAAATTCCCGTTGAGAGAGCTAGTCCTATCATGATGAAAATGTTTCCGACTCGAACAAGATTTTCTCATGTAATGGTATATTGATGGTTTAAACCAAAAAATTCAATAATGGGTCATGTGTTAGAATCCTATTATTTTCCTACAAATTCTTCTAATTTTTAAATAAGATAAATAGTAAATATTTTTTTTATGTTTTTAAGATATATTTATTTTTTATTTAATACCTTCCTTATAAAATATTTAAAAAATATTATGAGAATGTTTAGGAGGAGATAACATTACTTCATGCAATATGTTTCGAATTAATACCCTCATATTGGCCGTCCATTATTCAAAATAAAATATTGTAAGAAGTAAAACAAGTTTCTCGTTTCTTGCTATCTGATTCTCGAATCTGCAATAACGTCCATATAGCTAGGGAACATTTTCTTGGTATACGCATTTTGTCAATGGCCAAATGCCAATTTAGCTTTTAGCATCAGGTCACGTGAGGTTTGGCATTTGCTGATAGTAAAAACTAAAAACTGTTAATATATGCAGTCAATTCTCCTAACCTTTGCAAGAGAGCTGTTAACTTTTTTGAAAGAGTAATGTTTTTTATATAACAAAAAATAAACAACAACTCATACAACATATTTTTACTCTCTATATCTCTACTCTCTATATCTCTCCATCATATCACCTATCACATTCCACATTTCTCTCTCTTAGAGTAATGTTTTTCATACACCCCTACAACAATACAACATAAAAAGACAAAATAGAAAATAGAAGTAAGAGAGAAATGTATGATGTGATAGGTGATATAATGGAGAGATATAGAGAGTAAAAATATGTTGTATGAGTTATTGTATATTTTTTATTGTATGAAAAACATTACTCTTTTTTAAATGACGGAAACATATAATGTTACTCTATCTCTGACTATAATATCACTTTGTTATATCTAGAGATTTGTTTCATAATTAAACAGGGGGAGCCCTTAGAATGTGTTTGTGGAGAAATATGACCAACTTCAAGGAAATTATAAACAGAAGCAATTGAAATTGCAAAATAAATAAAAATAATAATTTCATCCATCATCAATCATGTACATTTAGGAAAAAAAGAAAAAAATTGGTCATGTCACATATGACCCATACAGCTCAAGGGGAGTTTGGAGAGGATACATACTGGATCAAGGCTCTCTCCAATACTGATATTACCAGTAGGAGAGAGATACACACAACATATGTGTGGGACCCACAATGTTGTGGTATTGTGTAAGTGGGAGGGAAGTGGAAGCACAAGAGAGAAGTAGGGGGAAAGTGTAGCACTTCCCCAGTTTGGTACATCAAAAAAGTGGAAGAGAAGAGGAAGAGAAGTGTGAAAAGCTGTCGAAACCCAGCTCTTTCTCACTTCTCTCCAGAGTAGGCGAGAAGTTGCGGAGAAGTGAGAAGTCGCCTACTGATAATCGATTATTATAGGTAATAATCGATTATTATAGGTAATAATCGATTATTACTAATAATCATATACCATTGATCGATTATTTTAGGTAATAATCGATTACCTGTGCGGGAAAAAATAAAAAATTATTTTATTATACCATTTCTCTCCTACCTCTTCAATCAAACCAAACACATTAAATTTACATTTCTCTTTTACTTCTCACATATTTCTCTCCTACCAAACAACACATAAATCATCTTTATCTCTACTCTATTTCTTTCTTTCCTACTTCTCTCTACTCTATTTCTCTCTTCCCTATTTCTACCCTACAACCAAACAAAGTGTAAAGGCTTAGTACTAGAAATCTCGGTGGATCCAATGCTGGAAACATAACAAGGACAATTCAAGCATCAGTATATATATTAGGAAATTATTAATACCGTTTTTTATCCACTATACTAGCAAATTAGTTTATGAGAGATTCCTGATCGTACAGTTTAGTCCCTAAGAGTCAAAATTCTAAAATGGTTCAGGAGAGATTGCTCCGTCTTGTAAAATGGTCTTTGTCGTGCAAAATGGTCCCTGAAAAACAAGCAAAAACAAATAAATTAGTCTATGAGACATTAAAAAATCATGCAAATTAGTCATTGAAAAATGACTTTTTTACCATTTTGCATGACGGAGCAATCTCTCAGGGACCATTTTGAATTTTTCACTCTATCAGGAACTAAACTGCACGATCAAGAATCTCTCAGGGACTAATTTGCTAGTATAGTCATTTTTTATTATATATGTTTTTATTTTACAAAAAATACATTTCAGCTCATGAATATCATGTTTCCTATATAGTGTTAAACTTGATGAAGTTGTTCGTGCGAGAGATTGTAGAGATACCGTTTCTGACTTTCTGTAGACATCATCAAAAGTCACCTACTTTAATCAAATTGGGACTATAGTTCACAGGTTTTGTTTGGCAAATAAGAAGCTGTGCATGAGTTGAATGAAATTTGACATTCTAGACATGATGCATCCATAAATTCACAACTAATTTTAGTTTCCTCTCCATTTTAATTGCCCAAGCAAAATCTTGAAGAATTTGCATCAAAGGCTGAAAGTTATGTAATTTATATTTAACATCTGGATACATGTTAAGATGCAATTTATTTTCTGCACTCTGCAAATCTTGTTCTGGTTTCCAACATATATACATGACCATGAAATGGGGTAGCAAATATGTTGGGACTTGGGAAGATACAGAAAACAAGATCAATAATTGCAAGATCAAACAGCAATGAGTGAGTTGGGATTAAACTAAGATGTTAAGAATGAGCTTCCCTCTGTCACTCACGTGCATCATAGTCAACAACAGTAACATCTACTAATAATAAAATTAACTGCCATTTGCATATTCAAATGATACTGTTACTTTGCTTTCCTACTCCCACAGACCCACACATACAAAAAGGAGAAAATTTTCATTACTCATAGTATCTATTTCCCATAAAATAATTGCTCTGATAGTTTTCTTTTACATTTTTTGAAAAAAAGAAGAAGAAAAGAAAAGAAAAACTAATTAACAGTATAAGATCTGGTGTCATGATTTTAATAGAGGAAGTACCTACCTACACAAAACTGAAATTTTTTTCCACAAACACAGACACATACATAACACATCCTTTTCTCTCCTTTTGTTTCCTTTTACATTCCCACCTTAGAGGGAAAGCAAACAAAACCAAAATGGCAGGTTCGAATGCAAAAGAAGGCATTCAGTTTTCCAATCAGTGCATATAAAGGAGTTGTTGTAAAACATGGATTCAATGAAGTAGAGAGAAGAGAGAATGAAAGGATATCAGAATCAGAGAGAAATCTCATTGAATGAATCATAAAACGTACAAAGAGTTTATATATAGCTATACAAAACTCTATATAAAGCTGAACAGAAGCTAGCTAACTAACAATACTAACAAAACAGATTAACTAACTTCTTAACAAAAATTAACAGAAATAACTAACTATATCAGTAGCACCCCCTTATGTTATCAAATTCTTGAAAGGGCTAAATAATCAGTATAGTGCTGTTAGATCACAAATAATGCTCATGGATCCTAGGATTTATTTATCAAAGTAGAGAGTCAGCAGTGATAAAATGTCTGCATGATATATAGCGAGAGAAATGAGCATGAAACATGTATGAAGTGAAAATTTAAGCTTTAAATTTGAATGAAGATGATAGTGTGATACATCAATTACATTCAAATAAAATTGAGAAAATCAGAAAAATGTTGCTAACCTGAACAGTGAACGGTGAGCGAGGTTCAATGTCTGCGAAAGGTTGTGCAAAAATGGAATAGAAGCAGTTAAGAACGAATAGATAGGGAAAAAGGCTACTTTCCCCACTCAGACTATACCCCATCCAAACACTGCCTTAGCTTCTTCCTCATCAATCATCATCTACTTTAGGATTGGACTCTTGTTTTCATAATTTATGTGGCATCTGATCCAATTTGACAAACAAATATATTTTTTATTTTTTTAATACGTGCAATCTTAAACAGGATAATATATCAAAATTGAAAATATTTTCTTAAAAATTACAACAATTATAATATTCAATGTATTAATAATATTAAAAATTGTAATTTTCAATAAAATATTTTCACTTCTCATGTTAGAAAAACTGATATATTTTCTCTGCCACAAATTCATATATAACACCCTTAACTTCAATCCTACTAGACATTGGTCAGGTCATTTCATTTGGCTAGCTTCTTTCTTATTCAACCCTATTTGCAATGATGTATCTCGTGGTCTCAATTTTGGGCCACAAAAACAAAATTGATGGGTACTGGGCTCGGCTGAATTTGGTCTGCTCTATTTGTTCTCAGTTCTTTTAGGGCCTTGCAGTCCTGTGGTTTAAATCGTTTTGGAGTAATGGTACGGCCCTATGCTGTGTTGTATGATTTCCAAAATTTGGGACTTTCCTTTCCAAATTTTGGACTTTTATTTTATTCCTTAAAAAGGAGAAATTGCAGCACAACACTGCAAATTTTGTTTGTACAAAATACTTTTCTGGATAAAGTAAATATAATTAACAATTTAGGTTACCGGCCAGATTAAAAAGTTCGAGAATTATTCAAAGTTTTTAAAATAAGTGTTACAACCTGCATTTTGCTAATCCAATCTTGATTGGTATAAAAATCTAAAGCCACCTTCTTTGTAGACTTGGCGTTGCAATGCTTGCACAACAAAATCTTGAGGTCAATCAAAATACAACAAGTGTACAAAAAAGAACAACCAGTTGTACAAAAAAAGAACACGTGGGAGTGGCTGACGTTTGAGATTTGACCCAGGAAAGAAGCCACCTTTCTCCATCCAAAGCCCAAGAATGGAATGAAACTGAAGAAGAAGAGAAAGATAGAAGCGTCCAAGCAAATAGGCAAGCTCAACAAATAAAACGAAGAAGGAGACAATTGGATTATACTGTAGAGATACAGCAGCAACAGCAGTGTAGAGGTGGTAGAATTTGACTTAAGAATTTTGACTCAGTCTTTCCATCATTGGCTTCTGTGGGTGAAGAAGACGACCGTGAAAACAAAAGCAAAGCAAGTGATCAATACAATACAATCTTATTTTTAATGGGTCATAGCATTCTGACATTGACCTCTCCTTTCTTTATTCCAAACTTCAAAATTGAACCCCTTCTTTTATCCTTCTCCTTCAAGGCCAATGGTAAGAAGAATAAAAATAAGAACAAGAAATGGGGTGGTCTTATTCTTTGCTTGTTGGTTTGGATTTTTTGAAAAGTTCTTAACTTCTTGTCCTTAAACATGTGGGGTCTATGTTCCAGAGCAGGATAATCAGTTTTCTTAGCGCTTGCTCTGCAGGTTCACTCACTTTCCCTCTGAGTTTCTTTCTTGTACTGTTTGTGTGATTTTCTTTCTGCTGTTTCTATTCAGTTTTTTTCAGTTAATTATCTGCTGTTTCCCATTTACAGTTTATTTGTTCTCTTATATGAATAACCGATTGTTTTCTTTGTCCAAAAATACAGTTTTTATGAATATATGATGGAAAAGAGAAACTTTTCTGAATTCATATCAGAGCTAATAGCTCTGGGCGATGAGGTTGTTTCGTTTACTAAGAATCATGAAATTGTCATAGACGCTTTTTCTCAGTTTGCCATGTTGGTTGAGAAATTTGCACCAATCTTCAATGATTTGAGGAACAAAAGCACAATCATGGACAAGCCAGCTATTAGAAAGTCGTTGGAATCTCTTGAGAATGAGCTTCACCGTGCTAAAGTTTTGATCAAAAGTCACCATTTGGGAGAGCCTATCCAACAAATTGAGGACATAACGCATGATCTTGGTCGATCATTAGGCCTGCTCCTTGTGGCTAGTCTTGAACTTGAAGTGTCCATAAGTTTTAGAGAAAAGATTAGTACATTGCAAAAACAGTTGATGAATGCAAGATTTGGTGGGAATACCAATCTAACTTCAAGTCCAATATCAAAGTTTGTCATTGCCAGTGATGTGAAGGTGGAAGGGGAAATAGAAGAGGAAATAATTAATGTTACTATTGATGATATTGTACTGCAACTTAAGAATGGTGATGCTGAAGAATTTGCAGTTGCACTTTTAAGACTAAAGAAGTTCATCAGGGATGGACAACTGGATAGTAGTGTAATTAATGAGGAAGCTGTTCTTTTAATTCTTTTTAATCGTCTAAGTTCATGTAAGGCATATAGGCTGACCATCATTCAATTGCTACGAAGCATTGCTTTGGGAAATGATGAGACAAAGGTAAGATGACTGCATATTGGTGATATTTCTTGTACATATTGGTCTAAACTCTAAAGTCACTGCACTACTTCTAGTTGTTAGTTATCTTTATCTTATGTTATAAAATAGTACTATGCAGGAGAAGATGACAGATATTGAGTTTTTATCAGCAGTGGTGAAGTCTCTAGCAAGGGATGCAGAAGAGAGGAGGGAAGCAGTGGGACTGTTGTTAGAGCTCTCTCACATTCCTGCAGTTAGACGGCATATTGGAAGAATTAAGGGGTGTATTGTTATGTTAGTTTCTATCCTGAATGGAATTGACCCTGTTGCTTCAAATGATGCAGCAAAGTTGTTGGATATATTATCCAGTAATACTCAAAATGCACTCAATATGGCTGAGGCTGGTTACTTTAGGCCACTAGTGCAGTATTTGAAGAAAGGTGATGTAGAACTTTCCATCACTGAAACTGATACATTTATTTGCTATTATGATATGGAGCATCCATTGATCATAGTAATGCAAGCGATTTTAGGAGTATAATTAGTTGATTTTATTGAAACCGCAAATTTCACATTTGTTTTTACCGAAGCATTCCACTAAAAGTTCTTGGACATTAATAGCAGCATGTAAATATATTGAGTGTATGTACCGTTCTAGAGGAGGTAGGACTGTGATAGATAAAAATCATAACATGTGTGGGGGTTTATTTAGGATAATATAATTTTCAGTCATCTCTGACTTAACCTTAATCTGATAGTGTTGGCAAACTTGATAGTGTACTGTGTTTTCAGACATGTAGCATGAGTAGGTGTTTCATGCATGCACTGATAGCAATTTTTTTTAATGATAACTAGTGTTAAACCTGTGCAATACACTGTTAAAGATTTTTATTGAAATGAATAAAATAGATTGCAGCTAGTTGGTTCAATAGTGAAATTGTCATGATTAATTTTCTGTCTCTTCAAATATGATAAATGCTATGTTTATAAAGTAGTTGCAATATGAATTCAAAATTGATTCAGCCAAAAATAAGGATCTTCAACCAATTGAATTCAAAATCTGATACCAGCATTGGAAAATTTGTCAGCAAAAAATGTTGCTAATGCTCACATTCTGAATCATTTGAGAGAAGTAAAAAACTCTATGATAAGAAGTGGCATCAGTGAAGTCCTAAAGTTGTATAGTCAATATATATTTAAAAGACAGGATTGTGCTCTAATTGAAATAAACTAATTAACCAAGATTGCATTAATCAAGACCAGTGGCATCCTAATGGTCAAGCTTATTCTTCATAATAAAAGAAGGGGACGAATTGCTTTCATCTTTAGTTTGTTACATGTAGTTTATAGATGAAACAATAATCATAACTAAAGTAAATTTCTCTGCATTCCGTTGAGTTGAAAACTTGAAACCATGTTATTGCAGGGTCTGACATGAACAAGATCCTTATGGCAACAGCACTTTCTAGGTTGATGCTTACTGATCATAGCAAGCTTTCCCTTGGACGAGATGGGGCAATTGAGTCCCTTGTCAAAATGTTTAATTCTGGGAAACTTGAGTCCAAGTTATCTGCTCTAAATGCACTGCAAAATCTTTCCAGTTTGACAGAAAATGTGCAGCGTCTCATCAGAACTGGAATTGCAGGATCTCTACTGCAACTTCTTTTTTCTGTAACATCTGTGCTCATGATTCTGCGGGAGCCTGCATCAGCTATTCTTGCAAGCATTGCTCAGTCAGAATCCTTTCTTGTTAATCAAGATGTGTCTCAACAAATGCTTTCACTTTTGAATCTTACCTGCCCAGTAATTCAAGGTAATCTTTTAGAAGCTCTAAATAGCATTGCTTCCCATCCTGGTGCTTCTAAAGTGAGAAGAAAAATGAAGGAAAAATGTGCACTTGAGCTAATTTTACCCCTTCTGAAGGAAACCAGAACTGAAATACGGAGCAAGGCCTTGAATTTGCTGTATACTCTCTCCAAAGATCTAACAGATGAGTTGAGTGAACATCTTGATGAAGCTCATCTTTTCAACATTGTTAATATTGTCTCATCAACAACATCAGATAGTGAAAAGTCTGCTGCTGTTGGCATACTGAGTAATCTTCCTGTTCATGATAATAAAGTGACAGATGCACTGAAGAGAGCAAATTTGTTGCCACTTTTAGTATCCATTATGGATTCAAGCACAGGAAGTAACTCGCGCACAAGATGCAGCATAATGGAGAGTATTGCAGGTATTATAATCCGATTCACACGTTCCTCTGACAAGAAACTACAACGTCTTTCAGCAGAACATGGGGTGATTCCTTTGCTTGTAAAACTGCTCTCAAGTGGTTCAACAATCACAAAATTCAGAGCTGCAACCTCTCTGGCTCAACTATCACAGAATTCTGTGTCTCTTAAGAGGTCTAAGAAGTCAAGGTGGTTGTGTGTTCCTCCCTCAATGGATGCATACTGTGAAGTTCATGATGGCTATTGCTTTGTGAACAGCACATTTTGTTTGGTCAAGGCAGGTGCTGTTTCTCCCCTTATCCAAATATTGGAAGATAAGGATGAGGAAGCAGTGGAAGCTGCCCTTATTTCCCTTTCAACTCTCTTGCAAGATGAAATCTGGGAAGGTGGTGTTAATTGCATAGCTAAATTGTCAGGTGTAGAGGCTATTGTAAAAATTTTAGCAGTAGGTGATGTGAAGGTTCAAGAAAAAGCACTATGGATGTTGGAGAGAATATTCAGGGTTGAAGAACACAGAATAAAATATGGAGAATCCGCTCAGGTGGTTCTTATTGATTTGGCACAGAAGAGTGATTCTAGATTGAAGTCAACAGTTGCAAAAGTTTTGGCAGTGTTGGAGCTCCTGCAAGCTCAATCTAGTTATTTCTGATACAAAGCTTTTTTCTCTATGATTAATATGGCAGTGGTTTTGTCTTGTGTTGTGTTCCATTCTTTCATGTTTATATTTTTTGGTGTACATGCATGTATTTTATGTTATTTTAATTTTATACGAACCACACAGTACCATAATGTTATGTGTAAATGTGTAATTATTAAGAATGAAGTCAGTTTCTTGAAAATCTCATACAACTTTTTTTCTTGATTTTATATGCCCTGATGAAATATTCACAAAAGTGGGCTTGGCAATCTGGGTTTGACATTAATAAAACTGGTATGGAGGAGGTAATGTCAAGCATAGTCAAATTAAGGTAAAATTATAAAATGCCTAATGGAAATTATTGATGTGTGAACTCATTTAGTCCTGCAATTCGCTGAAGAAAAGATTATTATTTTTTGTGGACAAAAAAGTTACTAGGATAATTATATTAAAGGTGGATCTTGTCTTGACTTAAAAGCAATTACACTTCTATTTAATCTCTTTTCCCCTTGTTTTGCTTGTTCAATATTCCAGAAATAGGATCTATTTGTTCAAGATCCAATCCCTTAACAGACCGAAATCAATGAACGGAGGATATATCTCAGCTGACTAAACCAGCGGATGAAGGCTAATTATTAGCTTTGTGTTTTTTATTTTTTCCTCTCATTTTAAAATTTCCATTATTATTATTTATTAAAACACATATATTAAACCAAAACATAGTTACATACATAAATAAATCCTGCAATTATATTATAAGGGATCAGAATAGTTACACTTACATTCCATTCCAGCAGCTAGGTTTGGAGAAGACAATTGATTATAGGTGGCAAAGCAAAATACCCCTTTTGTTTTCTATCTCTGCCTCTCTCTTTAATTTGATAGAAATTGTCATCGTCATTATCAATATTTGTATTTACATGTTTCTAGGTTCTGAGAAAAACCAGAGGAAAAGGAAAGATGAAGGACGCAGATGTGTCAAGGCAGATCCAGCAGATGATTAGGTTCATCCGCCAAGAGGCTGAGGAGAAAGCTAATGAAATTTCTGTTGCCGCAGAGGAGGTTTGTTTAATTGATTTTGAAATATCTTTATATATGAACATTTTCTCCTTAGATATACTCAATTTTATCAACATTAATTAATGCTACATTTTGCAGTATATGTTAGTAATAACATGGATGTAATGGTGATTGATCCTTATGAAATCTGACTAATTATTACTCTGATTCATTATAGGAATTCAATATTGAGAAACTACAATTACTTGAAGCTGAAAAGAGAAAGATAAGACAAGAGTACGAACGAAAAGCCAAACAAATTGACATTCGTAGAAAGATGTGAGTTTATAATTGCCTCGATCGTTTTCATAGGACTTGATGATCACAATTGATTAAACAAGATGGACATTGATTTTAGAACCTTTGAGATTATGAATTTATTTCAGTTATAAATCATGAAATATTTTGTTTATTTGCACGAGCAGTGAATACTCCATGCAGCTGAATGCAGCAAGAATAAAGGTACTCCAAGCACAAGATGAGGCGGTGAATTCTATGAAGGATGCTGCTAAAAAGGCTCTTTTACGTGTCTCAAATGATAAGAAATTATACAAGAAACTCCTCAAAGACATGATTGTTCAGGTATTTTGAAGGAGCTGAGTGATGCTATCATCTACCCAAAATTTGACTTAACGTTTGAAACATAGTAAACCATATCAATTGAGTATATGTTTAAGTATATGTTCCTAATGCTAGATATAGTTATGTTGGGAAATTTAAATTTGAGCTGAACCAAACATATATTTTGTTGTTACATAAAAAACAACTTTTTCAGAAAAGCCATTAGTTCAATTATCATGCATGTGTCTGCTGTTTGAGTAACAAAATGTAAATTAAGGTAGCTGAAGTGAATGTGCACAACATGTTGCAGGGTTTACTACGCCTGAGGGAACCATCTGTGCTACTAAGATGCAGAGAGGGTGACCGTAAGCTAGTTGAGTCATTGCTAGAGGAAGCCAAAAAAGAATACACAGAAAAAGCCAAAATGCAAGCACCTAAGATTATCCTTGATGATCGTGTTTACCTCCCACCACCTCCTAAAAACGGTGCTGTGGATTCCCATGAACAATTCTGGTATTTCCTTTTAAATCTGTTGAATTGATAATATAATTACACTTCATAAATGAGACTGTTTTGTTTAATTTGTTGCTTTAAACTAGCAGTAATATAATTTAACTTGATTAAATGACTTGTTTTGTATGTGTGGTGATGAAGCTCTGGAGGAGTGGTATTGGCCTCGGAGGATGGGAAGATAGTGTTGGAGAACACCCTTGATGCAAGGCTTGATGTTATCTTCCGGCAGAAACTACCTGAGGCATGTTCATTCACCCACACTCCTTCCATTCATTTCAACATTTTACCTTGGTACTGCAAATGGTTATTTATCGTTGTTACTCAATTAAAACGTCCTTGGCTTGCAGGTACGAAAGCGCCTGTTAGGTTGAACGACATAGCAATCTGAACTCTATCTTTGTATTAGCAAAGGGAAGAAAGAGCAAGGACATTGCCACCACTCATGGAACCTGATCAAAACAAACAACACTTTTTTTTTTTTTTTTTTCCATTTTGTTCTAAAGCCATGTTTTACCAATGCTTCCGTTATATTTTATCTTGGAAGAGAATAATAAAGTTAGACTATTTGAATTCTGGCTTAATTTGAATTTTAAACATTTTTTTAATTAGGTTATCTTGGAAATAAGTAATGGATTTTAGCAAGTAGAGTTACCTTAATGGACCACAAAAATAGCAAAAATGAAGTGCACACAAAAACAAAAGAAACTCTAGCTATCCTTTTCCTCTCACTCTATCATAAGTTGGTAGCCACAAAGTGGATATGGTTCCTTATCTTCTAAACCCTCCAAACCTCATTTCTCCAACTGCCACATGTTGAACCAAAAGCTACACATTATTTCATTATTACAGACACAAGGAGAAGAATGGAAGCTGTTTTCATCACCAAACCATCTTCTCACTTCAAAATCAAACTCCCTCCCAATCCCAAACTAACATTCCCTTCAGGTCACCAATCGCTCCCTCTTCGTCACAAACCCACCCACTTTCTCACCGTCTCCGCCGCACTCCAAAACCAGCAACAACAGCAAGCGGCACCCAAAGACAGCAGCAGCGAAGATGAGTCCTACGGCGAAGTCAAAAAAATCATCGGCAGCAATGCCCTCGACGGCGCCGCCGGCATGGAATACCTCATCGAATGGAAAGACGATCATGCTCCTTCTTGGGTTCCCGCCGATTTCATAGCCAAAGACGTCATCGCCGAGTACGAAACTCCCTGGTGGACCGCCGCCAAGAAAGCCGATGAATCCGCCCTCAAGAACCTCGTCGACGCCGATGACGGCCGCGACATCGACGCTGTGGACGCCGACGGCCGAACCGCGCTCCTCTTCGTCGCTGGACTCGGTTCGGAGCCCTGCGTCCGGATTCTAGCCGAAGCCGGCGCGAATCTGGACCACCGTGACAACGCCGGCGGCCTGACGGCGCTGCACATGGCGGCGGGGTACGTGAGGCCTGGCGTGGCGAAGCTGCTTCTGGAGCTCGGAGCGGAACCTGAGGTAGAAGATGATCGTGGAAGGACGGCGCTGGATCTGGCAAGGGAGATTCTGAAGGCGACGCCGAAGGGGAACCCGATGCAATTCGGGCGACGAGTGGGGTTGGAGGGTGTGATTAGGGTTTTGGAAGGTGCGATATTCGAGTACGCAGAAGTGGAAGAGATTTTGGAAGAGAGGGGGAAGGGTGAGAATTTGGAGTACCTTGTGCGGTGGAAGGATGGTGGTGCAAACGAGTGGGTGAAGGCGAAGTTTGTGGCGGAGGATTTGGTGAAGAAGTACGAGGCTGGGGCTTGAGTACGCGGTGGTTAGTCGGAGAGTTGGGGATGCACTAAATTTACAAGTTAACTTACTGGAGTTTCAAAGTAAGAAAATGTGAAAAGAACAAGTTGCTGTGGGGAAAATTACATTTGAGTTCTTGGTGTTTCCCCTTCAATTTGCAGCCCCTGACTCATTATGATTTGATTTGATTTATAATCAAATTTTGTGCTTTGATATATGACCAAGTTAAGCTCAGTGCTGGTTTAGATATATAGATCCATACCCAAATGGCGACCTCAAGCGGGTCATGTTTCAGTGCTAGTTTGCAGTTGATAAAATGGGTTGTACGATAACATGTTTTCTTTTATAGTTTTTTAATTTTCTAAAATATAATTTCATAATTATTAAAATTAATTTTTAAAAAAATTAAAAAATTTTAAACGTGACTAGAATTATTTTTCCACTCAAGATTTATAATTTTTTTAAAAAATTAAATATATTTACACTGAAAAATAGTAATTTTCCTTTATCATGTAAATAAAATCAAATATTCTAAATTCACTTATAAAATATTATAATTAAACATAAATCATATTTTAAGATACATGGCTTATCAAAAGAAAAAAATATTTTAAGATACATGGACAATTTATTATTGTTCTAGTGCGGAACTCATGGTCGATGCTCCAAGGATTTTGAACTTGGGATTGAACTCTTATTATTTTTTTTTTTTTCAAAGGATTGCTTCATTAAGTTAATCCTAGATATGCTTTATGATAGAAGTACTACAGGATCTAACCCTAGAGTTAAGCCTTAAAGGTGAACAGGACAAGGACCACATCTAACACTGTAATCCAAAGCTTAAAAGAAATTAAAACAGCGAGCAATTAACCCTATCTGATGACTCTCTCTACTCGGTCGATGGTGAGGGGGAGTATCTGCAAAGACACTCTGACGTCCAAGTAAGCCTAAACCCTAACAGAGTAACAGTAAATGAGGTAATTAATGCGTACCTGACTTCTGATGTTAACCGTATTTATTGTGAAATATTTGGGGATTTGGGTCTCTAAATTATCCGTGAGATGTGATCCAGTACAGGACTGTATGGACGCGTCCACGGTGCTCTCATTAGGGTTTACCATGATTTTTGGGTTAGCCTAACTTGTGCAATTAGGTTGGCTTTATGCACTTGGTGGTTTCTAGACCTTATTGGGCCGACTTGCGCAAGTCCGATATTAATGGTATCAATGTAACAAATGCCCCCCAGCTCAAGCCAAGATGGAATACAAAATGAAAGTTGGTTTGAGCTTCATAATAACTGACCGAGATGAGATACTTGAATATGGACCGGGATAGTGAAGCGTCATGACGTTCTAGCTTTCTAACGTAATTTTGAAAAGACATGGCTTTTCAATTCCCTTTGAGGTGATGTTTCATCTGACACCTAAAATGCATGTGTTGTTTCGCTTGACACCCCGAACGCCTACGTATTATGGGCTTTTTAAACATGTGGGCCTTAGAGTCTCTTATAAACAGAGTTTGGAAAACGCTTTATCCTTTCATTCTGCCATTTTCTTCTCGGTCTTTTGCAGAGTTATTTTTCTTTCTCTAGCAAATTGTTTCTTCTCCGATGACTTTCATGTTGCTTCGGTGTTAATCTCGGAGTTGGAATTGTCTTTATCTTCCCTTTCTCAAATCAAAAACCGACTTCAGATAATTTCTGGTTTCCTTCTTTTTATTTTCATGGTAATAATAAAAGAGATGGGTGATAGTGACGAGTCCTTAAAAGTGCTTCTTGGTCCTCCTCAGTCATGGTCTTCTAGTAGTCATGTGTCCCATCAGCTGAGGTCTATAACGACCAGGGTCGACCCTGGGGTAGTTGAGATGTTGAGGGCTCCTTGCCCCCATCTTTGGTTTCAACCTTAGGTCAACATAATTTAGGTCTCCAAAGTCCTAAGAAAATGACTAGATCTGAGATAGACAAACTGCTTTTAGAATCTGAGTCAGATAGACTTGACAGTGATTCTGATTCGGGTAGTTGTTATACGACCTTTGCAGATAACTCCATGGCTGAGAATCAGAATACCAACTATTTTGTATCGAGATTAAATTTATTTTTAGTCCCTACATTTTTTTTGGTTTATCATCTCAATTTCATCCTCACCCAACAACATAGTGTTTCAGTAGGCAATCCGCACACAATTTAAGTGCTTGAAAGTAAAAAACAATAATATAAGAAAAATAAACAGTGTCCCCCACCAAAAAATTTGTAAGGACTAAACAAAGTTGAAGGTGTCGAGCGTGGCGACGGAGCACGGGGTGATAACACTATGGAGTTTGTGCTTTCTGTTTCGAGATTGGAAAGCATAGGAAGAGGTTACATAGGCCAATGGGTTGAGCAAGATTTTGTTGCTAACGCAGAACAATTGTTTCCCTCATGTGCGCTAAATGTGCACCAATTTGCTTAAGATTTTCAAGGTTAACTAAAAATCATGGTTAACTCAAAATCATGGTTATCTTCCTAGCTATGACACCAAGACTACACATACCATGCCCTTTTGATGCACTTGAAGATACATGATAGAAAAGATAAAAAAAAGGCTTGTAAATGTAAATCAAATGAAAATTTTGTTAGTTAATAGATAGAAGAAAAAAGAATTGCAGAGGAAAAAAAGGCCATTACCGATTTTTCCCTTTATACAGTAAATTCAAGTGTGTTGAAATTTCAAATAATTGAATACATAAAAAAAATTATTTTCTTAAACCCACTAGGAGTTCCAAAATTTAAAGTGTAATAATGCAACATAAGCAACAAGACCAAAGAGTAGGCTGATGTGGCACTTTGTTAGCCGCATCAGCTTGGACTTAACATCAGGGACCAAAGAAGCTAACAGAAAATTTTTTAAGGATGAAAAATCAAAGACTTTTTTATATAGACTAAAAACAAAATGACACATATTTACAGGAACTAAAAACATATTTAAATTTTCTTCAATATGTTAAACTAACTTCTCAATCAAATATGGGTAACAATTGAAAAAAGAATATTATATTATAATATTTCAAAGGAAAACAAGATAAGAATTGTTTTTTTTTATCCTAAAAATTAATTTGAAATTAAATAATTTGTTTAGATCCTTTTTCTCTTATCACATACATCCTCCACGAAAGACAATGTATCAGTTGAACTAATTAACCCCGATTGGTTTTTTTTCTTTTATCACATAATCCTTAATAAAATTGAAATCAAGATAAAGTTTTTTTTTTCATCACCTAATCCTAAAATTAAATTCAAATATAAAAAATTCCTTTTTATTCTTTTCAGATTTATATTTTTTATCATGTAGTCCAATAAATGAAATTCAAATGAAGCAAAATCTTCTTTAATTATAAATATAATAAAAACATTGTTAAATTTGGGGGGGTCCTGACAATGGGACTGGGATTCTCTTCAGTAAAAAAAATCGGATAAGATCTCAGCCATCCAATTTTCTGATGCATGAATTAAAAATAAGCCAAAACACTGATACAATAATTTATGGCCGTTGGATTCTCATGGAAAATTCTACAGTGTTGTAGATAATCTCGATCCCGTGAAGATAACCCCGACCCCGTGACCCTGCCAACCCCTTGACTACGCCCATGTCGATGGTGCATCAAATATATATAATAGAAATAATTATAATAATTATAAATATATGTGAACAATTGTTTTAGGATAATATTCAATATGGCGTATACTTATATAAGTGGTAGACAATATAAATAAATATTTAACAAAAAAAATGAAATTTTCTTCATTCAAAATCCAAAATAAAGATAGTAGATAGCCTGTAACAAATGTTTTATATGTGTGATAAATATAATAATTAAATGTGATATGTTTTTAATATTTGAATGGAAACGTGGATTTTTAAAAGAAAGAAACAAGCCTCTTTCTATCTATTAAACTTTATATCTTTTGGTTTTTCATTAAAAATAAAGCAATGAACCAAAGAGTTGTAGCTTAGTTGATAATGCAAGTTGAGATTTTGGGAAGAGCTCTGAGGTTCGATCCCCACAAAACACCTTTTTAGAAGGGTTGACAAGTCTTAATTGTAACTAAACCCTAAACAGAATTACCCCTAGTAATAGGGGATACATGTGATTAATTAAAAAAAACATTGAAAAGGGACCAGAGATAGAAAAGCATTTTTATTTTATAATTGCAAGTTCTAGAAATTTAAAACATTAATCTTTTACCATGAACAAATATGAGTGTTTTTATCCATTCTTATATTCTTATAACCAATAAGTCTTTTTTTTTTTGTCAAGATTATAAACAATAAGTCTATAACTAGTGAATTCTCAAAATCCTTGGGCTAATTGCCCCCTCATGTCGAAAAAAAAAAACAATTTACATAGTACTAGTAAAGGAAGTGGTGGCTGTTTTAAAAAAAAAAAGGAATGGTGGCTTATCATGACAATATTATCAAGTAAATAATCACCATTTAATTTTTTAAAAAATATAAATTATCATTTTTATTTCTAAAAAATAAAAATATCGATCAATTTATTCATTATTAGAGACTACATTAATATTATAAAACAATAAAAATAATTGATATTTTCATTTATTAGAATTTTTTTTTTTCATTCAAAGACTAAAGTGACCAGGGACGTATTGAAGGGGGCAAGCATAGGCCTTGGCCCCTCCCTCCCCCGTACTACTACAATACACATTACGTATAAAAAAAATATTATCAATATATATGTAATAAATGAAAAAAAAATTAAATAAAATGAGTGTGATACATTTAATTTTTATAATCTAAATTTTATTTAGTATTTTTTTTATTGAAATTTAGCCCCTTTAAGTGATTTCTATAAAAAAAATTATTTGATACAAATATTATTATTGATAAATTTTATAGCATAAATGTACTATATACATATATAACTTAATTAAAAGATATGATAAATTTGACTAATATTTAATATTTATTATTAAAAAAAATTCCCAGCCTCCATTCTAATGAATCCTAGTTACGCCCCTGAAAGTGATTGATTATATGTTTTGTCAAGAATGAAAATCATTGATTGTCAATGAGATGGTAAGAATAAAATAAAAATTAATATTTGTTCGAACAAATGGTGAAAAGTGAAAATAATTAATGTCAATTATATCAAAAGAAGTAAAAATAACGTTTAAATTCTAATATTATTCCGTCTCACATCCTATTACAATTTGTTCTGGAGTAAAATAGACCTCGGTAGTTAGAACCGGCTTCTTCACGGCGCGCATGTAACCACGTAATTGAGGCGCGTTATTACACTTGCTAAAAACAGCTATAACCTCCTAACTAATTCTCCCGCCATATTTCACCTATAAATACACAGCGGGAAGCCCATTTCAGGTACACTTTGATTCTATGTTCTATACGCTTTATTGAATATCTCACTGACTTGAGCGTCGGAGTCCCTGCAGGTACACCCTGCCCCGTCGTGGGTACGCCGTACTCCGCCGTAGATTACGAGAGGATTCAAGACCTTCAATCGGAGAAGACAATGGAGAATTTCCATATGAACATTGGCGCCGTCTGTGGGGACGAGAAACGCTTCTTCCATCCCAATCCTCTCCAAGAATCGAGGAGATTCATTCCTCCTCTTCTAATTCGGTTCGTGTAAATTCTCCCCGAGGATGATGGTCGCCATGGCAGCACCACCGCCCCCACTTCTTTTCCAGCGGACAACCACACAGACCACACTGGCATGGGGAAAGCTTTCCGCCGCTGCTACGTACTCTTACAGCGACACCTTCGTCGTCTTCTATGCCTCCACCGGCTCCGTCTTTCTTTGTCCAGGTAATCCTGAACTCGACTTTATATTTCTTGTTATTATACTACTCCCGGATTTCTTATCCCACGGTGAGAAAATGAGAGAAAAATCAAGAATCAAGAAAAAGGAGACTTGAAATTAGGGAAGGCGGCAGAGAAATGGAAATATACGGCTAGAACAGATCGACATTGGAAAAAGCAAGGTGCTTACCGGAGGAGAGAAAGACATCGTCATCGGTTGGAGCAGTGGTAATTGACTACGAAAGTGGTTTTAAGGAAAGTCGCTTTCATCGCAAAAACGTCCGATTTAATTGGGTTGATGATTTGCTCCTTCTCGTGATCCAATAGCTTCTTTGAAGTAATTGTTCTGAGATTATTTACAATCACATGCTTCTTGAAATTCCAAGATTGAAAACAATAAATTTCGAGATCTTACTGGCACGTTGTAGTCAATTTCTGAAGCTGCACGTTCCTATCTCATTCCGCAATTTCATTCCGCGATATGTCCAAGGACGTTATCCCACAACGCTCACATACTTCAACATCATATCGAAATTTCGATGAGCATCTATGTCCGATTTGGCAATCATGATCCACATCATTTCGATTATTATCCAGGGTGGAGTTCCAAGATTGTGGTAAAACTCCGAGATCATTTTTAAACGTTTCACACCGAGGGATTAACTCCGTGATAAACCGAGATGCCAGAGGTACGATTCCGACATGGCATGGACCTCGCACAGAGGATACCGAGATAGGTCTGGAAATTCCGACATGTAGCAGACTTGAAGTGCGAGCGGGGTAGATTTTCTCCAGGGAAGTGCTATTTCTTTCCCGTTCTTGTTTCAGACAAGAATTTCTCACTGTCGGTCATCTAGTGCAGGAGAGGAAGTTGGCAGCTAAACATTACATCGGTTGTTTTCATAGCCTTTTCCTTTTCTGTTTGTGCATAATAGTCAGAGTTCAATTCGGTGAGGTACGCACGATGTAAATTATTTGGCACACTGCATTCATAACTTTCACGATGTGACCCAGTAAGCTTTTAGTCAAGCTTTTCGGTGTGGTGACTATCTGTCATGAGATGCACCTCGCGGCTCAAGCTGGTGTCAGGTACGCCATGGATGGCTTGTCACGTAGATGCTCAACCAACCATTGTTTCAGCATCACACCTCCCTTGGAATTTGTGGCTTCGAATTTGTGGCTTCGAAATTGTGCCGTGCTACTTGATGGGTTGTGCCGCGATGCCCCCGGGTTTTTGATCCGTGATGAGTTATACTACCAGCCACCAAGACGACTTTCAAGTCAATACCGAGACATGGCACACAGATAGCGAATACATTTCATTCCGAGATCAGATGATACAGTGCCTCTTCTCCGAGGTGATACAATGCAAGTCACCGACCGTGAGTAGTAGCATGCTTCATATCCTGCACCGTGATGGTGCATACCTTTCCAAAATAGAAATTCTTTGAAATTTTTGTCACCAGTATGCAGAGCTGCAGTATCTTCAATGAGTTTTTGGGTTTTTGAAGCTGCTATATAGTTTAAGACTTTTCCACAGGCACTTGCTATATAGTGCCGAGATTGTGATCAAATCCAAGATTGAGGATTTCCCATCTGGTGTTCCATTTGCTGAAGCGGCAAATTCCCCTGAATCATCGGTCTAATGCGAAATTCTTTAACCTCACCTCAAGTCGTGATTCAGCGCACGACACCTACATGTCGAGGATGAAGTCCGCATCATTTCCGGTATCCCCTCCCAATGTCGCAAATTGGCCTAACTGAGTGCAGCCATGAGTAGATCCAGGTTCTACCTTTGACAAGTGTCCTATTTCAGATTTGAAAATGCACCTTCTCCGCATCTTGTATCCCCGAGATATATTATCTTAATCCGAGCATGGTCAGTTGAAGTTATTGCATGGTCCGCATCATTGTCGCCATCTCGGATTAAAGCTAGCAGCAATTGAGACAAGAGCACCTTGCTCCATCCCATCTGGGACGCATTGCCCCATAATGAAAAGAGATTATGCATGGCCCATGTCTTGCAAAGACTCTTCCACTACCGGCTATGACAACAGGTACCACCTATAATTAATGACAATGAAACTATTGATTCGGGACTCTATTTTTCATGTCAGTAAGTCAGCAGGCCAAGAATGAGATTAATTAATACAAATAAGGGAAACTTTACTGGTCGATATTACCTCACAACAACCATGGATTCGAACAAGCGAGAATGATCTACTCTATGCCGATTTTCTAAAGACAAGTTGAACATTAAATATAGCAGTTTTTCCGTGGGGTTTGCACACACATCGTTCACCCCAACCAATTTCTTTCAGTCATATTTGTTGCTGATGGACGGAGACGTGCCGTTTAAGCAACTCATCCCTCAAATTTTGACAGTTGAAAATGGGGGGATGCCGAGCATATAATTTCTGACATGGGTATGCCATTCCTTAAACATGGACTCTGGTCATCAAGACCGTTAAGACTTCGAAATGGGGCACTGTAGGTCAAGAACGGGTTGCATATCCGAATGTTGATTACGTCATCACAGGTTCATGAAGAATCAGGGGAGGTTGCTGAGGAGGTTCGCAAGAAGACTTTCCTTCATCCCCTATCGCGAGAGAGAGAGAGAGCGAAAAGAAGAGGGACGCGTGTCATATTGAGAGAAATCACTTGCAGGTTTTGGACACATATTACCCTGGAGGATGAACGGAGATCAACTTACACTTTCTCTTTATTAAATGAAAATCGCAAGCCCACGGTTTTAGAGCGGGATTACTACGTGAACTTTATAAATTTGAGTTATAAATCTGGTTCAAAGATTTGGAGATAGAAGGCGACTTTATCACGCATCGTGTTATTACCTATAATATCTGTATTGGAGGTTTCAATTTCGTCATCACTCCTCTGATAGACCCGAGATATCACCTAACCTTATGGAAAAAGCATAAGTCGAGCATGACGGAACACAAGCCATATTCTCAAATTCTGCGTCTCTCATATGTTAGTCATTCTGTATGCGGACCTTGGTTGAGAGTGGATTTAAAATATGGGATTGTGACATCTCGGGCTTGGAAATTCAACTACTTGCCGGGAAGTTTGTAACACGGGTTACAAGTACAGTACCAGACCTCCCCTACTCCCTAATTAAGACAGCATCCCCTGATTCTTCCTCTGTTCGAGATATTTGGTTATATTTTAAGCCGAGGAAGGGCGTGGAAAATTTCTGTCACACAAAAAAAACAGTGAATCTGAAGACTCTTCATGAGGCAATCCTTTTAATTACCTTCTCCATGGCTATCTAAATATGATAGCTCAGAACTATTACACGCTCGGATAATATATTTCCCGGATCATATACTGATTGTTTTATAAATGGCTCGGACTATAAATCTTGTCTTTTATGTCCAGCACGGATTATAATTTATTTGAATTGAGTTCTCTGATTACTTACTTCTTGGATGCATAAGGTCTTCACACCTCGGAAGTCAGACTGCATTTCTTGCATCTCGGGCATTTTGTCTCGACTATTTCGGGCTTAGTCCCTCGACGGACCCGGACGCGATTGATGATCTTGGATACGCTCCGAGACATTTCGGGCTTAGCCCCTCGACGATCACGGACATGATTAATGATCTTGGATACGCTCCGAGACATTTCGGGCTTAGCCCCTCGACGATCACGGACATGATTAATGATCTTGGATACGCTCCGAGACATTTCGGGCTTAGCCCCTCGACTATCTCAGGTTTGATCCTTGAACATCTCGGACCCAGTTCGTTGAGATCATAGCTTGCTTATCATCATTTCGGACTTAGTTCCTTGAAGGATGCGTCGATGTGTCCGCCTAAATCAAAACCGACTTCAGCAGTTGACTTATACCGACTTAATATCAACTTGGGGGCATCTCTTCCGGCTTATTGGTGCCGATATTGTTCTTAAACTTGACAAATATAAATTCGTTATGCAAGCAAATGTGGGTTAAATCCCATATTTACATTGACATCAACCGTCTTCACCAAGACGGAAATTATCTGGACCGACTATACATGGCACATGGCATTTACACTTAACTAACGCTGCCGACTCCAATGAAGTTCACAACTCCGATTAAGGGACTCCGATTGACTACTATACGTATCGAGCTGGTTGGATGACCTCGGACTATTTCAAGTCGGATACTTTATATCAAAGCACCCGACTTGGGGGGCATCTGTTCTTGAGGAAAATAGACCTCGGCAGTTAGAACCGGATTCTTCACGGCGCGCGTGTAACCACGTAATTGAGGCGCATTATTACACTTGCTAAAAACAGCTATAACCTCCTAACTAATTCTCCCGCCATATTTCACCTATAAATACACAGCGGGAAGCCCATTTCAGGTACACTTTGATTCTATGTTCTATACGCTTTATTGAATATCTCACTGACTTGAGCGTCGGAGTCCTGCAGGTACACCCTGCCCCGCCGTGGGTACGCCGTACTCCGCCGTAGATTACGAGAGGATTCAGCACCTTCAATCGGAGAAGACAATGGAGAATTTCCATACGAACACAATTTAAGTAAGAGCAGGTTAACTATTCAAGAGTTTTAAATAAGGATACTTACTTACTGCACAAGGTAAGATTTTTTTCTTAATAATCTATCTTGGTCGTCAAATTAACAATATTTCAGCCTAAAACTACTCACATACGCTACTTAGATGCCAGTTAATGCCCTACACTGTGATTCCCAGTGTTCCTTTATTTGCTTGATCCTCTCTACCCTCTCTGTCTGAAGCCTTTGCTCCCAATATTCACGACAGCTGTAAAAGTATTGAATATTAATTTGGTTAAGATATATACTTGCAATTTGCAAAGGGCACAGCAGAATTAGAAACAAGATGATGATATATAACAAAGGGATCACACCTTCGGCCTAATAAAATATTTAGTTCATCCAAGTGCACAACACCTTTATAAACTGCACCCTGCAATCAACAAAAGTAGAACTCAGTATATAAGACTATAAGTTGCTGATTTTTTTAATTGGTTCAAATCCATAAAACAAAACAAAAATGAAGTATTTAAATGATTCTGGTTGTTGCTGGCTCTTAACTTCCCGGATGTTTATTATAGAAGAAAAGAACGGATGAATTAATCATAGTTGTTTAGCACTAATGACCCTAAAATAAGTGAACAAATTAAACCTTCCTTACAAACTGCTATTTATCACTCATCACAACATTTAAATAACGAATGGCAGAGAGATTTAAATATTTGAGCTTTATATATAGTAACTTCACATAGAATATGCTCTTAAAATTAAACGGCAAATGAAGCTTAGAATAGGATCTGATCTCAAGAGCACAAGTTCCATGTATAATAAATTATAAATTCAGCACAGTCATAATCATAAGGTCTGTAATAATTAATATGTTTAAGTAGAGGTTGCAATATAAATGTCATATCTGGTAGCATACCTCTCGACATAGAGGACATTTCTGTTTAGGATCTGCTGCCTTAAGTCCATCAACAATAGATACTGATGCTGCTGAGCAGGCACAAACATAGCAGAAAATATGGCCGCAAGTCAGAGAAACTGGATCAAACACTGTGTCCTGTCATACAACAGCAATATCAATGGATATAACAAAATGAAGGAGAGTGCTTATCCAATTCCTATGGTGATATTGTAAATTTACACCATTTTTTTTAAAAAAAAAAATATAAAGTTAAATGTGTTGGATACTGAAAAGTGAAAATCCTTGATACATATGAGATATTTGAAACCATATACAAATGTTTTGAAAGGAAGAGAAGTTTCCTTCATATTAAAGACCTAACTTATAATCTTTAACTTGACTAGATCTAGCATGATCCAGAGTATATAGTCAAATAGACAGCGTAATTTAGTGCATGTGCAATCCAAATGAAAGCATTCAGAATGTGAATAATGCACAAAATTGAGGCCAAATTCATGTAGCAACTTACCAAGCAAATAGAACAAGTCAAGTCAATATCAATTTTGATAGAATCAAAGAGGTGACAGGTAAGAGATGGCTTTCCATCCTTAAATGTAAGAGAACATTCATCGAACAAAGAAGATGCGTTTCTTGACTTGTGATTAGTTTCCCTTAAATTGATGTGGAATGCCATAAGCTCGCAAAGCCAGGGACTCTGAAGAATTTCCTTGTGCATACTCTGGACCTGTGACTTGAATAATTGCCCTTGCTTGGAATAATGAATCTGCAATGACAGTTAAAATAAGAGTAGACCATAAAAATAAAAAAAAATAAAAAAAAAACTCTAAAGCAGCAGAAAGAACAGAAGACATGCCTTATCATATTTCTTTAGTATTTTTCGAATTGCAATGGCATTTATGAGTGCATAAGTGACCAGATCTTTGCCTTCTTGAATTAGATCAGTATGGTTCCCTTGTAATTTGCCTTTGAACCATAAAAGGTACTTTCTGAAGCCAGAAGCGAGATGTAGCTCAAGCAATTTCTTCGCATGCTGATTGAAGCAGCCTACTATAACTGACATTTCATTGAGAAGGGAAGGGAAGAATGTCCCATCGCACACTGAATAATATTTATATTAAATTAGATAAAGAGAAATGCTTCAAATCAAAGCATGCCATGCCACTGATATGAAGAAAAAAGAAAAGTTTTTGATGAATGATGACCTGGGCAATGGTCAGGACAGGTTCTGTTGCCAAGGGATGGATTATGATTATTGAGGCCTTTGTGGTATTCACGGTCATTCCTGCACTTCTTCAAGATCTTCTTGAGTTTCTTGAAGCCAACCCCTGGAAGCTTCTTCTCCTGGCCTTGCATGTACGCTTGGTATTTTTTGCAGAACTTCATGTTTATTTCCCGGTAATTAATGAATCCCAAGAAACAGAAACTGAAGATGAGATTTGGTTTAAGGTTTATGGTTGGTTTGGTTGAATTGAACTTTGTCCTGTGTTTGTGGCTGGCTCCTTGTTTCTGAATACTGTAATGCCGACGTTTTGACGTGTACAAATAATAAATGACACCTTGGCACTCTTTCTCTGCGAAAAAGACAAATATGGGATTTTTATGAACTCAGTAATGCAAGACGGAGCATATCACACCAAACCAAACACACTTCGCAGAGAATAAATTAAAGGAACGGATATTCAGATCAGGTATATCTCAGCTCAGGTATATACATACATATATAAAGTTATTATATATACTAAGAGAATGCAGGGTGCAAAGTCAACGGAAGACAATGCAGGAGCAGTGTTTGCTGCTCAATTAATCAACCCGCTGCTGCTTAAAAAAGCAAGTGGGGTTTGAGTTGGTCTTCAAAGGGAGTTTTCCAAGCTGCTACATGTTTTCATTCTTTGATTCTTTATTTTTTAAATCTATAATATATCAGATGAATATCCTTAGTATAACAGTAGACTTACAGCAACATATATGGCACCATAATGTCTTCATAGTATTGGGCACTAATTAATATATTCCAATTTAGGGCATTAATTAATAACTACAAGTAAACCTACACATGGGACTTGTCAAATAAAACTTATTTAGATATTATTTAATGATAATATATTTTCGGATGGGTGTTACACATTGCGCGATTTATTTGATTTGGAGAAAAGATTGTTCATTTTAATTAAAGAAATAAGAGGTATATAACTTAAAGCAAAATGATTTTACTTTTAAGAGTTTGATAGGTTACAGGTATGTTCTCAAATGTTACCTTGCATCAAAGTAGAGATGGGTGTTGTTGAAATGGTTCAGAGAATCACAAGAAGAGGGGTTGAATCGTGACCCTTCAAATTTTTTTGCTAACCTGCAAAACTGAATTTCTTAATGGTTTTATGCTCAACAAGTTTTTTTGGCTATCAAAAGGTGTTTTTAGAAGATAATATTGAGTTAAATCGAATATAATTATCACAAGTATACCTTCTAAAGAAACTTAAATTCACATGAATTTATATTACAAGTAATATGACCTTTACAATGTATTGAAGGTATCACATAGTAATTAGAATAGGAGAGATATATGTTGTTGTTGTGATTATAAGCAAGAATAGTGAAAACAATAATTTAACAACTTGCTTCTAAAGAATTAAAATTTGTTGGAAATTTATGAAACTTTCAAGAATTCTTATATAATTTAAATATAATCACTGTGTATACAAAAATCTCTTTAGAAGAGCCTTTAAGAAGATCTAGTAAAATGCACCCAAAGTATGGATTGAGCTTAAGTGCATAAACAATAATTTATGCTTCTAAAGGACTAAACAAGTTCAGAACTTGATGAAACTTTTCAGAATGATTATTTAAATAATGGAAAGACTATTTCTCAAGTTATTTATTAAAAATATATAATTTAGAAATTGATTGTGCAGAAACCAGTCTTATTTTAAGAGTTTGGTAGTGATATAAATCAAGTATGAGCAAGATAACCAATTAAAGTATAGAGCAATAAAAGAGTCAGGGATAAAGAGATATTAGACAATGATTTTTTATATTGGTTTACCTATAAACACCTTAGGCAAATGTCTAATACGTACCTATCTCGGTATGATTTTCCACTTCTTCAACAAGTTTATTATACTAGGTATTCTTTTACCCCTAGCCTCCTCTGACTTAAACCCAAAGTATTCTTTAATCCCAACCTCTTCACTCTTCAAGCTTATACTAGCTACACCATTATTGCTCAACCAACACTAATCAACCCTGATTAGTTTGGGAGATACACTACATATTATGAAATAAGGTGATTTTTTATGCATAGGTCTCAATATCACTCAAAAAGTGTATTCAACTAAATCAATACATGGCTTAATAACTCACTCCTAAGATTCAGAAATTGAGACACAAAATTCGGGAGTGGTTTTCAAAGAGAGAGTGGCTTTAGAAGGTAGGAATGGTAATTTTCAGCACTTGCAATGGACTCATGGTCTTTTCCCTTTTCTCTTCCTTGTGTTGCAACCATGCATGGATGCCAATTACTCTGGATCAAACTAGTCATTTTTTGGTCGTTGGAAAGTAGTCAAAAGTCTGGTCTAGCTTGAGTTGACATGTCTCTTTCATGGCAAAACATATTCTTTCTTCATTAAATGCACTTTCACCAACTTTGTCCTTTTGTGCAAAGCACCTGAACTTGGGCCAAAAGCACATTCTAAAGACTTATTTGGACGTCCTTCAACTTGAAAAACTTCAAGGAATAAATCTTGAGGAGTTTGGGGACAAGTTTCATATTCTAAAGAATGTTTGTTGAATTCTATTACTTCTAAAGGAAGTCAAAGATAGTATATTTTGACTTTCATGCTTCTAGAGCATTAATCATACTTATAATTACTTGCATAATCTTCCTTTGCTTTGTTTGCATTGGCAATAACTTGAGAATGTGCTTCTTGAGTGGTTACAGTCATTGTTCTGATTCATTTGTTCATAATCTTCTTTTTAGTCAATGCTTCTTGCTTCTTATGGTCTTGTGATGATCTTCTAAAACTTCTAGTACCTTCTGAAGCTTGGTATTTCCTTCTTATATTTATTTCTTCATTCTTGAAGAATTTCTCCATGTAAAGCATGCATGGAAACTTTTGGCTTGACTGAAGTGTGCTTCTGAACAAAGAGTTGTGCTTCTAATCACGTGTAAAGTATTACCATTCTTTCTCAAGTACTCTCAAAGCAAACATTAGTAATCTTTTTATTTAAAGCACTTATAATTTGATGGCCTTTGGTATGGGCATAGAGGTATTATTGGGTTAGTGAAAACTAAAGATGATAGGAAAATGATGATTGATTTTGAGAATTTTGTTTTCAACGCAGTGGAGGTAAAAGTTGAACAAAAGGGAATTTTGTAGTTGACTTTTATGGCTGAGAGCCAGTGTGTAAGTCATTCAAATATTTTAGTCATAAATGCCTTTGAATTAAATTTGTAACCACTATTATTCATATATTTTTGTCATTAAAAAGTTAAAGCCAAAATGAAAACAAATTATCTAAATTCAATGTTAGGTGTAAAGAATAACAACCCATGCTATCTTGTAAAGGTATACTTGTTGAGAATCTGGCAAGCGTATCAAAATCCTAGCAGTATAATAGTAAGTAAGAGTATCGTATCCACAGGGAACGATTCAATTTTATAAAGATTAGTGGTCAAAACTATCAAGTGAGAATACGGTTGTTGGTTGTTGAATTGCGAAAGTAAATAAAAACAGAAAATAAATTGAGATAGGTAAAGACAGTTACTTGGACTAGGATTGAACTTCGTTTCATCGCACTCCTTTCGTATGTGATCCCCAATATTATTTATGAATATATAATTATGATATCGTAGCCAAACTATGTTATTTTACCCTGGTCTCCACAGTGATAAAATACTCAGAAATAATTCATGCGGGTTCTCCCAAGCGACAAATTACCCCAGCTTTAAAGATCTAGTTTCTGTTTGTTAACACTATCAATTCGCCCTGGTGTCCACAGTGACTACTATGAGTATTTTTACCAATCAGAGTTCAAGTTTCCTATGTCTAGGCTCCCCCAAATTCGCTATTGATTTTATAGAACCACCTCTCGAATGCGCCCCATAAAACCAACCTATAACTCCGGCACACAGGCGAAAGCTAAGCATTAAGCACAGAATAAAAATACCGATATCATAAAAATAGGGATTCATAAATAATAAAGAGAATTCACATACAATCGGGGATTGAATCAACTACATTCAATCCTATCGGAGAGTTTAGCTACGCATGGTAGCCATTACAAACCAACGGAGAAACTGTCACATTTTTTCTCCAGTCCTAGCTTCTGCTCTGCCGTCTCCCCTGGGTCTCCGAGACTTCTTTTTATCTTTGCAAAAGGTTCTTTAAATAAAAGTTGGAAAGCTTATCTGAAATATGGAAGGAATCTTGTTGGAAATCTTATCAAAAATCGGTTTCCGTATTCCTGGGATTCAACCTAAGCTCAGCGCAGATGAAGCGCAAGAAACAGAGAGCAAATTAATTGTTGCGCTCCACCTGCGCCGAGCAAAGCGCAAGAAACAGAGAGCAAATTAATTGCTGCGCTCCACTTGCGCTCAGCGTAGGTGGAGCGTAGTTCTTGTTCCTGCTTTTCCTAATTTCATCTTTTTCAACTTGATCTCTTCCTGATCTTATCATTGTTTGCTTTGTTTTCCTTATTTCCCTTTTTTTAGCTTGATTTTGTGCTGATTTGATCTTCAAATTCAAATTGAGAATTTTATCTTCAGAATCCTATTTAAATAACTGTTGTTTTTCTCTTGATCTGCTGCCATTTAGAATCTCATCTGCAGATTTTCTCTTCAAATATATGCTATCTTGTTTCTCCTTTTAAAACTTTCACTTTTATCTTCAAAATCAACATATTTTCTATTAAAATAGCATCAAATTCAAATTTGAATTAAATAATCACAAAATCTGCATTTATTACTAAAAATAGGTAATTTGGGGAATAAATCTAACATTTTACCTTTGATAAGTACAGTAATTATATACAAAATTATCATATTTTTAGCACTTATCATATACCTTGCAAAATAGGAAGATAACTCATAGAAAATGGTGAGTTGGCTAAATGAGAGATTAAGGAGTGGTTGATGTGTTGTTGTGAGAGCCTTCACATCAGGTTTTATATATTATAAATAGATAAATAGTTTCATTCCTAATTTTTTGTTCACTTGAGAAGAATAAAAATTGTTCCTCTTTGTTTGTCCTATGCAATATTAATTACTTTTTTTTTCAATTATACCTTTATGTCAATTGTTGAGTAGTAATGAATGTTTTATTATTGAGGAACATAGTGTAAAATAAATAGAGTATATGTAGTAGGAAGTTTAAAAATATTTTGTATGAAAACAAGAATATTAATTGCATTTCTTAATTTATATATTTTTTTAATGGGCAGATAAAGAGTAACAAAGGTGGTAAAACAGTAGGCTATATTAGTTAATAAAAATTAATAACATGTCTTTTCTCATTAAATGGAATCGATTATAAGGATCAAATGACATTATTTTTTTTGTGAATATATCTAAAGATGAACTATTTAAGGTTGACAAATTTTTCATTGATTTTGTAGTTTTGGATATAGAGGAAGATCGATAATATCCTAATTATCTTTGAGAGACTATTTATAGCTAGAATCCTTTGAAACTATGATTTATGTTGCAAATGGTGAACTTGTTTAAATGGTAGATGGAGAGAAAATCATAATTAATGTTTTTTAGGGTGGAACTTTATTATTTATACCTAACTCTAGTGTTCAAGTATAGTGTATTGAAGGCAAAGAAGATGTAAACATAATTAAAAAGGGTCCACTACTAAAGCATGATAAGTGTATTCCTAAGGCTGCAATGGTCGAAGTTAGGAGGATTACTATTGGAGGATGAATTTTCTATGCATGTTATTTCAAGACTCTCCTTTTATTTCAAGAAATCTCTCAAGCAAATTCTTGTGAGGCAACCCACATTTAGGTTGTGATGCGCATTTTGAAGTTCTGGTTGTCAGTTATTATGATCATGTTTATGATTTGTAGTTTTTCTTTTGTGCTTTGCATGTGAAATTAACTCATATCATTTTGTTTGCATTGAGGTCTTAATTTATGCTTTATTGAAGGTTTTGAGGTTGTTTTATAAGAAAAGAATATGTATATTTATGTTTTGAAGCTATTTTTACATAATTTTAATCGCAAGGCCTAAATGTTCACCACATGATTTATAGTAGGCTCTCAAGAACCTTAATGCTTAGGTGAATGTTGGGCATGTAATAGGAATAAAAAGATTTTGTATTTGGATAATGAGAACCCACTACAATAATTTTTACTTTAGGACACTTTTTTTGTCAATATTTAAAAAATTGTTGTTAAAACATGAAATAGGCAATAATTTTACACATGTAGATTTCAAGTTACAATCGTATTTTTGTGGCCAAAACATGAAATAGGCAACGATTATTTAATTTTGTAGATTTTTATTGTTCAACGGTTTTAAAACCGTTGTCAAAACATACAATAAATAATTTTCCTAGTCAACAATTATAAAATGGTTTCCAAAACATAGAATAGACAACATTTTTTTAAATTTTAGGGATTTTTTAGTGAACGATTGTAAAATCATTGCCAAAACATAGAATAGGCAATGTTTTTCAGCTGTGAAGATTATTTTTAGTCAACGATTTTAAAAATATTGCTAAAAAACATGAAAGGGGAAATGGTTTTTCAATAGGCAACAAGAAAAAACCGTTGTTTAAACTATTAAACAATATTGAGTTAATGTTTGAGTTTTCAAGTTTTTGTTTTCCTAAAATTGTTTTTCAAAATGAATGACCTTAACATAAAAAAATATATCTTTGATTTTAATCTAAGAGATTTTATAAGTTTATTTTTAAATTTGTAGTTTATATGATATAAATATTAGAGTTGACAATGTATATAATAAATATATGTGTTGGCTTAGCAAATAGAACTCAGTGTTTGAATATGAGGAACTGTGCTCAAATACTACCTTGGACTTTTTTAATAATTTTATTTGTCATTATGAAAATCTTGGTCTATTCTCTTATTTTAGGCAATGATTTTTAAATTTATATTTCCAAAAATGAAAAATTGTTGTCTATTATAATAGGCAACAGTTGCAAAAACTACACATGTAAAATCATGGCCTAAAGTTTAGGGCGCGACTTTAACATCTTTTGCCACGATTTTTTGTTGTTGTCTAAAATAAAAATGTTGTAGTGGCCTAGGCATCAATTGCTCAAAATATTTAGATAGTAGTAGTCTTAGGATGTTTGATGCTCAAAAGTGTTTTAAAAAAAAAGGTTCTGGTGCCTAAGAGTTGGGTTGACTATTATTGGCAATTGAAAAATTGAAATGACACCATTTCAGTTATGGCATAAACCATTTATTTTCATTCTTATGTGGACTGAGTGAGTTTGACATTACTCTTATTTTCTTTTTATTATCAGATATCATATTTCTTATAACTAACCTATTGGTGCATGTTGTAACACCATAATTCCAGAAATCTATGAATAGTGCCCGTTGGAAGCACATTCTCAAATTTACGAAATTATTTTTCACGACATTAGTGGCTCAGGTTTACATAACCCACTAAATTAGGTAGTCTAACGTTTACATAAGCATCAAGTACCAAAGTACAATCATAAATAGAAATTCTGTGCCAACTAGTGGCTCAGGTTTACATAACCCACTAAATTAGTTAATCATACATAAATTCATCAAAATAATAGAATTTCCTAAATAATATACGGAGGTGAGGGGATAAATCCACTCATAGACATCTGAAAGTCCTTTCTTCCATACTCCAGCTTAACATCCTGCATATCTTAAATAATCCATAAAACGTGTGGTGAGACTTATGTCCCAGTGAGTGCAATCATACAAGCAGTGTAGGTGTACAAGAAAATAAAATGCACAGCGGAAACACATACATCATTACATAATTATAAATGTATGAAGATGCAACAATTAACCTTTGGTGTTTAACCCAACACCTAGGTTCTTTTCACTTAACCTGTAGTCGGAACTGAGCTCAAAATTCGTACAAGGAAAGTATTCCTTGTGGTCAATCTAGACCTACCATTTCACCTTCTATCTTAATTTTCAATCAACATTAATTTACTCTTTTTTTGTTGTGAAAATTTTCTATTAAGTTCAAAAACTTTCTTGATTCTGAAAGTACAATTTGGGACTAGAATCTGAATCCTCTAAAGGTTCTTTTTAGAACTACGTTTACTCAGAAATTGCATTCAAAGAGTAACAAAATTTTGAATAACTGATTTCTTCCAAAAGAATGAATTTGAAAAAAAAAATCAATTTACAAAATGAAACAGAATTTCAAAAGGTAAAAGAAGAGTAAAAACGAAGATTTGAAACTTTGAAAAGAAAATTAAAGTAAAAGCAGTAAAGAACTGAAGATAAAGTGCAAGAATTTAAATGTAAAATTTAAACAAAAAAATGAAAAAGTTACAGAAAATTAAAAGCAAGAAAGTAATCAAAGAAAAGAAAATTGCAGAATTGTAAATTGCATTAATGAAAAGTTGGTATGGATACACATACTGGACAATCTCCTTAGTAACCTCTTAGTCGTTTCTGATTTTAGACGTTGGGTGTTTTCAGAGAGTTTCAGTAAAATGAAATCCAACCCTTATTGCATCAGAATTCTGCCTATTTATAGATTTCTACTATAACGGCTAACTAACAGGATTTTGACACGTTTACAAGCCTATTTGAGGTGTCAAATTTCTAAGTGTGACATGTATTAAAAGCAGCAACAATCTTCTACTTGCCAAATAACTGATAGCCTAAGGACTTGACACTTGTCTCTGAATAATAACTTCCAATAATTGCTTTATTTGAAATATGATAGTTCTTCGAATGGCTTTTCAGACTTCTGATTTCGTGAATCCTTCTAAGTTACTGGTCTTTCACTACTAGAAAATTGCCCATTAGTGACCGATTTTTTCGGTCAATAATGGGGTAAAATCGGTCACTAAACTACGTAGAGACCGATTTTGCGACCGAAGTTGTTCAGTGGCTAATCCTTGGGTCGCTAATGTATAGTGACTATTTTTATGACTGATTTTTTAGTGACCGACTTTGTGACTGATTTTAGTGACCGAATTTGTGACTGATTTCAGTGACTGATTTTTGCGATCGACTTTGTGACCGATGTTTTGCGACTGACCTTGTGACCGATTTTAAAAAAAGACTTAATTTCACTTTTGGTCCCCCTATTATCATCAATCTGCAATTTTGGTCCCCCTACTTTTTTTTTCGCGATTTTGGTCCCCGTATTATTCCAAATTCGCGATTTTGGTCCCCGTATTATTCCAAATTCGCGATTTTGGTCCCTCTAACACATAGATTTTGAAAATAGGGGGACCAAGATTTTGAACTAAATCGCGAATTTGGAATACTAGGGGGACCAAAATCGCGAAAAAAAAGTAGGGGGACCAAAATCGCGGATTAATGATAATAGGGGGACCAAAAGTGCAATTAAGCCTAATAAAATAATAAAAAATTCAATTACTATTTTTACTTTATTTAATTTAAAATAATTAAAAATCATTTAACTATTATTTACCTAACTAAATATTTTGGTCCGGATCTAGATTTTTTTTGGTTTAACTCATTTGATGACTTATTTTAATAGTGTTTTTCTAATTTTTTTTACTTATTTCGTGCTTATTATAATTTGTACATATATGAATATAACAGATTTATTCATTAAAAAAATATAATATATTTACAATTTTATGTAATATAAAAAATAGCAAAATACAAAGAATCAAAAATGGCAAAGAAAACAAAAATCCAAACAAATTAAAATATCCAAATGCAAAAAAACAAAACAAACAAAACTAGCCAAATACAAAAATTCAAACGAACAACCGCAGAGGCTTCCTATATCCCATCAGTGACTTCCACCATCTCACAATCACTTGAACATCAAAAGAAAAGAGCATTTCACAGAGAAGAAAATGGGCAAAATCAAAACAGAAAAGGGAAAGGACGTCGTTCCTCCAGCCACCGTGGCTCACGGCTGTGCACGCCGCTCTACTTCTGTCGCTGTCCTTCGCGCACCACCGCGTCTCACCAGCAAGTTGTTCCACCATCACAGCCGCAGCGCCGCGAAGCCCAGATCAGCCACCGTCATCTTCCTTCCCTGCCGTCGTGCAAGGTTGCTGTCGCGCAAACCTTCCCCTGAACAACGTAACATCCTGAAATTTAGAAATCTAGAATTATAATTAAAATATGTATAATTATATTCCGATGACGATAGTTCTAAAAATAGAAGTTTTATAATAATAATAGTAAATATTAATATAACCGTATTTATAATATAATAATAATATAATATTATAAATATTAGGAGAGACGTCAGATTATTAAGATCTTAATCAAATTTGATTATATTGAATATAATAATAAAACTATGAGGAGATAAATCATATTATTAAGACTGTAATTAAAATTAATGGTTATAAGTATAGTAATTATTATATTAATATATCAATATCAAGATTAATAAGGATAATCTTATGAGAGAGATATGGTTTAGTATTTTAAATTAAGATCAGATTTTAAAATAGGAATAATGAGATCACAAGGATTAAAGATAAGAATCAATACAAATTTAGGATAAGATTTAATTATAAGATTTGAATTTAAATTTGAATGTAGATAGATAAGGATTCTGTAATATCCTAATAATTCCTAAAGTAATGGAATAAATAAAATAAAATAAGATTTATGAAGAAATAATAATAATATTATTATATTATTATTATGTTTCAGAAAAATGTATTATTTAATTAAAAAAGGTAACGGGTGGGTTGGAGTAAGCCTAACTCAGTTAGATATTTAAATAGGGGGAGGGTTATCTAGTTCACCCTATTAGTTTTCAAACGTCAGATAACCAAACCCTAGGGAGGAGAGAAGCAACTTCACAAGGGGAAGGTGTAGCAGAGTGGATCATCAAGGGAGTGATGCCATTCGTTTCTTGATCGTCAACTTTAAGGTACGGGGGAAAAGGTGCTGCTTATATGTGTATGTTGGGGTGCTTGGGTAGTGATGGGCAACCATAAGACCCTATTAGAATTATAAATTCGAGAATTTATCTGTGAATCATGTATTGTGTGTTTGGAATGTGATTGATTTGATGTATAAACGTGATATTATTGATGAATTGAGTGATGGTAGCGAGACTATCGAAAAAGGGGTCAAATTAGGATTTGAGGGTGAGATTCATAATTGAACGATTGTTGAATTAACTATAATCCATTGAAATAATTGATGTTTTTAGTGAATTTAATCGGTAAAAACGAGTTTAATTGAATTAGGAACTTGAGGATTTGAGTAGGGATTGAAGAAGAGGGTAGAGGAAAGTCTTTCCCATTTTTACACAGAGCAGCGACTGTAAAATAGCAACTGCAGATTCGTTCACCGTTGGATCGAGCTGAAATCTTGACAGCTGGTCCGGAACATCTGGTTCTTCATTATGAACGGTTGGATCGTTGATACAAAGTATGGGTTGGGATATATTTAGTTCGCACTAGAGGAAAATCATTCTCGTTTTTACAGAGAGCTGCGACCGTAAAACAGCAACTTCAGACTCGTTCACCGTTGTATCGGGCTGAAATTTTGACAGCTGGTTTGGAACATCTGGTTCTTCATTCTGAACGGTTGGATCGTTGATACGAAGTCTGGGTTGGGAGATATTTAGTTCGCACTGTAGTTGTATATTTGGGGTTTTTATTGATGAAATTAAACTGGATTATTAATTGTGATATGAGTATTGTGATGTGAATATCTTATGTGATATCCTATGTTTATAATAATTGTTATGTGATGTGGTGTGATTATAATAATAGAGGTTGTATGAGATATATGTGAATTGATGATGATGCATTGAGCATAAAGATTGTATGAGGTATATGTGAATTGATGATGATGTATTGAGCATTGAGATTGTGTGAGAGATAAGAGGTATGATGATAATTGCATTGAGCATAACATAAGCCAGACGTCTGGCTTATGCATCACACACGTCTCATCTCAAATGTTATATCATAAATACGGTTATATTAATATTTATTATTATTGTTATAAAAATTCTATTTTTACAACTAACGTCATCGGAATATAATTATGCATATTTTAATTATAATTATAGATTTCTAAATTTCAGAATGTTACACCGTCCTCTCACACGCCACCCTCGCCGCGGCAGTCACCATGGCCTCCCTTTTTCTCTTTACCTTCTTTTGAGTGGGACTAGCACAACGGTGGGGATAATAGGGTTGGGTATAGGAGAAGGAAAACTAAAGAAAGGAGAGAATGAGAGCTAGAGAAAGGAGCGGCTGTGTATTTCTGAGCTGATACAATGGTTTCTAAAAGTTAAATATATATGAGAGGTTTAGGTTTAGTGAGTGAGTGGGCTTGGTTTAGATTGTGCGCGGCCCATCAGAATGTATATAGAGTTGGACAAAAAATAATGCAAATAGACCAAGATAATTTTGACCAAAAAAAAAAGACCAAGATAATAAATAAAAATTATTAAAAGTAAAATAATAAATATAATAAAATTAAACAACAATTATGGAATCATATTAATAAGATTGATTAAATAATTTTTTTGGTAACATTTAAATATAGGGTGAAGGGATGGCGTTGATCAAATCAATTTACAATCACACAATCATCTTGTATAAATAAAATAACAAATTACAAAATTAACAATTAATTTGAAATCAAATATATATCTGCATGTGAATATAAATATTTTATTTTAAAGTTTAATTTACTAGATTTGATCAATTTAAATATAAAAAGTAAATATTTGATTTTAATTAAAATAAATTCATCATGACATTTAAAAATAGAATGGGTGAAAATTAAAATGTAACAAAGTCATTTAATTAATAAATTAATTAGGATTTAATTAATGATAGCATCAAAAAAATAATTAATGATAATTATTTAACAAAGAGATACGAGGGAATTTAAAATCCTTTTTAACAAAGAGATTGAAAGAGATTTAAGCTAATTATTTAAATTTTAAATTCATAAAATCTAGTTATCCAAACCATACTATTCAATCGCAGATATTTTAAAATACTAATCAATTATAATACAGGTTCAAATTTTTAAATTATACAAGTTATTTTGGGTATGCAATATGATGTTTAAAAATAACAATCAAATCCCCCTTATTGAATAAATCCCCCTTAATTCTAAGACGTATTGCCATGTAACTTTTGGCTTTAGGCATCCTTTCAATAAAAAATCCCCCTTATTGAATAATTTTTTAATAATATAATTAAAATTATTTACACTAAGGATTCACAATTTAAAAATGGAAATGGTAAAACAAATAATAATGAATTGATTCTAAGAATTTAATAATTAAATCTTTTTAATATATGTTTTATAAGAATAATAATGGTTTAATTCTCAATATTTTGGAATTCAAACTTTTGAGATGTGAATCATGCTAAAAAAAATTAAAACAAAAATTACAGGTCATAATTTAAAAATATATATTTAACAATTATTTTGTATATACAATATATTGTTTGAGCATATCAATTAATATTATGAGTTGGTTTTTTAAAAAATATCTAATCATATAAAAATTCGTAGATTCATAATAGATTATTTTAGTATGTTTAATTTAACATTTGATTCAGTAATACTATTATGAGATAAATTACCATAACCATAAAAATAAATATTTTTAAATTGAGATCATCAATATTATTATCGTTATGATATGATTAGATTGTGATTAGTTATTTAAGATTTAAAATTTTTTAAATTGTTATTATTATTATTATGAATGGGTTATTATAGACAAATTCAAATGAAATATTTTTATATTTATTGTAATTCAATTCTTTAAAAAAATATAATAAAATGATATTAGTTTATATAATTAAATGTTCACATATAAAGAATATTTTTCCCATGTATATTGAAGGAAAAAATTATGAAATTTAAAAAAACTAATTATGAAAAAAGAATTGAAAAATTTATAAAAATAATATTTTATCCTAAAACTTATTTTTGCTTAATTTAAAATATTTTTTGTCAATAAAACTTAATTATTTGTTTATATGGAGTATACACTTAAAAAAATCATATGTTTAGTGACCGATTTTTCGGTCACTAACACCTTAAAAAAAATAGAAAACACAAATATAGTGACCGATTTTTCGGTCACTAAATCCTTTTTAAAATAATAAAACAAATTTAGTGACTGATTTTTCAGTCGCTAATCTTTTCTTAAAATAAAAATTACTAACTTAGTGACCGATTTTTCAGTCACTAATATTCTTAGCAGATAGCGACCGATTTTTCTGTCACGAATATTCTCTGCAATTAGTGACCGAAATTTCAGTCACTAACTTCTTCTAAAAAAATTAAAAATAACAAATTTAGTTATTAGTAACTAATTTTTTCGGTCACAATTTTTTTCACCATTTTGGTCTCCAATCCGGTCACAAAAACCTATTTAGGGACCAAAAACTCGGCCACTAATATTTAGTGACTGAAAAATTTTGGTCACTAAATTTTCATCTATTGGTGCATTTGGTCACTAAATCGATCTCTATTAGTAATTGAAAAATTTTGGTCACTAAATCGGTCACTAAATGCTAAGATTCTAGTAGTGTTTATCAACTTCGAACAAGTCTTCGATTCTTATCTAATTTCGAATCATACTGGGAAACTTAACCAACTGCTAACTGATTAATTCCCTATGTCTTCACGTGCTGAATTTCTTATTGGTCTATCTGTTAGTGGTCTTGACCACCGACCTCACGTGGGCTTGACCCTCAACCTGATTGGACAATTCTTCATGTACATTAATAGCACCGTCCAATTCTATCAGTATAAATACCCCTGGGCTTTAACGTTCTTCTTCATTCCCTTCTCTATTCAAAATGAAGAAGTTTCTTCCTTGGCTATTGTGTTCACCCTGATCTTTCTTGATTTCATTTTTTATAAGGTTGACGGAATGGCCAAAGCTATAAGCTTCTTCAATCCTTATTAAGGATTTTCTTAGGTTGAACGTACTAGCCAATTAAAGGTTCATTTATATAATGAATGAATCTTCTTTATTACTTTCCCAAGCTTTCTTTGTTACCACCCCATGTACCAAGGGCTGCGCAACCAGGTTAGCATAATGCTTTTGCCTTGGCTCAATCAAAGCTTGTGGGAAAGAAGAAGGAAGAAAAGGGTCAAATGAAGGACAGAGAGGCAGAATCAAGTTCCCTGAAGACCTAAGAAGACAGGAGTCAAGTTCTCTGAAGATTTAGAATAGCTTTTATTTTCATGTATCTTTGTATATTTTTATGTATTTTCATTCGAACCTTCTCATGTAATTTGAATTCTATTTTTACATGAATGAAAAAACTTATATTTTCTTTATTCTTTCTATTCTTCAGATTCTGTAAAAATTATAGAACTCATTTTCCTTTTCTTCGTATTCAAAATACATTTCGAATTCGAATAGGCATTTAATCCAGCATCTGTATTCTTTTGAATACGTATAACATAATGCCTTAAATTTCGAATTCAGAAGACAGAAACTTCAAATTTCACTAAGCTATAATATATTTCGATTCATAATATACTTTTCGAATCTTTCATTATATACTTCAAACTCGAAGATACTAACCTGTAATAACTTAGTAAAATTTGTAAATTTCACCCCAACACTCTTACATTAATTCCCTTTGTTCAAAAGACCCATGATTTCCTCTCATACAAGTGTATGCATTTAACTCATAGTGTAAGAGTAATTGTAAATCATTTTCAATTTCTCAAAAATCATGCTTAATTAATCCATGAAGGTAAACATAAGTTCATGCATAATATAGTTCCTCAAAACCCTAGAAAGTCCCAAACCCTAGCACACAATCAAATCAACCATGAACATCAACCATCATTAATCATAGGTTATGAATACACAAGCTTAAGGGAAAAGGAAGGAAGGAGATGGGTCATGTAAGGTTTTAATACAAATGAGAGTGAGTGGGTGAATCACACTCATCTCTAAAGTAGGGAAATAGTGGTTTTGAGGGGGTTAAGGTAGTCTTCTTTCTCCTTCCCGCCCCTTGAGTAGAATTCCCAAGCTTTCTCGTCTCGTCTCTCCTCTTCTCTTTTCTCTTTTACTAGGGCTCGAGGGAAGTGAGGAAAAATGTTTAGAATGGACTCGAATGACCTAGAGAAGGGTTTTAAGGAAACAGACCCACGCATTTTCGCCTAAGCAAAATATTTTCGCTTAAGACAAAACCAATAAGTGGGCATTATGCCTGATTTTCGCTCGGGCGAAAGTTCCTTCGCACAAGCGAAAATGACATCATTCTGAACCCCTATTTTTGCTGATAATTTCGCTCGAGCGAAGAGATTCTCGCTTGAGCGAAAATCTCAGAGAACAGATGATAACAATCCGACCGGACGACCGAGCCGGACAACCGGTAAAATCTTTCAGCCGGCCAATCCTCTTCATCCGAGTAAACTTTTGGTTAGCTGGATAGCTGAGGCAGACGACCGGATAAAATTTTCCAGTCGGCCAATCCTTTACTATAACCGAGTTGGATATGGTGTATCATTAGGGATTTGCCTTTTCTATTGATTCCTTCGGATTGGATAAAAAATTAGAGCTGTCAAAATGGGTTCTGGCCCGTGAGCCAACCCGGCCCAACCCGGCTCACAGGTGGATTGGGTTGCAAAAGAATCAGCTCACATTTTCTCGGGTTATTTTGACCCGGCTCACTTAACCCGGTGGGTAAAGTGGGTTCGAGCCGGGTTAACCCACTTTTTTATTTTTATTTTTAATTATATATATATATATATGAAAAACCCTAACTACTGATCCCAGTATCCCACTATCCGTCGCACTTTCCTCTCAATCTCATTATCCCCTTTCTATTATGCTTTCACTGCACTGGTTTCCGACGACCAGCCATCGGCCCATCGCACGCCGACGTCCATGTCATTCGTCATTCACGTTTCATTTGTTTGTCCCCGTTCATCCCTTATGCGTTCGTCTTCTACAGCTAGCGAGGAAGAAGAGGAATAGAAGAGGAGAGCAACGATGAACCAGGGTGATGTCTGTGATCTTGCAGGTTGTGGTGCTCCGATTGGTCATGGTTGTCTCGCCAACGAAAAGAGAAGTTGCAGAACCTTGTTCGGCTGCACGAGAAAGAAGAGCCATTGATTTTCATTTTGTTTTATTATTTTTTTACTTAAAAATAATAATAATAATTATTCAATTAATAAAACAAAGGATTTGATTCCTTTCTGAAATATCAATTGTGTGATGCTTCTTGAATCTTGATCGCGTCCCCCTAATCTCTTATTTGTATGCATTTTTTTTTATTTTTTATTTCTTTTTTAAGTAATTTATTTGATTTTTAATTTTAATTTTAATTTTTTTAAATAAGTGAGCCAACCCATATAACCCACCAACCCGTGGTGGGTCGAGTCGGGTTGGTATTTTTTTCAGCTCACAACAAAAGTGAGCCAACCCGGCTCAACTCACTTTTTGAACAATTCGTGGTGAGCCAACCCGGGTGAGCCGGGTTGGCTCACTTTGACAGCTCTATCAAAAACAATTCTTGAATGAGGTATTCCACTACAAGGATGAGTCGAAAAATATATCTTTATTGGTTCTACCTCCCCTTTTTTATGAAGAGAATGAATCTTTTTATCGAAGGATCATAAAAAAATGGGTTTCATTTTTTTTTCAGCCAGATATCTAGCCGGACAAGGTTGTTGAGTATATCCGTGTTTCCGACCATTCCGCAACCGAGTCGGTCAGCTGGCAGTCATGTATCCGGTTTGTCATTGGCCAGCCGGCCAGCCGGATCGGAGTATCCTTAAGGGGCTTTAACCTTCACTTTATAGCTTGATTGCTTCTAAGTTGATTTATGACTGAAAGTTGAGACATAATACTTGATCTTACCCTTATAACTCCCTCTAAAACTCTAAATTTTTACCCAATTTCCAACCTTCTATCTTAACTGAGTTGTTAACTTATGATTTTTATTATACTTCCTTAAGCCCTAATTTTTTGTATGTTACGATTCTACCCCCTTAAATAAATTTTTTCCTCAAAATTTGTCTTGCCATCCTTTTAGACTCAAGTTTATATCCCTCACCCAGATTACCTATATCCTTGGGGTTGGTTATTACCTCACTATCTTACATCATTTTTATCATCCAAATTTGAATATTCACAACCCAAAACAAATCATGTTCTTAAACTAGATTTATTAAGTTACCTACTACATTCGTCATAACTTAGAAGGTCAAGATCTCCCCTCCTAACTCAATGTTCTACGCCTCCCCATGTGAGTTCCAATCATTTTCTTAGATCAAACCTTGTAACTACAAAAGGTAGCCTCATCAGGTGCAATGATCGAAGCCTAAATGATTGTAAATCTATTATCACTTCACTCATGGTCATATCCTAATTACAAATTATCGAGTTCATAAAATATCATTATCGAAATCCATCTAGGTATGACTATGAAATCAACATCTCTAAACCATATGTTTATACTCAATTGAGTTTCTATCAGGTTTAAAATCAGATCTTTACCTTTAAATCATTTAAGTCTACCCATAATCAAACCACCAATTCTAAGACATAAGAGCAAGACTAACAACTTCCCACACATGTGATAATTCAATCCTCATGCAGAACAATAACCGACTCTCTCTAGGCTCTACTAATATATCATCAGTCTAATACCTCTTAGGTCAACACATAAACATGACTTCGCTTCGTACCTTATTAAGTTTCCCCGTGTATCTATAGCATGTTAACGAGTGTTTTTGGCTTCCGATGCACATTCTGATTTCACTTAACTGGGAAAGGATCACTATTAGTATGTCACCTTCTTGAAGTGTCTAACCATGTTACACAATCAATACTTCTTAAGAGGCCTCATAGGGTGTGAAACTAATTCCCATTAAAACAACAGGATCATAACCCCTAATTAATTCTAAGGGACTTAATATATTAAAACCCAACTAAACTCCTAAATTAACATAGAACTCAAGTAACTGATGGGTTTCTGACAAGCGAACAAAAAATCCAGTAGTATAATAGTAAGAAAAGTATCGTATCCACAGGGAACGGTCAATTCACGTAAACTCGTGATCTAATTATCAAGGGAAACAACGGGTTTTGAGAATATTGTTGTACGAAAAACGTAAATAACAGATTAATAATCAATTGAATTAGAAAGGAAGAGTTAGAGACACTTTATTTGGATTAGGATTGGACTTCATATCATCACACCCTTTGTGCATGTAAAAACTATCTATTATTTTAGGTTTACTCTATAATACTGTAGACAAACTAGATTGCTAAGACCCCGAGTTACCGGCAGCCTCACACACTCAAAGGTAATCCATGCGGGCTCTCCTAAGCGACAGACTTACCCTCGACTTATTTTGCTTTCTTTTATTCCGTTTATAAAAGAACTAATTGATAAACGAGGCCTACTACTCTGGACGCACCTTCGCTAGAGTACTGTCACTACCCATCACTCATTAGAATACATCCACGTTTCGCTTCCTGAATTGACAATCAACTAATCCTTTGCTATCGGTAATTTAATAACCATGCCTATCCTGTAGACGTCCTTCATTAGAGTACTCATACTACCCATCAATCACTAGCAACGCCCATGTTTCGGTTCACTGGCTACCGAGTCCTCTTATTCACTCAGAGAATGAGTTTCTTCAGAATCCGCTCCCCCATCCTCAATCCTAGTCGAAACTAGCCTATAACTCTGGCACAAGCGCGAAAGTTAGGAATTAAGCACAGAATAAGATTACCAATATTATAGACAGAGAGCTTAGGAAATAATAATATAGAGTTTACATACACTTGGGGATAGAATCAATTACATCCAATCCTAATGGAGAGTTAACTACACAAGGTAGCCATACAAACCACCAAAGATGTTGTCACCATTTTCAATCCTTGTGAGGCGCTCTTCCTTTCCTACTCTAAAATTAGAACTGGTGCATTATCACTGAAATATGACTGAATTACGATAATCGTGCACACCTGATCTAGTGCAAAAGGTTCCTATTTATAGGCTAAGGAAAGACAAAGGAAATTGGGGAGAAATCTATCTAAAAATGGCAACAGGGCAAGAATCAGCGTGATCTGCGCTTCACCCTACGCTACAGCGCAGGATGCAACGCAGGTTCCAGAGGGCTGCGCTTCACCCTGCGCTGTAGCGCAGGTTGAAGCGCAGAATGCGTCCTGCAGCTCCAACTTTCTTCTTTTTAATTTTGATCTTTCCCCGAGACTGGTTTTGGCTGATTTGTCTTTCCTTGTTTCCCTTTTCTTGATGAAATCCTTGCATTTATTGAGCATCTTTGATTTATTTGGGAAGGTTGTCTGCAGAATCCTTGTTTAATTGGCAGTGATCTCCTTATTAATTGCCTCAAATTTTCTTCAAATCTTTATTAAATGTCTTCAATTAAACTCAAATCTTGCAAATATCTTCCCCATTTAATGCTATCTTCCCTTCAAATCAAATCTTTGCAATATCCTGCAAAAATCAGCAATATTTCTATCAAAATAGCATCAAATTCAAATCTTAGATTAATAAATAAAATTTATCTAATATTTAATAAAAAAGGATTAAACTGGGGCAAAATTACCATTTTATCCTTGATAAGTGAACTAAAAAGTGCTCTAATTTATCAACTAATTTTCACTTATCAGTAACATCTAGAATCCAAATACATATGTAGAACAATAACAGATTGGAATATTAAGATCTGAAATTATAATATGAAATGGGAACTGCAACTGATTTTTCACATGAATTCAGCAACCAGATTGTTATTAGTGCACATAACATAACTGATTCAATACAACAAGCAAAATGAAATTTTAGATACAAACTAAAACTATTTATGCGGCAACAAAACCAGAAAAATGGAGTTCTAATCAAATTGTAGTATAATAGAACATGCAGGTCATGTGCCATTTGCAAAAGAAACGAAATCACTTAGCTACAAATTTTAGGCAAATATTATGCAACAAAAAAAAACCAAATAGGGGAATCTTATTTTCGATAAAAACAAATTCATTGGACTAGTTTTTAGTCTTGCTCAAGCATCTCAGGGTTGATCTACACCAGATTGTTATTAGTGCACATAGCATAACTGATTCAATACAACAAGCAAAATGAAATTTTAGATACAAACTAAAACTATTTATGCGGCAACATGATAAGTGCTAAATTAATGATAAAATTCTATATAATTACAGCATTTATCAAGGGCAAAATGTTAGTTTTATTCCCCAAATTACCTCTTTTTAGTTCAAATTGCAGATCTTGTGAATATTTAATTCAAATTTGAATTTAATGCTATTTTGATCAGAAATATGTTGATTTTGCATATAAAGAGGAAAATTTTAAATGAAGAAACAAGATAACATTTATTTAAAGAAAGAATCTGCAGATAAGATTCTAAATAGCAGCAGATCAAGATTAAATCAATAGTTATTGATAAAGATTCTGCAGATAAAATTCTCAATTCAAATTCAATCAAATTGAAGATAGAATCAGCACAAGATCAAGTTAAGAAGAGGGAAATAAGGAAAGTATAGCAGATAAATATCAGATCAGGAAGAGATCAAGCTGAAAAAGAGGAAACCAGGAGAGTAGAAAATGGAGATCTGCGCTCCACCTGCGCTGAGCGCAAGTGGAGCGCAGGAATTAAAATTCCTCTCTGTTTCCTGCGCTGAGCGCAGGAGCACGAGATTCCAATTTTCAAAAGTTCAAAACAGGATTCCTTCCAGATTTCAGATAGCTTTCCAACTTCTATTTACAGGACCGTTTGCATAGATCAAAAAGAGGAGGCGGAGCAAGAGCTGCAGCTAGAGAAAAGTGTGACAGTTTCTCTATTGGTTTGTATTGGCTACCATGAGTAGCTAAACTCTCCCATAGGATTGAATGTAGTCGATTCAATCCCCAATTGTATTTGAATTTTCTTTGTTATTTATGAATCCCTGTTTTTATAATATCAGTGTTTTTATTCTGTTCTTAATGCTTAGCTTCCGCCTTTTTGCCGGAGTTATGGTTTAGTTTTTATGGGCGCACTGGAAAGTGGTTTTATAAAATCAAGATGCGAGTTCTTGGGAGCCTAGGAATAGGGATCTTGAACTCTGATTGGTGAAAACACTCAAGTTGTCACTGTGGGAACCAGGATGACTTGATAGCTTTTACAACTGTTCTTCAACCGGGGCAATTTATCACTGTGGGAACCAGGATGAATTGTTTCTGAGTATTTCATATCTGTGTGAACCTTTTATGAAATAATATTTATTTGTGCTTTGATATTATAATTGCATATTCATAAATATCATTGGGTTTCAAATGCAAAAGGGGCGCGATAGATGAAATTCAATCCTAGTTCTAGTAATTGCTCAACCTATCTCAATTTATTGCTTTTTATTTACTATTGCAATTTACACAAACATCGACCATATTCTCTCACTTGATAAGTGTGACCACTAGGATTTACAATTGAACTGTTCCCTGTGGATACGAAAAACCCCTTTACTTACTATTATACTGCTGGATTTTTGGTACGCTTGCCATAATTTCAACAAGTATTTTTGGCGTCGTTGCCGGGGAACGGTGTCTCAATTTAAATTCTCGGGAGGTCTATCTTATCAAGTTGTGAATATTTGTATATCTTTTATAATTATTTTTTCTCTTAATTTTTTTATTTTTTTGTAATTAATTTATTTTTCTATTTTTACTATTTTTTCTTTCTAACTAACCCTTGTTCTAGTCCTTGTGATTTATACTTTTGAAATGTCAGGTACCAAGAGCGCTATTGGAATTTGACCCTGAAATTGAAAAGACATCAAAAGGGCGAGCTCTAGGAGACAATCTCACCACTCTATGTTCAACCACCCCAGATGAAGTAAAAGTTGCACCAATCATGGCTAGTAAATGGAAAAATCAACCAAGAAGAACGCTAGGAGATTATGCCAGGGAGCAAGGATGGCAACGTTCACCAAGGAGAACACTTGGAGATTATGTTCCACAGCGAAAACCAGAATACTTCTCCAACATACCGGTTCATGGTAACTTCTCTACCTACAATAATTATTCTGACAATTTTTCGCAGGATTGGGGAAGTTACCAGAATCAAAATTTTAGGTGGAAACAAGATGCTGTTTCGTCCCACATGCAAACTTCTGCAGATGAAATCAGAGCAGATTATAAGATTATAAGGCAGCAAATAGAAGCACTCAACAAGCAGCTAGATAACCTTTCTCAGAAAATACAGGCAGTGCATACTATCCTAGCCAGTCCCCACAATTAATTTGTGATTTTTGTGGAGGTGACCATCTCAATGGTTACTGCTCTTATCCATGCAAACAAGAAGAGCAAGTTAATTACATGGGCAATCAAGAAAGACCAGGAAATTTCTCCAATAGAAACAACTTTGCAAACAATCATTCACAAGTTTGGAGAAAAACCAGAGCGATAATTCTAGTTGGAGCCAAAATGCGTGGCCTTCTAACATGCAACCTTCTTTCCAACAACAGCAAAGTTATTCTTCAATTCAACAAGAAGAATCAAGATTCGATGCTCTTCTTGAAGGACACTTGCAATCCTTTGTGAAATTGCAGAAGGATAGCGAAGAAGCAGGAATAACTATTGACCCCGTGATAGCATAGATAGTAGAAAATTTAACCAAATTTCAATCAGAACGGATCTCAGCAAAAGCTCAACCCAACCCCGAAGAACAGTGTGACGACATGACCATCATAAATGTTCAGCTGATAGGGGAAGGAACAAATGACAATCTGACTGATGAAAAAGGGGAAGCTGAAGAAGAGGAACTTGAAAAAGCAAAAGAAAAAGAAGATGAAGAAGAGGAAGCTGAAGAAAGGAACCAGAAGAAGCAAAAGAAAAAAGAAGAAGAAGGTGAAGCGGAAGTAGAAGAAGAAAAAGAAGAGGATGAAACAGAGAAAGTCGAGCTTAAAGAAGAGAGTGACTATGAAGGGGAGGACGAGAACAAAACATATGAGATTGTACATGATGTAATTGTAGAAAAAGAACAAGAAAAAGAGAAAAGGAGCGAGCAAAGAACTGAGAGAGGAGGGGAAGTAATGAAGAATTCACCAGATCCTGACAACCCTTCGAAGGAAGGCAAAGACAGACAAACATACAATTATGCAACCTTCCAAGAATCACAAAAGAAAGGCCTGTGAACACACTGACCAGAACAGGGCAAAAAGAAGAAAAGTCAAGCTAACATCACAATCAAAGCCTAAGTTCCTATTGAGGACAAAGTGGTTAGGCATATTCCATACCAAGGACCCTTGTGAAGCACAAAGAGTAAAATCTGACAACTGTGAATTTCCCAAGCTTCAGGAGTAGAAGACCTATGCAACTCAGCAAAAGACTCCAAAGAAGAGAAAAGTCAGGCCAAAGGAGTTAGCAACATGGTCTAACTCCAAACACAAGACCAAATGGGTAGATTCAAGTCACATTCACAATTGGTCTGAGGCAAGAATATGGGTAGGGTCACTGCCCAAAGGAGTCAAAGGTGCAGCACAGAGGCTCGCTAAAGGATTCCAATATCAACCACCTTGAAAAATAGGCGTCAAGCTATATGACGTTAAACGAGCGCTTCCTGGGAGGCAGCCCGGAGATTTTTAAGTTTTTAATTGTTTTCAGTTTTGTTTTTGTTTGTTAATTAGGATTTTTCATTTTTGTAGGATTTAGGAAATTTTCAAAATTGATTGGAATAAATTTGTGGAAAATAAAATTTTTAAACAATAGGAAGTAGCAGAAAACTTGACTGAAAATGGCAAAATTTCATTCTGTTTTCTGCGCTTCACCTGCGCTGAGCGGGGTAAATCGCAGAAGTGCAATTTTAGTCACTGTTTACGGAATTTCAAAACTGAAACCTGTGCTCCACCCACGCTGAGCGCAGGTGGAGCGCAGGTACACGTTGTTGCTTAAATTGAACTAAAAACGGGGGGAGTCATTCGTTCTTCCTCCCTTATTTTCTCCTGTATTGTTTCTCTACTTCCCAAGCTCTTCTTTTCACTTTTTCCACTCACAAACCTCCATCAATCTTGAATCGTTCAAGTTTTAAGGTATGTTTTCGTGTTTTTGAATAGTTTTAACCGATTGAAATTTTCATTTCCTCTGTTTTTATGATTTGAACTTTAGGATAGCAACCTCAGGACTGTGACTGCATATATTGTTGATTATTGCTATCTTGGATGTAATTATGGCTGTGTGGAATATGAAGAACAATTTTTCTATTGAAATGCTCTTTGTTTTGTGAGTTATTGAATTTGAAAGTGTTATGCTCTGTTTCTTGCAAAAATTTTAAACTTTCACTTTCCATGGATTGTTTGAATGCTTACAAAACAAATGGGTATGTTCTATTTTTAGGAAGCCATTACCAAGTGCAAATGAAATTTTGTTGTGAAGAGATTGATTCTCTTGAAAGCATTTTGAATTATGCATGCAAATTGGTTATTGATAAGTTTCCATGTTCTTCACATGAATTATTGTGTGTAATAAGGCATCACTGAAGTGAATATGTTTCTTTCAATTAACTATTATTGTTTGACTTTTCAGATGCCTAGGATCAAATACACTACTGGCCTTTCTCGTGACTCTAGCTCACGAAGAAAAGGCATGGGGAAGAGGGTCAGAGATGTACCCCACTATGATCCCATGAGATTCAAGAGTGCAAAGGCTGCTGCAAACTATGAAGCTCTCAAACCATGCAACTTTGTGCTGAAAAGACTAGTTGACCTCAAACCAGGGGAGTAAAAGGAGTTCAATATGAAGATTACAAGACGCGGGTGGCGTAGGATAGCTACTCTAGACAGATTATTTGACCCAGAGCTGGTCCGGGAATCCTATGTCAACGCAGTCACAGAGCCTGGTGATAGAGGAGAGAGGAGATCATCAGCCACAGCAGCCACATCCGTCGCCACCAGCTGACATCCCACTCCAAGCTTACATAGAGCACATCTGCAGGCAGAACTCCACCCTCCACAGAGGGATTTCCCACCTTCAGAAGCATCTGTAACAGACTCGGCTAGACCCATACCCAGGCATGACGCCTGATAAGTTCCGGACATTCTTGCAGTGGCCTGGGGACAGGCCTATTCATCCAGAGGGAGGTGGAGCAGCAGCAGCTAGAGAGCAGGACGAGAACTTACAGGATACAGAGGACGAAGATTGATACCGGTGTTTTTCTTTCTTTTCGTTCTTTTATTTTCTACTTTCTTTTATTTTATAGGATTAATTTTTTTAGTTAATTAGGATTTTTGTTTTGTATTTCATTTTTTTAGGAATTAGGAAATAGGGATTTAAGGAATAAATTTAAAATCTCAACACTAGGCGGTCTAACTAACTGAATTAGGAAAGAAAAAAGAATTTTGTGATTGAATCCATAATCAGTTAAGATTAGGATATTATGCAGGAAAATATATCAAGGTAGTTAATTAATTTCAATAAGTGACTTCATCAAGGAAATTAGCCAAAAAGCCGGTCAGTTGTGAGACCAAACACTTGATATGAGAGTTTTCACCGTTGCTTGACAACTGCTATTGCTTGAGTTTTTGGATTTTATTCTACACATGAAAAATATGGAAGTGATAAAGGCAAACTTGTGTTTATGAATTAATTGCTCAGTGCCAAAAAGCCAACCCATGAAAATTTTTCCAAATTTTTTTTGAAGCTCATTTGAGCCTTAATGTTTCTTTTCTTATGCACCCCAACCAAAATAATGTCTATAACATGTCCCTTACACACTGGGGATAGAGAGCAAAGGTGCAGTTTGATAAAATAGGAAAATTGGTTGGTTACTTGAACAGTGAATTGATTGATTACTTGAAGAAAAACAAAAGCAGGCACAAGAAAGCGAAATGAGTCACTCCCTCAAGAATAGAAAAGAAAAAGAAAAAGTGAATAAGAAAGGGGAGTGAACCACCAATCAAAAAGAAGAGGCCAGCTGAATTATGCAAATCAAGAATGAAATGGGGAATTGAGAGAAAGTTCAAAGAAAAAGAAAAAGAAAAATTGCTCTCTATTCCAATGCTTCTTTGCATATCCAGAAAAACCATGAGTTCTTGATAGTCCAGCCTCATTACATCCAAGTAAGACCTTTTGATCCATGATTTACCATGTGCATGTTTATTAACCAAAAATGACTATCAATTTCAGTTGTTCAATTGCTGAAAATTGAGGAAAATACTTACCCGTGAGCATGAGAGAATTCCTTCATTTATCACTTATTGTTTTGGTTACTACTTTTGAAAAAGTTTGAATGTGTTTTTATCCTGTTCTAATTGAGTTTTGGAAATATCATTTAGTTCTGATTTTCAATCTGATATTTGGAAAGTGACAACTGCCTAGCAAGAGGTGACGAAATTATTTCCTTACATAGTGAGAATCATAACATGGGATTTAATTCATTTGATTGCAAAAGGTTTTCTTGCTTGAGGACAAGCAAGAAGCTAAGTTGTGGGGAATTTGATAAGTGCTAAATTAATGATAAAATTCTATATAATTACAACACTTATCAAGGGAAAAACGTTAGATTTATTCCCCAAATTACCTCTTTTTAGTTCAAATTGGAGATCTTGTGAATATTTAATTCAAATTTGAATTTAATGCTATTTTGATCAGAAATCAGTTGATTTTGCAGATAAAGAGGAAAGTTTTAAATGAAGAAACAAGATAGCATTTATTTGAAGAAAGAATCTGCAGATAAGATTCTAAATGGCAGCAGATCAAGATTAAATCAACAATTATTGGATAAAGATTCTGCAGATAAAATTCTCAATTCAAATTCAAATCAAATTGAAGATAGAATCAGCACAAGATCAAGCTAAGAAGAGGGAAATAAGGAAAGCATAGCAGATAAATATCAGATCCGGAAGAGATCAAGCTGAAAAAGAGGAAACCAGGAAAGCAGAAAACGAAGATCTGCGCTCCACCTGCGTTGAACGCAAGTGGAGCGCAGGAATTAAAATTCCTCTCTGTTTCCTGCGCTTCACCTGCGCTGAGTGCAGGAGCACGAGATTCCAATTTTCAAAAGTTCAAAACAAGATTCCTTCCAGATTTCAGATAGCTTTCCAACTTCTATTTAAAGGACTGTTTGCATAGATCAAAAAGAGGAGCAGAGCAAGAGCTGGAGCTAGAGAAAAGTGTGACAGTTTTTCTATTGGTTTGTAATGGCTACCATGAGTAGCTAAACTCTCCCATAGGATTGAATGTAATCGATTCAATCCCCAATTGTATTTGAATTCTCTTTGTTATTTATGAATCCCTGTTTTTATAATATCAGTGTTTTTATTCTGTTCTTAATGCTTAGCTTCTGCCTTTGTGCCGGAGTTATGGTTTGATTTTTATGGGGCGCACTGGAAAGTGGTTTTATAAAATCAAGATGCAAGTTCTTGGGAGCCTAGGAATAGGGATCTTGAACTCTGATTGGTGAAAACACTCAAGTTGTCACTGTGGGAACTAGAATGACTTGATAACTTTTACAACTGTTCTTCAACCTGGGCAATTTATCACGTGGGAACCGGGATGAATTGTTTCTGAGTATTTCATATATGTGGGAACCTTTTATGAAATAATATTTATTTGTGTTTCAATATTATAATTGCATATTCATAAATATCATTGGGTTTCAAATACAAGAGGGGTGCAATGGATGAAATTCAATCCTAGTTCTAGTAATTTCTCAACCTATCTCAATTTACTACTTTTTATTTACTATTGCAATTTACACAAACATCAACCATATTCTCTCACTTGATAAGTGTGACCACTAGGATTTACAATTGAACCGTTCTCTGTGGATACAACAAAAACCCCTTTTACTTACTATTATACTGCTGGATTTTTGGTACGCTTGCCAGAATTTCAACACAACAAAACCAGAAAAATGGAGTTCTAATCAAATTGTAGTATAATAGAACATGTAGTTCATGTGCTATTTGCAAAAGAAACAAGATCACTTAGCTACAAATTTTAGGCCAACATTATGCAGCAAACAAAACCAAATAGGGAAATCTTATTTTCGGTAAAAACAAATTCATTGGACTAGTTTTTAGTCTTGCTCAAGCATCTCAGGGTTGATCTACACCTTTAGAGTGTTTAGCATCCTTATCACTCCCCCTCAAAGACCTCCAAGCCATTTTTCGACCTATGCTTGAGGTTTAAACAAATTTCAAATTGTCAATTTCTAGTCACATAATGAGATCAATTCAGAAGATTGAAACAAGTTGTAAGAAGGGCATAGTTAAATGAATGAACTTGGAAAACTTTGGACTTAACTCAAGGCTTATGTATCTAGACAAAAGGTTTTCAATCACATTCACACGTCATTTTTAAGCCTCTCAAATCAGAAAATTAGGAACTAAAATTGCATGACAATATACTAACGTAGTACGTAGTTACATAACTCGTGAAGAATAGTAGAATGGGAGATCAATTTTAATTATGATTTCAATAGTTTCAGTCAGCAGAACATGACTTCCAAGTTAAATAACAGATGGAAATAGTGTCTAAAAAAGTTCTTTCAATTGAAAACTTGCCACAAACATTGAGATAAGCTTATCGAGTAAGTAAAAATTCATGATATCAAACTTGAATCTTAGCCAACCAAGTTCAACCAAGTATGTCCATAAACAGATTTTTTTTCTTGGCTTAAATACATCACATTTTTTACTAATAAAATAGAACTCACACATCCAAAAACCTCAAAGCTAACAAAACCAAAATTTTCATGCATTAAAAGTAAAAGAACCCATAAGACGTAAGTTCTCCCAAGGTTCAACACAGATTAACATTAGCAAAAATCAATCATATACTTTCCCTTATTTGTGTGTCATCAATGAAAATCACTCTAGCATTCATATCAAGCGCCTTATGTGCAGCAACCAAATAGGAAATAAAGATCAAACACAGTAAAAGTCCCTCAAGAGATCATGTTTAGTAGAAACAAAAACCTACCACCATTGTTATCCTAAGTCATGAAGTATCAAGTCCATTACTGCATTATCATTATGGGTCAATTATTGAGCAAAACAACACAGAATCAAAATAAGTATTAAAATCTTACATAACAAGACTTAGGCATATTTTACAATCAATTTAGTTTATCTTTATGAGTTGTTAGCAAGTCTGCATGGATGATTGATGATGAATTTGCAAGAGAGATGATAGCTGGTGTAAACCCATATGATTCGCCTTCTCCAAGTAAGAGTGTTTTTTAGACACTAAAATAGTAATTTTTGTTATAAATGTTAAATTTTTTTATGTCATAATCTTTGTGATAAAGGTTGTGATTGAAAAAAGCTGGTAATGTATATGAAAGTTATCAGCCTTGTGAGATAGATTTTGGCCACATGCATTTTATTTAAAGAATTGTAAGTTATCAATACATAATTATTTTTGGTACAAAAAAAATTCATAAATCTTTTTTCCATAGGACAAGTCTTCATGACACTACAAGAAAAACGCCTTTTAACGACTGCTATAGGCCATCGCTACAGGCGAAAAGCCGTCTCTACAGGCTATGTAGCGACGACCACATGGACGTCGCTACAGAGCTCGTCATAAATGCAGTAGCGACGGGCAAAGTAAGTCGTCGCTACGTAGAGACGACCAAACCGTCGCTAAAATCGTCTCTAAAATCATGGTCGTCGCTACGTATTACTGTTTTTTTTTATCTAGCGACGGCCTTAGTGACGGCCAAGGTCGTCGCTAAAGATAAATTTTTTAAAAAATTAAATTTATTATTTATTTTATTTTAATATTTAGGGTTTATGGTTTATTATTTATTAATTTTAAAATTATAAAAATAATACTAAATACTATATCAACACATCAATAGAAGAAAAAAATATATATATATAAAAAATATATATACATAGTTTGTTCAAACATAATACAATAAAAGTATAAAAAAAACATAATAAAAAATTAATGGTGGCGGCGACGACGCTGGTGTTGAGGTGGGGTAGGATCCTCATCCTCATCCAATATGGTTTCTCATCTAGGGCGGCATCGTAGTGGGGGTGCGGTTGAGCCCGAGCCTCCAGCAACTGCTGCATCTATTATCGGAGTCGTCCTAACTCATCCTCTAATTATGCAGCCTTCGCTATAGCCTGGTGATACTCCAACCTTGCTTCAATTACTTCCTGGCGCAACGCCTCCTCAGTTGAATGTCGTGACCCGGACTCGTCACTCCCGTTGGTATGAGCCTGAGACTACTGAATGAGGAGCCTGAGACTCCTAAGTGAGGCTGGTCACACCTGGATGAATGTTGGTTTCCATGTCCCCGGTGCCATAACAACGGTTCTCGGGTCTTGCCACTCGCAACATCCCTCCAGATCTCCAACTTGGTGGAGGCAACAGTCATGGAGGTGTCCCCGACCCCCATCTGTGACTCCACCTCCCTCAGGCGGTCCTTGTAATTTGTTTGTTGAGGTAAAAGTATAATTAGTTAGTTATATATTCAATTGAAATTATATGAACTAATATAAAAAAAACACTTAAATAGGTGGACCGCGCTCGGTCATCTACCCAGCCATCACCCTTTTTTATGTGGGTGGCAACGAAGAACTCGTCAGGCTTGACCTCCCGCCCAAGTTGTCGATTTTACACAGAAAAATTACACAAATTAATTATTTTAACAACAAATAGAAAAATAATATAGAAGAGTGTTTGTTTATACATGCCATATCCAACGCCACCTCATGGTGGGCCTTGTGGCTCGTGGTGTGGACTGCTCCCCCGCGTTGAGAAGCCTGATTGCTCTTGTTACGAGCGGGCTTCCCCTTGAATACTTCAGAGTCCCAGTAGGTCAAAAGACCCTCCTAGGCCTCTTCACCACACCACGTGGGCCTCTTCCCAGCCTTCCGGGCCTTGTTCATCATATCTCGAAGGCGACGAGCTAGCAACCCTCTGCTTGTACATAGGGCTTGTAAATGAGCCGAGCCAAACCGAGTACTTAAGCTTGGCTTATTTATTTAAACGAGCCAAACTTAAAGCTTGGGCTTGGCTTGTTAAAGAAAACAAAGCTTGGGCTTGGTTTGTTTAGCTCATTTATAACTTCCTTCTTTTTGCTTTTATGAAAATTTTCCTTAAATCATTTTTAAAGTTTTTGAATTTAGTATTTTAATAAATATTTTACTATTAAATGATAATATAAAAATCAAAATATATTCTTAATGTATGATATATATTTAAGAATTCTAAAATATTATATTTTTCAAAATTCAATACATAACTTCTTGACTAATATAAAAAATATTTCAATATTTATTTTTAAATATATAGAGTAATAATTTTACTCTATTATTTTATTACTTATTTTAAAAATAAATTTATAATCGTATTTTTTTTTAATTTTTTATTAATCTTACTTTACTTCAATATTTATATTATTTAATTATTATATATATAATAAGCGAGCTATTCACGAGCTCTTAATGTCAAGCTTCTAAGGCTTGGGCTTGACTCATTTAAATAATCGAGCACAATCCTAAGCATAAGCTTGTTTGTTTAATTAAACAAACGAGCTTGATCGAGCATTTAACGAGTCGAGCTCAAATAATTCACGAATAGCTCAGCTCATTTATAGCCCTACTTGTACACCTTCTTGATTTGGGCCTCAAGAGAAGGGTCCCAAGTAACTCGGCTCTGCAAAATAAAAATAGGGTATGACAAATTGACATAACTTAAGGAAAAAGATTTTAGGGTTTAGGGTTTATAATTACCGTGAACTCTTCCCACCATCTGTCTCTTACATCCTTCGGGGTGACCTCCCATAGGTAGTGAGTACCCCGGAATTGAGAACGTATTGCATGACCAATAGCTGCGGTAAGTGGATTGTTAGTGTGACACCCTTCTACCGCAAATACTAATACAATCATCAAAATTAAATTATAAGGAAAATTATAGTCAACGTTGAGGTAAAAAGGTTCACATCCCTCATTTTAAACCATTACTGAATCCAAATCCAACTAAATTTCCATAAAAGTAAAATCAATGTTTTCGAAAACTAATTTATCATCATAATAAAAATACGTCTTGGCCATGTAAGACCCTTGAAAACAATCTTCCTAAATCTCTACATATCAAAATGAAAGAACAAGCTCCTAAACACTAAGCCCTGATGTCACAAGTATCAGAGCGAGACCCTGACCCTTTAAAATTTGGCATATTGAGTGCTATCTTCATCACCTATAAGAACCACAGAAAAGTACGGTGAGGAAAAGAATACATACATATACATGCAATACAGAAGGCTACCCTTATTCCCACCCATCACCATACATATCATCATTCATCTCAATCCACACTCTTTATATTCAGCACATTAACCCATCACCATACATATCATCATTCATCTCCATCCACACTCTTTACATTCAGCACATTAATTTCACACAAATATATAATTCACACTTCTCAAACAATCATAAAATGACAAGTATGCTCACTCTATGCTCATGCACAATGCCTCTTCCTAAGAGTCATGATTCGGAACTCCGCACAATGGGCGCACCTCATCAATCCCCTTAGTTATTACCAATGATGGCCCTACCGTTAAATGCCCTCTTGGCCGATAGGTTGCACCCCCTCGATGGACCCGTGCAAAGGACACCCGCTCCCTCCCACCATCACCCACCTCTTATGGGCTAGGTGAGTCGCATTGTAAAATACTCCCTCTTGGAGTTATGCATCGGATGTCTCCCATCATGGTCTCCACCCAGCTCGTCGCCCCCTCTGTGGGCTAGGGTATTTTTCGCCACGTCTGGCTACTCATGTATCTCATGTGTCTCATACATCATATGCTCATGCTCAATGCATCATCATCATTTCACATATCTCTCACACAATCTCTATGCTCAATGGATCATCATCATTTCACATATAACTCATACAATCTCTTCTACTCTAATCACTCCACATCACATAACGAATATTATAAACATAGAATATCACATAAGATACTCACACCACAATACTTCATGCCACAGTTAATACACTCTATACATCCAATTCAATCAATCATTTCCACAACGATTCATATAATTAACACCATATAAGTAATAGATCACAACATCACATAAGCAACACTCTCTAAACTCATTTTGGCCTGGTAATCGATTACCAGAAGCCTCTGGTGCCAATTTACACTCTGGTAAACGATTACAAGCCCCTTGTAATCGATTACCAGCAGCTAAAATTCACCCAACGCTGCCCAGAAAGCCCTGTAATCGATTACAGTCTGCTGTAATCGATTACCGACGACTCGAGAACGACTGTACCTGCGATTTTTACCCCTTCTCAACCCTCTCTTCAACCCCCACTCAAATCTTGATGTTCCTAACTCAATTGGATACGTTTTTACCGATTAATATTGGTGAAATCATCAATCTTTCCTACAATTTACCATAAAATTCACATCAAATCAATTGTGGATCCTCACCGCTAAACCCTTATTTAACCCCTTTTTCGCTATTCTCGCTACCTATCATTCAGTTCATTAAGATTATAACATTGTACATCAACCAAGCAATTTCCAAACATACAGAACATGATTTACAGATTAACTTTCGAATTTAGAATTCCTAGAGGGACTTATAGTTGCCCTCGCTACCCAAGCACTCTCGCATACACATATAGTAGCACCCCTTCCCCCCGTACCTTAGAGATGACGATCAAGAACGGTTGGCAGTATTCCCTTGACGATCTACTCTGCGGCACCTTCTTCTTGTGGAGTCGCTTCTCTCCTCCCTAGGGTTTGGTTATCTGATGTTTTTGAAAAGGATAGGGTGAAATAGATGACCCCTCTCTTTTTAACCATCTAATTGGGCTGGGCCTACACCAACCCACCCATCCCCTTTTTAATTAAATATTATTATTCGTAATAAAGATAATAATAATAATACTATTATTCCTCCCTTTTATTTTATTTTATCTGTTCTAGAAATTTTAGGATGTTACAGTTAGGCACCCAATTACAAAATAAAATATTCAATATTAACAGTTAAAACAAGTAAATATTCAATATTAATATCAATTCTAAAGAAGAAAAAAATAAATAAACTCACCCCTTGTCAAATGGTCGGATAATAACCCGACCTTGAGCGACTACCTTATGAGGTCGATTTGAGCTGGCACCCTGGAACCGAACTGGCCCCACATCAAACTCATGGTCAGTGTCCTCATCCATCTGAGCCCGAGCGTCCTCAACGTCCACCTTGGGCATAGCGTCCTCAACCACTGTAAGCATCTGACCTAATCCGGTGTCGGGATGAACCTCATTCCGTCGAATTCTAGAGCAGAAGGTGGAGGGGAGGAAGGAGAAGAAGACTAGATGGCTGCCGCCGGAGTCGCTGAAGTAGATGGATGCTCCGACAGCTGATCAGAGTGAAAGCGGTTGGCCCCTCTCCCACATTGCGCGAGCTGCCTATGCATGTAGCTCGCTCGGAGGGATGAACCTCCCTCTACTCGGTGGGATCTTCTCTCCACGTCTACCACGCATACGAGGCAGGGGGGCCGAGAAACGAGAGACAGGAGAGAAAGAAAAGAAGGAGAGAAAGGAAAAGGACGAAGGACGAAGGAGAGAAAGGAAAGAAGGACGAGGGACAAAGGAGGAATGAGAGAAAGACGAGGGGAGAGAGGGACGGCGAAGGAGAGAAAGACGAAGGAGAGAAAGACGGGGGACAAAGGACGAAGGAAAGGAAGGAAGGACGCGCGAGAAAGAGGAGGGAGGGAAGAAGGACGGATGACGAGTGACGAATGACAAAGTACTGGAAAACGAAGAAACGAAGAAAACGAATAAGTACTAATAAACTAATAAAACTAATAAACAACATACCTACTAAATCAATGTTTAAAACTAATAATCTAATACCTATATCACATTAATAAACTAATAAAACAAATAAACTATTAATCACAAATAAATTAATTAAAACTATAAAACTTACTAGTTGCGACACCGGAGAAGGAATGAAGAGAGAAGGAGCTGTAAAGTCACCTACAGGCAACTATTTTGAATTCTGATCAGTCCAAAACGAGCCTATAAATGAAGGAGGGGAAGTTTTTAATCGGTGAGTTTTTGAGAATGAAATACAGAAACAGGGATGGTTGGAGGGAAGGAAAAGAGAGGAAGGAGGAGGGGGATGAAAAAATGGAGGAAGAGGGGAGGGGGAAGGGTTTTACACATATCAACATTTAACGTAGCGACAGCCAGCCGTCGCTATGTTTAAAATTCCTCAGCACGTGCCAAATCTAAATTTTATTTTTCATGTAGCGATGACCATATCGTCGTTAAGGCTGTCACTACGCCTAATTTTAATATTTAAAAAAAAATTAAGTGTAGCGACGGTCAGGCCGTTGTACTGTCGCTATGTGGCGACGACTAGGCCGCGTCACTAAGTATTAATTGCACTGGATGGTGCATTTAATACTGTAGCGACGCCTTAGCGACGACTGATGGTCGTCGCTACAAGGTCGTCGCTAAATAGCGGATTTCTTGTAGTGTGAGGTGGCTCCTGTAGACCAAAGGCACCCCCAATTACCAGAGGTCGAGGGAGATCAATACGACCAGGAGACCTTACTGCACTCGTTGAGTGTGAGTGAGCTGCACCCACACTATGATGTAGACTTTGATGATCAGCCCATGTATCACGCAACCCCCCTCCATGCTGTTGTCACCGTGATGCTTGATCTTTATGTGTTACTTTGACTTTATTATTTACTTGTATTTTATGTGTGCACATTATTTTATATACTTTGGCTATACTATTTTCTTACATTCTCTATATGCATTCTATGTTTATAATATTATTTTCGGATTTATAATATTATTTTATTCAATAATTACAATAATCTATAGGAGTATAGATTTCTTACATTATTATTTATTCAAATACACATGTTCTTCTAAAATTTAAAAGAAATATTCAAAAATTAATTTCTTTTAAAAAAAATTGTGTCGGCAATGTGGACACAAACAAGTGGAAGAAAAACTAAAGAAAAATATTTTTGTGATGGTTTGGTTGCCACAAACTTTTGTGTCGACTAGGCCGTCACAAAACTAAGCTTGGAAGCTTCGCCCAAAAGTTTGTGTCAGTTATACTCTTGCGTCGAACTTTGTGTCGGCCTACTTGGTTGGACGCAAATACAATCGTGATGAAGGTTTTTGGGTCGCCTGCGACTCCGACACAAAAACGTGTTTTTGCGTATGTTTTTACTTATTTGTGTGGGTTTTTGGCCGACACAAAAACAGAGTTTTCTTATAGTGTAAGAAAACAAAATAATAGAACTAAAATGCCTAAAGAAATATTTTATTTTATTAATTATGTACATTTCTTTATTATTTTGTTAGATTTTATTATAATATTTTTTATAATTTATATGAGATCATATATTTAAACCTCATTACATCATTGTACATTGAAATTTTTTACTATAATAAAATGAAAACCAAGACTACATATTATAAGTTTTGTTAATTCTTAAGTGAAAAAATGAAGGATTTATGATATACACTGTCAATATAAAAAAGTTTTACATAGACATCTAATGGCGTGTCGCCACATTATTTAATGAATGTGATATCGCGTGTGTCAATAAATGATGTGGCAGCATATCATTGGATATTTGTGTAAAATTTTTTTACGCTGACAATATATATATATTAAACTCAAAAATAAAAATTTTACTAATAATTTTTATATATATTTATATAAATTTAGAGAAATTATTTTTCATGTATACCAATTAATAAAATTTAACCCTAATTATACAATTTATATTTTAGGTATACTGCTATATATTATGAAATGTTTTTCACGAAACAAACAACCAATATACATGTGCCGCACAGAGAATGTTGTTTATCCGTTTGTAATGTTACTAATAAATATTTAAATAAAAAATAATAAAAAAAATCAAACGTGACAACTAACACCGAAATATCAATCGGTCGTGGTTTGCTATAATGGAAATTAACTATAACCCTAAATAAATTTCATTTAATTAGAATATCATGATATGTTTTTTTAATTTTAAAGACCACATACATCCTTCTAGGAGATAATTTTATTTGAGTCGAGCCGGATAAAATATTTGGTGGCAAAGCCATTTCCTGAATATTGAACATAACTAACGTAAATGTATATCTAAATGATCTCCAACTTGAGACTCATGATTAAGGTGTAGCCATCCCTATCAACTAATTCGCGGGTTTGAATCTTAGAGTTATCATTTTGAAGAATATTTTACCTAAACCTTCAATCCAAGAATTAATCCCACTGTTACATGCCTTTATATCTATGGGGATTCCTTGGAAAAAAAAAAAAAAAAAGGGCCATTCAAACATGCAGAAACTCGTGGGGCAGCTTCTAAAAAGAATTGAGGCCAGCTTAAAAAGGGAGGTCTACTACTGACATGCTTATTATGTGAGTTTTTCCTTCTATAATTTGTTTTAAGGTGATGGTAAATTATAAAAGAGAACTTGGCGCATTCCTATCAAGCTAGTTCTGTGCTCCTTCCTCCTTTAACAGTTGACAACCTCCCCCATCCCATATTTTACGTGTGCTTTTTTCTAGTAAATTACTGACCAAAGGCTATAATTAACAGGACAGAAGACTCCCCCCCAGGAACAACAGCTTTACTAAAATTAGAGGGTAAGGCATCCCTTTTAAACTAACCATATAGATTGACTAGCAAATATAATAGTATATGGATTAAGGAAAACAGGTCGGGAACTGTATCCTATAATGTTGATTTTATACATAGAATTCAAGGTGTTAAGACTCTGATATGGACTATGTAGCTCTGCTTTAATTGAATCTATAGGTTAACATATCTGATGCACATGTTGGGGATTGTTATTTGCATCATCACAAAACTATTCTTACTTGATAGCATTATGGTTGTAAGTGACTGCAAGGAATATCAATGCTAAAATTATTATGGCTTCAAGGCATGCCATATTTTGTAGTTTGATGAGCTGATCGATGACAAAGAGTAAACAGGAGAGGTGTAAATACTAGGACTTTCAAGATCAATTTATTGAACCAAATGGAGGAGTTGATGACAAACTGGGTTTAAAAAAACTAAACTTTGAAAAAAATTGTTTGTAATGTTTTTTTCCTTCCTCATTATCACATATTCTCTCACCTTTTTTTCCTTCTCTCAATGTGTGAGAAAGAAAGAAAGAAAATTAGCTATAGCAAAGAGGGAAAGGAAAACATATAGCTACAATTACGAAAACCCCAAGACAAATTAAAGAAAGGAAATGTTACAACTAATAGAAATCACCCACCATTTTTCTTGGAAGTGGTAAAGAAGGCTGCAGCAAGCTGTGAAAGCAAAAAGAAAGGAGAGGGAAAGAGTACTAATTCAATTCTCTCAATGGGAAATGCTTCCATGCATGACCATATGACCAAACCAAACCCATCAACGCCCTATCGTATTCATAGATATAAATATAAAGAATCTTTAGCTACTTTATCTTTTTATTTAATCAATCTAATCTTATTATTATATAGCTAGGCTGCAAACGGATATGTGATTCTCATTTCATACAAATCAACAATTTAAAAATTAATTTTAAATTAAATTAAAGACCTTAAATTTAAATATATCCAATCTATATGCAGCCAAATATATATATATATATATATATATATATACTTTGCTTGTTCCCCTGCAACTGAAAACAGAGACTTATATTACATGCATTTTTTTTTTCTAATTTCAAGAATTATGATATTATGTAAAGCAAGAGATTAGTTTTCTTGTATAAAATAGTAATATAAGTTTAGTTTTCTTAATATGAATGCATTTTCATGACTGTTTTGTAAGGGTATGTTATTCAAGCGTTATGCTTTCCTTTCAATTTTGCAGTTAATGTGTATTTATTATGTTAAAAATGAGAAGCTAATATCAAGCATTTCAGGGATATGATGCACCAGTGCTTTTGATTTCATTGAAAGAATAAAGAGCCTTGTTGAAGCTGAATGCCCTGGTATTGTCTCTTGTGCTGACATAATAGCTTTGGCTACCAGAGACTTTGTTGTAGGCATAGTAAAACAGCTTAAGTACAACTTTTGCTTCATCTTTATTTTTACAATTTATTTTTTAGAACAGAAATGACTCATTTTCTGGTTATTGATATTATTTTATAGAAGCCAGAAACAACATTCCTGCTCCATTTTCCAACTTCACCACCTTCCAAACACTTTTTGGCAATCAGGGACTTGATTTAAAAGATTTGGTCATTCTCTCTGGTATTTATATTAAACAATTTTCTCAGCATTATATATTGTTGTTATGGAAGCTAAATTATGTGGTTGAAACGGAGACTTAAATTTGAGGATGAGACATATAAATGTTGAATAGTGTTAAAATTATTAAATTAAACACTTATTAATTTATTTTGCTTTGAGTTATTTGCTTATTTGCTTATGTTTCGGAAGATGGATATGCAATTAAGAGGTAAAAAACCATTTGGTGTTAAGTATATATATTTTGTAGACTGGGAATTGTTTTCAGAAATTCTTTGCTTAAATCTGCTGGTTTATGAAAATGGATATATGAAGCCCCTCTCACTTCTCTGTCAAAGCCTCCTACTATTATTGTCATTGCTAAAGTCTAAGTTGGTATGAGTCACTTTATATCTCTAACATGGAAGTTGTGAGATTTGATCCTTAAATGCCCCTCTAGAAGAAGAGCCCATGTTCATGTTGTATCCAAGGAGGGTGTTAACTCGAGGCACACAACAACACAATAGCAAAAATAATAGAAAAGGGAAAGAGTAGCAGATTGCATTCCAAGCAAGCAGGATGATGCAGAGAACATGGATTTTTAGAGTAGTAAGGTAAGTTCTTTCATGTTAAGCAAGAAGGGTGATAACTTTGCCAAATTTTTGTTGTCATGTTAATTTTTATCAATTAATCTCCAGGAGGTTAGCTTGCACAGAGGACAAGTTATTTCATGAAAACAGAATAGGGTGGAGAGTTATTGTTATATATATATATTAAATTGAAATTTCGTAATACAAGATTAGTTTGCATATTCTAAGACTCTTGTTCTATTAAGGTATTTTTTTTGCCTCAATTTACGATAGATACTTTGTGAAATATTTTATATTATTACATTGATGATCCAAGGTAAATTTAATATTATGATTCTTGTATCTTTAGTGAGTTTTATAAAGTATAACTATGTTTATTTTTACATGTTTGGATGTATTTCATGTTGTTAAAAATAGAAAGTATAAAAAGGAAGATAGACACACGTGACAACAAATATCACAAAAAAAAAATCGAACTTTAGTGGTGGTTTTAGACCACCAGTAAAATAATGTCAATTTTGTGATCAGCATTATACATGCCAAAAATATTAAACATTTCTGGCGGTTTTTGACCACCAATAATTTTCAAAACAATTTCTGGCGGTCCTGCCAGCATTCTAGCAAAAAATGCCACAAAGCATTTTGTGGCACACGTAATCCTGGCATCTTCCTTGACTGCCAGAATTGTATTTTGTAGCGGTCTGAGACCGCTAAAAATTGGAAAATTAACCTCCACTAAATTACACTTTTTTTGTAGTGCCAGCACATTAATGCTTTCACGAAAATAAGTTACGCGCATCATTATTAGGCATGCCCGGAAGCAAACATATTGCTAGAAGTAGCTACGTAATAATATAAGCAAGTTTTTTTTTTTTTTTTGACGAAATAATATAAGCAAGTTGGAAAAGGGGTTTTACCGTTTTAGTTTTGATAATGTGAATCGTGTATATTACTAGTAATTAATTACGTAATGCTTGCTCATGTTATGCTATCAGTGCTCCATAGTGGTCAACTGCCGGAATGAACGAGATCCACACTTTAGAGATGTTTCCACCATGTCAACATAGTGCAGGAAACAGGCTTGTTAGAAGAGAAACAAAGATAGCTAGCTAGTGCACCATCTTTCTGTAATTATTGTGTTTTTACACTTGGCACATGGAAGAATTTCTCAACACACACTCACATTATACATAATCACTTAATTAATTATCAATAGGATCTATTATAGGTATATAAGATATTCAATTAATTTAATGTGAAGATTTTTGTCGTACAAAAATTTCCAGGATAAAGATCTATAGTACCCAAATTAAGAAAGAGAAAATCTTCATAGTTAAAAAATACTTATATTTATCTCATTTTAAAAACAAGTTCAAAATTTAAATTTCTGATTTGGCAATATGTGAGACATACTTCACTAAGAGCTTGTTTGTTTTAAATTTTAAATGGTGCATGGAATTGATTTTAAATCATCTTTATTTAAAGTGTTTAATAAATTATGCATCACTTATTTATAACCATTGATTTCTAAATCAATTCTATTCAATTATAAATCAAACGAGCACTCAATCAATCCCTTAAAATTAATTATACTTGAGAATATGTGTAATTATACATTTTTGAGTTATTAAAAACATTTTTCGACCAAAAAAAAGTTATTAAAAATATTTAAGTTTGTTATTGGCTTAATAATCTATATAAACTTATGTATGTCATCTATATATTAGAGATTGAAATCATCACATGTTGCTTTTTCTTTGTCTTTTTATTCTCTTAATAAAAAATATCTCCTCAACGATTAAAAATAAATAAATAGGAGGGAGAAAATTTGTTCAGTAAAATATTGTTTTTTTTTTATTAAGTGACCCAAAAAAGAGACCACAAAAGGATACGAATTTCAGTCCCTGTATTAGACAACTAGAATCTCTCAATATGTTTGTTGTCAACTTTGTAATTGGGTTTAATCCTAGCATAACTGTAGCCCCATATCCATATCTAGCGATAGAAGTTAGGCTTAGAGAATAAAAACTGTCTGCCATGTAAAAGACGAAGAAAACAAAAGAGCCAATAATAGAAGATTTTTTTGGGCACTTCACGTACACTAACTCATCACTATCATTAGAGGGTTGACAAATGACAATATTGAACATTTTTGTGAAGCATATGTACCACTCGTCCATTTATCAGTGGCTCTCAATTTCCAAAACTATGAAAGATTTGTTGAAGGAATAACATGAATCCATTCTAGAAGCATTGCTCTATGAGAATCTTGACCTTAAAACTGAAATAAAAGTAACATCAAAAGAAAAAAAATCATTTCTTTTAGCAATATTCTTACATGTTCTCTTTGTCTTTTTTTGGGTCCAAATGTTCTCTTTCTATGTGGGAGCAAGGACCCAAAGATATCAATGAGGGCTAACTCAACTTGCACCATATTTCTACCAAAATCTCGCGACATCTTGATTAATTTTTATCAAAATCAAGCTATAAGCGTGAATTTGCTATTTGAGTCAATGTTATTAAGAGTAGAATTAGGGTTAGTTTGGACAAATTCCCTATAAGGATTTATGAGAGAAAAAAAGAGAATGAATGAAGAAGGTAAAATAAATTCAACTTCTCCCATAAATCCTTCTAGAGAAGTTCAATTTATATATGGGAAAAATTGATTTCATTTTACCATCATTCTATTTTTTTCTCATAAATTCTTTTAAAGAAATTTATTCAAATTGGCCATTGGTTCGAATCTACATTTATAATGTGATTTTAATGAAAACTAAAACACACATCTATGTGTGTGTTCTATTTATATTATTTTTATTGCTATAAAATTTGAAACTCACATTTAAATTTTCAATTACTTATTTGTTTTATATTCCTCTAATTAAAAAATATAATACTTTAAACATTTTTTCTTATGTCACTTTTTATTTGTTATTCTTTTTAATTTTTTTTCTTCCTTTTCAATTACATCACATATCACATTTGTCCCCTCTTTCCTCTTTCCATCTCTCCCTCCTTTACTAGCACCTCATGGGAGATGTGAGATTATTAATTGTTACTCTTCACAATTAGTTATTTTCTATGTAACTTATGTGATTGTTGAGTCTCAAAAATATCATAAGAGAAAATATGATGTTTAAGACAGCTCAATTCCCAAGTTTTAATGCTTAACAAATTTGAGTTAAAATATTTATCATAGATACATATATGTTTTAACGATTTATCTATGATTTCAGCAAGCCACTATAAGCTTATATAAAGACTATGTGAAGTGCTTTCAACCTGTCTGAAGAGTTAAGTCTTCTGAAGGTTCAACCCGTCTGAAGCGTTGAAGCCGTCTGAAGTGCACAACCCGTCTGAAGTGTTGAAGCTGTCTGAAGTCTCATTAATGACGTGGCACCCTTTGCTGAAGCTTGTGAAGACTTTTCTGAACCTCTGCTGCACGTACCTTTTCAAACACGTTTATAGCAAGGAACACGGAGACCTTTCCTGGTATTTTTGAATTCCGTACACCACTGAGGAAATCTCTGCAACGCAGCCTCTGCAGCAACATTTGTAGCAGCTTTATGGCAGGAGCAACCTTGTACCGTGTCAGAAATATCAGAGCTCTCAGAAGCATGTCTCACGACGGATTAAATAACATTTAATGCTATCTCTAAACGGTGGTATTTCAACAGATTGAAGATTGGGTATAAATACCCCTCCATGAAGACCATCAAGATATACAAAAAAAAAGAAAATCAATATACAAGAAAGCCAAGAGAAACATCACGCTGTAAAAACTCTCTGAAAAAATTCGTTGTACTCATATTTTCATATCCTGAGTTCTACTCAGTTATCTTGTACAATTCTGAGTTTAAGCTCTGAACTTGTTCATAGTTGCTTAGCTTAAACTTATTCCTTGTAAACATTTGGGATTGAGCCTGGAGAGGCTTGCTTGTTAAAGAATACTTGGGTTACACTTGGATAAGTGTCTGAGAGCCTGGAGAGGCTTGGTGGAAGAAAGAATACTTGTTGTAGAGCCTGAAGAGACTTGACAGAAAAGAATACTTGTTGTAGAGCCTGAAGAGGAAAAGAATACTTGTTGTAGAGCCTGAAGAGGCTTGACAGAAAAGAATACTTGTTGTAGAGCCTGAAGAGGCTTGACAGAAAAGAATACTTGTAATCTTGGTGAAGATTAAGAGAAAATCCAAGTGCTAGTTGGCATTGGGACTGGACGTAGCTCACAGTGGTAGTGAGTGAACCAGGATAAATTCCTTGGCTAAAATTTCTTACCCTTATCTCTTGTCAATTTGTTTATACTAATCAAAGGGTGTTGAAAAGTTGTTCTGATATTTTAAAAGCAAAGAAACCTTTTAAAATACTTTTTCAGAAGCCGTCTTAAGAAACTTCAGACAACCTCCTTAAACCTGTCTGAAACTGTTTCAAACTTGTTGTCTGCGAAAAGCTTTCATAAAATATTAAGAAACACTATTCAACCTCCCTTCTAGTGTTTCCCTGTGTTTCTACAGTTGGTATCAGAGCTCAACTCAAGGTTGAGCACCTAACAAGTGTTGAGGACTAAAGATCCAGATGGAAGCTTCCAACAACAACAGGCAATACATCTCTGAAGGAGCCTCTATCACAAGGCCCCCAGCATTCAATGGAGTGGATTACCACTACTGGAGGGATCGTATGAAGTTGTTCATTGAGAGCAACAACATTGATGTCTGGGATGTGGTCACTGATGGAGACTATATGCCTATGCATAATGGAGTGCCCATTCCTAAGGCTGAATGGACCTTGGAGCAGAAGGCTAGAGTACAAATGAATGCCAAAGCCAAACTCTATCTGATATGTTCTTTGAATAAATCAGAGTATGAGAAGGTTCATGGATGTACTTCTGCCAAGGAGATCTGGGATACTCTTGCAGCAGCCCATGAAGGGACAGAAACTGTCAAGCAATCCAAGATCAGCATGCTCATAAATCAATATGAGATGTTCAAGATAGAGGAATCCGAAACCATTGACCAGATGTTTGGAAGGTTTCAGACTATAACTAATGGACTCAGGTCTTTAGGTAGAACTTATGAATCTGGAGACAACAATAGAAAGATTCTGGGAAGTTTGCCTAAGTCCTGGAGACCCAAAGTTACTTCCATTCAAGAGGCAAGAGACTTAAACTCTCTTAGAATGGAAGAACTGTTGGGATCTCTCAAGGTCCATGAGCTTGAGCTTGAAGAAGATGACAACAAGAAGAAGTCTCTAGCACTAAACTCCAAAGCCAAACAGCCTAGGCATGGCAGCATGAAGGCTATGCAAGTTGAGGAAACTTCAGAAGCAGATGAAGATTCTGGAGATAGCTCCGAAGATGATGATCTTTCTCTTCTAAGTAGGAAGATCAAGAGAATGCTACAAAATAGAGGAAAGTTCAGAAAGAACCAACCTTCAACCTCTAAAGCAGGTAAATCAGGTAAAGACTCTCAAAATGACAAAATTACTTATTTTGAGTGCAAACAACCAGGTCACATGAAGACAGAATGCCCAAGACTGAAGAAGATCACCTTCAATAAGAAGAAGTTCTTCAAGAAGAAGAAGGGACTGATGGCAACATGGGAGGATCTTGATGAGTCTACCTCAGAAGAAGAGGAGGACACTTCAGAAGAGGCCAACCTGTGTCTCATGGCCAGCCTGCCCTCATCAGACAGCTCTGAAGCTGAGATGTGTTTAACAGGACAAAGGAAACCCCACAAATGGTACCTGGACAGTGGGTGCTCGCGACACATGACAGGAGAAAGGTCTTTGTTCTAAAACCTTAGACCAAGAGCAGGAGGTGTGGTCACCTTTGGTGGAAATCAGCAAGGGAAGATCACTGGTATAGGGATTGTAGGTATATCTCCTTTATCCCTTATTAAGAATGTTCTTCTAGAAGAGGGACTTCAGCACAATCTACTGAGCATAAGTCAATTATGTGACAATGGATATGTGGTCTCCTTTACTAAAGAAGGATGTATAGTCAAAGACTCTCTTGATCAAATCCTTTTTACTGCTAAAAGACACAATAATGTGTATAAAATTGATCTAGAGGAGCTAGCAAGTCAAAATGTAAAATGTTTTATCTCTGTTGAAGATGAAAAACAGATTTGGCATCAAAGACTTGGGCATGCCAGCTTGAGATTAATCTGAAAGTTAGCAAAATACAATCTTGTTAAAGGACTGCCCAAGCTTTCTTACAAATCTGACATTTTATGTGAAAGCTGTCTGAAAGGGAAACAAACAAGACACTCTTTTAAGAGTAAGGATGTTGTTTCTACTAGCAGACCTTTAGAACTGCTACATATTGACTTGTTTGGTCCTATTAGAACAGAAAGCATTAGTGGTAAGAAATATGGTTTGGTCATTGTTGATGACTACTCTAGATTTACATGGGTGTTATTCCAAAGAAGCAAGGATGAGACTTTCAAGAATTTCACAATATTCTGCAAGAAGGTACAGAACGAAAAAGGATTCTGTATATCTGTCATCAGAAGTGATCATGGTGGAGAGTTTGAGAATGCAAACTTTCAACTGTTCTGTGATGAGAATGGGATCTCACACAATTTCTCTGTGGCAAGAACACCTCAGCAAAATGGGGTTGTTGAGAGAGAGAATAGGAGCTTGCAAGAAATGGGAAGAACCATGCTCAACTCTTGCAACCTACCAAGATCCTTCTGGGCAGAAGCTATTAACACAGCTTGCTACCTTCAAAACAGAATACTGGTAAGACCAATTCTGAAAAAGACTCCTTATGAATTGTGGAAAGGAAGGAAACCCAACATATCATATTTCCATCCCTTTGGATGTGAGTGTTTCATACTCAACACCAATGATGATCTTGGAAAATTTGATGCAAAGTCTGACAAGGATTTTTCATAGGTTATTCTGAAACATCTAAAGCCTATAGAGTTTATAACTCTAGAACTTTAATTGTAGAGGAATCAATTCATGTGAAATTCAATGATAAGAAAGAGACTGATAGGGAACTATCAGATCTAGAATATGATTTTGCAGGTATGGAGTTGAATGATCATAACAGCTTGAAGGATGAACAGGTGTCTGAAGCACCATCTGTCACTGAACCTCTTCAGACAAATGTTGAGTCTCAGACAGATCAGACAGTATCTCAGAAAACTAACTGGAGATACAAGTCACATCATCCTAAGGAACAAATCATTGGCAGCACTTCAGAAGGAGTTACGACAAGATCAAAATTCAAGAATCTAATTTCTCTTGCTTTCCTGTCTGAAATTGAGCCAAAGAACATTGATGAAGCTCTGCATGATGAAGGGTGGATCCTAGCCATGCAAGAAGAGCTAAATCAATTTGCTAGGAGTGATGTCTGGACCCTTGTTCCTAAACCCCATGGGAAAACTATTATTGGAACCAAATGGGTGTTCAGAAACAAGCTGTCTGAAGAAGGAAAAGTGGTCAGAAACAAGGCAAGATTGGTGGCTCAAGGGTACAATCAACAAGAAGGTATTGACTTCACTGAAACCTTTGCCCCTGTTGCCAGGTTAGAAGCAATTAGAATTTTTCTATCTTATGCTGTAAATAATGGCATCAAACTATATCAAATGGATGTCAAAAGTGCTTTTCTCAATGGATTCATTGAAGAAGAGGTTTTTGTTAGACAACCCCCTGGTTTTGAAGATATAGCTTTTCCTGATCATGTTTTCAAACTGAAAAAAACTCTTTATGGTCTGAAACAAGCCCCAAGAGCTTGGTATGACAGATTGAGCAGTTTTCTTATCAAAAATGGTTTGAAAGAGGAAAAGTAGATACAACTCTTTTTAGAAAACATTCTAACAAAGATCTTATACTTGTCCAGATATATGTTGATGACATTATTTTTGGTTCAACTAATTCTTCTCTGTGCAAGGAGTTTTCTGAGTTAATGCAATCAAAGTTTGAAATGAGTTTAATGGGAGAACTAAAATTTTTCTTAGGACTTCAGATTAAGCAAGATTCTGATTGTATATGGATCCATCAAGAAAAATATACAAAATAAATGCTCAAGAAGTTTAACTTAAATGATTGCAAACCCATGTCAACTCCTATGCATCCCTCTTCATCTTTAAGCAAGGATGAAAATGAAGAACCAGTAAATCAAACTTTGTATAGAGGAATGATTGGCTCTTTATTGTATCTAACAGCAAGCAGACCTGACATAATGTTCAGTGTGTGTCTTTGTGCTAGATTTCAATCAGATCCAAGAACTACTCATTACAAAGCTATTAAGAGAATTTTTAGATATCTTAAAGGCACTACTAATCTTGGTCTATGCTATAAGAAAGACAAGGATTGCAGGTTAATAGGATACTGTGATGTTGACTTTGCTGGGGATAGAATAGAAAGAAAGAGCACCAGTGGAGGATGTCATTTCTTTGGAAATAACATGATCAGCTGGTCAAGCAAAAGGCAAAGCACCATTGCATTATCAACAGCAGAAGCAGAATACATCTCAGCAGCCAGTTGTTGTTCACAACTGCTATGGGTGAAGTATCAACTTGAGGACTTTAATATTCCTATCTCTGCTATACCTGTTTTGTGTGATAATACAAGTGCAATTAATTTGTCTAAAAATCCTATCCAACATTCTAGGGCTAAGCATATAGAAATCAAGTATCATTTTATTAGAGACTATGTTCAGAAATGTGTTTTTGATATTCAGTTCATTGAAACAGAGCATCAATGGGCAGATATATTCACAAAACCCCTGGCTGAAGATAGATTTAAGTTCATACGCAATAATTTGAACATACATGCATTTTCTAATAATTGACTGTGTATGATACTGTCTGATATGTTAAGAGCATCTGAAATTCCAAGGTGTCTGAAATTGTGACATGTCTGAAATTTTAGGGTTTCTGAAATTTTATATGTGTGTCTGAAATTTCTCACTTGTCTGAAATGACTTGCTGACATGGCTATCTGAGACGGTTGAATTCCATTTATTTTGTCTCTTCCACTTCGCACGTTACCCAATGTCTGCGCAGCCGGTACAGGCCATCATTGCATCGTGGGTCTATAAATGCAGGAGTAAGAGTGTCGAGGAAGTCTTACATTTTCTCTCAGCACTGTTTGAACTTCTTCTTCTCTCTAGCAATCGTTTCCTCTCAAGTTTTTCTGCAACTTATCAATGGCACCAAAGAAGTCCGGTGGAAATGTGGTCAGATCGAAAGGTGTGGACCTTGAGGAGCTTCGAAATCTTGGTATGGATTTGGTTGAGGAATTTGATGCTGTTGGTTGGACTCCATTCTTTGACAACATCTACTGTTCATGGCACGAGCAGAGTATCATAGATTTCTGGGCTTTAGCTAGAGGAATCCCTAACTCCAAGGGAGTGTATGAAAGCATCAAGGCTACTGTTCTAGGAGTCCCTGTCTTTGTTGATGAAGGGATTCTCTCCACCATCGCCAAGGTCAAGACTGAAGGAGAAACCTTCACTCCTGGATGGGAGTTGAGGAATGGTGCGCAAAAGAAGTACACAAAGATGTTGTATGGTACAGAAGAACCCAAGACTCCTGATTCTAAGTTCTTGCTGGATAAGGTCAGAGTACTTCACTCCATCTTAGGGTGCTCCATAATCCCTAAGAGTGGAAGCAGAAACCACGTGTCTGAATTGGAAAGATTCTGCATGATTCACTTGCTGCAGAAGAAGAAGGTCAATCTTCCCAGCATCATCATGTTCCACATGCAGAAGAAGATTAGAGACTCTAGTGCAAATCTACCTCACAACACTCTCATTACAAAGGTACTCTTGTACTTTAAAGTACCTATTGAAAGACTGTTTGATCACAAGTCACCTGCATTCTTTGGTGAGTCGAATCTGAAGAGCATGAATCTGAAGAACCCTCTCACTCCAAGACCTCCATCTCCTACTCTGAAGGAGAGTGTCCTCATGGAGAAGGCCTCAAGAAGAGGAAGCACAATAGAGATTCTTGAACAAGAGCTTCAAGGGGACATCAGAAAAGGAGAGTTCAAGGCCTCCAAACCATCCCCTCAACCTAAGCTGAAGAAGCTCCCTGTGAGGAGTGCGGCAAAGGTATCTTCAGCAGCTTCTACTCTGCACACTCAGGCATCTGAACCTGTTCAGAAGTCTTTGCAAAAGCCTTCTGAAATAATGGGTCAGGGTTCTGAAGGTGCAAAACCTCTTAAGCCTACTTCTGACATAGAAGGAAAGGCTCATGAGGAAGAGATTGCTAACCTTGCTGATCTTGAAGCTGTAGCAGCTTCACCTCTGGCAACTTGCCCCTCTGATCCAGAGTTGATTCAAGTGGCAGCCATAGCTACTGCCTTAGAGCAAGAAGAATTGGATATGAAGGCTGAGCAAGAGAAGACAGACTATGCTATTGCTGTGGCCTCTCAGCTAGCTGTGGCTGAAGATGAAAGGCAAGCTACCTTGGCTCAAAGTAATAAGAAGAGAAAGAGGTCTAGTGCTCAGCAAAGGAGGAGAACCAAGAGCAAGATTCTTGAGACAGCTCCTGAACCCATTACTAGGGTTACAAGGAGCATTGCCAGCCAAATGGAAGTTATGGATGAAGCTAGCAAGTACTAGAACTTTGTAAAGGACAATCCTATTTCAAGAAGAGAAGAGAAGAAAAACAAGCTGAAAGGGATAAGGTGTCTGAACCTGAGAAGGTCAAACCCCTGTGAAAAGACCAAGGGTGAGGTTTGACAATGTGACTCCATCACCTCCTTCCTCACCTGAAAAGAAACAAGAGGAGAAAGAAGAAGAAGAAAGGCAACCTATAGAGAAAGAAGAAGAAGCAGCACCACCATCACCACCATCTTCACCATCATCATCATCTTCAGAGTCAACACAATCTGAAGATCCCATTGTTGAGATTCAGCAAGGAGAAAGCTCAAAGGTGTGGAAAGGGAGTATGCTGCCTGAACACATTAGGCTAGGACCTAAAAGTAGGGATTTCTTCACAGAACCCACTTTTGATCCTTATGCATTTCCTTTCACTCAGCATCAGTATGATGAAGAAGCTGAAGTGCCCCATAAGAGGTATGGAGGACCTTTCTTTGAGAGGGAAAGGGTTCCCAAGCTTCCAAACCTCTATGAAGAACTGTAATATTTCAGAGATACACCCCCTATCTCTCTGCACCATGGGCTAGTCAAACATACTTCAGATGCTGAAAGAGTAAAGTATCAAGGAAGCTTAGATCAGATGTACTCAGGGCAACTAGAGAAGATCAGAAAGGGTGTGGTACCACCTGCTCACAAGTGGGCTCCACTTGACCCCTTTTCTGATGCTGATTGTCTGAAGATGAGTAATGAAGGCTGGTGTTTTGTCAGGCATCTATGCACAGAAGGTGAACTCTTTGAAAGGGATTATCTGAAGTCTGTTGGCATGAGAGGATACAGGCCCCCTAGAACATTTTCCATCAGGCCAACCACTAAGATTCTAGTGCAACCTGATAGAATTGTTCCTAGGTACCCTCTGAAGGAAGGCCCTGCTGATAAGTTCAAGGAACCTAAGGCCTATCTTGTTCCCTTCAAGCCTCTGACTCCAAGAGAATGGAAGGAGCTACCAGCAACGATCAAGAGACAAGGTGGAGGCATGGATCACAGTTTCAGAGACAGAGTTTGGTCATCTTACTGGAAGATCAGAGAGGATGCTGGATCCTCTTCTGGGTCAACTGGACCAGATGCTGATTCTATCATCTGACATGGGAAATTCATAAATGTGAAATATCATTACATCTGAGGCCATTTCCCACCTCTGTCTGAATCATTTCATGAAGACTGAGAGATTATGTGTCCCATTGGAACATTCTTCTTTCTAGTGTATCATCCACAGGAGTATGGTTTGCTTCCAGGTTTTGATGTGTTGCGATTTGTGTGCAGACACATCCAGATTATTCTTTATGAAGCACCACCTGATCCTGAAGAAGAGAACAGAAAGCTCAGGCTGAAGATAGAGAAGCTAGAGAAGAAGAATGCTGATCTCATTGCTAAACAAGATAAGATTCTTCAAGAACAACAGCAGATTAGAAGTGGCCAAGAAGACATGAAGACTGCTCTCATCTCTCAGATTGACAACGCCAAGGATGAGCTGATTTCCTTCATGAATGAAGCTTTGCTGAAGAAGGATGGGTAGTCAGTGATGTGTAGCCATGTCTCAGGTTTATTTCTGCCAAGTGATTAATTTTTTTTTTGAACAGTTTGATCAATACTATCAGTGTTTCACATCATGTTGTGTTTGTGTTTGCTATTTTCTTTCATACTTCATGATTTTGCTATGATTGTTGTTGTTGTTATGCTCAGGAATTCCCTTTTGATTGATGACAAAAGGGGGAGTGTTAAAAACTAACAAAATCTGAATCTGAGGTGATCACAGGACTCAGGGGGAGTAAATAAGAAATTGATTTTTGATCAAATTAGTTTAAGAGATCACCATTTGAGGGGGAGCTATCTATTCTTTTATCTTTAAAACTCCTTTCAGATTTATGTATTTTAAACAAATTTGTCATCATTAAAAAGGGGGAGAATGTTGAGTCTCAAAAATATCATAAGAGAAAATATGATGTTTAAGATAGCTCAATTCCCAAGTTTTAATGCTTAACAAATTTGAGTTAAAATATTTATCATAGATACATATATGTTTTAACGATTTATCTATGATTTCAGCAAGCCACTTTAAGCTTATATAAAGACTATGTGAAGAGCTTTCAACCTGTCTGAAGAGTTAAGTCTTCTGAAGGTTCAACCCATCTGAAGCGTTGAAGCCGTCTGAAGTGCACAACCCGTCTGAAGTGTTGAAGCTGTCTGAAGTCTCATTAATGACGTGACACCTTTTGCTGAAGCTTGTGAAGACTTTTCTGAACCTCTGCTGCACGTACCTTTTCAAACATGTTTATAGCAAGGAACACAGAGACCTTTCCTGGTATTTTGAATTTCATACACCACTGAGGAAATCTCTGCAACGCAGCCTCTGCAGCAACATTTGTAGCAGCTTTATGGCAGGAGCAACCTTGTACCGTGTCAGAAATATCAGAGCTCTCAGAAGCATGTCTCACAACGGATTAAATAGCATTTAATGCTATCTCTAAACGGTGATATTTCAACGGATTGAAGATTGGGTATAAATACCCCTCCATGAAGACCATCAAGATATACAAAAAAAAAAAAGAAAATCAATATACAAGAAAGCCAAGAGAAACATCACGCTGTAAAAACTCTCTGAAAAAATTCGTTGTACTCATATTTTCATATCCTGAGTTCTACTCAGTTATCTTGTACAATTCTGAGTTTAAGCTCTGAACTTGTTCATAGTTGCTTAGCTTAAACTTATTCCTTGTAAACATTTGGGATTGAGCCTGGAGAGGCTTGCTTGTTAAAGAATACTTGGGTTACACTTGGATAAGTGTCTGAGAGCCTGGAGAGGCTTGGTGGAAGAAAGAATACTTGTTGTAGAGCCTGAAGAGGCTTGACAGAAAAGAATAATTATTGTAGAGCCTGAAGAGGCTTGATAGAAAAGAATACTTGTTGTAGAGCCTGAAGAGGCTTGACAGAAAAGAATACTTGTAATCTTGGTGAAGATTAAGAGAAAATCCAAGTGCTAGTTGGCATTGGGACTGGACGTAGCTCACAGTGGTAGTGAGTGAACCAGGATAAATTCCTTGGCTAAGTTTTCTTACCCTTATCTCTTGTCAATTTGTTTATACTAATCAAAGGGTGTTGAAAAGCTGTTCTGATATTTTAAAAGCAAAGAAACCTTTTAAAATACTTTTTCAGAAGTCGTCTTAAGAAACTCCAGACAGCCTCCTTAAACCTGTCTGAAACTGTTTCAAACTTGTTGTCTGCGAAAAGCTTTCATAAAATATTAAGAAACACTATTCAACCCCCCTTCTAGTGTTTCCCTGTGTTTCTACAGTGATTACATAAAAAGATAAATGTTCATAACAAAGAGAGAGATTAGAAGATAAGAGAGGGAAATGATATATGTTATAAGCCATATAATATAATATGAAGAGAGATATAGAAATAGATAAAAAAAATGTTAAACTAAAGTATAAAAATGTGTTTGATTCAGTTTTATTTTTAATTTTTAAAAATTGTTTAAAACTATTTTTCATAAATTAAATAATTTATTTATAATATTTCTAATACAAAAACAGAAAAACTAAAAAACAGTTTTCTAAAACACCTAAAAGTTATTTCATAATTTTAATTTTTAAAAACTTCAAAATAATGACACTTCTCTTTTTAAAAACTAATATGAAACATGTTTTTGAATTTTGTTTTAAAAAACATAAAACAGTTTTAAACTAAAAAAAAAACAAAAAACATGCTCTTAATTTTGGGGTTATGTCTGAATTATTACTCTCATGTGATATGTGATATAATGTAAGAAAAATATATGTTAAGACCTAGTACCAGGGACGGATCCGGGGGGGGCAAGCATGGGTCTTGCCCCCCCTCCCTCATTACATTTCATATACACTATATACAAAAAAATAAAATATTATCAATATATATGTAATAATTGAAAAAAAAAAGTAAAATAAAATGAGTGTAATATATTTATTTTTATAATATAGATTTTATTTAATCTTTATTATTGAAATTTAATCTCTTTAAGCAATTTCTATCAAAAACTTAATTATACAAATGTTATTATTCATAAATTTTATAACATAAATGTACTATATGTATAACTTAAAAAAAGATAGGGTAAAATATGTTTTTGGTCCCTATAAAATACCCGACTTTTGCATTTCGTCCCTATAAAAAAATTTTGTGTTAAAGCATCCTTGCAAAATTTTTTTTTGCAAGTGGTCCCTCCCCCTATTTGGCGTGTGTTCTTCGCTGATGTGGCACTCCTCTCTCCTAGTCACGTATATTACAGGGCTTTTCTTAAATCCTTCATGGCATTTATCTTTTGTAAAATATGCTAACCCATCATTTTCCTCCCCTTCCCATAAGCTGCCCCCCATTTGTGCCCTTGCTCCCTCCATTACCACTCTACAAGGTTCCACTGCAATTGATAAATTGAACTAAAATTCAAAGTGTGAAGTGCACAGAATACCAGAAATTCAAAGAATTCATAATTCATAATTCAGACACATCCAGAAAAATAAAATCTGAGAAAGAATTCATAATACCATTTGATAAATTGAACTAAAATTCAAAGTGTGAAGTGTTTATTTGAAAGTCCCATTTACATAAAATCAGAAAATTCAGATATATTGTCATCAGTCATAAACACCAAGTTGTGCCACCAACAGAAGCCCCGCCTACAGCCACGGTAGCCGTCTTCAACCTCTAGCCAACTGCAAAACAACCCCCTACCACAGATCCGCCATCTCCGCCGCGACCACGCTTCAAACCACCAGCAATCCTTCTAAAAAAAATTCTGACCTCACCAGATTTGCAGCAACTGCACACCGTGCATCAACCATCAGGTAGCCACCGTGAACAACTCCGTAGCATCTCCCAGTCCCGCCGTGAGAGTCACCGTCCTCCATCTGCAGCCGCGCGCACACGTAACCCTCACTGGCTCAGATATGCCACCAAGAGTCGCGAAACTGAGCCTCCTCAGCGCCGCGCCTCCTCCTGCAGCACCACCACACCGCGAATAGCTGCAGTCTCCGCCGTGGCAGTCCTGGTCCGTCGCTCAACCCTCCGTCTCGCACCAGCAGCCACTAAGGAACCTTCCTCACAGAACAGAAATGCAGTGGTTGATGAACTTTTGAAAGAAAGAAAGTACATATCAGAAAGTAGTCAAGCTTGTAAGATGATACATCGAGTTAATACAGAAATTCCACCATCAGAAGTTAAAGGAGACAGAAGCAAGTCTGTGTTGTTTGATACAGTCTTTAGAAACGAAAGAGAACTGGTCAAAAGAACAGAAATGGGAAATGATAAGTCATGTTTGGGTGGAGATGCTCTGTCACGCAGCAAGCCAATGTAGAGAATTGGTAATGGAGGGAGCTAGGGCACAAATGGGGGCAATTTCTGGGAAAGGGATGAAAATGATGGGTGAACATATTTTACAAAAGATAAATGCCACGAAGGATTTAAGAAAAGCGATGTAATACACGTGACTAGGAGAGAGGGAGTGCCACATCAGCAAAGAACACACGCCAAATAGGGGGGAGGGACCACTTGCAAAAAAAATTTTTTTGCAAGGATGCTTTAACACAAACAAATTTTATAGGGACGAAATGCAAAAATCGAGTATTTTATAGGGACTAAAAACATATTTTACCCTAAAAGACATGATGAATTTAAATATTATTTAATATTTATTATTAAAAAAAAATCAGCCCCCTGGCATGATCTGGATAAGTCACTACCTAGTACCTCATAACTTCTTTGTGTATTTTGGCGTCTGTCTTCATTCTCTTCGATCTCAAAATACCGAAAAGGGAATATTAATTTATTTTTAAGTTGGAAATGTTTGGGACCGAACCACTTGCGATAAAAATAATTTAAAATTGTGTTGACGAATAATACACTTTAATCACATATAGAATACGATTCTGCAATATCTAGTGGATGATCGTCGAAAGAACATGAAACAGAGAATTGATGCTCTGCCTTTTCCCGAGCAACTACTATCCAGTAAACCAGTGATATACCAAAGCACAGTACAAAAGGTTCCACGTAAAACAACTTTTTCCCCTTTTTCTAATTTGGTGAAACACGTAAAACAACTTTTGTTTCATTCCAAAGTGTGAGAGGCTCTATGGAAATCTTAGACCTCCTTTAATGGTTAAAATACAGAGACATTATTGCATCTTGATTATTTGTCTTTGTAAAAGCCAAGTCCACTCGTGGACTTAACCAGTGCGCAAGGATATTACATTACATTATATCCGCCACCAAATGCTAACCAATCATATACACTAATTAAGTATTAATTGTGTATATAAATATAGACTGCATGTGGTGTGTGTGGTAGCAAAGTAAGTACGCCACAAATGCAAACCTAGCCATAGGTACAGGTAATACAAGAGACCAAGCAACAACAGAGCGAATGGGAAACAAGAAAGAGATGAGAAGCTCTGCGTGTTATATGCTAGTATTGTGTCTTACCTTCATTTGGTTTCGCGTAACAGTGTGCTCTTCATTCAGTGATTTGGAAGCGCTGCTAAAGCTGAAGGATTCCATGAAGGGAAAGGAAGCCAAAGACGATGCACTGCAAGACTGGAAGTTTTCCGCGTCACTTTCGGCACACTGTTCATTTTCTGGGGTAACATGTGACCAAAACCTGCGTGTGATTGCTCTCAACGTGACAGGCGTTCCTCTCTTCGGGACCCTTCCGCGGGAGATTGGAATGCTTGACAAGCTGGAGAATCTCACCATCTCCATGGACAACCTCACCGGCACTCTCCCTATGGAGCTTTCCAACCTCACTTCTCTTAAGATCCTCAACGTCTCTCATAACGGCTTCTCCGGCAACTTTCCCGGCAACATCACCTTCCGCATGACCAAACTGGAGGTCCTCGACGCCTACGACAACAACTTCAACGGATCACTTCCGGAGGAAATTGTCAAACTCACGGAACTCAAGTACCTCCACCTCGGCGGGAACTATTTTTCCGGCACGATACCGGAGAGTTACACCGAGTTTCAGAGCTTGGAGTATTTGTGCTTGAACGCAAACAGCTTAACTGGCAAGATTCCCAAGAGCTTAGCCAAGTTGAAGATGTTGAAGGAACTGTTTCTCGGCTACACCAATGCTTTCGATGGAATTCCACCGGAGCTTGGTTCCATTGAATCTCTGCGACTGCTTGACTTGTCTAGCTCCGGCCTCAGCGGAGAGATTCCACCGAGCTTAGGCAATTTGACAAACCTTCATTCCTTGTTCTTGCAAATGAACAACCTCTCTGGAACACTTCCGCCGCAGCTATCTTCCATGATGAGTCTCATGTCGCTGGACCTCTCCTACAACAACCTCACCGGAGAGATTCCGGAGAGTTTCTCCCAGCTTAAAAACCTCACTCTCATGAACTTCTTCAAGAACAACTTCCGCGGCCCCATCCCCTCCTTCGTCGGAGACCTTCCCAATCTGGAAACGCTTCAGCTTTGGGAGAACAACTTCTCCTTCGTGCTGCCTCAGAATTTGGGTCAAAATGGGAAGTTCAAGTACTTCGACGTGACGAAAAACCATCTCACAGGATTGATCCCTCCGGATTTGTGCAAAGGAGGGAGGTTGCAAACGTTCATTATCACCGATAACTTCTTCGACGGTCCAATCCCAAACGGAATCGGCGAGTGCAAGTCACTCACCAAGATCCGAGTCGCCAATAACTACCTGGACGGGCCGGTTCCCCCGGGGATTTTCAAACTACCTTTAGTTACAATAATGGAACTGAATAATAACCGCTTTAACGGCCAACTGCCTTCCGTGATTTCCGGCGATTCTCTCGGTACGCTCACGCTTTCCAACAACTTATTCACCGGGAGAATTCCTCCTGAGTTGAAAAACCTCAGAGCGTTACAGGCTTTGTTGCTGAACGCCAATGAGTTCGTTGGCGAAATCCCAGGGGAAGTTTTTGAAATACCAAGGCTGACGAAGGTTAACATAAGCGGCAACAACCTCACCGGTCCAATCCCAACGACGATTACTCACTGCGTTTCACTGACTGCCGTTGACCTGAGCCGGAACATGCTGGACGGCGAGGTTCCGAAGGGGATGAAGCTCCTGAAAGACTTAAGCATTTTGAATCTGTCTCGTAACCATATATCTGGTCCAGTTCCCGACGAGATTCGATTCATGACGAGTCTCACCACTCTGGATCTCTCCAACAACAATTTCACCGGCAGTATCCCCACCGGGGGTCAGTTTTTGGTCTTCAACGACAAGTCGTTTTATGGGAACCCCAACCTCTGTTTCCCTCACCAGACCTCTTGCCCTTCCTTGCTCTACCTATCAACGAAAAGCCATAGCAAAACGGCGAGGGTGAAAGCCGTCGTGATCGGGATTGCACTCGCCACCGCGGTCTTGCTGGTGCTGGTGACGTTGCACGTGACGAGGAAGAGGAAGCTGCACAGATCAAAGGCGTGGAAGCTGACAACGTTTCAGAGGCTAGACTTCAAAGCGGAGGACGTGGTGGAGTGCCTGAAGGAAGAGAACATAATAGGGAAAGGAGGAGCAGGGATCGTGTACAGAGGGTCCATGCCAAACGAAACGGACATAGCAATAAAGCGTTTGGTTGGGCAAGGAAGTGGGAGAAACGATTACGGGTTCAAAGCGGAGATAGAGACGCTGGGGAAGATAAGACACAGGAACATAATGAGGCTTCTGGGGTATGTTTCAAACAAGGACACTAACTTGTTGCTGTATGAGTACATGCCAAATGGGAGCTTAGGGGAATGGCTGCATGGGTCGAAGGGTGGGCACTTGAGGTGGGAGATGAGGTACAGGATTGCGGTGGAAGCAGCGAAGGGACTTTGCTATTTGCACCATGATTGTTCCCCTCTTATCATTCACAGGGATGTCAAGTCCAATAACATATTGCTAGATGCAGACTTTGAGGCCCATGTCGCCGATTTTGGACTTGCCAAGTTCTTGTACGACCCAGGAGCCTCTCAGTCTATGTCCTCCATCGCTGGCTCCTACGGCTACATTGCTCCAGGTTCTATCAACATTCATTAAATTTTCTATACATGTTATTTATTTGATTATTAATTATTACTTTTTTTAATTTCATATTTACTTTGAATGGAAATGTTTTGTCCTTGGGTGGGTGATATGTTTCTAATAATAGGGTTGTTGAATGGTTGAGCAGAGTATGCTTACACGCTGAAAGTGGACGAGAAAAGTGATGTGTATAGCTTTGGCGTAGTGCTGTTGGAGCTGATCGTAGGAAGAAAGCCAGTGGGTGAGTTTGGAGATGGCGTGGACATTGTTGGATGGGTGAATCAAACGAGATTAGAACTCTCTCAGCCGTCGGATGCGGCATTGGTGTTAGCAGTGGTGGACCCACGCCTTACAGAGTATCCTTTGACAAGTGTCATCCACATGTTCAATATAGCTATGATGTGTGTTAAAGAAATGGGGCCCTCAAGGCCTACCATGAGGGAAGTTGTTCATATGCTCACCAATCCTCCTCCACAGTCTACCACTCATCACAACCTAATTAATCTCTAGATACCCACAAGCTTTTTGCTCATCACAGATTCTCTTCTTTGAAAATAAATTAACACAGAAGAAACTGTGCAAATAACTGAGAGCAGTTTGTGACAAGTGGAACAACAAATCAAATGTGTAGCACTATATATATATATATATATATATATATTATCAAATGTAAAATAGGTTTGAATTTTAAGTTTCGTACGTTGATGTCGAGTAATATTGAAAGGTTTGTGTTTGAAGAAATTTTGTAGAAAAGAATTACTATTAATTAAAATATTTTTTACTTGTAATATTTCTTCTATCCCAAAGTACAGAATCTGTAAATGTATGTATATCTCGAACATATCATGTGATTTTGTAAAATACACAAGAGTAAAATGCAAAAAGTTCTCGTTTTACAAAGTCCAAAGATTTTGGAGCATCATCTTTATGAACTAAATGAACTTTGTGCTGATACCCGATTCCCCCATTTCCGTGGAAAAATATTTTTTTACACTAAAAAAAATTAGTGTCATAAAAGAGAGATATTACAGTGGTAAGAAAAAATAAAATAAAAGCGAGAGAAAATGAGAGAGATAATAATTAATGTGATCGGAAAGTCTAAACATACATAACACAGTGGATACAATAATTGTACCACTGTGTTATGTTAGTACTCCCAAAAAAAGAGAGAGAGAGAGATAAAGGGGGATTTGTGCACCCAGCCCCATGTAGAAAAAAGATGGTAGACACTGTTTTATGTATGTCAATCAGTGCTCTAATGTAATGTGAAAGGAAGAGAAATGGAAAGAAAAAATGAGTGTAAAAGTGGGTATATAAAAATGGGTATGAAAAAAAATCACTATTGTTACAATTTTCCACACTTCACTCTCTTATAGAGTATTTCTTTACATTATATATCTCGCTCATTTTCCCTCTTTTCATTTATCATATTTTTCATTCATTTTTTTCTTTTTTTTTATCTCTTTACTCACTTCATTTATCATATCCTGATTTTTAGGGTTTCAAAAAATATTTATCCATTTCCATCATCATGAATTTCATAAGTATTGTATGAGATAAGCTTATCATCCAGGCATTAAATTAAAGGATAAATATTAATTGATCTACTTCTTTGGAGTAAGAGTTGTATGTACTTTATTTGGAAAAGCAAGAGAGATATTAATAAAAGTGAAACTGTTCTCAGCAAGAAATGTCGGGTTAACTCAAGAATCAATCAACTCAGCCTCCCTAACTTGCCCGTCCTTCCTTTGGCTCTTTCTTCTTTTATATGCTCTTGTCCTTAGTCGTCTTTGTGCCACTATTTCAGCCCCTGTCAGCCAATAACCCCCTATGTCCCTTATTTTTCGGGATTCTATTTACCAGCTAGGTTGTCTGCATGGGCCTCTATCCAGGTATTGTACTCGGCCCAACTTCCCAAGGTGTACACAGCAACACAAGCCTGAGCTTGTTCGTAGAGCAGCGCGAAAGGCTTCAAGAAGTAGATACCTCGGTGGGACCGACTACTATTGTAGTACACAGCCCCACAAGCCTGAGCCTATTTGTAGAGCAGCGTGAAAGACTTCAGGAAGTAGATACCTCGGTGGAACCGATCGACTACTATTGTAGTATACAACCCCACAAACCTGAGCCTGTTTGTAGAGTAACGCGAAAGGCTTCAAGAAGTAGATATACCTCAATGGGACTAACTACTATGGTAGTACAGAAACAAATATATGAGATATCATGAATATTATAATGAAAAAAAAGAAGGATTAAAAGAAAAGATAGATGGAGATTGTTGTAAATTAAAAGAATAAATATTTTTTTTACATCATTAAAGGTATTATATGAAAAATAGATAAGAATGGAAGATAGAAAAAAAGAGTAAATATGTTTTAAGTCCCTCAAAATATAGTGGAATTTATTTTTGGTCCCTTATAAAAAAATTTATTGGTTTTGGTCTTTATTTTTTAAAATCACATGATTTTAGTCCTAGTGAATTTATTTTAAATTTTTTTTAAAATTTATTTTAAAAATTTAAAATTTAAAATTTAACTTTTAAATTTTACTACACATGAATTTTCTAGAGAAAAAATCACAAAAGAATTTCTGTGAATTTGTACCGAGAAAAGTCATAGTGGAACTGTGAAAGTGACTTAACAGAGTACGATTAATGAGGAGGGCTAAAAATATGTGATTTTAGAAAATGAAGGATCAAAACCAATGAAAAAATAAATGAAGGACCAAAACCAAATTTTACCATATTTTCAGGGATCAAAAACATATTTAACCCTAGAAAAATTATAGATGATATGTTTGAAAAAAAAAAGAGTAATTGACAGAATTGAAACGTGGTTGAAAAATTTGAGGTGTGAATAAGATCATCATTAAAATTAAAACATAATTTATTAAGAATTATTAATTATTTTAATTTATTTTCTTTTAGAAAATGACATGTTATTTTAACTTTTTAAAATTAATTGTAGTTTATATATATGTGTGTTTTAAATCTTAAATATATTTTACTTTAATTTATACCTTTTTATATATTTCTTAAATTATTTATACATATTTTAAATATTTTTATCCTATATTTTATATTTCTATAGTTTACGTATATAATACGTGAGATATTTATTTATTAGCGTAAAAACATTCACAATATATTAGTGTTCGAGCTTTTGCAATGAACGTTTGGTTATTTTTATTTAAAATCAAAAGGTTTTTTTTTTTAGAAAATAGCTACTATATATACAATACAATTTTTACGTTTTAGTATAAAACTACGCTGTCATAAAGACAGAAAAGAGACAATATTCGAATGTTTACGTGTGAAGCGTAAAGTGTTGCAAATCTTGTGTGGAAATATTTGTTCATTGTTCATATACATATTATTCGACCTTGCCTTTTAAGAAAAAGGAGATTCAAAGTTAGTTGAATTTATTAAGAAAAAAAAGTGGGGGTTTGAATTTGTAATCTCATATAAAACTAACTATCTAAACCCTAGCCTAATTCTAATTTTTTTATAAAACTAGCTGTTGTTTTTTAAACAGTAGTGTTCATAATTTTATTTAATGTCAATTTCAATTCATAACTTATTCTTACATATTTATTTTTAATTTTGACTCTTATGATTTTTTATAAAACTAACAATCTAAAAATTTTCACTATTCAAATCCCAATGGCTTTGATTCACACGTTTAAATTGTTGAGTTTTAATCTTTTCAGTTATATTTTTACAACGGCATGCATTAATCATTATTTCTCATAAAAGAGTGGTCATTATAAAGTAATTAAGTAAAGCATTTGCTTTAACTCCCAAAAATATTTTAACTACTTCATATCTCAAAAAAGATTTTTTTTTATTTTTTTAAATAAAATCTTGAAAGAAATTAATATTAGCAGTAAAGAATTTTCTATAAAAAAATTAGGTCATTCATCTTACAAATCTCCCTTAATTATGCATTTTATTACTTAATTTTCCACATCTCATTAATCCTAATTAAAATTCATATTTCATCTAATATTTATTTATATATCTATCCATCTATATATTAAATTTGAATCTTAATGAAAGACGGATCACATTCACTCTCAAAGTAATGTAACTTCCACCGACAGGAGTTGGTTCAATTGGTACATGCTTGATTCCCCTTAAACAATTCGAGTCTTGTGGATGAAAAGAGTCTATGCTGGGAGAGTTAGCCCCACCCCCACCATGATGTGGATGTTCCCGACTCGAACAGGATTGCCTCCAGTGGAGGATATATACATGTGGTTAAACCAAAAAATAATATAACTTCCATGTTAGTCTATTTGGCTTTTTTATTTTAATAAAAATTATAACATTTTGAAAATTTTGTGTGATTATGATTATAATTTTTCTCCTTATTCAATGTGAATATTACACTGTGCATTGCCTTAGTAGTTAAAATATTAATCTAAAAAACAAAACTGGGCCATGGAGAAACAGGAGCAACCACCCGGGGGGCTCTCGTCGGAAGAAGCTGACAACTTGTCAAGGAGTAATAAGAAGGCGAAGATGGAAGTCCCTCACAGGGAAAACCTCTCTTTCCAACAGCTACTGATATGGCTTTGCAGCGTAAAGTTTTATCTTATAAGGATGTCATTTTAGGAGGAAGTGAAGATGAGGTTGAGCAGTCGCAAGGAGACTCTGATGATTCATCTGATGGGAGCTCCTCTTCCTCTGAACATATGGAGGAGGATGAGGAAGAAGCTGAAGCTATAGAGGGTGATGATCTCTGCCCAACTGTCCATATTTCTAGTAAAAAATTTCACGAAGCTTGCAAGCCATGGAAGTCTGTTGTGATTATTAAGGTTCTTGGTAAGAGGGTTGGTCTTCAATTCTTACAGTTGCGATTACTCAAGCTTTGGCATCCTTTAAGGGATATGGAGATCATCGACCTTGAGTTTGACTATTTTCTGGTTTGTTTCTCTAACCCCAGTGACGTTAATATGGTTTTTGAACAAGGTCCATGGTTAATCTCTGGTCACTATTTGGTTATGCAAAAGTGGCAGCCTCACTTCTTCCCAGGAGAGGATGAGCTGAAAAGGGTAGCAGTTTGGGTACGTGTACCAGGCCTCCCAATGGAGTTTTATGATAGGGAGATCCTTTGGAAAATTGGGAATATGTTGGGGAAAACTGTCAGAGTTGATTCTAATACCTTAAAGCCAAGAGATGGTTATTGGGGCCAGACCACCACAGAACGTGGTAAATTTGCAAGGCTCTGCATTGAGATTAATTTACAGAAACCTTTGATTTCTCAATTTAGATTAATGGGGAGAATTTTCCAGGTGGAGTATAAGGGTTTATTTATGATTTGTTTTTCGTGTGGGCGTTATGGCCATAGGCATAATGCTTGTCCAGAAACAAAAAACCAGGAACCTGTCCAGCAGGAAGATGGAGATGCAGAGGTGAGAGAGGAAAGATGTCATGAGGTAGGTACATAAAAGGTTGTAGCAGAAAAGACAAACTTTGGACCCTGGGTGATTGTGCAAAAACAGTCTCGCAAGAGACAGGTGCAGGGTAAAAAGGTAACAGATGGCACGTCCAAGGGTGGTAGTGGGGCGAATAACGTTTCTCCCAATCATGGGGGACAAAAAGGATCGAGGTTTAGTGCTCTGGGAGATTTGGAAATGGGTGCCCTCACGGAATTTCAGAAAGAGGGTCCCACCCAAGAAGATTTGGCTCGGCACAAGGATATGCCTACCATAATCATTGATCCTTCCATGTCTAAAGTTCAGGAGAATAGTAGGCCCAAATCGTTGACTCAGACTAGGAACCTTGCAAGACAAAGCACCCAATCCTCGGGCCGACCCAACTTGATTGAATCCATTCCAAAGGAGAAAAAAGACACTCAGGAAAAACCTGTTCAAGACCAACCTATGGAGGTTGAAGAAGTTAGGCCCAATGTTCCTAAAGTTTTTGGTTCTAATAATCCTGGAGAAAGACATCGCCATCATCCTTCTATAGGATCTGGGCTGGTTTTAAATAATCGTAAGCCCCCTGACTTATCCAATGTGGAGCAAATGAATGCGCCACAGGGAGACAATAGTAAGGTGTTGGAAGATTCCAAGATTATTGGAGTGGACTCTGAGCTCATGAAGAGTTAAGTTTCCTGTCTCAAGATGTTTCCCCCTTTTTCATTGTCTTTATGATTAATATCCTTTTCTGGAATGTGCGTTGGGTTGGTTCAAAGGCCTTCCCCAACTTAATAAGAGATATTAGAAATAAATATAAGTTTGACATTATGGCTATTTGTGAGCCTAGGATCAGTGGTATCAATGTTGATCGTGTTATCCAAAAGATTGGTTTCCCTAATAACTTCAGAGTGGAGGCTGTGGGTTTTTCTGGGGGTTTATGGGTTTGCTGGGATGCTGGTATTGTGGATGTGAAGGTGGTGCACTCTCATGCTCAGGTCATTCACACTTAAGTCCTAAAGGATAGAGTTAGTTGTTTCATTTCTTTTGTTTATGGTAGCCCGAGGCAAATAGAAAGAAGAATTTTATGGAGGGAATTATGTACCTTGGCTAGGCAGTGTAATGGAGGATGGATGGTAATGGGAGATTTCAATGCTATTCTTTCCCACTCAGATAAAAAGGGAGGGGTCCCTCCTAATAACTTAGCCATTTCTGAATTTCAGGAATGCCTAGACACGTGTGCCTTATCAAACTTTGGTTTCAAAGGTTCCCCTTATACCTGGCAGTGGAATGGGATCAAAGAGAGGATTGATAGAGCAGTGGTTAATAACCTGTGGAGATTATAGTTTCCTGATGGTTCTTTATTTCATCTCCCCAAGTACAAGTCAGACCATACCCCCTTATTTATGAAGCTTATTTCAAACGTGCCTTCCTAACAGGGGAACAGACCTTTCCGTTTTCATGCTAGCTGGCTCCTTGACAATTCCTTCTTGCCCCTTGTCAAACGTGTCTAGGAGGGTAATTCTGATTGGAGCAATGCAGTCTTGAAATTTAAAACTGAAGTTAAGTATTGGAATACCCACTCCTTTGGGAATATTTTCCACAAGAAAAGAAGATTGTTGGCCAGGTTAGAAGGGGTTAATAACAGGCTAATTATGGGTGATGATAAAGGGTTACACAAGTTACAGGATAGCCTCTGGAAGGAGTATGCTAATGTCTTGGCTCAGGAAGACTTGCTTTGGAGACAAAAATCCAGGTGTGATTGGATTAAGTTTGGAGACCAGAATACGAGATTTTTTTCATGTTTCTACCCTTATAAGAAGAAAAAGAAACAAGATAGAGAGCCTAGTTGATGATGATGGAGTACAAATTACTGATTGTTTGGCTTTAAAACATTTAGCTGTTAATTATTTCATGAATTTATTCTCCCAGGATTTTACTCCTATTCCTTGGACCTTTGGGAATATGTTTCCTATTCTCTCTGCAAATCAATCCAAAATTATGGAGGATGTTTTTTCTGAAAAGAAGTTGACAGATGCTTTGGACAACATGGGTCTCTTGAAGGCCCCTGGGCCTGATGGTCTGCAACCTATCTTTTTTCAAAAGCATTGGCACATTGTTGGCAAATCTATTTGCAATCTCATTTGGGATATCTTTGATAATCCGACCAAGGTCAGGGAGATAAATGATACTCTTCCGGTTCTTATCCCAAAGACTAATGTTCCTGATAGAATGAGTCTCTTTCGTCCGATCAGTCTGTGTAATATCATCTATAAAATCATTACAAAATGCATTGCTAATAGATTGAGGAATCATATGAGTTTATTGGTGAAATCTAATCAAGCCAGCTTTGTCCCTGGGCGCCTTACTACTGACAATATTATAATTGCCCAATAAGTTCTCCATTATATGCATACAAAGAAGGGTAAGAAAGGTTTTATGGCTTTGAAGGTTGATCTTGACAAAGCCTATGATAGGCTTAGCTGGGAGTCTATAAGAGATACTCTTACTGACATAGGGCTGTCCGATAAATTCATCTCCTTAATCATGAATTGCATTACTACCTCTTCTATGAAGCTTCTCTTTAATGGTTAGGTTACAGATGGTTTTAATCCCTCTAGAGGATTACGGCAAGGGGACCCCCTTTCACCCCACATTTTCGTGCTTTGTCTGGAGAGGTTGGGCCACTTGATTCATCAGAAAATCGAATCCAGAGAATGGAAGCCTATCACTCTTAACAAAGGTGGCCCTATCCTGTCTCATTTGTTTTTCGCATATGACTTAATCTTATTTGGGGAAGCTTCTACATTTCAAATGGATGTCATGGTGAGCTGCCTGGATGAGTTTTGTGCTGCTTCGGGCCAAAAGGTGAACACAAGTAAATCTCTTCTTTTTGTTTCTAAGAACGTTTGTCATGCTAGAGCCAACCAACTAAGTTTCATGAGTGGGTTTAAGCTAACTAGTGATATGGGGAAGTATCTAGGGGTTCCTATGATTCATGGCAGGAAGGAGAACTCCCTTTATAACTACCTTCTTGAAAAAACGCAATAGAGACTATCCTCTTGGAGAGCTGATTCCTTATCCTTTGCTGGAAGATTAACCTTGGTTCAGACTGTTCTGGCGGCTCTACCAACTTATTCAATGCAAACCATTCTTTTTCCTAAAAGAATTTGTCAGAAGCTAGAGAGAATGGCCAGAAGTTTTGTTTGGGGTTGCTCTAATGGGAGTAGGAAAATGCATATGGTTTCCTGGGAGCAGTTTAAACAGCCTAAATTAGAAGGAGGTCTTGGAGTTAGAGACCTTGAAAGCTTTAATAAAGCTTTATTCATGAAGTTGGGTTGGGGTTTGATTGCTGATCCTAATGCTCTCTGGGTGCAAGTGTTAAAAAATAAGTACAATGTTGGGAGGACTATCAACCCCACTATATATAGGAGAGCTAACATGTCTCAGGTCTGGCAGGGTATATGCTCTATTTGGCATCTAGTTCAAAAAGGTTTAGGGTGGAACCTGGGAAATGGGAAATAGGTCTCATTCTGGCATGACAATTGGTTGAAGTCTGGCACTGTTCTTAAATCAGCCATCCATCCTCAAGATCATGATGACTTACAGGACATAATGGTGTGTAATATGACTCGAGAAGGCGTTTAGGCCACTGACAAATTTCAACATTTACTCCCTCCTTTGGTAGTTAAGGAAATTCTGGGAATGATCCCTCCTGAGGATAGTAGGGGTGAGGATAAGGTGATTTGGAGACTTACCAATAATGGCTGTTTTTCCACCAAATCCGCCTACAACCTTATCAAGTAGTCTGATAATGGCCCTACCCATGTGGTCTGTAGGTATATTTGGAAATCAAATGTCCCTCACAGGTATAAGAGTTTCCTCTGGAAGATTTTGAAGGGTGGATTACTGACCAATAGTGTTAGATTTGATCGTCATTTAGCCCCTAATGCTACCTGTCCTATTTTCCAAGCCAATACTGAATCAACAATCCATGTCCTAAGGGATTATAAACCTGCTCGGGATCTATGGCATGCCTTTAGAATTGATCAGGTTGATAATAATTTCTTTAATTACAATTTGTTGAATTGGGTTCACAGAAATATAGCCAATAACTCTGCTTCCTTCAGAGGAATTCCTTGGCCCACTGTCTTCACAATTGGTCTCTCAACCCTTTGGCATTGCAGAAACAATTTTGTTTTCCAGGGGAAGGCTTTATCTTCACAGGATCTATGCTTTAATATTATTAATAGAGCAGGAGAATTTCATCATCACCTGAATACCCCTACCACTGATCATATTCAAAAGGCAATCTCAGCTCCTTTTCTCATTGCCTGGAACTTTCCTCCTTATCCTTATGTCAAGTGTAATGTTGATGGCTCTGCTAAGGATAGTTGTTTGGCAGCCTGTGGTGGTCTTTTTAGAGATTCTTCCGGAAATTGGATAGAAGGTTTTGTTCGTAATATTGGGGTTGCTTCAATAACCATGAAAGATTTATGGGGAATTCTATCTGCTCTTCAAAAGGCAAATTCTTTGGGGATATCTCACCTTTGGATTGAGGCTGATTCAATGACAGCAGTTTCCCTTGCTATGAATGGTTGCTCCAATAATCACCCCTGCTACCCAATTGTTTCAGAAATTCATAACCTTCTAGCTGGTCCTTGGCAGGTTCAAATATCGCATAATTTCCGTGAGGCAAATAGAGCAGCTGATTGTTTGGCTTCCCATGCTTTTCATTTCCCTATTGGTCTGCATGTTGTTCATAATCCCCCCTCACAGCTTATTTCTATTCTTAGAGATGATATAGTGGGAGTGACTTTTTTGCATAATTCTCCTTTGTAGTTGAGGTTTTTCCCTTCCCTCTCACAAAAAAAAAAAATATATATATATATATATATTAATCTAGTTATCTTCACCGAAAAAAAATACTAATCTAGTTATTATTTAATTTTATAAATATTAATATATATATTAAAGCCATCAAAATACTTATTACCATAAATTTTGATTACTTATTAATAAAATATTGATAATATCTAAATAAAGATTACGTGGGATTGATTTTATTATTAAATAAAAAATGAATAAAATCCTTTAGAATAATACATTAAGTAAATGTTAATATATATATATATTATTATCTAAATGGATTTTGTTAAAGTTATGTATCTCTGTTGGTCCATTAACTATAGGTTTTGATTATTATGTTTAGGCGGTTGCTATAAGCCATTGTATTCGGCATAGGAGTAGTGTGGGTATTTTATTGTCATTATTTTCCTGATTTTGTGATGTATTTGGGTTGGAGTACCCATTGTACTCCCAATTAATTCATTTTGCTTATAAAAAAAATTAAGTAATTTATATTTTATAATCTTAAAAGATAAATTTTAAATTAAATTATAATAATTTTAATAAATTATTTTAAAAGGGTATCATCTTATGATTTAATAGGGGTTTGTGCCTCTTTCTATATATTAAACAAAAACAAAGAAAAAAGAAAAGAAAAGAAAAATAATTGTCGATAGTCTTTTTTTAGAAGTAGTCATTAAAAAATTAAAATTTAATATAAAAGTAAAATTGTCTAGTAAAATGTGGAAACCAAAAAGTTGGTATCCCCTTTATAATATAGTATAGATTTTAGGACTAAATCGACGCTGGTCAACCCAGCCAAAATGTATATAAAGTGAATTTCAAAAAACAAGACAATGCTTTCTGTGTCAAGCTAAGAGAGATTCCCATTGTAACGTTATAATTCCGTGAACCTAGGAATAGTGTCCGTTGGAGACACATTCCCAAATTTACCAAATTATTTCACGCATTATTGATATTAATAACAAACACACTCATAAAATGCATAGGTAACTCCAACGATTACATAAGCCCAAACATAATCAAAACACATGAACTATTACAACTTAACGGCCACCAAGTGGCTCGGACAAACAACACTAATAATCCCTGTTAACTTCTCTTGTTCAGTCAATATACACAATCCCAATGAGTTGCTACAAAACAAAAATAAGGAATCTAGGGTGCTAATCCACCCATAAGCTCCCAAGCTACCCGGTCAAGCATTCGGCTAAGTATCCTGCATATCTAAAACAATTCCATTAACATGTGGTGAGACTAATGTCTCAGTGAGTATAACTGTGCATGCAAGCAGTGTAGGGAGAGCAGGAGAATGAGATGCGACATATAATTTACTGAAACATACATAAACTAGTTCATTCAAATCCAAGAGAATGTGTGATGTGTATGGCTTGCTTTTATCCTGGCAAAGGGGTCTTTTCACTGATTCTAAGGCTAGACTTGAGCTCAGACTACGTCAATTATTCTAGACCAAAGTCACAATCTTAATGCATGATTAACTAGGCCGAAGCAAAATAATCTGGGCCGAAGCAAAACTAATTTTCATTTCATTCTGGACCGAAGTTAAGCTTGATTAAATTAGGGTTTGCTGGGCCAAGGCCAAATTTATTTTTAAGAAAACTAGGGTTGAACCCACAAGCATTTGACATTTATATAGCTATGCATGCCGGAATCACATGTATCTCAGGTATTAACAAGGATTTGAGCAAGCTCCAATTCATAAATCCCTAACTCATATTTCTAAGGCATACAACCATACAATAAGCATAATAGGGGAAGAACAACCAACAATAAGCATAATAGAGAATGATCAACCAAACTATCCACGTACAAGTCAAAAGAAATGGGAGAAAGAGAGAATATGGTTCATTGGGGAGATTCAAGCGAGAATAGGGTGAGAGTGTGTGAGTTATATTCACATGGAAACAACCCAAGTAGAAGAGGAAGATGGGGTGGTGAGGTGTGGAAGAGCTTGATCCCTCTCCTTCTTCTCCCAAGTTGGACGAGCTTCTCTCCCTAGCTTCCTCTCTCTAGAAGTGGAAAGAAATGGATTGATGATGGCCAAAAGCCCTAACAGATCTATTTTTCAAAAACAAATCTGCATAATCTCGCTCAAGCGAGAATTTCTTGCTTGAGTGAGCCTCTAAAACCTTTTCTGGTCGCACGTTCTCGCTTAAGAGAGGATATGCTCGCTTGAGCGAGACAAAATAAGAGAGAATACTCTGAAATTCCCCCAATTTCACTCAAGCGAGAAAACCACAAACAAAATCCCCTGTTTTACTGATATTTTCGCTTAAGTGAGAGATTCTTTGCTTGAGTGAAAATGAGACAGTAACAGTATTGTGTAGCATATCAAACCGAAGCCCTAAATTTTATCTTTCTAATGCAAGTTGAATCACCTCAAACGTCCATCTAAAACTCTAGATATCATCAAATGAGTGCACAAAGGTTATGGTTCAGCTTCTTGGGTTTGTTCTGCTATCTATGCTAATCCTTGCCCGTCTGTTCGTGAAGTGCTTTGGGATCATTTAGTTAATTTGAGGCATCGGCTGACTTTGCCGTGGATGATGATTGGGGATTTTAATGATATTTTGTTTCCTTCTGAGGTTCGTGGTGGTTCCTTTTCTTCTACCAGAGCGCATAAGTTTGCTACTATGATTGAGGCCTGTAACATGCTAGACCTTGGTGCTGTGAGAATCTATTTTACGTGGTTTAGAAAGGAGCAGAATGGTAGGAGCATTTCTAAAAGACTTGATGGAGCCTTGGCCGATTGTGATTGGAGGTTAGCAATGTCGGAAGCGTTTGTGGAGGTGCTTTCTAGAGTGCAATCAGATCATGCTCCTCTCATCCTTCACTGCTCAGATGAGCCCTCTTCTAAGCGTGGCAGACCTTTCCGTTTTGTAGATGCTTGGACTCGACATGATGAGTACCGTGTTGTTCTGACTTCGACATGGCTTTCCTTTGAGAATGGGGTGGTGGATTGTTTGAAGAAAGTGAAAGAGGAGTCCTTAAAGTTTAATTCCAAGGTGTTTGGGAATATCTTTCGACGTAAAAGACGAATGGAAGGCAGACTTAGAGGAGTCCAAGCTGAGCTAAGTATGTTCCCTACTTCTCAGACTATTGCCTTGGAAAAGGAGCTCCAAAAAGAATATGTTGAGATCATGAGACAGGAAGAATTGTTGTGGTATCAAAAATCTAGAGAGAAATGGGTTCGTTTTGGTGATAGAAATAACAAATTTTTTCATACTCAAACCATCGTTAGAAGAAGGAGAAACAAAATTTCTAGTCTTTTTCTCCAAAGTGGTCAGTGGCCTACAGATCGTGAAACAATTAAGGATGAGGTTAGAAATTTTTACCATACTCACTTTTCTAAAGATCATAATCTTCCTACAGGGTTTTCTTTGCCAGTGGAAACTCCTAAATTGTCAGAGGAAGGTTGCTTAACTTTGTTGGCTCCTGTGGAAAAAGAGGAGGTTCGTAAAGCTTTCACTACTGCAAAAAGTGGTTTTAACGACGCCTCAACAACGACGGTTATTAAGCAACCGTCGTAGAAAGTGACGCGGTAGCATTTTTGCAATTTTTGCGCACGAAACTATGACGGTTATATAATAACCGTCGTTGAAAGTAACTAATAACGACAGTTATGAAACAACCGTCGTTATAGGTGTTTTAAAAAATAAAAAAGAAAGAAAAATTAGGCTTTTCTACGACGGTTGTGTAGGACCGTCGTGAAAAGATCAAGAAAAAAAGGAGGGGTGGTGCTGGTAAAAAAATGGAGGTGCAGAAAGTAAAATACAAACAATGACAGTTACCTAAATAACCGTCGTTGTTTGTCATATTAAAATGAAAAAAAAAAGAAAAAATGAGGCTTTTCTTCGACGGTTGTAAAAGAACCGTCATGAAAAACTGAAGAAAAAAGAATAAATGCAGTGCTTGAAAAAAAACATGCGGTGTAGGTAGTAAAAAGACAAACAACGACGGTTGCCCGAAGAACCGTCGTTGTTTGTCATATTTAACCTACCTACACGAGACTTCCTCTTCACTTTGCGCAGCGCCGTTCCCCCCTCTTTCTCTCACACCGTGCCTCTTTCTCTTCCTCTTCACTTTGCGCACGACAACTCACGTCCCCTCCGCTCACTCCTCCGGCCTCCTTCGTCCTCTTCCACGTTGCGCTACGTTCCGCCGCGAGCCTCTGCTCCACTGTTGCACATCCCCTCCGTTGGGTTTTTCCCCTCGAACTCCTCGATGAACTCGACCGAAACAACATCGTTCTTGTCTCCGACCCCTCCTTCAAATACCTCGTCGCCGTCCACCAGATCTAGCGCGACTAAGTGGTCAAGGTTATGGCGGAAGGTTGATGGAGCGAGCTGATCTCTAGCGAGTTGGACCCTAGGGTTTCCAAGAGGCTCGCGGGTTTGAACACCAGGTGGGAGGCTATTTTAATAATGATTTATGTATGAAATTTGTTGTATTGAATGGAAATTGGCTCGCTCTTTTGCATGATTAGTGTTCCATCCTTTTGTGTTTTATTTTTCGAACTTTATGAGTCAGTTATCATCGCATACTGCAGACAAATTAATATAGTTTAGCCACTTCTTTATTACTGCTATGAAACTATTGTCCAAGCCTCCAAGGTCACTGTTCAAATTGGTAGTTGAACATAAAGCTCATAGATTTATTGCTACTGAGGGTTTTAGAAGGTTTAATGTAAGGTTGATAGTTAATGCATGTACTGAAAATGGAAGTTTCTTGCATATAATGGGAAAAAAAACTAAGATAATTTATTAGAGAAATTTCACTAATTTGTGCATTGGTCACTTGCTTTCTTTTTGTTTCTCTTTTTTGGATGAAAATACAGAGCTGTAAACTTTTTGGATAGTTGACCAAAACAATGAAATATTGAAATTGCTTATTAAATTTGGTAATTTTGAAGCATTATACTAAAGGTTCAATATTCTGCAATTGTCAATGAAAAGAGTTTTAATATAATATCATCTTATTAGAGAATTTTTTAAGAGCTTCTATTTCAAATTAAAAACTTCTATTTACTACACAATAATTTTGCTCTTTCTTGTTTCATGTTGGTGTAAATAGTTTTACATTAATAGTAGATCAAATTAAACTGTAAAAATTCTTGAATTTTGGTCATATTTCTATCTGCTTATGTCCATGTCAAAATTGTCAATTGGGATGCTGATTTTTCATATGCAAGTAGACTGGTGACTTCCATAGATAAATTGCATGTACCACTGCCCACTTCTGTATGGAAGTAGCCAATCAAATTGGTGATTTCGCAATTAAATGCAATGAGGCTTTCCCCCATCTTCTTAACTCCCCCAACCTGCCCTCATTAACATGTGTAAGGAAAACGTCTCATGTCTGCTAACATAAGAATCATTTTAAAAACTGTATTGCTGCATGAACTCCTGATATGTATGTATTGGGAACTTTATATTTTTCAATTATTATCATATCATTTCTAGTACTATAATTATTTCACCATAGGAAAGTATGGGTATGTACTGAGAACTTCATATTTTTCAATTATTAACATATCTTTTTTAGTACTATAAATATAACTATTTCACTATAGAAAAGTAGGCAGTAGCACCCTCCTAATATATAATGCAGCTGTTATTGTTGGGCGCTGGCTCACATTTTCTTTTTAATCTTTGGGTGAATAAATAATTTTATTATGTTCTATATATTTTTTCAAAAAAAAAAATGCAGCTTAGAACTACATCAATGAGACTAAAAGTTTAATGAAAAAAAATATCCAATTTGGCATTATATTTCTTGTTGCTACAATGGTCTAAGCTAAACTATCAATAAGGTTTAATATGAGAGGAACACCATACTTGCCTTTTTCAATTTGATATTTTAGAATTTTACTTGCTTTCAATTTGAAAGGTAAAGTATTTTACATGTACTTTTCAATTTCTTTCCTTCTATTTTAATATTATGACATGAAACTATTGAACCTCAAGATCCAATAATTGGAATCAGCTTAGATCAAATTCACTAGGTAGTTGTTCTGCCTGGCATGCTTGGCATTTGGCATGAATATCATCTAAGATGAATATCATCTTGTTTACCTTATTGATGGTGAGCTTCCTAAGTAAGAAAAGTAAGAAATACATGTACCAATGAGTCCTGGCCAATCAAGACTAATGATTTCTTTCAGTGAGTTTAATATATATTTTTTGTTGCATAGTCTATTTGTATATTTCTTGATTTTTCTTTTCTCTTTATGTGTGTATGGAAAACACATATCAGTTATGCAGATCGTGCAAATGGTTACTGGACAGGATACTTTACCAATAGGCGGCTATCAAACTCTATGTCAGATTAATGAGAGGCTATTATTTGGTATGACTTGTATATTTTTAGTTTATATAATGTAATTGAAGTTTTCAAGTCGATTGGTGTTTGGATATCTATTTTAACCTAATTGTCTATACACAATTCCTAGCATGTCATCTAATGACTTATTTCAATAATGTAATCTTGTCTTTGGGATCATCAATAATTTGCTAAAGAAAAAATTGTGGTTAGTAATAGGAATATCCTAGTGTACCAGAGCGCTTTTGAGATGCAGTACATTTTCTCTAGCTAGTAACTCAACATTTTTTTAAAAAATATTTCTTCTTCTTCTCCGATTTGACTTTTAAGATAGAAATACCTTATTTTTTTCATGAAAGGTTATTTTTAAATTAAAGGCATATTATCACATTTATTTGGCAGATTTAAACTATTATATTGTATGTTTTAATCTCTAATTAAAGTCTTTTTTTTATGGTTAAAATATGAATAAAATTAATTGGGTCTAGGGGAAATATCCAAGGCCAGAGCAGATAGGATGCAGGGAGGAGCTTCCTCTACCCAATTACAATCAGGAAATGAACAAGCAAATTTTGCTAGAGTGTGTGCACAAACATTAGCAGTCCTTCTAGCATGTTGTACTTTAAAACCTCTAAAGTAGGAACTAAAAGATAAACAATCCTTGACAATCATCCCAGTATATGAGTGATGGGATACATCAGAATAAAAAAAGGTCAGTGACATTCTTGCAATCAGATTCTATGATGACTTGATCCAAGCACATTTCCTGAGCAAAATGAACAGCAATACGAACACCCAAAGCTTCAGCTAAACCCGAGTCTGGATAAGTGGATATTTGGCGAGTTGTAGAGGCTACAACCTCCCCGGATTCATCCCTTATCACCACACCTATGCCCCATAGTTCTCCCCCAGCGTGAGCAGCATCGACATTTGTTTTAAACCAGCCAGAGGGAGGGTGGGTCCATGTGGAGGTGTGATTGGGACGTTGTTGGTGGACGATATCTCTCTACTGATTCAAATCTTCTTGGTCAACTCGCGAAGTTAAAGCTCTGCTGAGGATCTGTCCAGTGCATGGTTCCTTTTGCTCAAAAACCTTCCTGTTACAAGCTTGCCATATTTCATAGCAAATAGCAATAAAAAGACAGACCACCTCCTCTGCACAAACCAAGATAATATTATTAATCCATTCTCCTATGGATTCAATATGAGGGAATTGCCATTGGGAATCAATAGGAGATTGTGACCAGATTTGTTTGCTCCAGGAACAGTCTCTGAACAGATGAGTCTCTATTTCTCGATCTACTTTGCAACATGGACAAATAGGATCGCATTGGATATTCCTTTTGGCTAGATTGGCCCTTACTGGGAGAGAGTGGTGCATCAACCTCCAAATGAAATGGAGCTGGCGAGGTTGGCATGGAAGTGCCCCTGTGTTGGAAGTTCATCTCTTGGAGAGCCACATGGTAACCAGATTTAACTGTGTAGATGCCGTCCTTGCACGCGCCCCAACAGAAACAATCATCTTGGTTTGTAAGAGATAGAGGAATGCATAGAATTTGGTCAGCTACCTCAGGTATTAAATGGTTCCGAATCAACGTACTATTCCACACACGAGAAGAGAATTCCACTAAATCAGATACGTGTTGTATCTCCCAAGAGTTTGGTCTTGGTCCCACAATTCTACTTCCATTATTGAAAGGTATCCATTTGTCATCCCACACCTTCACATTAATTCCCGAACCAATACGCCAATAGCCTTCTGAAAGGAGAACCCATTTAGCAGTGTGGATACTTCTCCACGTGTAGCTAGGAGAGAAGCCCATTTTTTAGTGCAAGAAGTCTCCTCTTGGGTAGTATCTAGCTTTTAATACTCTAGCTGCCAGGGAGTCAGGCTGGGAGGTTAATCTCCATCCTTGTTTAGCTAGTAATGCTAAATTAAAAGCATGGAAGTCACAGAATCCTAATCCCCCGGCCTTCTTTGCCTTACATAATTTACTCCAACAGATCCAGTGCATTTTCCTTTCCCCATTTCTACTACCCTACCAAAAATTACTTATCATGCTTTCAATCCGATTGCACACTGAAATTGGTAACAAGAAACACCCCATGATATAACAAGGAATGGCTTGGACCACACTTTTAATAAGAACTTCCCTTCCAGCTCTAGAGAGATATTTCTCCTTCCAACCCTTTAATTTCTTCCAGACTCGATCTTGAACAAATTGAAACACTTGGTTTTTCGACCTACCGACAAAAGTAGGGAGACCAAGATACTTGGAATGGCTATCAACGGCCTTTATCTGCATCCATCTTTGGATCAAGATTTATCTCTCTTGGGGCACATTTCGGCTAAATGATAACTCTGACTTGTCAAGATTGATTGACTGGCCTGAAACCTCTTGGTAATGGTGGAGAATATGCAAGATTTTTTGGACCTCAGAATCTGTGCTCCGAGCAAAAATAATATTGTCATCTTCAAAAAACAAATGGGAAATAGGGGGTGCTCTTTTTGCAATATTTATCCCATGAATAGCTTTGTCTTCAAGTGCCTTTAACAAGAGACCTGAAAAAACTTCAGCACATAGAATAAATAAATAGGGAGATAAAAGGTCTCCCTGTCTCAATCCTCTAGTTGGAGAAAATTCTGGGCATGGGTTGCCATTCAGGAGGACAGAGAACTGCACAGAGGAAACACATCTCAAAATAAGAGCAGTTAGCTTTAGAGGGAAACCCATTGAAACTAGGACATTTGCTAAGAAGGACCATTCAACTCTGTCGTAAGCTTTTTCCATATCCAGTTTGAGGCCAAAATAACCCACTCTCCCGCAAGCTTTTTTCCTCATAAAATGAAAAGCATCAAAAGCAACTAATGCATTATCAGAAATTAGTCTCCCAGGAACAAAAGCACTTTGGTTGCAACTTACAATTTTGGGAAGATAAGGTTTCAGACGGTTGGCAATAGTTTTAGTAACAAGCTTCATGATCACATTACAGAGAGATATTGGTCTAAAATCCCTAGTATGTTTAGGCTTCTTGATTTTGGGAATCATGCAAATGAAGGTGTTATTGAGAAGGGCAAGCTCAGCATCATTATTAAGAACATCAAACACAAAGGAGGAAACATCATTACCAATAAGGTGCCAATATTTCTGGAAGAAGAAAAGAGGAAGCCCATCTGGACCGGGGGCGGAAAACGGTTTCATATTCTTCAGAGCTAGGAAAACCTCTTCTGCTGTGAACGGCTTACTTAGTGAGATTTGGGCTTCTAAGTCCAGTCTGTTACTAACCACTTCAATTGAGTATTATTAGTAACTGACAAATATGTTGGAAATTTAAATGGAAAGCAATTATTTTCATTGATTAACTTTATTGTAATTTGATTATCTGTTGCCAACGTCTCGGAAAATATGACAATCCGGAAAAGGGACGTGAACTCTTCTTTCTAAAAAACTAATCCATCCTTTTAATTGATCAAAGGGACTTTTGCCTTGTATACATTATTGTGCAGGCATTTCAATATTGGAATCCCCTGCCTTCTAAGTTCTAAGGATCAATGGGTGATGGTATAACTTACCCCTGTAATTTCAGGTTTGCTCTTGAATTTTTATTTTAATGAGATGCAAAAAATGTGAAAAATAGCTGCTAGATTTACTTTAATAATTATTTTATGTCCTCACGTTATGTTATAGAAGGAATATGATATGACACCAATGTTGACTTGTTGCAATTATATCATAATATTTAGTTTTTTTGGCAACTTGGCAAGAGAGTTTTGGAACAGTAATAAGCTCTTATTACAAAGGTGCACATAGAATCATTCTTGGTATGCTATATATATATATATGTGGATTTTGAATTTGATTTTTTATTTATACTTATATTTATATCATTTAAAGATGTATTTTGTGGTGGATGTTAATTTTAAATTCTATTGCACTCATTTGAAGTTTAAACAGTAGATGACCCCCTCATTGTGCTAAAGGTGTTTTCCCTTGTTAGCTACGGATTAGCTACAGAAATTTAGTAGCTAACCCGCATTTAACGACGGTTATGGTCACAACCGTCGTGGAAAGTATGAAATTTGGAGTTGTGAATGGGACTTTCTACGACGGTTCCTCGAGAAACCTTCGTTGTTTCTTACTTTCTACAACGGTTGCTTGAGGAACCGTCGTAGAAAGTCCCCTTCACAACTCCAAACTGAAGAAAAAACAACAGTTGCTTTTTCAACCGTCATGGTATGTCTACGAAACCACGACGGTTGTTTTACCATCATGGTTTCAAACTTATGACGACTGTTGACAAACGTCGTTAAAAACCCACTTTTTAACGACGCCTAGATCAATGACGGTTCCACAACCGTCGTTAAAAGCCCATTTTGCAGTAGTGTTTATTTAGTATGTGCTTTTATAAATCTCCTGGCCCGGATGGTTTTCAGCTAGTATTTTTTAAGAAATATTGGGATGTTGTGGGTGATGATATTTGGTTTCTGATTCGAGACGCTTTCAGTTATGGGATTTCTGATGCGGCTATTTTACAAACTCATATCGTGTTAATCCCCAAGGTTAGAAATCCCTCTAATTTGAATGATTTTAGACCTATAAGCTTGTGCAATGTGGTGTACAGAATTATGTCCAAAGTCTTGGTTAATAGGTTGCGTCCTTTCCTTGGTAATTTAATTGGTCCTCTCCAAGGGAGTTTTATTCCAGGAAGGGGAACCTCAGAGAATGCAATTTTAGCTCAAGAGGTGGTTCATTATATGCGTCAATCTAAATCTAAGCAAGGTTCCTTGGCCTTTAAGATTGATTTAGAGAAAGCCTATGATAGGGTAGATTGGAATTTCCTGGAAAATACTCTTATTGATTTTGGATTCCCAATGATTACTGTTCATTTAATTATGTGGTGTATTAGGAATTCATCTCTCTCTATATCGTGGAATGGTGCTGCTATGGAGTTTTTCTCCCCATCCAGGGGCCTCCGTCAAGGGGATCCCTTATCCCCATATTTGTTTGTGATGTGTATGGAGAAACTTGCTTTGTTGATCCAAAATAACGTGGATGTTGGTCTTTGGAAACCAATTCATGTCTCTAGAAATGGGCCTCCAATTTCCCACCTATTATTTGCTGATGATGTGTTATTATTCTGTAAAGGAAAAAATCCCAGCTATCTCTAGTTATGGACACTCTGAATGAATTTTGTAGAGCCTCTAGTTTAAAAGTGAATGTTGCGAAATCCAAGCTAATGGCTTCTGGTAAAATTTCAAGAGTTCGGAAGCAATCTTTTCAAAGCGTGTCTAGTTTTAAATTGGTGACTGACTTGGGAAAATATCTAGGCTTTCCACTTCTGAATCATAGGGTGAGAAATTCTGATTTTCAGGAGCTGCTTGGTCGCATTGATACTAGGATTGCAGCTTGGAAAGCAAAATTGCTTAACAAGGCTGGTCGTTTGTGTCTCATTAAATTAATGGTGTCTTCATTGCCAATTTATACCATGCAAAATTTATGATTTCCGGAAGCTGTTTGTAATGCAATGGATGTTAAACTGAGAAGCTTTTTTTGGAGTGGTAGTATTGATAGAAGAGGTTGGCACTCTATCAACTGGAAGAAAATTATTAAGCCAAAGAAGATGGGAGGGCTGGGAGTCCGAGTTTCCAAATTAACAAATATTTCCCTCTTGGGTAAGTTGGTTTGGGCTTTACTGTCCAATGAGGATAAATTCTGGATTGATGTTCTAAGGGCCAAATATTTAAAATCTGAGTTCATCCTTAGTGTCTCTTCTAAGGGAGGGGATTCTTATTTGTGGAAAGGAATTTTGAAGGCTAGAGACTCCCTAAAGGAAGGCTTTAAATTCAGGTTGGGTTTGGGTGATTCATCTATTTGGTATACTAATTGGACTGGTAGAGGTCGAATTTGTGATGCAGTTCCTTACGTTCATATTGCAGACACTCAAATTGCAATTCGGGATATTTTAGTTAATGGGAGATGGGATGTTAGTCATCTGCACACTAATATTCCTAACATGTTCTTGGAGATAATTAACTCCTATAATCCACAACTTCATGTCAGGGAGAAGGATTGTTGGATTTGGAGTGGTAATTCTAGTGGGAAGTATACAACTGCATTCGGTTATCATTGGCTGCTGGAAAACACTCTTGCATTAGGAAATATATCAGATAACTTGGGTTGGATTTGGAAACTTCTCTGTCCAGAGAAAATTAAAATTTTCATCTGGTTTATTGTGCATAATGGCCTTCCAATCAACGAGAAGAGAGCCTTGTGTCATCTCACTAATTCAGCTGGTTGTTTTCATTGTTCGAGCCCAGTTGAAGACGTGTTCCACTGCCTGCGTTATTGCCCGCATTCGCTGGAAGTTAGGCTGCGCCTGGGGTTTTTTCTGCAGACTTTTTTACTTGCTCTAATGTTAGCAATTGGATTCAGATGAATGTTAGCTCTCAGAATGGGATGCTTTTTTTGGCTGCTCTTTGGTGGCTTTGGAGATGGCGTAACAATGTAATCCTGGATGATAAGAAGTGGCCAACTCAATTTGTCATGCGATCCATTAATTTAGCTCATGATGAGTTTTTGCTACTGTTAGGCCCCCAAGGTCATTCGACTTTGAGCAATTTAAGACTAGTTTATTGGTCTCCTCCACCTATAGATGTGCTCAAGATTAATGTTGATGGGAGTTGCCTCCGGGAGTCTTTGTGCATGGGTGTTGGAGGTTTGGTCAGAGGAAGAGATAAGAAGTGGCTGGGTGGTTTTATGGGTTTTGTTGGTTTGGGAAGTCCACTAGAAGCAGAGTTGATGGTTGTCCTTGTGGCTCTGGAGTTTACATGGGATAAAGGTTGGAGGTATCTCATTTTAGAATCAGATTGTATGGATGTTGTTAATATATTCACTACGGGTTTGGGTACTTCCTTTCATAAGTTCTCCGGTTTGGTGAAGACTATTCAAGATCTTCTTGCTCGTGATTGGATGGTTAACTTCCTGCATGTCTATCGAGAAGCAAATGAGCCAGCTGATTGGCTTGCTTATCATGGTGCTCGGGTTGTTCTCCCTGTCAAGTGGCTAGATGTCCCACCTCCAGATGTGGAAACCATGGTGGTGATTGACTCTATTTCTAGGCCTTAGCGTTTTCTGTTTTTTCTTTTCTTTCTTCCACTGTATCAAAAATAATATTCCATGCATGTGCGAGAGTCGATTTCCAAAAGAGGTCGTGTGAGTGAAAAGTCAAGTCCAATACATTAAATACCTATAATTAAGGGTTGTGTCCATTGTGATTGAATTCTTTTATAAACCAATCGAATAAGACACCTATAGCATCTTCACATGTCGTGACAACTACTTCCCTCTTTCTCATTTTCGTCCTCCTTTTACTGCTCCATCTCTTTCTCCTCTTTTATTTATGTGATTTAATTTGAATTCATTTTCAAAGTTGTACCTATATGAAAAGTTTTGTTTAGTTCCTTTAAGCTTATGCAAAAATTGTTATTTTCAGGAAAAAAAGCATGAAGAAGAAGTTTTTTTTTTGTAAACTAAAGAAAAAGCTTGATACAAGAGGAGGAGGAAGAGGAGCAGAAGAATAAGAAGAAGCAAGAGGGGGAGGAGGAGGAAACGAAGAAGAGAAGAAAAACTATTAATGTTAACATGAAGTTTAATGACAATGACTAATTTAAAAAAATGGATTTGTGAGGACATAAAAAAACATTTATGAGGACTAAAAGTAAAACTAGATCTATTTACAATGACTAAAAATATTTTACTCGGTGATCATTAGTGACAAATACTCATTCATAGCTAACAACATTTCATGGTTTTCGAACATTTGTAACAACCCTTTTTTTTACGGATTTGGTATTATGCAATCATTATCACTATGTTTGGATTAAAGGGAGAAATAAGAAAGAGATAAAGTGGTTAGAAATATAGTTAATTAATAGGTTATTTGGTTGAGAGAAATAGAAGAGAGATATGTGTTAATCTCTCTCATCTTATTTGGTTCGGGAGAAAATAAAAAGAGAAAAAGTGAGAGAGAAAAATAAAAATTGACAAAAATGTCCATGTTAATTTTGATTCACCATTTATTATATTTAATTTGTGTGTAGTGTTAGAACATAGAAAAATTTGTAATTTTGATCATAATACTCTTCTTTCTTTCCTATCTCTCCCTAACTATAAAGAGATTATTTTCTCAGTAGGACCCACAATGATTTTAATCTCTCAACACTATTTCTCTAACTTTCCAGATGAGGTTGAGTTCTACTTTTCTCTTATCTAATCCCACTTTCTCTCTCTTATGTTTATGATCTGTTCATCCAAATCAACATTATATGAATGAAACGAAAAATTAAAAACAAAATTATATATGTTCAATCAATTTTAGATTGTGATATTTATTTATTTTATTTCTTTTTCGCAATGCTTTTTTAATTACAATAATTTCATAATAATTGAACCAAGCTAACAACCTTATGGGTTTCTACCAAAAGTGTAGAGGTGACAAAGTGGAGTCACATAATCCGTTAAATTTGGTGAGTTGTGTTTGGACAATTCAACTCATCAATCCACTTTAACTCATCTTGTTTCACTAGTCATTTATGCAAGTTAGTGCAGAAAGAGATAGGTTGATTTATCGGGTCAATCCATTCTTTTCTATTTTGCAGGTTAAGATATGTCAACTAGCATGAGTTTAGAGCATATGATGTTATATTATGTTTTCACTTCTTAAATGGGTTTTATCATGACATATAATCTCCTTTCATTTTTTACTGTTCTTCTCTCTAATAATGCAACTTTGAAAAATTCATTACATATAAGCCCTACAAATTACCCACACGGCCACACCTTTTTATTTCATCTATATATATGTCTCTTTTTTTTTTTTAATTTCAATCTAACATAAATGGGCCCAGTTTTCTGTTAGATAAAATTGCTTAACAAGAACTCTTCTCCAACAGGTTGCATTGCAACTAGTTAAGCACCGAGTGCTTAATAGGAAAGTAAATTTAACAACTCCAATTGTAAATAATCTTAACTTTCTTACCCACTCTTTAAAAATGGGTCAATCTCTCATACCCATTTTATCATATCCTACAAAATGACGCAAAGTAATATTTTTTTCATTTAATTTTTTTAATATTTAATAATTTTAAGTAATATATATTTAATTTTCTTTAAATAAGATATCAAGTTCGAGTCTCGTATATAAAAAAAAAAAAACTTTCTAAAAGAGTTCAAATAGTGGTGGAAAGGTAGTATGGGAAAATATAAAAATGATGCAATATAAGATGTGAAAAAATTTATTTCCGAAAGTAAAATTTGATTTTAAACGTTTGGGATCCAACTCCGAACCACTTGTAACTAAAATAAAATTTACTTAAAATTTGTCTCGATGCAGAATAATCTTTAACCGCATTATGAATACGAATATGTTCGGCAAATTGTAGTGGAAGTCGTCGAGGAAAATTTAAAAAATGAGAATATATGCTTTGCCTTTTTATGGGCAACATCTTAATTGTGAGGTTCTCATATTATATATCCAAGTAATCTATTCTTCTACGAAGTCATGGCATCCACTTATAACAACTTCTGTAGGACCATTCAAAGCCAACATTAATGGTTACAAAGATATTGCTTGTCTCTAAGTCCATGACCACGAGTGCGCTCACAGCTCTCACAAAAAATGAAAGTGTTTGGAATGGAATGTGAGTATGTATGTGTTCTTTTTAAGATAATTGTAAAGTTACTGGAATGGTACCCGTGCTATGCACGGGGTTTGTTTTCATTATATATTTTTTTATTAATTTTATATATAATAAATAAATTAAAATGGTTTATTCAGTTTTAATGTATTTAATGTATAAATAATTAAATTCTAAGTAAAGGAATGAATTTCTTTATTGCTTCTCAATGCAAAATTAACTGTTAAAATATTTAGAAAAAAATGCTATTTTTAAATAAAAAAACAATAAATATACTACTACATTCAGTCCTATTTATAAGAACATAGGACTAAAATCATCAAGACCAAGAATATATATTGAAATTTGTTAGTAGTAATTAATAGTGCCATAAATTTAATTTTTTTCTAAAAACACTCTTAGAATTAAATGATTGAATATGAGTGGATATATAGTTGATCATGATCACACAATAAATTAAGGATATATAAGATAAAAAAAGATACTATATTTTTTACATATAGAACCACAAATTTTTCCTTTCTATTTCTTATATATAGAACCAAATATGTAAATGGTAGATGATAAATGGAAAGATAAGATGCTCAACGTCACAATATTAATCTTAGTGGATAAATGACAAGAAATCTAGTAAAATCATATGATACCGTTTTAGCATGGAACTTTTTTCTTATTTTTTTATGTTTACACATTAAATAAATATATTTAAATTATATAATTTATTTAATATATACAAGTAAATATTTACTGTAATATTTATATATATATATATATTAATTAGTTATATAAAAAATTGAAAAAAAATAATTAACCTTATGAATCAAATATTGTATAAATATACTCTAATAACAAAAGTACAAGAATAAAGCTGTCTTATATTGTCTTACACATAAGAAGATTTTTTAATATTTATTAGCTTACAACTAAATTGAGAACACAAAATAATTTAAATTAATAAAAAATAAAAAGGAAAAAGTATAACATAAAGTTGATAATTAACATACAATACATGATCATTAAAATATCTGATCCACGCATTCGGTGGTGGACAAGGTCAATTTATGTTAACCACAGGTTAACCCTATCATCAAGGGCAATCCGTTAATTCTATTAGGGACTTAGTCACCGTTAAGGCTCTTCACCCCTCCCTAAGAGTGTGTTTAGTAGGGATCGAACCCAAAAACTCTTCCTAATCTCAATCTGCGTTGTCAACTAAGTCACAACTCTTTGGTAGGACAAGATCAATTGATATCATATATCAAAATTTTCACTTACAACACTTGACACTAAATACAAATCACTTCATTTTATCGAGTTAGGTAGGTTGGTATTGGTTTGAGTTTGTTTTGAGTTTGGGTTGGGGTTGGTTATATTGGGTTGGGGGCTAGGTTGAAGGTAGGTGGTTTTGGGTTGGCTTGGGTTAGGTGGGTGTGGGTTAAGTTTGGATTGGGTTTGAGTTGGTTTTGGGTTGATTGGATTTGAATTAGGTTGAACTGGGAGTTGGGTTTTGGTTAGGGGTTGGGTCGAGTTGGGTTCGGATTTGGGTTGGGGGATTGGGTTTGGGTTGAATCGGGTTAGGGGTTGGGTCAAGTTAGATTGGGCTTGGGTTGGACTGGGTTTGGTGGGTTGGATTATGCTAGGTGGGTTGGGATTGGGTCGAGATGGGTTGGGTTGAGTTGGATTAGGTTTGGTGGGTTGGATTATGCTAGGTGGGTTGGGGTTTGGTCGAGATGGACTGGGTTTGGAATTTGGATTGGGTTGGGTAAGTTGTGATTGGGTTAGGTAGGTTGGGTTTCGTTGGGAGATTCGCATTGGGTTGGGGGTTGGGTCGAGTTGGTTTTGAACCTAGTCCAAACCCAAACTAATACCAACTCACCTAACTCATTCCAATCCAATCCAAACCCAACCCACCTACCCAATCCAAACTCGGTCCAACCTGATCCAAACCAACCCAAACTCAGACCTAACCCACAACCCAAACCCAGTCCAACCCAATCCAAACTCAACTCAACTCAACCTAAATCCAACCCATCAACTCAATTCATACGCAGTCCAACCCACCTACCCCCAATTCATACGCACTCCAATCAAATCTCACCCAATCTAAACCCAACCCTAACCCATCTCACCCAAACCCCACTCAACCCAACCTACTAAACCCAGTTCAAACCAATCCAAACCCAATACAATCCAACCCAACCCAAACTCATCCCAACACACCTATCCCCTACCCAATCATAACCCACTCCACCTCAAACCCAAACCAAACCCAACCCGACCTAGACCCTAACTCAACTCAATCCACCCAACCCCAACCCAAACCCAAACCCATCCCAAGCCAAGCCCACCAAACCTAATTTTGGATAATTAATTTTTTATTATTTAAAAAAGGGAAAGAAAGGAAAAAGGCCAAAAATATGAATTAGCCTATTCATTGTTTTTTTATAACCAAAATTTCATTAAAAAAATAATAGGGGTGTACAAACCCAATTACAAATCAAAAACTAAAATATAAATATACAATAATTTAAGTACGAGACACCAAACCATTACAAGAGATTAAAAAACAAAACCAAGTCAACCAAAGAAAAAACAAAGAAATCCCCTTGTGCAGGCAAATAGTGTATCCCCTAATGATGATTATACGAAAACAGTACAGCAACAGTACAGCAACAGATGTAATTTCCAAAGAGTTATAGTATATAGTAAGAAACACAATGAGAAACATGCAGCAAAAAACTCCCAAATTCAGCCCATTCATTGTTTGGGGCCAAGAAGCCCACAAAAATTCACTCAAACAAGATAAAAAAAAAAAAGAAAATTAAAAAAAGAAAAAAGAAAAAACATGAGCAACAAATTTGTATTTGATTTTCAGCTGACACGTTGCAAACATTTTCAACAAGGAGTGATGAATTGTAAAAGAAAAGAACAATGAAAAATTCAAGGGAAAGAACAACGAAAATTTCTCATCATCCAGCAATGTAAATAGAAGTGGAGCCTAATCAAGAAATTCAGAATTGGAGTTGGGGAAATAACCGAATGCAAAATATAAAATTGGGACTTAACAGTCCAATTTATTTCTCCATCTCTAAGTCCTTATTTATTGACAGAAAGAAGGGAGAGAGGTGTAAGGGAAAGAAGGAATAGTGTAAAAAAGGTAAAGAAACAGAAAGCATAAGGAGCTCATAAAAGGAGAAGGATTCATCACAAATCAAAGAAGTATACATAATCATATTTCTTTCGGTATGAACAGTTATCCCTCAATTTCGTTCTTCATGTAATCAGAGGCGAGTAAACCCTCAAAATGGTCCCTGAAAGATTGGTCATCGGTCAACTTGGTCCCTGAGAGAATGAAAATTGTAAAAACGTCCCTGAATGATGCTGCCTTCGGTCAAAATAGTCATTTCGTTAACCCAAGTCTGTTAAAGCTAACAGACTTGCTGATGTGGCATAAAAGACTGAAAGTCTTCATTTTGGTCCATGCCCAATCAGCCCAAAAGATTGGAAACTCGTCAAATTGGTCCCTGCCCAGTCAGCCCAAAAGATTGGAAACCCATCAAACTGGCCCCCTCCCTCTCTGTCCCTCTCCCTCTCTCCCTCTCCATCTCTCTCTCCCTCTCTCTCTCTCTGTGCTGAAACTCTTGTAGTTGGCACTGGAAATGGTTCTCTCAGGTGAAATTAGTTATGTTTTAATTGTCATTTCAATCAGATACACATTGTAAAATATGTTGTTACCCTCCTATTATGAATTTTTCCTGTACGGTACAGGTTCATTGATATTGCTCGTGGTCAGAAGCTTCATATCTGGAGGGGGAATCTAATGAATCTAGTTTTCCGTCACTTATTTCTATCATTTGTTCCTCTGGTTCTGACGAGATGCAAACAGGTGGAATTTCCACTTTGCCATCTTTAATTGCAACTAGACTAAGTTCTGGTCACTGTAAATTATTTGATGCAAAAAGTGGGAGTGTCATTTCCTCTTGGCGAGCTCATGATGGATATGTGACAAAGGTATATCAATTATGTTCAAAATAATAGGGACTACCCAATTTGATTTTACACACAACTTCATCAATGTCTTTGTTTACAGTTGGCAACACCTGATGAGCATCTGCTCATTTCCAGCTCTCTGGACAGAACTTTACGAGTCTGGGACTTAAGAATGTAAGAGTTATAGTCCTCATGAATCTTGAATCCATTAGGAGTTTTGGACCATTTAAAGTTGTATCTCTTAATCTTATTCTATTAGAGATCAAAATCAAACTCTTTGACACATGAAAATTGATAGAAGGTAAAGCAAATGGTCAACTGAGGTTTGAGGAATGATCACCTTTAATGGCATATGCACCTACTGGTAGTTTACAAACTCAATAGTAAAAACAAGACGTGGGTGCATACAATTTCACTCTAAGGAATTAAGAATTTCCTAATGATCAAAATGAGCAAAAAAAACTTATTTGACCAACACTTATATGTTTCTTTCTTCATTCTGATGCGAGTGTTGGACTTCCCTTGCGTCCATGTTTTCTGTTGTTTTACGTTTAATACATTTGAGTAAATGCTTGATATATTGCATGTTTTATTTAATGAAATTGATAGGCTTTCTTTCACATTTATGGAAAGATTATCCTGTAGCTCACTAGCTCTTCTCTTTATTACCCTTGCAGGAATTTGCCATCCCAGCCCATTATTTTCAGAGGTCATTCAGATGGCATACCAAGTTTCTCCATTTGGGGCCGAGACGTTGCGGGGCATGGCTGAGAGAGGGGGGGAGAGAGAGGGGGGGAGAGGGAGAGGGAGAGGGAGAGGGAGAGAGAGGGAGAGAGAGGGGGGAGAGAGGGAGAGAGAGGGAGGGGGATGAGTTTCCAATCTTTTGGGCTGACTGGGCAGGGACCAATTAATTTGATGGGTTTCCAATCTTTTGGCCTGATTAGGCAGGGACCAAAATGAAGACTTTCAGTCTTTTATGCCACATCAGCAAGTCTGTTAGCTTTAACAGACTTGGGTTAACGGAAAGACTATTTTGACTGAAGGTAGCATCATTCAGGGACGTTTTTACAATTTTCATTCTTTCAGGGAAGTTGACCGATGACCAATCTTTTAGGGACCATTTTGAGGGTTTACTCAATCAGGGGCATAGCCAAGGGGGGGCGGGCAGGGGCCACGGCCCCCCCAAAAATTTTCAAATTTTTTATTAACTATATAGGTCCTGTATAATATATTTCATGAACTATTACTTCGGTCCCCCTAAAAATTTCGTAGATTTTGTAGTATTAAGTACTTCTTTACGACTCTTGATATTTATCTTTATTTTGTTAAAAAAAAGTTTGAACTTTTTATTATTTCATTTTTTATATTGGTTATTTTTTTCTTATTTAGAGAAGATAAGATAATATTCAAAATTATACATAAGATTTTATTAGAAATATTACTCTATAAAAAGTAAAAAGATTAAAAGGGGAAACATATGAGCATTTCAAAAAATAGGAAAGAAGAGAAGAAATATTATTAGGTAACATAATATAACATTAAGAAAGATTTTGTTTGATTTGAATATTTTTTTAGAATTACATTATAAAAAAAACTAAAAATTTGATTTGCAATTATCTGAACTAAATAAAAGATTTAATGAAAAGGAAGTTGAACTTCTTATATCCGATTCAACTTTAGATCCCAAAGACTTTTTAAAATCATTTGATATTGGACAAATTTATCAACTTGTTGAGAAATTTCAAGCAGATGAAGGAACGAAGAGTTTCATTTAAATAAAATTTACTATTCTTAATTGAAGTTATTTAATATTTTTATCATAATATTTAATAGGGTTAAATATGTTTTTAGTCCCTTAAAATATACCGAAATTTTGTTTTGGTCCTTTATTTTTCAAAATAACATGATTTTAGTCCTCGTCGTTATTTATATTTCGCTAAGTGATGATGTATTAATATTTCTTGTAGATTTTTCTATGTATTTTCTTTCAAAATTTCTTGCAAATTTCAAAAATTTAAAAGAAATTTCATCTAGATTCTAAAATTTGTAGGAAATTTTCTATATATTTTTTATCAGAAAGCAAAGAAATTTTATAACAGCATTTTTATGTAAAAAAAATTGTAGTTTTTTTGAAAATTTACTACACATTAATTTTCTAAAGAAAAAATCACAAGAAATTCCAGTAAATTTTTACTCGGGAAAAATCATAGTAAAACTGTGAAAGTGACTTAACAGAGTACAGTTAATAAGGAGGACTAAAAGCATGTGATTTTAAAAAATGGAGGACCATAATCAATGAAAAAATAAATGAGGGACCAAAACCAAATTTCATCATATTTTGAGGGACCAAAACATATTTAACTCTTTTTAATATTTTATTCCGGCCCCCCAAAAAAAAATTCCTGACTACGCCCCCGCATGTAATCACTCACACATTCAACTCATATACATATATTTTCATTTGAATGACCTGTTGCCATAACAGGTAACACACTCATTGCATGAGTATATTATACAGATAGAATTTGATTTTAAAAACTGATGATGTTAGCTAGCCCTGTAAAATTACTTTAGTGCACCACTGAGAGCTAATAAATGTTATACAGATAACTAATATACGCTAGACTTAAATTTCTTAATGCTAAACTGCAAACTGGAATTTCAGCAGATTATAATTGTTTGACAATTTTAATTTCTATGATAACGACAGGAGGATTTCCACACTTTTGTCTGATGTAAGTTCATTAAGGTTCTCATGCTTTGTAGCACAATATACAACCATATAGAATTTGCCTGCAAATCAGAATTTACAAAATATGTTATTGACTGATAACAGAAATTCAACTGAGATATATGGACAAAGTAGCCTGCTTATGTGGTGAGAGGGGGAGTTGATTATAATTGAACATGAAGTTTAAGTACAAGTAGGACAAGAAGAGAGAACTAAGGACAAGGCCCTCTTAGTAGCTTTCAGGAGCAAAATTCAATCTGATTATGTTTTATTTCTCAAGCAAATAGTGAATGAATCATCATGACATTAAATAAAAAATGCTTCACCAAGACTTTCCTTTTCCGCAATAGCTTTAGTACCATTGAATGCTGAAAGCAAAGGGAAGGAAAATAATGACATAGTCACAACACAAAAGAGCAAGATTATAGTGCACTCTAATAAAGAAATTGATTGCTTGATAATGTTTGGTCTGAAACTTACGAAGGGCAATGGCACCAGTCTGTAATGGAATCATGAAGCAGAGCTCCAATCAAATTAGTAGCATTGTTAGCTCCAATCAAATTAGTAGCATTGTTTCTTGCATAAAACGTGGTGTAATGATTGATTCCCGCAAAATCTAATGAGCCTGAACCAACTATACCAAAAGCATAAGTTATTGGGTAGAGGACACATAAATGATTTTATAATATATTCCTAACACGCCCCTCACGGAAGAGTACATTGGGCTTGAAGTGTGGAAATGCACAGGCCCACCTACCTCATGCAGAAATTAAACCTTTTTTTAATTGAAATAATGGAGCCGACAAAGATCGAACTCTTGACCACTTGGTCACGTAGGTTCTGATACCATGTTAGATTTTGGAACTGAGTCTAACTCAACCCCAAAAGCTAGCTTGTAAGGTGAGGATTGTCCAAGGTTTAATATACTATAATTTGATCTTATTTCTAGGCAATATGGACTTTAACACACACACCCTGGACATCTGGAGCGTGGACATCTATACAAGAGTGTGGCCCAAAACAATGGATCATCTACAAACATCAAAGGGTCAAGAAACCTATCATTGAGACATTTACCAATTTAGATTGAGTTATAATCTTTTTTTTTTCATCTTACATGTAAATATGGTGAACCAAATGAGAAACCACTTTTTATAGTTTTCAAAACGTCCATTATGAAAACCACAAAAAGAGTTTTTGGTTTTCGGTTTTGAGTTGTAAAAACTTTGTTAAAATTTTTTGAAAAACAAAATTGAAAACTCGCAACCACCCCAAGCGGGGCCTAAATTTTGTTTTTGGATATGCTCATGGATCTAATCAAGCCAAGCATACAAAATAATGTCAAATTATTAATATAAAACTATAGAATCTGAATTTCTGTGTGTCTAAATCAGACCACACATCACTGTATTTATAATATATGCACATTAATTACAAATGAATGTAATTTCTAAATCTAAGGCTAATTAGCACATAATCTGGGATTTGTACACAAATAAGACATGTGACTAATTCTAACAATTAACATACACAAGAGATTATAATATGCAAAAGGTATCAATTAAAAGTTCAAAAAGAGAAAAGAAGTTAAACATCGGCGAGCACAAGAAAGACTGTGGGAAAATTGAAATTACTTAGCAGGAGAGGACATTCAAGATCGAATAAAGATGATGCGAAAACGATGCTAAGTTTAGAATTCGAATGCAAGCTATAGATTATGTTTACTCCTAAAATGACTTACAAACACAAAACTCTCAATTCATAGGAAAATTGCAGACACCCCCAAATGGAAGATGTTGTTGTGCGGTGATGAACAAATGGTTGTGCACGCGATGTTGAAGAAATGAACAGAAGTGATATGGAAACTTTGACTAGAGCGTTGAATGTGAAGAAGGAAATTAGAGAAATCGCGAAAGGTGAAGTTTTTCCACACCTATTTTTTAAAATATAATACTTTAAAAATAAAAAAATTAAATGTGGTTAAAACCTTATTTAAATAAGATAAACCGTTGGTAATTTTACACAATTATTTTACACAATTATCATCGTTAACAACCCCCACTAATCACTTGAAACTAAAAACATATCACTTCATTTTACTGAGGATCGAAACAACCCCCGCTAAATAACTACAGATAAAATCTATTTTTCTTGTAGTGAGTCCCTTTTAATTTAAGTATCACTTAAATATTCCTTTTCTTAAATTGATATAGCCACATCTACAACAGTCACGAGCTATGCACTAAATTAATGATGGTATATTTATTCAGTAGCAATGTTTCGCAGACTAAAATTATTAAATCCTTGTCACAAAGTGTGTTGAGCCTTGTTGGGTAGGAATTACAGAGGCAATTTCAATTATGTGGGTGAATAGATTATAAAAAGTAAGACCCTCCCAAGTTCCAACCCAAATAACTGGTTTGGTTTAGTTTAGTTTAATGGTAGCTTTATGGTATAATGAATCAAGAGGTGGATTTACTCATAGAAATAGAGGATTAAAAGAAAGTTTCTAACTAAAATTGTAGAGTGAGACTAAATTGGATACATGGTTGATTGTATGGGCTAAAAAGAGTGTCTTTCATTTTCTACCACGCGGGTGGAGCACAAGGGAACCAGTGATTGTTCGATGGTCGGTGGCATTGCAGTGGTTTTTCAGTGGAGGGTTGAACAAGGTCCACAACGTTTCGCACATTCTGCATCAAAGAAGTGGAAGACAACCAAAACCACAAGATCCAGCCATTGGGTTGAGGTTGGGTCAAGTTGGGTCGGTTGAATTGGATTACGTTGTTTTTTGTGTTGGGGTTGGGTTGAAGGTAGGCAGTTTTGGGTTAGGTGGGTTAGGCCGAGTTGGGTTTGGGTTGGATTTGGGTTTGGATTGAGTTAAGGTTTAGGTCGAGTTGGGTTTGAATTGGGTTAAGTGGGTTGGGTTTGGGTTGAATTGGGTTGGGGTTAGGTCAGGTTGGATTGGGTGGGTTAGGGTTAGGTCAGGTTGGATTGGGTGGGTTGGGGTTCGGTCGAGATGGGCTGGGTTAAGTTGGACTGAGTTTGGAATTTGGATTGGGTTAGGTAGGTTGGGTTGGGATTGGGTTAGGTGGGTTGGTAGATTTGGTTTTGGTTGGTTTTATTGGGTCGGGTTTGGGTTGGGCTAGGTTGGGGGTTGGATCGAGTTGGGTTTGAAGTTTGAACCCAGTCCAAACCCAAACCAATACCAACCCACCTAACTCATTCTAATCCTAACCCAACTCATTCTAATCCAAACCAACCCAAACCCATATCCAACCCACACAAACCAAACCCAACCCAACCTAAACCCAGCCCACCTAACCCAATCCAAACCTAGTCCAACCCAACCCCTACCTCAACCTATACAATAATATAAGCACGAGACACCAAACCATTACAAAAGATTAAAAAACAAAAACCAAGCCAACAGAAGAAAAAAGAAAGAAACCCTCCTATGCAGGCAAATAGTTTATCTTCAGTGTTGCGAACCAAAGTGCTAGTTAATTTGTTTACTTGCTAAATAAAACAAAAACTAAAGTACACAGTTCAGCAGCAAGGTTATCCCCTAATGATGATTATACAAAAACAGTCCAGCAGCAGATGTAATTACTAATTACCAAAGACTTGTAGTACATAGTAAGAAACACAGTGAGAAACAGGCAACAGAAAACTTCCAAATTTAGCCCATTCATTTGGGCAAAGAAGCCCATGAAATTCACTCAAACAATAAAAAAAAAGGAAAATTAAAAGAAAAAAAAGAAAAGAAAAGAAAAAGTGTGAGCAACAGATTTGCATTTGATTTTCAGGTGACAGTACACATTGGCAAAATTTTCAACAAGGGGTGGCGAATTGCAAAAGAAAAGGACAATGGAAAATTTCTCATCATCCAGCAATATAAATAGAAATGGAGCCTGATCAAGAAATTTAGAATTGGAGTGAAATAACTGAGTACAAAATATAAAATTGGGACATAACATTCTAAGTCCTAATTTATTGAGAGAGAGAACGGAGAGAGGCGTGAGGAAAGAAGGAATAGTGTAAAAAAGGTAAAGAAACAAAAAGCATAAGGAGCTCATAGAAAGAGAAGGATTCATCACAAACCAAAGACCTTTTGGTATGAACATTTATCCCTCAGTTCGTTTCTTCATGTAATCAATCACACATTCAACTCATATACCTGTAACAAATTTTGAAGGAATACATATACTTTCATTTGAATAACCTGTTGTCGTAACAGCTAACACACTCATTGCAGGAAGCAAATAACAAAAATAATATCATAACAGAATATAATCAGCCAACATAAACCATAACTAAACTCCATAAAATAATCACTCTGCCATCACGCGCTGCAGTCAAATTAAAAGTTTGTTGTTATAGATTCAAGGATCATTCTCCATGACATCCAAATGATGCCTCGCAGAAATAAATGCAAACAAGCATAGAAGAGAAATTATCAAAAGAGAAAATAGAGATTCATGATCTGTATGAGAATAGCATGTCAAGGTGAAAAATATGAGCTACAAATAAAAAACCATTTCAAAAGCATAATATCTTACAGCATGATGTTTAAAGTCAGAGATCAAAATTGGAAAAACAAGTACCTATATTCACCCTTGTTGCAAATCTTCCAAAAATCTTACGAAAGAGGACTCCACATAACTTGGTTAACTCAGAACGTACATCTTAAAGCGCCCCCAACGTGAGCCACTCATAAAAAGTAATTATAACATACAAAATACGTATAAGTGTGCACAAAGATGATTAAATAAATGGAAAAATTATGAACAATGTGAAAAAAACAGAGAAAAAATTCAAGCAACAATAATCCAGACATGAGATGCAGAGTAATCATATGCTATATATGTTCAATACAAACTAAACGTGTGGAAATTCTATAACTGTCCTTTTGCCCTTACATATGTTAGAGGATAGATTTATAACTGACTTAATAGCTTCAAGTTCGGATGGTAGAGACTCCACTATTTGAACGTCATCATTTAAAACTTCAATGAAGTTCTTCCGATTAAAAATTTGCTTAAAATCACTGAGACAATAAAAATTAGAACAATAAAAATAATCAGGGAGGCATATTTCTTTGACTGAAAACCCAAGTAGAATGAGAATCCATACCTTGGATCTGTTCAAAAGGAATGATGATCTAATGTAGGTAAAACTAGAGTAGCTTTCAAAATATTTTCTATAGCAACCATGTCACTTATCTGTAATATGATAGAAAATACATTTATATCTCACAAGAGATTTGAAAAATAAATTAAAAGTGTGTTTTAACTTTTTAGGAAAATAAAATTATTTATTATCCTTTTGTTCACTAAAAATTCAGATTTAAGTAGTTCATGGTTATATTTAAATTCAGATTTCATTATATTGTTCACTTACAAACTCAGTTTTGTTGGCAGAGGAATTTCAGATTTAACTAATATATGCTAGACTTAAATTTCTTAATGCTAAACTGCACACTGGAATTTCAGCAAATTATAAGAGTTTGACAATTACCAATTTCTGTGATAACAACAGGAGGATTTCCATACTTTTGTCTGATGTAGTTCATTAAGGTTCTCATGCTTTGTAGCACAATATACAACATATAGAATTTGCCTGCAAATCAGAATTTACAAATTGTTATTGACTGATAGAAGAAATTTAACTGAGATATATGGACAAAGTAGCCTGCTTATGTGGTGACAGGGGGAGTTGATTATAATTGAACATGAAGTTTGAGCACAAGTAGGACAAGAAGAGAGAACTGAGGATAAGGCTCTCTTAGTCCCTTATGTCCCCCCGCCCCCCAGTACTTTAAGAGTTCCTATTTCCTATGGTAAATTATGTTGTGTGAGAGAACAAAACACTCAAGCTCTCCATTGGATATCCATTAAAAAGCAACAGTAATTTTAATTTTTAAAGTTAGTGAGGTCACAAATGTTCTGCTGGCAACTATCAAATCATGTTTATTGATCTCAATGATAATTCTGGTTTCCATGTTCAAATTATGCGGAAAAGTTAGCTAAGACTCTTCAGTACAAAAGCTTGAATTTCAAGTACTCTACATTGGACTACTGGATCTTTTCATGACAATAACTAACAAGTTAGGGCAAGGAGGATTTGGAACAGTTTATAAAGTATATCTCTTCTCTGAGACATATATTCCTGCAATTTTATATATCAAAGCCACTCTTACAATTTGCTGTTGCAGGGAGTTCTAGCTGATGGAAGAGAGATTGCTATCAAGAGGTTATATTTCAACAGTAGACATAGAGCAGCAGATTTCTACAATGAAGTCAACATAATTAGTGGTGAGGAACACAAAAATCTAGTCAGACTGTTGGGAAGCAGTTGTTCAGGACCTGAAAGCCTGCTTGTATATGAATTTCTGCCCAATAAAAGTTTTGATCGCTACCTTTTTGGTAATGTCTGAAAATGACAATATTCATGCTTGATCAGATCTGAAAATGACACTTCATGGGCTGTAATTTAGACAATATTCACGCTTGTTCAATTTTGCAATTGTCTAAAAACGCCTCGCTTTGACCATTAAGTGATTATCAATATATCATAATGTGAACTAAATATAATACTTCTCAATTTATGCATGACAGATAAAAACAAGGGCCGAGAACTGAACTGGGAGAAGAGATATGAAATTGTCATTGGGACAGCTGAAGGATTAGCTTACCTGCATGAGAACTCCAAAATCAGGATAATTCAATGAGATATAAAAGCCAACAACATCCCATTGGATGCAAAGCAAGTACGAGCCAAAGAGCCAAGTGCTATTGCAGAAATTGCAGTGTGTTACATCTGAAATGATCTTGTACTCTTTTTTGCTGGACCTGCAGGGGGTATATGGCTCCAGAGTATCTAGCTCATGGTCAATTAACAGAAAAGGCAGACGTATATAGTCTTGGAGTGTTACTACTAGAGATAGTTACTGGTAGACAGAACAATAGGAGCAAAGCATCAGAGTATTCAGACAGCTTAGTTACAGTGGTCAGTTGCATATTCCTTGATTGTTTTGTTCTGATTGTTGCTCAACTGTACACCAATCATGGTTAAGACAAGATTAATTACTGAACTAACTACTGTTATTTTTTCTTTTTGTCTAATATTTAATCTGGCAACATCAAACATGGAAGCATTTTCAGTCAGGGACTGCCAAACAATTATTTGATCCAAATCTACAGTTGCATGATGACCACAATAGCGACGTTAAGAATGAGATTTTAAGAGTGGTTCACATAGGACTTCTATGCACCCAAGAGGTCCCTACATTACGACCAACCATGTCAAAGACACTACAGATGCTAACAAAGGAGGAGGAGGATCTTGTTGCTTCCTCTAATTCACCATTCCTAGATGAGAATACCATGAAACTCCATGACATGAGCAGTGACCCATTTTACCCTCTCAATGCAGCTGATTTAATCGCTACTATGTCCCATAGGCCATAGCTCTTTTTATCCCAGGTGACCATGTGAATGCACAGAGAAAAATACTCCACACAGCAAGTCTGCAGCACAGGTTAACTTACGATAGACAAATAACTTGTCCTGGCTCGGACATGATACGGAAGGTTGCTAACAATGCATCTGAACAATTGCTATTTGAAATATATACTTCAGAGTTCAGACAAGGGGAGCTGTTGAGCCAAATTTCCAATACGATTGCGGGAAGTAAGCAATTTATAGTTGTATACTGTATAGTGCCATGATTACCATTTAGTACAGAATTTGGAAATATCTGATATGTAACATTTTCATGATTACTATGTTCTGGATTCAACTCCTATTAATGAATGAGTTAACAATCATGACAGAACAATTATTTGAGAAAGAATATATGAAGAAATATGAAAACATGACTGGATATTTCCTTGAAACATTTATCTTAGCAAAGAGAGTTAACAACAGAATGTGAGGCAATAGAAGAGCTATAATTTAATGGTAATGCATTTGGATTAACAATAGAATTTATATTTTTACAACCTAAACACCCGGAGGGTGGGAAACCTATGTAGAGAAGATAATCCATAAACCCCATCTAACGTTTAGCTACCAAGCATCCTATTAAGCCTCCACTGATCTCTATTATGAACAGAAAGTGCACAGAAGTGCTTGTTATTACTCCATTTGTATTTCAAAAGAAGCCCAACCTATCATGCATTCCTATGTTTTTATGTTGCAGACAAATAAGTGTGTACCACTAAAGTACTTGCTATTAGAAGTGCTATTTTATCAGCAATATATTAGAAAAGTAATAATCTTAACAAAAATTGTATATAATACTATATGTTAACGAAACGTTGCATTTTAGTATTACTACTTATCCACAGGCCCTTTTAATTTAAGTGTCACTTAATTATTCCTTTTCTCAAATTGATATAGCAACATCTACAACAGTCATGAGCTATGCACTAAAATAAAGATGGTATATATATTCAGTGGCAATGTAGCATTTCCTAGACTAAAATTATTGAATCCTTGTCACTGAAAGTGTGTTGAGCCTTGGTGGGTAGGTATTGCAGAGGCAGTTTCAATTCTGTGGTTGTATAGATTATAGAAAGTAAGACCCTCCCAAGTTCCAACCCAAATCACTGGTTTAGTTTAGTTTAATGGTAGCTTTATGGTATTATTAATCATACGGAGGATTTACATGTAGACATAGTGAATTAGAAACATGAGTTTCTAACTGAAATTGTAGTGTGAGACTAAATTGGATACATGGTTGGTTGTATGGGCTAAAAAGAGTGTCCAACTATGATTGTCATTTTCTAGCACGCGGGTGGAGCACAAGGGGACCAGTGGTTGATCAGTGGCCGGTGGCATTGCAGTGGTTGTTCGGTGGAGGGTTGAACAAGGTCAACAGCGTTTGGCACATTTTGCATCAGAGAAGAAGTGGAAGACAACCAAAACAACCAGATTCGACCATTGGGTTGAGTTTGTGTTGGGTTTGGTTGCGTTAGTTTTGGGTTAGGGGCTGGGTTGAAGGTAGGTGGGTGTGGGTTAAGTTTGCGTTGGGTGGTTGGATTGGGTTTGGCGGGATTGAGTTGGTTTTTGGATTGGATTGGGTTAGGTGGGTTGAGTTTAGGTTTTGGGAGGGGGGGGGGGGGGGGGGGTTGGGCTTGGGCTGGTTTGGAGGTTGGGTCAACTTGCGTCAAGTAGGGTTAGGTTGGGTTAGAATGGGTTGGGGGTTAGCTTGAGGTTGTTTTTGTATTGGCTTAGGTGGGTTGGGTTTGGGATGGAATAGGTTGGGTTACGTTTGGTTGGACTGGATTAGATTTGAGTTTGGATTGAGTTGAGGGTTGAGTATAGTTAGGTTTGGATTGGATTGGATTAAGTGGGCAGGTTTCGAGTTGAATTGGGTTGGGGTTGGGTCATGTTGGATTGGGTTGGACTGGGTTTGGACTGGGTTGGATTGGGTTCGGTGGGTTGGGGGTTGAGTCGAGATGGGTTGGGTTGAGTTGGATTGGGTTTGGAATTTGGATTTGGTTAGGTAGGTTGGGTTAGGTGGGTTTCACTGGGAGATTTGGATCGGGTTTGGGTCGGGTCGGGTTGTAGGGTTTGGAATACCAACCCACCTAACTCATTCCAACCCAAACCCAACCCACATAACCCAGTCCAACCCAAACCCAACCTAATCCAAACCAACCCAAACAAACCCAACTTAACTCAAACTCAGCCCACCCAACCCAATACAAACCCAGTCCGACCCACCTAGCCCAATCCAAACTCAGGCCAACCAGCCCATACCTCAACCCAAACCAACCCAATCTCACCCAAAACTAACCCATCTAACCCAATCCAAACCTCAACCCAAAGCTAACCTAACCCAGTCTGGACCAATCCAAACCAAAATCGACCAATACAACCCAACCCAATCCAAGTATAGATTCTGTGGTTATATAGATTATAGAAAGTAAGACCCTCCCAAGTTCCAACCCAAATCACTGGTTTAGTTTAGTTTAATGGTAGCTCTATGATGTTATGAATCAGAAGGTGGATTTACATGTAGACATAGTGGGTTAGAAACATGAGTTTCTAACTGAAATTGTACTGTGAGACTAAATTGGATACACGGTTGGTTGTATGGGATAAAAAGAGTGTCCAGCTATGATTGTCATTTTCTACCGTGCGGGTGGATCACAAGGGGACCAGTGGTTGTTCAGTTGCTGGTGGCGTTGCGGTGGTTGTTAGGTAGAGGGTTGAACAAGGTCAACAGCGTTTGGCACATTCTGCATCAGAGAAGAATTGGAAGAAAACCAAAACAACCAGATCCAACCATTGGGTTGAGTTTGTGTTGGGTCAAGTTGGCTTGGGGTTGGGTTTGGTTGGATTGGGTTGCGTTGGTTTTGGGTCGGGGGCTGGGTTAAAGGTAGGTGGGTGTGGGTTAAGTTTGGGTTGGGTGGTTAGATTGGGTTTGGTGGGATTGAGTTGGTTTTGGGTTGGACTGGATTTGAATTGGGTTTGGTGGATTGAGTTTGGGTTGGACTGGGGGTTGGGTTTGGGTTGGTTTGGTTTGGAGGTTGGGTCGACTTGTGTCAAGTAGGGTTAGACTGTTTTAGATTGGGTTGGGGGTTAGGTTGAGTTGGTTTTGTATTGGGTTAGGTGGGTTGGGTTGAGTTGGGTTTGGGTTGAAATGGGTTGGGTTTGGTTGGACCGCATCAGATTTGAGTTTGAATTGAGTTGAGGGTTTGAGTATAGTTGGGTTTGGATTGGATTAGGTGGGCTGGTTTTAGGTTGAATTGGGCTGGGGTTGGGTCAAGTTGGATTGGGTTTGGAGGGTTGGGTCTGGACTGGGTTGGATTGGATTGGGTTTGGTGGGTTGGGGGTTGAGTCGAGATGGGTTGGGTTGAGTTGGACTAGGTTTAGAATTTGGATTTGGTTAGGTAGGTTGGGTTAGGTGGGTTGGGTTTCATCGGGAGATTTGGATTGGGTTCGGTGGATCGGGTTGGGTTTGGGTTGGATTAGGTTGGGTCGAGTAGGGTTTGGAATACCAACCCACCTAACCCATTCCAACCCAAATCCATCCCACCTAACCTAATCCAAACCAACCCAAACACAGACCCAACCCAAACCCAGTCCAACCTAATCCAAACACAAACCCAACTCAACTCAAACTCAGCCCACCTAACCCAATACAAACCCAGTCCGACCCACCTATCCCAATCCAAACACACGGCAACCAGCCCATACCTCAACCAAAACCAAACCTAACCCAGTCCAAACCAACCCAATCTCACCCAAAACCAACCCTAACCCATCTAACCCAAGCCCAACCCAATCCAAACCTCAACCCAAAGCTAACCCAACCCGATCCACCAAACCCGGTCCGGACCAATCCAAACCCAAATCAACCAAAACAACCCAACTCAATCCAAGTATAGATTATGTGGTTGTATAGATTATAGAAAGTAAGACCCTCCCAAGTTCCAACCTAAATCATTGGTTTAGTTTAGTTTAACGGTTAGCTTTATTGTGTTATGAATCAGAAGGTGGATTTAGTGGATTAGAAACATGAGTTTCTAACTGAAATTGTACTGTGAGACTAAATTGGATACATGGTTGGTTGTATGGGCTAGAAAGAGTGTCCAGCTATGATTGTCATTTTCTAGCACGCAAGTGGAGCACAAGGGGACCAGTGGTTGTTCAGTGGCCGGTGGCGTTGTGGTGGTTGTTCGGTGGAAGGTTGAACAAGGTCAACAGCGTTTGGCACATTCTGCATCAGAGAAGAAGTGGAAGACAACCAAAACCACCAGATCCTACCATTGGGTTGAATTTGTGTTGGGTCAAGTTGGGTTGGGGTTGGGTTTGGGTTTGGGTTTGGTTGGATTGGGTTGCGTTGGTTTTAGGTTGGGGGTTGGTTTGAAGGTAGGTGAGTGGGGGTTAAGTTTGGGTTGGGTGGTTGGATTGGGTTTGGTGGGATTGAGTTGGATTGGGTTTGGTGGGATTGAGTTGGTTTGGAGGTTGGGTCGACTTGCGTCAAGTAGGGTTAAACCGGTTTAGATTGGGTTGGGGGTTAGGTTGAGTTGGTTTTGTATTGGGTTAGGTGGGTTGGGTTGGGTTGGGATGGACAGCGTTAGATTTGAGTTTGGATTGAGTTGAGGGTTGAGTATAGTTGGGTTTGGATTGGATTAGGTGGGCTGGTTTTGGGTTGAATTAGGTTGGGGTTGGGTCAAGTTTGGATTGGATTGGGTTGGACTGGGTTTGGAGGGTTGGGTCTGGACTGGGTTGGGTTGGGTTGGGTTGGGTGGGTTGGGGGTTGAGTTGGACTGGGTTTCAAATTTGGACTTGGTTAGGTAGGTTGGGTTAGGTGGGTTGGGTTCCATTGGGAGGTTTGGATTGGGTTCGGTGGATCGGGTTGGGTTTGGGTTGGATTGGGTTCGGTGGATCGGGTTGGGTTTGGGTTGGATTGGGTCGCGTTGGGTTGGGTCGAGTAGGGTTTGGAATACCAACCCCTAACCCATTCCAACCCAAACCCAACCCACCTAACCCAATCCAAACCCAGTTCAACCCAAACCCAACCTAATCCAAACCAACCCAAACACAGACCCAACCCACACAACCCAATCCAAACACAAACCCAACTCAATTCAAACTCGGCCCACCTAACCCAATACACACCCAGTCCGACCCACGTAGCCCAATCCAAACTCAGGCCAACCAGCCCATACCTCAACCCAAACCAAACCTAACCCAGTGCAAACCAACCCAATCTCACCCAAAACCAACCCTAACCCATCTAACCCAAGCCCAACCCAATCCAAACCTCAAACCAAACCCAACCCACCAAACCCTGTTAGACCAATCCAAACCCAAATCGACCAATATAACTCAACCCAATCCGAACCAAAAACAATGAACCCAACCCAGCCCAGATACCAAACCCAAAACTAACCCAACCCAAACTAAAACTGGACCCAACCTAAAACCCAAACCCATCCCAAGCCAAGCCCACCTAACCTGATTTTGGGTAATTAATTTTTTATTATTTTTAGAAAGGGAAAAAATATGAATCAGCCCAATCATTGTTTTTTTATAAGCAAAAGTCCATTGAATAGAGCACTAGGGTGCTCAAACCCAATTACAAATCAAAAACTACAATGTAAATATACAATAATGTAAGCACGAGACACCAAACCATTGCAAAAGATTAAAAAAAACCAAGCCAACAAAAGAAAAAACAAAGAAACCCCATGTGCAGGCAAATAGTTTATCTCCAAGTGCTAGCTAATTTGTTTACTTGCCAGATAAAACAAGCACTTAAGAAACAGTCCAGCAGCAAGGTTATCCCCTAATGATGATTATATATGAAAACAATCCAGCAGCAGATGTAATTACCAAAGATTTGTAGTACATGGTAAGAAACACAGTGAGAAACACGCAGCAGAAAACTCCCAAATTCAGCCCATTCATTGTTTTGGGCCAAGAAGCCAATAAAAATTCACTCACACAATATAAAAAAAGGAAAACTAAAAGAAAAAAAAAAAAAAGAAAAAGCGTGAGCAACAGATTTGCATTTGATTTTCAGCTGACACATTGGCAAAATTTTCAACAAGGAGTGGCGAATTGCAAAAGAAAGAACAATGAAAAATTTCTCATCATCCAGCGATATAAATAGAAGTGGAGCATGATCAAGAAATTCATAATTGGAGTTGGGGAAATAACTGAGTGCAAAATATAAAATTGGGACATAACATTCTAAGTCCTAATTTATTGAGAGAGAGAACGGAGAGAGGCGTGAGGAAAGAAGGAATAGTGTAAAAAAGGTAAAGAAACAAAAAGCATAAGGAGCTCATAGAAAGAGAAGGATTCATCACAAACCAAAGAAGTATACATAATCATATTTCTTTCGGTATGAACATTTATCCCTCAGTTCGTTTCTTCATGTAATCAATCACACATTCAACTCATATACCTGTAACAAATGTTGGAGAAATACATATACTTTCATTATAATAACCTTTTGTCATAACAGCTAACACACTCATTGCAGGAAGCAAATAACAAAAAAAAAAAATCTTCACAGTCCATGACTAAACCCCATCACCATACATACACAACAAAGATCATCCCCATCACCATTTCCATTCAGCAACAAATAATCTTCACAGTCCAATTACAAATATTTAAATAATAGAAATAACAAAAATAGTGACAAAATAAACCATTCACATCCTCATTCAAAACCATAGAACCAGAAAACAAAAATCAAAACCAAGAACCCTTACTCAGGAAAATACAGAGACAGAACGAAAAGAAAGAGGGAAGGCCACCAACCGTGGCCACTGCCGCCGCGGCGTCGCTCCTGTGCCCCCAATCCACAACAGAAAGAAAGAAAGAAAGAAAGAAAAGGAAAGATCAGAAAAATAAAAAGGGGCCATGAACAGAAAAGAAAAAAATACATAGGAAAAGAGATCAGGAAGAGAAGTGAGAGAGAGCGAGAAAAACCAGAGGGAGAAAGAAAGGAACCGGCCGCTTACCCATGCCTTGAACAATGGCCACTATAAGTCGCCGCCGTTTTCTTTTCCACGCTCGTGCACGACCATCACCGGCCTCACCCAGTCCCCCTGCCGCAGCCGCCGCCAATGCGGCCCTTGCACCGTCCCCGCCGTGCATCTCCTTCCGCCGTCCCCTAGCGCCGTGAGTGGCTTCAAGAAAAAACGAGCCTTTCTTTCCTCCTTTAGTCCTTTTGTTATTGAGAGATATAAAATTCATGGATTTGTCTCCGGTACCACACCCCTTTAATAATAATAATAATATAAAACCGATATATATATATATATATAGACAATTTTTTAATAATAATAATAATATAATGCTTTAAATTATATACTTCCATTTGTTTTATTTTTTATTTGACTAAATTATTTTTGAGTGACTGTAACTGTATGTTAAAAAAAGTTTATTAAATTTTTTTAAACCATGTATCGTTATTAAGTTATATATTTAAACCATACTTATCAATCTTGCAATATTCAATCAACACAATGCTTAATATTGATTTATTATACTTAATTAAGTAACTCATGAGCTCAATGCAATATATTATGTGATGAAACCAATATATTTAGCACAAATGATTCTCCATGAAATGTATTTATTATAATTTATTCATAGAAAATAATTAAAAAACATAAATTGTTAAAAAAATTGAAAAAAAAAATTTAACCATCTGCTGCACCATAATTTTCATGTTGAACTATAAATTGAGAGGGCTTATGTCGACTTGGCTCTAATATATAGTTTATATATTCTGTATTAGATTTTCAAGGTTCTCAACTTGGCTCGGCTTATGTACATTAAATTTTATAAATTAAAAATATTTTATACTTTTATATTAGAGTAATTTTAAGAAATAACTATGTAATGCTAAAGGTAAGTAAACTAATAACTTTAGATGGAATGAATTTTTTAAATATTGAAAATTAATTATAAAATATAGAAAAAAAAAACAAATATTTTGATCTATACAGTTTCTAATTTTAATTAGAATAAATAATTAATTTAAAGATATTTTAATGACATAGGCATTTTAATTAAATATATTTATATAAATGAAATATCCTATTAATATCGTAAGTTGTAAAACACGAGTAATGTATAGGAGAAAAATTTGAAACGAACAGGGACATTGCATCGTTCGTTCTTGATACATTGGTGAAAACAAATTTGAATTGTGCTTGGAGTCTTAGGATTGTCCTTTGAGTAGATTGCGTTGCCGGAAAGAATGGTTATCAGTCATCAATTATCCTAGACCCATCGGTGCAAAATTGAAAAAAATATGAAACTCGTTTTGTCTTTACCTATATTACCAATATTTTAAAAATCGGATTGATAATAACCGGTTAAGGCACTTGTTCACGGTTCAACTGTAGTCAAATCGTGATCGAACCGATTTTAATTAAATATATTTTTTAATATTATATAACATTTTAATTAATAAAATAACACAAAATTATAAGAAATAAAGATATATAAAGTTGTAAATCAGTATAAATAACCTTATTATAAGGTTTATAAGATAAAAAATTAATAATAATTAGTAAAATAATAGATATCAATGTGTAATTCTTAAATATATGTCTTTATTTATTTTAAAAATATTTTAGATTAAATAAAAAAAAAATTGAATTTTTCTAAAAATGATCGGTTCAAACTGTTTTCTGACACTGGTTTTTACTATTTTTAACCGGTTCTCACCGGTTTTCTGGATTAAACGGACCAGTCAAGAACAGGTCGAACCGGCCAAGAACCGGTGAAAAACCAGTGTCATAAAACCGATTGAACCGATCAATTTTAAATCTTCAATTTTTTTATTTTGTATTTAATCTAAATAATTTTTTTTGATAAATAAGAATAAATTTTTAAGGATTGCACATAAATATTTATTATTTAGTCAATTATTATTAATTTTTTATCTTATAGTAATACATATAGTAAGGTCCTTTATATTTATTTATAATCTTATATATCTTAATTTTTTATAATTTTATGTTATTTTATTACTTAAAATATTATATAATATTAAATATATATTTAATTATTACCGATTCGACACGATTGAATCATTGAACTGTGAAACAATGTTTTCACCGATTTAATCACTGGTCTTAAAAACATTGCGTGAAAGTGAGAGAAAAGTAATAGTTGCCTATATCAGAATTAGAATTTGAATTTTGAAAATTGAATACTTTACTATTATTACCTCTGTTCCTATTTAACTGTCCATTTTCAAAGAAAAAATTTGTTCCTATTTAATTGCCCACTTACAAACTCAATGCACTAATGAATACATTTTTCTCCTTTTTACTCTTATTTTAATAACTCACTCATTATTGAAAACTAATTAGAGCCAATAGTAGTAAGAAAGATAAAAGGATAAAATATAAAGTTTAAAATTTATTTCCATGAAAACAAGAGTAATAATTACATTCCTTAATATGTGTGTTTTTAGTCAAAATGGACAATTAAAAAGGAACAGAGGTGGTACTATTCATATTGTTTTAGAGAATGAGTTTTTATACTATTAACAAAATTGCAGTGTAAATACCAAAATTTTGAATTTGAATTCTACTTGCTACACTCTCTCTCCAATAAATACACCATATTTATTAAAAGATTTAATTACATTTTTTTTACGGAAAAGCCAAGACTATTATTCAAAATTAGCTCTCTAAAGGGAATCCAAAGAGACAGCTAAAGCAATACAAGGAGGAGTTTCTTCAACCAAAATGCAATTAGGGTGAGTACATGCAAACTTGGCTAATAAATGAGCTGCAAAATTGCAAGCTCTTACAATGTGACTAAAAGACAATGAATTGAAAGAGTTCCTAAGATGAAAGCAATCAGCTACAACCATATCAAAGGCTGAGACTCCATTAGTTGTTGTCTGGAGTGCAGAGGTGAGGAGCTGGCAATCTGATTCAGCTGCGAGTTGTAGGAATCCCATATCTTTGGAGAATTCTAAACCACATCTCATGCTCAATGCTTCAGCTAATTTAACATCTGGACCACAGCAAACATGTCATGTAGCTGCTCCCAAAACGACCCCTTCCGCATCTCGAACAACAGCAGCCGCGCCCCAGGTTTAACCATCTATCTTTGCAGCATTTGTGTTAAGTTTGTAGGTACCTAGTTGGGGAGGGATCCATGACTGTGGGCTTGGGATTCTAGGAATAGGTGGAATATTAGACTTGATACGATGCATCTCCAAAATTGGGAAGCTTGGGAATGTGCATCAGCTATACTTTTTTGCATTGGAATGTTCTGATTTTCAAATATTAATTTGTTCCTACTGAACCAAACTCCGCAGAGAAGAGAGGCAAAGATGCTAGATGCTTTTTCACTGTTGTCATTCAAAAATTGTTTGATCCATTCATCTGCATGAATCGGAGCGGATACATTCAGACGCAGCCCAAGGGGGGATAAGAACCAAAATTCTCTGCTCTATTTGCATTCAAAAAAAGCATGATCAATGCTTTCAATAGCATCAAAGCACCTAGGACAAATTGAGTCAATTTGTAAGCCTCTTTTAAGTAGTTGTTCTCGGACAGGGAGACATCCACGAAGGATTCTCCAAATAAGATTTCTATTCCTGGGAATTGTATGCACTTTCCAGATCTTCTTCCAAGTCTTTTTAATTTCCAAAGGAACTCCACTAGAGGAGGGGCCCGTGGGATTCAAATGATCCGTAACAAAATGATACCCAGACTTTACTTGGTAGAGACCGCTTTTAGTAGCTTCCCAACACAATGTGTCCTCTCTTCTAGACCTTGGGGGTGGAATTGAGAGAATATGTGCAGGTTCAAAATCTAGAAAGATGTCTTTAATTAGCTCCTGTCTCCAACTGTGAGAATCCAGATCTATTAGTGAATCCACTGTGTCAATGTCATGATGATTTGGTCGATGGATCCAAATGTGATGGCCAGGCTGATTTGGAAGCCAACCATCCTTCCAAATGTTAACAGAAATACCATCCCTTACGGTCCAGGAACTTCCTCTGTGTAAAATCCATTGAGCTGAGTGAATGCTCCTCCAACTGAAACTTGGGCTATAGCCAATACCAGCATTTAGGAAGTCTGATTTGTGAAAATAGCGGCCTTGAATGCATTGAGTCATTAGAGACTGTTTGTTGGTTTGGAGCCTCCATCCCTGTTTGGCCAAAAGGGCTAGGTTAAAAGCATGAAAGTTCCTAAACCCCATTCCTCCCACCTTCTTTGGAGCACATAGCTTCTCCCATGACATCCCGTGCATCTTCCTTTTACCATCTCTACTACCCCACCAAAATCTATTAACCATATTTCTATTGTTTCACAAAGTTTCAAGGGTAATAGAAAACAACCCATAATGTAGCATGAGATTGATTGTACTACTTGCTTGATTAGCACTTCTCGCTCTGCAGATGAGAGAAAAGACACTTTCCAGCCTCTGAGCTTTTTCCAAACACGGTCACGAACAAAATAAAAAATCTAGATCTTAGTTCTACCCACAAAGGTAGGTAAACCCAAGTACTTAGAATGACTGGCAACTGCCTTAATCCATCTTTGTAGAGAATTTTGTCTGTTATGGTGAACATTTCGGCTGAATGACAATTCAGATTTTTCCAGATTGATAAGCTATCCGGAAGCTGTTTGGTAGAGCTAAGGATGTGGAGAATAGTTGCTACCTCATTATCAGAGCTCCTGAGGAAGATAATATTATCATCTACAAAAAGAGGTGAGTAATTTCAGGAGCATGTCGGGCAATACGAATGCCATGGAGGGAAGCATCTACTTGGGCTTTAGTGATCAGGCTAGAGAAAACTTCAGCACAAATAATAAATAGGTAAGGGGAAAGGGGGTCCCCTTGACGCAAGCCTCTATGAAGAGTGAAGGATTCACAAGAACAACCATTAAGTAGGATGGCGAAGGATACAGAATTAACACATCTCATTCATGATAGTTAAAACCAAGTTCACTAGAAAGCCCATTGCAATCATAGAAGATTGGAGAAAAAAAAATAAAAGATAAGTAAATAAATACCATAAAACTAAATTATGATATAGTGCCTCTCAAACCTCATCATTCCTTCATATATACATAGATGGAAGAACTTTTAAAAAAGATTGAATTATAGTGACTAATTAAATTAATTTTAATTTCAATTTGAGAAAAGTTGATCTCCTTAATTCATCATATTTTCTTTTTATAAAAAATCCTTAAATCTAATCCGGACAGGCACAAACAACTTAGATCAATGGAGGTGGAAAATGACAGTCTACGCCGGAAAAATTAAAAATTGAAACAAAATGTTCTTTTTTTTTTTTTTCTAAATGATCTTAAGAGTAAGATGAAGTCAGGACTCAAGAGTGCAGTCAAGCAGTAATACTTGGTTAAAATAAGGAAAGCGGATTTAGTTAAAAGAGTATTTGGACTGTTTTAAAGTATATAACAGGAGAACTAAACACCACCTGAAATACTTAAAAATTTGAAAATCAAGAATAATTTTTAACAAAAACAGGAGATATATAACGATGGCACAATAAGACTCCTAAGCCTTGGTCTCCTCAGCAGCTGTCTCAAAAGTCTCTCCTGGAACGAGCTCTGGGACGTCATCGTCATTCTCCTCTTGTGCTGTAGTTGAAGCAGCACCTGCTTCAGGAGCCTGCTTCTGAAACTGCTCGGCTAATTTCTTCAGGTTTTCCAAGTTATCTGGTCCTGCATTTTCATAATCCAAATATTTTAAGTTGGGAGGAACAAGAAACACCAAACACAACTTTGAAAAAAAAAATCCAACGCACATACCTAATTGGTGGATAATGCTAGGGAGAATATCCTGCAACTCTGTAGAAGGGAAAATTTTATGTCAAATTTTAATGCCAATCCAGTCAAAAATCAAACAGCACATTACAGTAAGTCTGTCAGTCTAGAAATTGTGGGAAACAATGCCCTTGTATACTCCAAATCATTAACATAAAACAAGATATTCCACTGTGACTCATTGAACAATGGTGCTCATGTCCTTAACTGCATCAAGATATCATTTTCATACTCTTTTGCAACATATGTTAGCAATGCTCTCTCATAGAATAGACCAGAGTAAATAGCACAAGCTCAGTTTGTTAAATAAAGGAAAACGATATAATTGCTTACTCTTTGTTTGAGGAGAACCACTAACAACCCAAGTATTTGCAGCAATGGATGCTTGAACTGGAAAGAAAAAAAAACAACAAAGTCAGTAATCACCAAACATCAAAACAATACATAGCCTACTACATAAAAAATATAAAAGCTCTATAAATATTATGGACTTATATTACCTTTGGGGTTTAGAAACTGGATAACTACATCATCCTTAAAGATATTGACCTCCTCAATTGCAGGGATTGCATTCACCCCTATTCTCTTCAGGGTGCTCTGAAGCCTTTTATCATCTGTAGTTGTTGTCTTGTGGACGGCCTTCTTCTTTCTAAAATAAACAGAAGGCAAAATATCAAGAGAAAATTCAACTAAACAACTGCTGCATGTGTTAAACAAAGAAACAATCTTCAAGCAATGGATTCAGAATAAATAATAATAATGTTAAATTCAAAAAAACAATAAAAAAAGAGAAATTGCTAAGCATTGGTTGCACACCCTCGAGGCCTCAAATATGGGTGTACAAAGGAAGACCTGGGGGAGGGGGAAGCCAAAACATAAGCTCAAGAATTCATTATGGCTAGCACCTAGCATTATCTCCAATGACAAATGACAGATCTATCGAAGCATTTTGAAGAGCAGAGCATGTTAAAATCTAATATTGTCAATACTAAGAAAACTGACTTTCATTAGAATAGAAAAATATCTGAGGTTCGTTCATATATGAATATACCTTCTCACAGTACCCTTTCCACCAGTTCGAACTGAACCGGCCATCTTCATCAACTTTTCCCGATTCATCTGGCCAAAAGTCAAATTAAGAAAAAACATAAATTTCATCCCAACAACCAAGGCCTATAAAGATGCACAAATGAATAGTAACAAAACTTAGAGAAGAAATTTAAGAGTCAACAGGAGAAAAAATCAATGATCTAACTTAGGTACAGATACATAATAATTAAAAAGCATTGACATGGCATGAAAAGGGTGTGAACAGGCTACACTTTATCATTCAAAGATTCATGACAAATGCTAATGGCACAGCAGAAGACATTTCATATGGACTTTACAGAATGGCCTACAACAACTTAAACACACATCCAAATACATAACAGAGAAGTGAAGTTGATGCTTCCTAATTCCTATTTCCACTTGGACACCAAACAATTAGACTTTAAAAGATATCAGAGTGCCCTTCAAAACAGGAACAAGTGCTGCATGTCAAGCTAGGAATGCATTTCTTGGCTCAACTTCAGTTTGGACATGCATGTTGATGTTTTCCCAAATGATCCATATTCCAGAAAAAATAACCAAAACATCTAACATCATATACAATACTAGACTCACTCAGCATAGAAAACCACAACATACAATCAGAAGAATAAAGTCATCTCAAACTCATAGAATAAGGATCTTGTAACCAGTCTCCTCAGTTCAGGTCTCCAATAGTATTCTTCCGCATGAAACAACTCAGAAGAACGAAAGTTTTTACTTATTGTTCATCCTTGGAGACAAGGTTAACAGTTACCCCCCCTTAATTGAAAATAAACAATGTGACGCATCAAAGATATATGGCAAATGTTACATTGACATGCCATGAAAAGGGTATAAACAGGCTACACTTTATCATTCAAAGATACATGACAAATGCTAATGCACAGCATAAGACATTTCATATGGACTTTATAGAATGGCATACAACAACTTAAACACACATCCAAATTCATAACAGAGAAGTGAAATTGATGCTTCTTATTTCCATACGGACACCAAACAATTAGACTTTAAAGGATATCAGAGTGCCCTGTAAAACAGGCACAAGTACTACATGTCAAGCTAGGAATGCATTTCTTGTCTCAACTCTTATTCTTGTGCACAATGTGAATTCAACAAAAGCATATCATATCAGGGTGAAAATCCCACGTTTAATCATGCCAATTTTAGTTCGGACATGCATGTTGATGTTGCACCAAATGATCCATATTCCAGAAAAAACAACCAAAATATCTAACATCATAGACAATACTAGATGCACTCAGCATAGAAAGCCACATCATACAATCAGAAGAACAAAGTCATCTCAATCTCATATAGAATTCTTGTAACCAGTCTCCTCAGTTCAGGTCTCCAATGGTATTCTTCCGCATGGAACAACTCAGAAGAACGAAAGTTTTTACTTATTGTTCATCCTCGGAGACAATGTTAACAGTTGGCCCGCTTAATTGAAAATACACAACATAACCCTCAATTGAATCAGTAACTCCGAAGCTCAAAAGATTATTCCAAAGCAACGATTATAATTATAATTATATTTTACAAAAGAAAATAATCCAAAGAAACCATTATAATTTTATCTCAATACTTTTCACCAGGGTGAATTTTGCAATAAAAATATATGATTCGGGAAATTAGAAAACCAAAAACCAAACAGATGAAACAATTTGCAATAAAAAGCTTATCATTTCTAAAACCCCATGAAAGAGAGAGTTCAAATTGGAAAAACATCAAATAGAACTATAAATCATCACATGCGTTAACAGTACAAGAAGGTCAAATCCCGATGGTTGGATAAACCGATGATAGTAAGAAACAACATAACCGATTACAAGGTAGAACGAAACGGAAATGAGAAATTGGCGAAGTGAAATGATGTAGCAGTAAAGACGGTACCTTTGTGAAGCTGGTTTAAGCTCAGTGATTTAGGACACCGGGTAACCCTCACTAAGAAGACCTAAACGATTCGAGACGATAAGGACCCCTTTTATATCAACGACGCCAGCAAAAACCCTAGGCTTTTTTGTTTCGATTTTTATAATAAAAAAACCCTACATTATTGGGTTGGCTATTGAGGCCCAATAACAAAAGCCCCTTTTCCCGAATTGGTGTGTGGGTGATATTGAGCCCGTTTATTTTAAAAATATTAATTTTTTCATGTATTTGTTTCGTCAAAAAAAAAAAGTATTTGTTAATATCTATATCTATATATCTTCTATATCTATATCTATATCTATATGGAACCAAGGCTTTGGGTGTGCAGCCTGTCGGATTGTGGTAGGATTTTTTCCCGCCCAATCCAGTTTTTTTTTCAAATACAAGGGGACACGTTTCTCTTTTTTTTCTTTTTTCTTTTTTTAATTTTTTTCTCCAACAAATTGATTTTTTTATATATTCCGTTGGGAAAGTTAGCTCCACCATGATGTGGATGTTCTCGACTCGGACAATATTGCCTCCCGTGGAGGATACCTATGGCTAAACCAAAAAATGTATATATTCCATGGGACACATTCCTCCTTCGACCGTTTTCTTTCCTTTTTTATTTTCTTATCACATATTCATTTTTTTATCATTCTTATATTAAAATATTTTCTCTCATTATTCGTTCCTATTAATATGTTCGGATTGTGGTGAAAATATTTCCTATCTATATGAAAATAAGGCTTTGGGTGTGCCACGTGTCGCATTGTGGTAGGATTTTTTCCCGCCCAATCCAGTTTTTTTTTTTAACAAATGCATGGGAACATGTTTCCCTTTTTTCTTTTTTCTTTTCTTTTTTTCTCCAACAAAGTGATTTTTTTATATACTTCGTTGGGAAAGTTAGCCCTACGATGATGTGGATGTTCCCGGCTCGGACAATATTGACTCCCGTGGAGGATACCTATGGCTAAACCAAAAAATGTATATATTCCATGGGACACATTCCTCCTTCAATCGTTTTCTTTCCTTTTTTATTTTCTTATCACATATTCATTTTCTTTATCATTCTTATATTAAAATATTTTCTCTCATTATTCGTTCCTATTAATATGTTTGATTGCAAGAGTGTTGTTTTTATAAATCGCGTGTATCCTCCACATGGTATATGTGCTCTTACTAATCGTTTTCTTTCCTCCCTTTTACCACACTTTAATTTTCTTTTTTTACTATTATTTTAAAATAGTTTATCTCTTTACTCATCCATACTTTTTTGTATCATTAAATAATTTATCTCTCTATTTTATTCATTAATATTTTCATTTTTTTATTAACATGGGAACACAGTTCCTTTTTTTCTTTTTTCTTTTTAAATTTTTGTCTCCAACAAAGTGATTTTTTTATATACCCCGTTGGGAAAGCTAGCCTCACCATGATGTGGATGTTCCCAACTCGGAAAATATTGCCTCCCGTGGAGGATACCTATGGTTAAACCAAAAAATTTATATACTCTACGTTACACATTCCTCCTTCGACCGCTTTCTTTCCTTTTTTGCTTTCTTATCACATATTCGTTTATTTTTATCATTCTTATATTAAAATATTTCTTCTTATCACATGGTAGTTGTGCTCTTATTAACTGTTTTCTTTTCTCTCCTTTTACCACACTTTAATTTTATTTTTTATTATTATATTAAAACAGTTTATCTCATTACTCATCCATACTTTTTTGTATCATTATATAATTTATCTCTCTATTTTATTCATTAATATTTTTATTTATTTATTAACACGGGAACACAATTCCCTTTTTTTTCTTTTTTTCTTTTTAAATTTTTTTCTCCAACAAAGTGATTTTTTTATATGTCCCGTTGGGAAAGGTAGCCCCACCATGATGTGGATGTTCCCAGCTCGGAAAATACTGCCTCCCGTGGAGGATACCTATGGTTAAACCAAAAAATTTATATACTCCACGTTACATATTCCTCCTTCGACCGTTTTCTTTCCTTTTTTGCTTTTTTATCACATATTCGTTTATTTTTATCATTCTTATATTAAAATATTTTTTCTCATTATTCGTTTCTATTAATATGTTTGAGAACAAGAGTGTTGTTTTTATAAATCAGGAGTATCCTCCACAAGGTAGTTGTGCTTTTATAATCGTTTTCTTTCCTCCCCTTTTACCATATTTTAATTTTCTTTTTTTATTATTATATTAAAACAATTTATCTCATTATTCATCCATACTTTTTTGTATCATTATATAATTTATCTCTCTATTTTATTCATTAATGTTTTCATTTATTTATTGTCCTCTTATCTATTCTATTCTTTTTTTTTTAAACACGGGAACAACCGTTCCCTTTTCTTTCTTTCTTTTCCTTTTTAAAATTTTCTCTCCAACAAAAGTTTTTTTTTTCTTTTTCTTACTCTTTAAATTCTTTTATTACTTAAGATGTTATTTTTTTTTACTTTTTCAACGTATCATTTATCTCATTATTTTATTTATTAATAATTTAATCTATTATCTCTTATCCATTCAATCTATATCAAAATTGTTTCACATGTGTCATGTTTTCTCACTTACATTCTTTTAGTTTTTTCATTATCATTTTAATAAGATGATTTTTTTATGAACCACACGTATATACTCCACAGGACACAGTTCTCCTTCAACCGTTTTCTTTCCTTTTTTGCATTCTTATCACATATTCATTTTTTTATCATTCTTATATTAAAATATTTCCTCTCATTATTCGTTTCTATTAATATGTTTGATTACAAGAGTGTTGTTTTTATAAATCACGAGTATCCTCCACAAGGTAGTTGTGCTCTTACTAATTGTTTTCTTTCCTCCCCTTTTACCACACTTTAATTTTTTTTATTATTATATTAAAACATTTGATCTCATTACTCATCCATACTTTTTTGTGTGATTATATAATTTATCTTTCTATTTATTCATTAATATTTTCATTTATTTATTATCCCTCTCATCTATTCTATTTATTTTTTTAAACACGGGAACAACCTTTTCCTTTTCTTTTTTTTCTTTTTTTCCTTTTTAAAGTTTTCTCTCCAACAAAAGATTTTTTTTTTCTTTTTCTTACTCTTTAAATTCTTTTATTACTTAAGATGTTAAATTTTTTCACTTTTTCAATATATCATTTGTGTGCATGTGGGGTATGGGTATTTTTCAATATATTATATCTCACGCACCGTAAGTTGCAAGATTACTTTTCACTATTCATCTTGAGTCTCTATTGACCATCCCCTAAAATGCTATTTTATTTCCATGTTGGATATTCCATTCATTCCTAAGGATCTGCCGCATTACCCACACCCACGTGCCGAAGGACACGAGCTGTCCATTTTCATGATTATGCATTTCGCAGGGGTCCAGCCTAATTTTTGGTACACCTTTCCACTATTCATGCGAGGTCTCATATGTGTGCATCACGTGCGAGTAGGCTGTGAGGGCATGAGCTGGCTGGTGGGTGTTACTTCAATCATTTTAGTTGCTTCTATCATTTATATTCAATCGATTGATTTTTTTTGTTGGACACACAATGTCAACCAAAGACCTTGATAATGTGTGTGTAATTGAAGTTGAGCGGATGATGTTGTTGGATGGGAAATCACTAAAGGATTACCATGATATGCCACTTGTTGATTTGAACTCCACAAGTATCGTTGTAAATGCCTTGATCATGAATGAACTCAACTATGATGACGCTGAGATGAGTAGATTGCATAACGAGCATGTTCACCTATTTAACCCAAATCAGCGAGTTTATTTACAGTGAAATTATTACAGCTGTAAATAAAAATGCAGGAGAGTTCTTCATTGTGTACGGTCATGGTGGGACTTGCAAGACATTTTTGTGGCAAACATTGTCATGTAAGTTGCGATAAGAGAAAAAAAAATGTCTTAAACGTTGCATCGAGTGGTATTGCATCTTTGTTATTGTCTGGTGGAAGAACTACTCATTCACTTTTTTGTATACCCCTCACATTAAATGAGGATTAATGTTGCGCAATCCACCAGGGGCAATGCAAAGGCTGAATTACTTCAAAGGACTAACTTTATAATATGGGATGAATCACTTATGATCAATTGTTTGTTTTTTGAAGCACTTGATCAAACATTGAAAGATATCATAAGATTTAGTATCCCTATAGTTTAGCCAAGCCTTTTGGGGATAAAGTTGTTGTGTTGGGTGGGGATTTTAGGCAAATCTTGCCTGTTGTGCCTCGTGGTAGTAGGGCTGACATTGTTATGGCTACAATTAATTCATCAGTTTTATGGAAAAATTGCAAGGTTTTGAAGCTAGAAACGAACATGAGACTTCAGTGTTTAGCACCCGATCAATCACGCAAAGAACTCCGTGGATTTGCCGATTGAATCATTACAATTGGTGAAAGCACTGCTGGGGTTGATAATGACGGGATCAGGACTGTCAATATCTCAACAGATTTATTTTTATTATTTTATTAAAAATATTTGATAATATATATATAAATCAGCATCACTCGCACCCGTGCGAATGCACGGGTAACTTGCTAGATTTGAAAGGAAAAACAAAATCCAAAAATTTAGATTTTAAATTTTTAAGATTTTTTATTTTGTAAAAAAAAATTATATTATGCATACATTTTAAAATAAAAAAACCAAACGAAAAATAACTCAAATTTTATATAAATTTTTAAAATAAGTAAATCACCTTATAGTATATTTTTAAAAACACTTTTTTAAACCTCAAGTAAATGGACCCATTTTAAAATAGAAATAAGGAGAACAATTTTGGTAATTGTAATGCAGTCAGAGGAGTATCCAACCCTTCACACAATAAAATTATGACACTTGGGGAAAAAATTTAGGTTTTTTAAAAAGTACATATTTCTTTTATTAAAAATTTAAGTTTTTAAAAAGTACATATATGTGTGGTTATTTTTTATCTTCTACTTTTTTAGAAAAAATAGAAAAGGAAAAATATAGTGTTTACAAAGTTATTGTATGAGAAAGTAGGTACTGTAGAAATTCTAAAATTTTATCTATAATTACAGATATTTATGTACTACTTTTATTATTTTTTTTCTGAAGGAAAGAACCTAAAAGTCCAGGAACAGACAAAACAAAAGACTACACTCCTCTCTGGATAAAAGATCCAGAGCTATAAAAAATAAAAGCTAACACAGCAAAATGAGTCACCTCCTGCTACTTTTACTACTCCCCCCATTTCATTTTGACTGTCGTTTAAGGTTTCTACACACAAATTAAGAACAATAATAAATGACTTAAAAGACATAGTAATCTTACTAAATTACCCTTATTAATTTAGTATACATTTTTTTTCATTTTACCTAAATATATTAATGAGTAGTGTGGTGCACCGTTTTTTAAGTTTCTTTTCCCATAAAAGTGGGAGGGTAAAAATGGAAAACTAACATTAATACTCACATAGAAACTAGAGAACGGCTCATATTATGAAAAAAATTTATTTTCCTAAAACGACTATCAATATGAAATGGAGGGAGTATTTAACTAGTATGTGTACCCGTGCGATGCACGAGGTTATTGTTATTTAAATGAAGTAGATTGAAATTCAATAAATAATGTTGATAAAGCAATATAAGTTAAAATGCAATCTAACAAATAATACATATATTACCTAATAAGAGCAAAATATTTAAAAAGACTTAAAAACTTAGAAAGATTAATATTACCTCAATTTGGAATGAATTCATGAATTTACTAAATGTTATCAAAGACTTCTTTGTAAACAATATTTGTTGTGTAGTTATTTACTTTTCCATCAGCATCTAAAATTAAGATTTTTAAACCTCTCCTTGATCTAACTCTAGAAAAAGCCACATAGAGCTGTCCATGAGTAAACACTGGTCTGGGAAGAAACAGTCCTGCATTTGACAATGATTGCCCTAGGCTTTTTGTTAATTGTCATGGCAAAGCATAGAGCTAACGGAAATTGCCTCCTCTCAAATTTGAATGGAAAGCCAGGATCAGAGAGAATCATATTCATCGCACGGGAAAAAATTAAAAAAAGTTGAACGGTATAATAAAAAATGCTATTTTTTTAAAAAATAATCATATAAAAATATATTTTATAAGATAGAACAAATTTGAAAATAAAGACTTATACAAAAGGTCTGCCACTCTTTTCCTTTGAGAATGGTTGGTGCTGTCAGCTGCTTCAGAATTTGATCATACAGTTCCATTCAGAATTTGGTCATATTGCTTCAATGAATTCATACTTTAAAAAGGTTGTTGACTTGTTGAGCTATCTAAACCCTTTGTTATGGACACTTTAAATTATCAAAGTTACAAACAATATTTCTATCTAAACCCTCAGTTTTGGCGCCAAAAATTGCTTCTCATTACTCTCCTTTTAGATATAATAAAGATTAGATTTATGAAAAGATTGTTTAAAAATTTAAAAATCCTGGAATAATTTTATATTAAAATTTAAAAATGTGTGATAATTCACAATGTAAAATTAGGGGAAAATATGAAAATAAAGTTCCACACTTCCTTCTTTTTATTAGAGAAAATAATAATAATGACAATAATAATAATAATAATAATAATAATAATAATAATAATAATAAAGATTTGAAATATTCAAATTTTAAATTTTAAAAATCTCAATCAATCTCCAGAATAAATCTGATTGGTTGTGTATGATGGTAATTAAAACAATGAAATAAAAATCTTTTAAAAATAACAATAATTATTTAAAGAATTGATAAAAAAATGGAAAGAAAGTAATTGATTTAGACTTCAAGGAGGTGTAAATGGTATTGGATTCTAAAATTTGAAATTTAAAATTTGCACATTAATATATTGCACAATGAAGTTACCATCTATTTATCCAATTCCGGTTCATGCTCCAAGAAGTCATTTTATAGACGAATTTATTTAAATAAAACTTGTAAACCACTTTATAGAAGAATATATTTAAAGTGAAGAGCAACCGGGCTTTGCACATTTTTTTTATGGAAGGGCTTTGTGCATTTTTATTTTCATCACAACCAATGAATTTCATAATGGGAAATGAAAATCTATAATTAATTCGAAACAGATTCTTAGGAAAGTTTTAGAAAAAGTGAGTAAAGACTTCCTTCCTTTTCTTTCAATATTCCAATTCATTTCTCAATCCCACTAAATAAAATATAAAATTTGAAATTTGAATTCAGATTTTTTTTAATTCAAAATAAAATGATTAAATACATATTTACAATTTTAGCATCTGTTTTGGCGCCAAAAATTGCTTCTCATTACTCTTCTTTTAGATATAATAAAAATTAGATTTATGGAAAGATTGTTTAAAAATTTAAAAAATCATGGAATAATTTTACATTAAAATTTAAATACATGTGATAATTCACAACGTAAAATTAGGGGAAAAATATGAAAATAAAGTCCCACACTTCCTTTTTTTTATTTGAGAAAATATTAATAATGACAATAATAATAATAATAATAAAAATTTCAAATATTGAAATTTAAAATTTTAAAAATCTCAATCAATAACCAGAGTTAATCTGATTGGTTGTGTATGATGGTGGTTAAAACAATGAAATAAAAATCTTTTAAAAATAACAATAATTATTTAAAGAATTGATAAAAAATAGAAAGAAAGTAATTGATTGCGACTTCAAGGAGGGGTAAATGGTATTGGATTCTAAAATTTGAAATTTAAAATTTGTACATTAATGTATTGCACAATGAAGTTACCATCTATTTAACCAATTTCGGTTCATGCTCCAGGAAGTAATTTTATAGATGGATTTACTTAAATAAGACTCGTAAACCACTTTATAGAAGAATATATTTAAAGTGAGAAGCAACAGGGCTTTGCACATCTTTTTATGGAAGGGCTTTGCGCATTTTTATTTTCATCACAACCAATGAATTTAATAATGAGAAATGGAAATCTATAATTAATTCGAAACAGATTCTTAGGAAAGTTTTAGAAAAAGTGAGTAAAGACTTCATTCCTTTTCTTTCAATGTTCTAATTCATTTCTCAGTCTCACTTAATAAAATATAAAATTTAAAATTTGAATTCAGATTTTTTTAATTCAAAATAAAATGATTAAATATATATTTACAATTTTAGCATCTGTTTTGGCGCCAAAAATTGCTTCTCAATGCTCTCCTTTTAGATATAATAAAGATTAAATTTATGAAAAGATTGTTTAAAAATTTAAAAAATCATGGAATAATTTTATATTAAAATTTAAATATGTGTGATAATTCACAACGTAAAATTAGGGGAAAAGTATGAAAATAAAGTCCCACACTTTCTTCTTTTTATTTGAGAAAATATTAATAATGACAATAATAATAATAATAAAAGATTTCAAATATTCAAATTTAAAATTTTAAAAATCTCAATCAATCACCAGATTTATTCTGATTGGTTGTGTATGATGGTGGTTAAAACAATGAAATAAAAATCTTTTAAAAATAACAATAACTATTTAAAGAATTGATAAAAAAAAATATGGAAAAAAGTAATTGATTGAGACTTCAAGGAGGTGTAAATGGTATTGGATTCTAAAATTTGAAATTTAAAATCTGCACATTAATGTATTGCACAATGAAGTTACCATCTATTTATCCAATACCGATTCATGCTCTTGGAAATCATTTTATAGACGAATTTATTTAAATAAGACTTGTAAACCACTTTATAGAAGAATATAATTAAAGGGAAAAGCAACAGGGCTTTGCGCATTTTTTTTACGAAAGGGCTTTGTGCATTTTTATTTTCATCACTACCAATAAATTTCATAATGAGAAATGAAAATCTATAATTAATTCAGAACAGATTCTTAGGAAAGTTTTAGAAAAAGTGAGTAAAGACTTCCTCCCTTTTCTTTCAATGTTCCAATTCATTTCTCAATCCCACTAAATAAAATATAAAATTTGAAATTTGAATTCAGATTTTTTTAATTCAAAATAAAATGATTAAATACATATTTACAATTTTAGCCTTTGTTTTGGCACCAAAATTTGCTTCTCATTACTCTCCTTTTAGATATAATAAAGATTGGATTTATGGAAAGATTGTTTAAAAATTTTAAAAATCATGAAATAATTTTAGATTAAAATTAAAAAACGTGTGATAATTCAGAACATAAAATTAGGGGAAAAATATGAAAATAAAGTCCCACACTTCCTTCTTTTTATTAGTGAAAATAATAATACTGACAATAATAATAATAAAAATAAAAATAATAATAATAATAATAATAAAGATTTCAAATATTCAAATTTAAAATTTTAAAAATCTCAATCAATCACCAGATTTAATCTGATTGGTTGTGTATGATGGTGATTAAAATCTCAATCAATCACCAGATTTAATATGAGAGAGTGGGTACTAATTAAAGAGCATTAACTCTGGTGAAATAAAATGAACTCACAATCATTGAGAAATCAAAGGTTATAATTTTTTTGTTGCAAATGAAACAAAATAAGCAAGAAAGTATAGAAGAGGGAAAACAAAATCCTAAAAAGAAATGCTTCATGGATTATAGATAAGAGACATAGGTTGTGGGGAATTTGATGAATTTCTATTTAAGAATTTTGACAATGAAGACAACTGCACAAACCTATAAGCTTCACATTAGAATTTCAAAACCTATAGTTTACAAAACCAATATGATATCATGGAGAAACAATGAAATATTAATATGTCCGGGAATGGAATTAATCTTCAAAGTTAATAAAAGAACGGAATACAACATTGATTAGTGAACATACAAATAAAAATAATGAACCAAGCCCATAGAAAAAAACGGGTTTTCATAGCTTCCTTTGAAGGAAGATGTCATCCTATGAAGTTAAGGTCTAACCTTAACACGAATTACATACTTAATACGTTTCAACATCAATAAATACATTCTAATTGTAATAATTCCTACAAAATTGCAGCTTCAAACTTCATTAATAAAACTGTGAGACAAAGTAAAATTACAAAACTAAAAAATCAATTGTAAAGCATGTAAAAGTATTCATATAGTAACATTACTCAATAACAGAGTTTTTGACCTGAGAATATGTACTACATTAGTGCGCTTGGTTCTTCTTTATGTATAAGGATGAAACATTTTTAGTTTTAGCTATATAATAAAAAAATAATGGGGAAATACACAAATGAGCCATCTCAGTTTTTGATGCATCCAAAAGCTGCACTTCACACACATTGTTCATTCCAATTCCAATGGCAAGATCCTAAATTAAGAGGAAAAAATATAGACAAGAAGTGGATGACTTCCTTCGAACAGCACAACAAATTTCATACTCAAATCTCACTCTTTAGAGATCAAATAAACCTTCCAACCGAGAAATATGATGGCAAGGACCATTCAAATAGATTTTTAAAATAAAAAAAAAATAATTTGCAAATCAATAACATATGGCTCCACTATCTCATGGCAAGGACAAAAAACAAATTCATAATCATGTATGACATTGAAGGTCAAAGTAACTCACTGTGACTCAAGGGTGGGTTTTCTCATTTTCCATAGAAATTGCCTCTGTCTTCTCCAGCAGATGTTGGAAGAGGAAAGGAAGATGAAAAGGCCAAAGCATGGAACATGATGGAATTAAGCAACGGGAGTAAAATGAAGCTGAAATTTTGTTTACAGTGAGAGAAGAGGGAGGGGAAGAGAAAGTTTTGCACAGGGTGAGGAAGAAAGAAAATTTAAATAGGAGGGGTTCAATGTGTGGGAAATAGTATAAACATTAAATGAATATTGCAAATGGTATCGGTGAAAGTGTATCAATTTAGTTTTTCAATCAATTCACATTTTTCAATCCCACTCAAAAATATTTGAAATTTGAAATCAGATTTTTTAATTCAAAATAAATTGCAACCATTACATCAGATGAGGTGGAAAGCACTATCTGCATTTAAATCCCACTATTTGATTTTTCTTTTTTACTTTTCATTTATTTTTTAAAAAGATTAATATTAAGAAATTTCCTTAAATAGAAAGGGGATAGAATAATATCAAAGAAGGTAGTGAAAGAGAAGGCAACACTTGTCAAAACTTTCCTTCTAATAGGATTCCAATTGTATATAGTTATAGATGAGTGTTTTACACACATTATTTTTTATTTTCTTTTTACGCTACATTATTTTTTACTTTATACTTTTATAAATGTGAGTATGATAGGAATTGAAGATAGATATATGACGGGACATATAATCATATATTATATATAAACAAAATACATTTATCTTCTAGTATTAATGGAAGACAACCACTAATACTGTATTTATCTTACAGTATTAGTGTCATGTATTTAAGACAGTTATTTTATATAATACATTAACATCATGCTTAATTTATTTTTTATTACTATACCCTTATTTCTATATAAAAAATCCTTGTCAAAACATTTATTTAATATATTAAATTAATAAATATTTGTTTATGTAAAACTAAATATGTGTAAGTTGAACTTTTTTTTCATAATTTTAATTGTATATTTAGATTTTTTTTAATTCAATACAAGTTTATTGATAATTTTTAATTAAGTCGGGATATTGATTAGTTCTATAAATATACTTAGGGTGTGTTTGTGAGTTTAGAGAGGAAGGAAAAGTAAGGATTGGAGGGAAAAGGGAGGGGGAGAAGAGGAGGGAAAGACTTTCTAAAATACTCAAACTCACAAACACAAAGGGGGAAGGGCTTCCAATAAACCCTTCCCTTCCATCCATTTCCCTTCAAAATTCAACTCACAAACATAACCTTAGAGTCATTATTTTCCCATGTGTGTTATTTTTAGTTATAATACATATGTATATATATAAGGCAACACTCAAATCACTCTCAAAGAATGGTTGACTAATTTAAGGTTGAGCTAAAATCTCATTCTAAATGGATTCTCACCCTAAGAACAACAAATACGAGTGAGATAAGAAGAAAATTTTGTAAAAAGATAAAGAATAAGAAGAAAATTAATGCATATTCACAACAGTTAGTGGTTTATATAGTGAGATTTTTGTATATATCATAGGATTACTTTTGATTTTTTGACAAATAAAGTAACTTAGTCTCATATATCATCTCTTCTTTTGTTGGGCTACTTCTAAGCTTGTAAAAGTTACCTTTTGATGCTTTCTAGTCACTTCTTTCAACTTAAGATAATTCAAGGATAAATGTCTAGGGTCTGTGAGGACTTTAGTCATTGTTTCAGATTGGTTGCATTTTGATCAACAACTTTATGCTTCTAAAGAATGCTTCTCAAGTGTCTACTTTTATGACATCTTCTGATATTTTTGTGATATACTTTTATAGACTAGTTTTATTCTCCTATGCTTTATTTCACTGATTAAGACTTCCATCAACACTTGTTGAGGCAATCTTTATGATTCCAGCTCTTAAAAGAATATTTCCCTGATTGTTGTTTACTAAGTTCTTCTGATGGATTAAAATCATATTACTAAAGCTTTTACTTTGCTTTTTATGGTTGATTCTAATCAATTTAACTTTCTTGCAATTTTTGGTGAAGCAATTTAATCATTTTACCACATGGATGGTTCCAATTATAATCATCATCATTATAAACTATTTTGTCATGCCTCTTCTTATAACAACATGATCCAAATATTATATACTTCTATTGGATTGTTTTTTTGTATTTCAAAACCAACTTCTGATGTATAGTTAGATTTATCTAAGTTGTACATGTGCTTTCTTAAAACATTTTCAAGTGAAATGATGTTGTGACATATGCATACTTTTCTATTGAAATTAACATTTTGTTTTCATAGGATTTAGTAGTTTTTGTATAGATCTTTAGTTCAAATTCTACCTTTTGTGTTTTGTTGTGATCGTTGGTGGAATTTGACCTTGAGACTCGTTGAACTAGTGAGACTCGTGTTATGGAGTTTTTCCACAAGGTAATAATTGATGTACATAAAACAATGATACCACTTTATTACCACACTGCCTAGAAAACACCTAAAAAGAACAGCCCCATGATTTTTTTTTCTTCCTTTGTAAAACAGCTGTGAGATAAACGTGGTAAAGTATTGTTTTATGTACATATACATTTACCCTTTCCACGAAATTTGGGAGATTTTTGGAGGAAAAAAAGGGCAAACAAGGAGCTCCACACCTACTCATGGAACTTACCGCATCCAAGAATCATACTTGTGAGTGGACGTTTTTCATGTTTTTCCCTTTTCTTTCTTTGGACAAAAAAGTCCCTCCTCAACCTTATCTATTTAAATAATCTTTGAGGCACTTTGAGGGAATTTTGGATTGGATTATGGAGAACCTTGCCTTTCAACGAATGGAAGAATTTTGTGAGTTGCTTTGTGGAGTAACTTGTGGAGTCCATTGTATAGTTCTTTTAGAGTTGTTCTGTTAGAGCATAAAATTGTTTAAATTGTATGAGTTTTAAAAAATAAAAAGAGATGATATGTACAAGTAGAACTCACATAAAAATTAATATAATAAATTTTAAGTAACTTGGAAAGAATTCTCTAGAGATCATCTTAGGAATTAACTTTGAATTGCTACAACTAATATTAGAGCAAATTCCTAGTTATTCAACTACTAGGCTAAATGGAGATTTTATTTTTTTCATATCCACTGAAAGACTAATTTCGTGGGGTACTATCACACACCATCATACCATAAATCACTCCCAATAATACTCCCTCCGGTTAGACACGTTTAACCGAATTACACACATCAATAAAAATAGTTAAAATTAGTTATTTTTATTGGAGTTTTAAAAAATAGTTTAAATTTTTAGTTTTGTCATTATTTAATATCATTAACTAACTTTATTATTATTTGACACCTTAAAAAATATTAAAGTTAATAAAGGGCAAATAAAAAAAATGATAATAATTATTGCCTTGAAATTATAAATTACATAAAATCACAAAAATTTATAAAAAATATCTTATAAAAAAAACAAAAATATTTTTTTCATATACATAAATTATGGAATAACCACATGCTTAAGAGACTTCGTGGTAGTCTAACAGTGAGAATCTATGCACAAGATATCGAGTGGTGTTGAGTAAATTTAAAAGAAAAAAAAAAAAAACAGAAAAGAAGTTGTGAAAAAACGAGGACTATTAGAAATTTGCCTTATCTAACAAAAGTAGCAATCAACCAGAAACCAAATGGCTATGTTGAATGTTGTGTTGGGTTCACGTTCCACCCTGCTAGCAAACGCAGTGACATATGGCTGCTGAGTGCTGATTAAAATACTATTTTATTTCTCATTCTATTCTGACATGGCTTCTTCATGGTTCTCTTCGTTGCGCATCATATCCCCCACAAAAGGTTCTCCCATACCCTCTTCAACAACGTTTAAGCCACCCAAGTTGTGTTGTACTGTGAGCCCTGACAACGCTGAATCTTCGGAACCTACTTCCTCCCCAGAACCTCAAACCGATCCCGTGAAGCTCGCGTTTAGCAAGGCCAAATCATATAAACAATCCATAAAAAATCCAATAACTCCACTTTGGGAATTGAGCAAAGCGCTGCTGATGACAATTCGGTTGAACAGGGAAATGTTGTTGATGAGGGGCAAAAGGATATCCCACTTTCTGTGAAGATTGCAATGGAGAAGGCCAAAAAGTACAAGAAGAATAAAGGGGTTGAGGTTAATGAAACAACTACTCAAGGTAATAGCTATTAGTTATTACATATGAATGAAAGTGAAATAATTCAAGTTGAAATTAGTCATTTTTTTTTTTTGTGTCAACACATATCCCCGGTTACCGGAGCAATCATGTTTAAGACTTAGTCACAATTAAAGCTCTTCACCACTTCCTAAGAGTGTGTTTAGTGGGGATCGAACTCAAAAGCTCTTCCCACAATCTCACAGCATGTGTTGCCAACTAAGTCATGACTCTCTGGTAGTTGAAATTAGTCATATGCCAAAGCTAGGTTAGTCATTATTATCCACTAAAGGGCGTTAGTTTATATCTTTGATTTAAGTGCAGTGTCAATGCTGATGAGGAATTTGGACTTGCATTGATGTTTCTTTTAAGTAATATATAATTAAAGTCCTGCCAATGAGTGACCTAAGAGTATTGGTTAATAGAAGATTTTTATTGAAAATCACGACATTGATTATATTTATAAGATTAAATGCTACATACTCTAATGAAAATTTTCTGATGCATTTCACATAATAAATAGGCGTGTTCTTTATTATGCAGTTGGGGCTAAAATGGGTATCTGAATTCTTTTCTAGGATTTCAGGGAGGGAGTGAGAGGAATCCGGGAAAAAATGTTGTGGACAATAGTGTTGGTAAAAAAGGAGGACTATCGGTTTCAAAACTTGATTTTGTGGGTCTTGAGTTTGCTGATAAGAAGCAGACTAGGGGATTGCCACCTGGACTGGTTCCTCTTTCAGACTCCTTCTCTGTTGGTGACTTGCCTGAGGTGGAGCTTATTGTTGGAGATTCAAGCAACTTTGATGCTGCAACAGCTCCTAAATCTGAACAGACTAAGGAAGATGAGTCAGATTTGTACAAGCCAAAAGTTTCTACATGGGGTGTCTTTCCTAGACCTGGCAATATTTCAAAAACAGTATGGTTTTTAGTATTTGTCAAATGATCTTTCCAAATGAACCAACTTAGTCCACTTGTTTATGATTTCCCTTTTCTCATTTACCCCCATGTTTTGCTGTTTTTCATTTTGGCTTATTCAGTTTGGAGGTGGAAGAGTTATACGTCCTGGAGAGGTTTTAGAGACTGAAGAAGAAAAAGCTGCTAAAGAAGCACGCACAAAGCAGCTACTTGCTGCTTACAAAAAGAAAACTGGTTTAAGTATTGATCCAAAGCTAAAATCTGAGTGTGAGGAGGTAAGCATATCTAGTTATTACTGCCATCCATTCCTTCTTTCAAGCACGTGGTTTCTTTTTGTAATATTTGTATGCATATTGTTGGGTATTTTTCATTTCCTAGTTATTGATTGTTGAGTATCATTAACAATTGATGGCAATGGCCAATAGGACAAAAAATTGATGGCTTAAGCTGCTCAAGTTTCTTGGCTTATTGAAATGAAGCCATACACTTGGTTTGATAGAATGTGATAGATTGATATTCAACTCATCTGTTCTTCCTAAAATGTTCCAAATGCATTAAGTGGTCAACTGGTCATAAAAATTGACTAAATTGTGGGCCTGTTAACTGTTTTCTTCTCAAAGCAATTATATTTACAAGAAAACAAAAAGAATAGTAATTTAAAAAATGGTGTTTTTAAACAAACAGATTTTTTATTTTTCCTTTTTGCCTGAGCATATAAAATCAAGCAACTTCAAAATGCCAATTTGGAAATGTGTCTTTAGTGTTTGAATTGACTTAATCTTAATCATTATGGACACACTAAATGTCTTGGATTCCTCATAGAACTCCTAATCTCCTCATTCTGTATTAATGGTTAATACATTAACTCTTAATTTGTTATGACAATAATAATAAACCCTTCAGTACAAAACATAGATTGTGATTGAAAGATTCCCGGGCTTTTATAGGCATTGAAGGACGGTGACTTGTTAATGAATGCGGGAAAGCTGAAGGATGCATTGCCCTACTATGAGGAGGTTATGGATAAGTTAACCTTCCAGGTAAACGTTTTAATTTAAACTACTTACCAGTGTTGTGGGAAAAAATTGCATATCTATCTTTTCAGTAAGAAGCTAATGTCATCTCTCTAAATGCCAACTAAAGTCATGCTTGATGAAGGTGAATACAACTACAAGGACCAATGGAATCACATGAGCCTTTTTTATTCAAAACTTCTGAGTTTTATTGAGCATGACATCGTGTCTAGTTTTTGAACTTTTAAATGTAATGACATATACTCTAGCAGGGAAACTAGAGAATATAATATTTAGAGGAATATATGCATGAGATTAAACATGTATGTGCAGAGTGAGCTCCATGGATTAGCTGCTTTGCAATGGTCGATTTGTCAAGACTCCCTCAATAGGTATGTTCAGAAAACTTTATGACATATCTAAACTTCTCATGGACTCTACCAGATTGTGTTATACATAGAATTGATGACTCCCTGATATGCATATGCAAGGTTGTTTATTCAGGTCTGTGTGCCATGATCATGTTGACAACGGTGTTTTGACTCAAAGCTATGTATAATACCTATAGTTTAACTTAAAAAGATAAACTAATAAGTAGTCTTGCAAATAGGTCATATTATAGCAGTATGTTCGGTTCAAATAGGTTTATCTTGTATTGCCTCGGTGTCTCCAACATTGTTATCCTGACCAGGGTTAATTCAGAAATTTGGGCCCTTAATAGATGTTTATTTTAATTTCTTAGTGGTGTCATCGCCTAATCTTAACTTATCATATAGGTTTTTGAAGTATTGCAAATAAACAACAATTGTCCTTGTCATATAGCCTTTTGAAGTATTGCAAATGAACAAAATTTCTTAGTGGTGTCATCACCAAATAAACAACAATCCCCCCAAAAGAATTGTATTGGAAATACAGGGATCTGACTCCAGAATTCAATGCCAATTAGGGTATTGATAAAATATCCTTGTCAATATCACTATTGTATGCTGAAACTATGCTAGTTTTGATCATGAGACCTTGTTTTATCTTTTTGAAACCAGAATAATAGACTTGAAAATAGAGGAACTGAATATTATTTGAATAATACTTCAATTGCTTGATTAATTTAGGGCCTGTACAACCTCTATTTATAGAGACTACTAGTCTCCTAATTAAGGAAATAAAGCAGTAAATCTGTACAAATCAAATCACACAAATCTCTCCTAATTACGAACCAAATCCCCTAATTACAGAACAAATCCCTAGTAATTACAATCCAAATCTCCTAATATTACAACACTCCCCCTCAAGCTGGTGAATGGATATCTATCATTCCCAGCTTGCAAGTAAGATCTTTAAACTGCTCGGTGGGTAGTCCCTTGGTGAACATATCTGCCAACTGTAGCCTTGAAGGAATGTACTCGGTGGCTATAAGGCCGCTGTCCAATTTTTCCTTAATGAAATGATGGTCTATCTCTATGTGCTTGGTCCGATCATGTTGAACTGGATTGTGCGCAATGCTGATGGCGGATTTATTATCACAACCAAGTCTCATAGGAGCTTCATACCTTATTTTGAGGTCATCAAGTATTATCTTCACCCATAACAATTCACAGACTCCTTGTGCCATAGCTCTGAATTCTGCCTCTGCACTTGATCGTGCAACCACATTTTGCTTCTTGCTTCTCCATGTCACCAAATTTCCTCCTAAAAACATGCAATATCCTGTGGTGGATCTCCTATCTACAACTGATCCTGCATAGTCAGCATCAGTATACATCTGCATGGATAAGTTTTCCTCCCTTTTAAATAATAATCCTTTCCCTGGAGATGCCTTCAAGTACTGAAGAATTCTATTTACTGTCTGCAAGTGTCTTTCTCTTGGATCATGCATGAACTGACTAACCACACTAACTGCATAGGCTATGTCTGGCCTGGTGTGGGATAAATAGATGAGTTTTCCCACAAGTCTCTAGTATTGTGTCTTGTCCACCTTCGGACTTTCCTCATCATTCCCAATTTTATGGTTTTGCTCTATGGGTGCTCCAGTGGTCTTACAGCCCAGCTTACCAGTCTCTCTAAGAAGATCAAGAATATATTTCCTTTGAGAAATAAAAATTCCCTGTTTGGAGTATGCAACTTCAATCCCAAGGAAGTACTTTAGCTTACCGAGATCCTTCATCTCAAATTGAGTAGCCAGCTTCTCCTTCAAATTCTGTTTTTCCATCTCATCGTCACCTGCAATTATCATATCATCCACATAGACTAGAAGAACAGTGAGTTTGCCGTTTGGTGAATGTTTTATGAAGAGAGTATGATCACCTTGGCTTTGTTTGTACCCCAAGGATATCATGGCCTGAGTGAACCTCCCAAACCAGGCCCGAGGTGACTGTTTAAGGCCATACAAGGCCTTCTTTAATTTGCAAACCTTACTCCCTCCTTCAGCAACACCATATCCTGGTGGAATCTCCATGTATACCTCTTCATCCAAGTTTCCATGCAGGAAAGCGTTTTTTAACATCGAACTGATGCATCTCCCAGCCAAAGTGTGCTGCCAAGGAGAGGATAATTCTGACTGTATTCATTTTTGCCACTGGAGCAAAAGTCTCGTCATAATCAATCCCATAGGTTTGAGTGTATCCTTTTGCAACCAGTCTCGCTTTGTACCTGTCCAGTGTGCCATCAGAGTGATACTTAACAGTGTATATCCACCGACACCCCACTGCTTTTTTATTCTTTGGTCTGTCGACAATCTCCCAAGTCTCATTCCTTTCCAATGCACCCATTTCATCATTCATGGCTTGAATCCAGTTCTTATCCTTTAAGGCTTCTTGTACTGATGTAGGAATTGTGATAGAATCAATAGCTGAAATAAAACTTTGGTGCTGCATAGAAAGGTTTTTAGTAGACACAAATTGGGATATAGGATATTTGGTACAAGATCTTTTCCCTTTTCTTAAGGCAATGGGTAAATCATCTGGGTTAGGGTCACAAGAGATATTTAAGGTGTCATCAAGATTATGAGTTCTTACCTCGGGTTCGGACAATTGGAGTTGCTGTTTGACCAGGTCGGGTTTTCTTCTTCGTTGGTATTGGATCTCAAAACGTCCAACTTTGTTGTTCTTCATTGGCCCAGGGTCTCTGTCATCTTCCATAAGAGTGGAACCTTGTAACAAAGGACTAGATGTCAACTCAAGGAACTCAACTTCATCTTGATTACTCTCCCCCTGAAGCTGAGTACTAGTGAAGAAAGATTCTGTTTCATGAAATGTGACATCCTTAGAGACATAGACACGACGACTTTGGGGGTGATAACATTTGTATCCCTTTTTATTTGAGGCATACCCTATGAAGACACATTTGATAGCTCGAGGATCTAACTTTCCCCGGTGAGTGCTATGTACATGGACAAAAACAGAGCAACCAAAGACACGACTCTGGAGACTAGTCATAATGGGGTTAGATGGATAGAATGAGGTCATGACTTGAACAGGGCTAACACCATCAAGAATACGAGAGGGCAGTCTATTGATTAAATATGTGGCAGTGAGAACAGCTTCCCCCCAATATGACTTAGGGACAGACATTTGGAAGAGTAGTGCTCTAGTAACCTCAAGGAGATGACGATTTTTTCTCTCTGCAACCCCATTTTGTTGAGGGGAGTCCACACGGGTTAACTCATGAACAACACCTTTTTCTTTAAGAAACTTGGAAAGATTTTGATTTACATACTCTCTCCCATTATCAGATCGCAATCTCTTAATGGGACTTCCAAACTGTGTTTGAACCATCTGGAAAAAATTAACAAACAGTTGGAAGACTTCAGACTTATCTTTCATGAGGAAAATCCAAGTAACCCGTGTACAGTCATCAATAAAGGAAACAAACCATTTGGATCCAGAAATATTAGAAGTGGATGCAGGTCCCCATACATCCGAATGAATAAGATCAAAAGGTTTTGAACTTTTATTATTACTGGGAAGAAAAAACCGTTCGATGATGTTTAGCAAACTGACAGACATCACAATGAAAGGACTCAACTGACACTTTTGTGAACAAAAAAGGAAATAATGACTTAAGGACACCAAAAGGAGGATGACCCAGGCGCCTGTGCTGAAGCCATATCTGGGAGGAAGACCAAGATTCTGAACTCATCTGATGACATGATGCGAGTGTCTTTTGTTTGGTGCACTCTTTACTGTCTTCACGTTGTAGGTAATATAACCCGCCCTGCTCTTTAGCAATTCCAATCGTCCTCCCCATGGCAAGATCCTGAAAAACACAATGGGAAGGGAAAAAAGTGACTGCACAGTTTAAGTCTTGGGTGATCTTATGAATAGACAAGAGGTTGTTAGATAGTTGTGGAACATGAAGCACATTTTCCAAAGGAAGGGAAGATAGAAGTTGAATGTTGCCACAACCAGTAACAGGGGTATGAGAACCATTAGCAACAGTGATGTGTTGATTACCAGTTGAAAGGGTGTAGGATGAAAAATAATGAGAATGAGGTGTCATATGATCAGTAGCACCAGAGTCTATAATCCAGATGTTTTCAGTATTAGAAGCATTAAAGGATAAGAAGCTAGAGCTCTTACCAGTCATGGTTAAGGAACAAGAACTAGATGGCTTACTGAGCGAGTCCATAAGAGCCCTTAGGCGTTCCAGCTCTTCCTTGCTGAGAGGTAGTACCTCATTTTCTGTTGGTGGGATAGGTGGGTTACTTTCATAGTCAGATGTTACTTGATTTGCACGTCGTTGTGCAAGCCCTTTGAACCCTCCAGCTCGCTCAAGAACCTTCTCCTTTCCATGAAGCCGAAATCATGTTTCCTTAGTATGGCCTGTCTTCTTACAATAACTACACCACCGATCATCACGACCAGTTTTAATTGGTGGTCTTCCAGATGAAGGGCCTTTCACAGGGCCCTTGCTACTGGCTGAGGCTGAACCATCCATAGGACCCTTGCTTGTAACCAAGGTTGAACCATCAATAGAGCTGCCCCCTTCCAGCATAACTAATCTTCGAGTTTCTTCACCTCGTACAATATGGAACACCTCTGAGAGGGAAGGAAGTTTGTCCTTGCTCAGAATCTAAACCCGAATCGGATCAAATTCTGAGTTTAATCCATGCAGGAACTTAAAGACGCGCACCCTTTCCAGGAACTCTGTCAGTGCATCTGAATCAGCAGTACATTTCATTTTCAAATTGATACTGGTCCAACTCAATCCACAAACCATTTAGTGTCCCGTAGTAATCTGTCACTGAAAGACTCCCTTGCTTGGTATTAAAAATCTTGCTCTCTATTTCATAACACGCTGCAATATCCTGCTTCATAGAATACGTCTTTTTAAGGTTTTCCCAAATTTCCTTTGCATTGGAGAAGAGCATGCAATTCCGACTGATCTCTGGTGTCATAGAATGCCACAACCAAGTCATGATCAGAGAGTCTTCATCATCCCAAGCTTCATATTTTGGGTCTGTTTTGGCTGGAGGGTCGCCTTCAATGTGATTCAGCTTCTTTCGTCCCTTGAGGGTTGTACGAACCAATTGAGCCCATTGTAAATAATTTCGCCCATCAAGATGATAAGAGCCTTGTAGAGCCTGCAGATCGTTGGAACTCAAGCTTTGCAGGACCTGTAGATCGTTGGGACTCAAACCAGAGGCTGTCTTGTCTTTAGTCATATCGGGAGATAAAAAACGACAAACAGGGTCGAGAACAGTACCCTATGTAAACTGCAGCTACGAACAACACATAGATAATAATCCGAAACAGTACCTTCCGTGAGTGCGGCTCCTAACAGCACTTAAAAGTCTGAGTTAAGGTGAAACGACCCCTGGAAGGGACTCAGGGGTGGCCGGCGACCAAGTTTGTGGTGGCGCGATAAAAAACGGCGGCTGGGAAGACGGCGCGTGACTTACACGCGCCGGAGATAGTACCGGCGAGTGGCGGCGCGTCTGGCGTCGGATGATGGAGAAACTTTGGGAAAAGGCCGTCCTTTGAGAGGCGCTCCTCTTGGTGGGTCTTCCGGTCGGATCCGCGGTGGTCGGCGGCGGACTGCGGCTGACGGTGCTGAAACAGACGCTGTTCTGGATAAACAAGGCTGAAAAAAAAGTGATGTGCAGCAATGAAGGCTGCCTAGAAGACGCGGAAGCAGAGCCCCCTGGATCGGGAGCTCTGATACCAACTTGAAAATAGAGGAACTGAATATTATTTGAATAATATTTCAATTGCTTGATTAATTTAGGGCCTGTACAACCTCTATTTATAGAGACTACTAGTCTCCTAATTAAGGAAATAAAGCAGTAAATCTGTACAAATCAAATCACACAAATCTCTCCTAATTACGAACCAAATCCCCTAATTACAGAACAAATCCCTAGTAATTACAATCCAAATCTCCTAATATTACAACAAATAGTTTCCATTAACTAAAAAAATTCAGAAGCTACAGCAAGTTGGATACAAGGTGGGACTTCATTCCACCAAGTATTGTGTGGGAAATAACAAGCCATTGCAGCCAATGAATGAGCAACTACATTAGTGGAACGAAATGAAAAACAAACAGAACAAAACTGAAACTGGGAAATCAAATGCAAACAATCTGTAACTATGTGATGGATTGAAGTTGAAGGACAAGAAGAGGTATCTGACAAAGCAGTGACAAGCTTTTGCAATCTGTTTCAACCAAGAGAGGTTCAATATCCCATGAAATTGCATTCTTTAAAGTCCATCTCAATGCTAATACTTCTGCTAAGAGGGGATCTATGCGGGACAGAAATAACTCTGATGCAGCCACCTGTACCAAACCTTCATGGTTCCGAATCTCCAAAGCAAAACCTGTATCATTCTCACCAGTCCAACCTGCATCAATATTCATCTTTAGCATATTATGTTCTGGTGGCTTCCATGCCATGGTTTGAGCGTGTCCTCTTCCAGGCACTTGTTAGATATTCTGTTGGCTTCTCCAATCTTCCAAAAGACTATATGCTACTAGAGTAGTGTCCCAAACTGATTGAGTCTTATTATTGAAAAGGTAAGAATTTCTTCCTTTCCAAATACTCCATAGGAGCATTGCCATCTCAGCCAACTTATCTTCCTCAAAATTCTGCATAAAATTTCTCCACCAGGAAGGTAGATGCAAGATGTCATGGTCAAAACGAAAATGCATGTTAGATGCAAACCAAACTGCACGAGCTCTGGGACAATTAAGAAATAAATGCTCAATTGTTTCTACTGCATCACAATCACAAAGGCTGCATTTTTCTTCAATTTGAACACCCCTTCTTAGAAGATTATGTTTACATGGAATAGCATTGAGCAACAATCTATATAAGAAATTTTTCACCTTGGCTGGAATTTGTAGTTTCCAGAATTTATTCCAATTCTGGGACAGGTTGGACATACTAGAGTCTGGTCCACATCTTGCCTCCACAAGCACTTGGTAAGTAGATTTAACTGTGAAAAACCCATCCTTGGAGTAATGCCAATACAGCCTATCCTGAACAAAGTTCCAGGATAATGGGATTTGTATTATTTTGGCTGCTTCTATTGGATGAAAAATAGCTTCAATCAAGACATGGTTCCATGTTTTTTGATCAGGATGAATAATGCTGTCCACCGTTGCCTCTAGGGGAAGAATTTTTTGTTCTGATAAGACTGTACCATTATGATCTCCTGGCAGCCATTGGTAATGCCAAATAGAAACTTTCTTCCCATCACCAATCAACCATTTAGATCCTCCAATAATGATATCCCTGGTACTCCAAATGCTCCTCCAAGTGTAACTAGGTTGGTATCCTAATTTAGCATTCAACAGGGAAGTAGAGGGAAAATACCTTGACTTAAGTAACCTTGTTTTATCTTGAAAATGAATTGTATGTTTTCATTGATGTGCCTAGTGAGTCTGTGACTTTGTTCAGAAACAACTATAGACTCTTGACTTGAAAGTAGAGGTGCTTATTATTAATTGGTCTTTTTTTTTTTTAATATTTCCTAAAACATTTTGATGATTGACAGGCCCAATGAGGCTCGAAATATGTATGAGAAGCTTCAATCTCACCCAAATGCTAAAGTAAGCAAGAAAGCAAGACAGTTCTTCTACAGCTTTCAGGTAATTTCTGGTGGGCAATGTGTTTTGGTCTTTATGTAAAATGATCTGCCAGATAACAGTGCAACCTGAATTTTAAAAAACTGTGACTGTCTTTGTCTATATTTAAAACACTCTAATCTAAGATGTTTCCCATGCATTAGGATTGTTAGCAATATGTTATATTCATAGATTTATTTTCCATCCCATCTCACTTATATACCACAGCTCTTAAAGGAAAAAAAACATATATTTTTTTTATACATGGTGGGTTATGAACTCTGGCAGGCTATGGAAATGATGAAGGTGACGACAGGATCTTCATCTTATTCAAAGAACATATTCTACCAAAATTATTTTGATGCATTTATAGAAAATAAATCTAACTACCCCCTACAAGATGATGTGGCTCAAGAAAGTGCAATGAATCAGGTTTTGCTGTATATTCTTTTTCTAGTTTCTCCTATTTTTGTCGTACTACTTATTGCTGTGCAGAAAAGAATATAAATTTCTTTCTCTTGTTTGTATGTAAGTCTACCTGCAGACCATGATAAAGTCCTTTAAACAGAAGAGAGCTCTTCCTGTTTGGACAACTTCATTCAATTTTAATAGAAAACTGATCTTACTATTATATAGGTAGTGGTGTAGGAGTAGTTGTTTTGATTGTAAATGTAAACAAAAATGTATTCTTCACATATTTTTTTCCTGCACCACTACATACAATGGTGGTGTAGGAGTAGTTGTTTTGATTGTAAATGTAAGAATCGTGTAGGTACATTTCAACCTCTTGGTTTTTATTCATAGAAATTTTTAGGCAGATAGAAGGAACTGCAGGGGCTTAGAAATTTAGCACGTCTTAACCACTAAAAGGTAACATGTTTTGGTCCCACCGTTATCACTTAACTAGCAAGTATTTTGAATATTGAACTATATTTTTAAAATTTAAAAATAATATGAAAAAAATGTCTAAAAGATAGAATTTTGTAATTAGAATTGAGATATACAGGGACTTAAATTATGGTTTGCAACCATAATTGTGACTGTAACAAGATTTCAAAGGTTCCTAAAATTGTAGGGTGATTATAACTATAGTTACACCAGTTGTATTTGTCTTCAACTTTCTGTATTATAAAGAATAAAGAATTGTAATATAATTGTAACTACTATCACGATTCTATTTTGGGTTTGAGTTTTTTTAGTGTTAACCATAAGTATCCCTTATTATCCGAGATAATCATGTTCGGGATTTAATCATCATTAAGACTCATCACTCCTCCCAAAGAGTAATAACGATTCTAATTTAAAACCTTGGAGATATGCAATTTTTTTTGAAATTGACATGCTATTTTTGATTTTATTAATTAGATATTGAGCGTCAAAGTTTAAATTGATGAATTCTAAATTTATAGTTATAATTTTTTTATCTTGATAATAAAAATGTATGTAATTGACTGAATTAAAGAAATAGTATATGAGATAAATAAAAAAATAATAAAAGGTTAAATGTTTGAGGTATAATACTGATAATAATAGTAGTAGTTTAATTTTATACCATATGAAGAAATATATACTTCGGCAAACAATTTATTTATTTTATTCCAGAGCTGGATCCCATAACTCACCTATTAATCAATCAATCATACACTACAAAATAATTTATTTATTTATTTTAATAATAGACACGGGTGCTTATAAACATTAGTGCTTAACTAAGAATCATTGAAATTGAGTGCTCTATCGCTCAATATCTTTAACATGGCATAAAGCGTTAAGATATTGAGTAAGCATCCGTGATGCTGATGTCCTTACACACAATAAGAAAAGTATGTCACACAAGTGCACCTATTGTTATAGTCTTATAGAAGATTTGACCAACAAAAGTATTATGTCATAGCAGAAGCATCTCCAACGTCTCCATTAAAAATATCAAGCTCACCAATAGTAATATTTTCCCCAACATTAACTATAAATATGAGTCTTAGAGCATCAGCATCGTAGGGAGAAGAAGGGGTGTTTAGCTCCTTTTTGTCAGAGAAAAAGGGGTGCTTAACAAAGTAGCGATGAAGCAGTTTGTATAAATGTTGACAGATTTAGCACAGGTGCTTATACAAGCACGGGTGCTTAATTTTTTCTTTTTTAAATAAGTATTATGTGATGTGTGATTGGTTGATAGATGAGTTGTGGGGTCTATTTAAGAAATTTTTTAGAGTTGCTAGGATAGAGATAAAAAGTGATTGAGTTGCTTAAAGTAATAAAAATAATATAATAGTATAGGAATATGTAAAAAATTATAAAATATTGGTTTAAGAAATTTTTGAGAGGTGCTAGAATGGAGATGACCTTAAAGTCAAGTTGAAGAGTTACATAATAATACAATATAAGTAAACATTATACTTTCAGTCCATCTAACTTTAATCTATTATGTACTTCCTTGTACAATTAAAGAGAATATTCTGTGTTATTCTCAAGCCTTTCCTATTTAGGTGTTGCTTAGAAGAGCTTATTTGAGCTTATTTTATGATATAAGCACTTATGTAACTATTTGGTTAAACTGATGAAAAGAGTTTATAACATGCTCATGAGCTGTTTTCAGCTTGTTTCAATAAGCTCCTGAGAATAGCTTATAGAATAACTTATGGAGAATTTAAGTACACTACACCCTCTTCAATTTTCATCAATTTTTTAAAGAGATTATTCATTAAGTGCTTATTAAATAAGAACTTATATGATAAGCACTTAAATAAGCTGTATTTCCAAATAATGCCTTATTCTACCCATTCAATGAGTGTTGATTTATTTGTAATCAAAACACTTATTTTATTTCTATAGCCTTTGTAAAAGTTAGAGTTTGGAAAGGTTAAGTGTAAAGAGAATACTCATTGTATTTTGAGTTCGAAGAAGCTTTTAGAAAAAAATATTTGTAATATGGTGAAATAGTAAAAAAAAAATCTTGTGGGGGTTAGACATAGATCTCAGTTTCTGATAATGAACTAGGATAAATTTATGTGTGATTTTTTATTTGCTTTTTTTTATCTAAGTGATTTGTATTTATTTCTAACTTGGGTTAAGTATGCATTTTAAGAAATTTTTCTATGAATTTAATTTTTGAAAATTCAAATATTTAAACGATACAATTTAAAACTTAGATGGTTCATTAGAAACATTTTTTTTTTCTTAAAATCATCTTACACGTTACATTTAAAAAGGGAAAACATCTTTGTGAAAAATTTAGAAAATACAATTTCTCCCATTTCATGGGCAGTTTTAAACATAGTTATCAAAATCGGACCCGATTTAGGGTTTGGTGACCAATCTATATCATGTTAAAAATCGGTTGGTTCTAGAATCGGTGGAAACTGTGACACCCTTCTACCCCATACTCTTATATGTTTAATAACTTGAAAAGTAGAAAAGATAATGTCCCACGATGGGTAAAAGGTTCACAAACTCTCTTATAAAAATCTCTTTAGTTCGAAAGACAATTAAATTAAAACGAAATAAAACTTCAAATGTAATCCAATACTCATGCAGCGGAATCTCCAAAGAAATAAAAATACTAATTACCCTACTTGCCGTGCAAGGCATCCAAAATAGTTCACAAGAATCTGCCTAACTAATAACATAATAAGGACCCCCAAGTCATACCCTGATGTCACATCTATCAGAGCACATTCCCTTTAATCAAACTCGACACCAATCGTGTCATCATCAACACCTGTAAAAATAATATCCACAGTATACGGTGATGAAAAGAATGCTACTCATACATACACATAGAAGACTACCTTATCCTCACCCACAACATCATCATTCATCATACCCCATACCAAAACATCACATAATCCATCAGATAATATTCATCTAAAACTCAGCATATAGCTATTCATCTATATCAACATATAAAGCTCATACCATCATTCACCAAAGGACTCACATACTCACATAATATTCATTCATCATTAATACTCATAACATCATTTATAATTCAATATCACATCAGATATCACACATATACATCCAACATGTATACACCAAAACTCATTATTATATAACTCAATTCCATCGTTGAGTATTCCAACTATCACATGCACCAATACTCATCTCATCACCTACCCAAAGATCATGACTTGGGAACTCCACACAATGGGTGCACCTCGTCAATCACTCTAGTTATTACCAAGATAGTCTACCGGTATCACCACACAAACCGATAGGTTATACCCCTTCTTTGGGCCCGCACAACGACATTCGACCCTAGGTTGCACCCCCTCCATGGGCCCGTGCATCGAATGCCTCATCTTTATCCCCTGAGTTGTACCCCCTCTATGGGCACGCACAACCCAGTTCACCTCTCGAATTGTACCCCCTCTATGGGCCCGCATAATTCAAGTAACATCATCATTTATTATATCGCATGTTCACCAACCACATGCATTCCAAATAACATTAATTACATAGCATGTTCACCAACCACATGCATTCCAAATAACATCAATTACATAGCTTGTTCACCAACCACATGCATTCCAAATAACATCATTCACATAGCATATTAACCAACCATATGCATTCCAAATACCCTCATTTACATAGCATATTAACCAACCATATGCATTCCAAAACATCATCAAGCATATCAAGCATCATTAAGCACTTAGGCTCTCAAATTCCACTCTGGTAATCGATTACCAACCTCCAGTAATCGATTACCTGCAAACAAGGTCTCTGGTAATCGATTACAACCACCTTGTAATCGATTACCTGCGACCAAACATTCTGGTAATCGATTACAGCATCCCTGTAATCAATTACCTGCAAACAAACTCTCTGGTAATCGATTACCACAAACCTGTAATCGATTACCAGCAACAAACAGCACTCCTGGATTGCCCAGAACACCCTGGTAATCGATTACCACACCTGGTAATCGATTACCCGCGACACAGATCGCAGATTTCACGATTTCTAACATCTCTAAACCATTCCAATCAATCTCTAATCAATCCCTTTCGATTAAACATCAATCATAATCATTAATATCATCCGAAACTCAACAAAACAACAATCTTTTACAGATTATACAACCAATTCATCAAACCCCCAATCCTCAAATCCCTAATCATCCCTTTTTCATCATTCTCAATATCATCTTTAATCTCACCCAATAAATCATCAATATACATCCAATAAATCATAAATCAACAGTTTATATCATTCATTCTCAGTTATACATACATCAATACAGTTATACTCTTAGGTTACTACCCAAGCACCCCTACATGCATATACAAGCAGTACCCTCTCCCCCACCGTACCTTAAACGAAGCTTGATTACAGCAAGGAAGTCTTTCTTCGATTCTTGAAGCTTACTCCGCAGCCACTCTCTCTTGAGACACAGTTTCTCCCCTCCTTCGCGTTTCGCTCTCTGACGATCATACGAATAAGGATTAGGGTGATCTGTTAACCCCTCCTTACTAGAATGTCCAATTGGGCTTGGACCCACTCTCCACCCTTATACTCTTTTAAAATAAAATTATCTTTACGAAATAAAACTAATAATAATAGTAGTCCTATTATTTATTTCTTATTTAATTAATTATTTCTTTTCCTTATTTATTTGATTTAATTAATATTTATCCTAGTAAAATTCAGGATGTTATAGAAACCGGTCGAATCGGCCAAGAACCGGTGAAAATCGGTGTCATAAAACCGGTTGAACCGGTGAGTTTTCAAATTTTCAAATTTTTTTAGTTTTTTTTTTATTTTATCTAAAACATTTTTGTGATAAATAAGAATAAATTTTTAGGGATTGCACATAAATGTTTATTATTTAGTCAATTATTATTAATTTTTTATCTTATAATACATATAATAAGGTCATTTATATTTATTTATAATCTTATATATCTTGATTTATTTATAATTTTATGTTATTTTATTACTTAAAATATTATATAATATTAAAAATATATATTTAATTATTACCAGTTCGAACTATTGAATCGTTAACCGGTTTTAAAATCATTGGTTTCAAGTGAGAGATCTTGGTAAGGATAATTAGGAAAGTCACTAGAAGATATTTTCCTTTAAAATTGGGATGCAAATTGCATAGTGGAAGAATTTCTTAGTTAAATCATATGATTTTTATACTCGATATTAGTTTGTGTAATGGGGAAGTGTTCTCAAACATACATTTACTCTGGAACCGTCAATATCTTGAGGGAAAAATCTTCAGTCCCAAATTATCCCAAAAATATAATTTTTCATACAAGAAATAATGGGTGCCAATACAAACTGTTAAAGAACTGGGCTATGGATTAGATGTTATGATACAAAGTTGGAAGTTACTTTTAGCACCCGTTTTGCTATTCGTACCTCCACACCTGTCATTTTTAAATTTTTCCCGGACTATCCTCTCCCATCCCAATGGCCACCACCACTGCCACCGCCACTTTCCCAACCCACCTCCACCTCCCGACACCCCATCACCATTCCATACTTTTTTTTTTCATTTTCCGTAAATTATTTAAAAAAATACTTCCGAAAATTAATTTCCAAAAATCAAATGATAAAATTGTCTTCCAGATATAAATTTCCGGAAATATTTTTTTTACACTTTTCAACTTTTAGCGACAGACAAAATTCGTCGCTAAAATTCGTCTCTTAATCAGAGACGGAATTATGTATAAGGAACAAATTTTGTCTCTGATTTAGAGACGGATTTTAGCAACGACTTTTGTTCATCGCTAAAAGTTTAAAAAGTATATATATATATATATTTCTAGAAATTTTCGGCAGCCAATTTATCATTTGATTTCTGAAAATTAATTTTCAGAAGCGTTTCTTTCCAGAAATTAATTTCAAAATGTGATTTTTTCTGAAAAACTTGAAAAAGTGGTGGTGCGGGTGTTGGGAGGTGGGTTGGGGAGGTGGTGGTGGTGGTGATAATGGGAGGGGAGGGTAGGATGAGAATTTTGAAAATATTATGGGGGTGCAAATAGCAAAAAGGGGACGTTAAAAGCAACTTCCTACAAAGTTCGGGTAGAAACAAGATGCTTAAGGCCCAACTCGATAGTCACATGATTAGCCCCCCTTTTATTGGGAGTGGCGTGAACACTTAGTGGGACCGTTATACAGAGTGAGTGCTTGTAAGTTTAACATGAGGGGGGAAATGGGGAGCTGAGGCTTTAAGAATATGATTAATAGGCTGACAAAGACACATTTCATTGGTCAGATAGACAGGGCTTTGGGATTGAAGATTATTTCCTCAAAATATTGACAGTTCCAAAGCAGACGTCAGCTTGAGAACAATAGATTAATTATTAATACAACAACTCATACAACACACTTTTTTTCTCTATATCTCTCCATCACATCACTTATCACATCTAACATTTTTCTCTCTTCTTTTTCCTTTCTCTTTTTATCTCTCTTAGTTGTATGGTTATATGTTGTATAAATGTAATTTCTCTGAGAACAATAAACAACAATGATATTCCCACACCTCTTCCCACACACCTTCTGCACACTTCTCTTTTTCTTTTTTTTTTTATCTTTTCTTTTCGTGTGGTCACTTCTTTTTATTAAAAGCCTGACCTTTTTTTTTAGAAAAAATTATTACTTGTAATTAACCAGATTAATAATATACATAACCACCAACTTATATAGTATTAACCATAAATTCATACCCCTCCACTAGTGTAATAATCCTTGTGATCAGTTGAAATAAAAGTTAAATACTTGTCATTTTGAACAATTATTTAAAGTAACTTTGATATTAACCAATTGAGTAACTCACAGTTAACCACATTTGGTGTTACTTGTAATTTAACAAATTGATAGCATACATAACCATCAACGTACACATAATTAACCATAAGTTCATGTCCTCTCACATATGTAATATTCCTTATGATCAATTGAAATAAACGTTAATTGTATGTCATTTTGAACAATTATTTAAAGTGACTTTGATATTAACCAATTGAGCAGCTCATTTAACCACATGCTAACTCACACTTAATCACCTATTGTGATACTTGCAATTACCCAGTTAGATAGAATAAATAACCATCAATGTACACATAATTAACCACAAATTATTTGCCTTCACTTATGTAATAATCCTCATGTACATTTGAAACCAAAGTTAAAGGTTTGCCAAATTGAACATCTGAAGTAATGTCGATATTAATCATTTGAGCAACCCATTTAACCACATATTAACTCACACTTAACCACCTTTTATCTCACTTATAATTAACTAATTTAATGGCATAAATAACCATCAAAGTACACAGAATTAACCATAAATCCATACCCTCTCACTTATGTAATGATCCTTACGATCAATTGAAATAAAAGTTAAATGTTTGTTAATGTACCTTAAATATTTGTTCAAAGATACAAACATCTAACATTTATTTCAGTTGATCATAAGGATTATTACACAAGTGAGGGAATATGAATTTATGGTTAATACTATATAAGTTGATGGTTATGTATGTTATCAATCTGGTTAATTACAAATAATTTTTTTTTTAAAAAAAAAAAGTCAGAGTTTTGGTAAAAAAATATGGCTACGGTTCATGAAAAAAAATAAAAAAAAAAAGATAAAATAGAGGTGTACGGGAGGTGTGGAAAAAATATTTTCCAACAATAAATAACGTTATGGTTGTTAGTAACTATTTTACATGGATAAAAACATGGACTAGATTTAGAGGGGTATGGCAAATTCGCTAAATGTGAGTAGAGTGTCAATTGTGAGGCTTATATCTATCAATTATATATTGTTATCAAAACACAATGTAATATAACATCCAACAACCAATCAAATACATGTTTTGTTCATTTGTTTACAACATTTCCTTACTTTTCAATTCTTTACCTTTCAATAGTTTACCACATTCTTTACAACATTTCCTTAACATTTAGTCATTTACTTCATTTTGTTTATGGCTTTTGAGTAGACCTAATTATAGTTCAAGGAAACTTATTTATAGTGGACTTTTAGGAGCTATTAAGAGTAATATTATAAGTAATCCACAATATGGAATATAATTCCTTTCTCAGACATAAGGGCTTTTTAAAAAAAAAAAAACAAACAAAAAATGAATTATAGAGAGTACAAAATACTCTAACCCTTTACAAAATAACATAAGGTTTGTTGGCCATTAGGAGAACAAAGAATTACACAATTAAACATACAAGACCAACAAAATAAATAAATAAATAAACAAACAAAAGAATCAGCAAGCACAAGGTTTTCCAGCATAAGGGAATTGAATGTGTTGGACAAGGTGTTGGACAAGGTGGATCCAATTGGTTGAATATTCATATTTCATGATCAAAATTCCACTTTAATAATTTTTAAATAATCTACTAATTATTGATTTTAAATCATCAAATTATAAAATTCTATAAACACTTGCTAGTTGCTACGACTACGATGATTCATTTAAATATCATATAACAATAAGTAAAATGTAAATATTAACTTTAAGGCAAAATTGATATTTTTTTTTAATTTTTTGATCCTGATTGTTTGAGTTTTAAATTGAACAAATGAAAGATTGAAAAGATCTCTAGATGGGGGATGGATTTTCTTTCGCTGTCACAATTGACTCGAAACTTCAAAATTAACTTGTAGGGCTGGAGGTTGCAGGAACCTTATTACTATAATGATGATTAAAGATAAACTTTAATATTCAATTAATGACCGCTCTCTTTTAAATTCAAAGTATTTGTCTAATTACGAGAATGACATCAAGTTTTTTTTTTTTTTTTTTTCACTTTGTGGCACCATACATTTAAATCAACATTAATGGTTGATTACGTGGTATATGGGCATGAAAAATGTTTGATGACTAATTGAAAAATAACCTTCTGAAGAAAAAAACTATTACTTCAAGGTGCTTTCAGTTTATTTATTTTATTCAGATGCCTAGCGCGGATTACTTAAAAAAAATGTTTTTAAATATTTAAAGCTAATAGTATAACAAACTAGTTATTATGTAAAATAGAATGATTATTGATGCAGACTTTTATGTGAGATAATATTTTTGCTGTTAATTTACTATCATTTTAACAATTCAAACAATATTAAAAAAATGATAGACTAGTAGAATTTCTTAAATTTAGACGCCAAAATGAAAATGAATGACATGAAATGGCCCCAAAAAATTATTGTACATATAACATTTCGATACCTCAAAAATTAAGAGTTTTGTATTCTCTGTAATGTTGAGAGATTATCCTTAAGTGCAATCTCACTTTGTTTGCAGGGCGAGCAATTGTTGTTTTAATAATTAAAGGAAAAACTCCACTAAAATTAAATCATAGAGTTTTATCCTCACTTGTATGATCTTTCTTTTGTAGTGCTTAACAAATTTCTAATTATACTTCTCATAAGTAGAAATTATATATCATAATATTCATAGCAAATATTATGGGGCTACACAGAAAACTGACACAATCGAGTGGGATTTGGATTTCATGCAGTTGATGCAATCATAAAATTTGGGTTGTCAGATCAGAGAGTTCAGATACCAAGATATGTTGAGTATTGTACCTTGAATATAATTGTGCTTTTTTTTTTTGAGGGGGGCTCAATATGAATATAGTTGTGCTTGTCAATGATTGTGTAGGAGCTTGTCCCGTGAAAATTTTCCATGCAAACTATTTTTTTTTTTGGTAACGCAAACCTAACTAGCTGAATAAATTCTCCAAAACTCATATTGGACTCGTCTTTTGCTTCTTTCTTTTATTCTCCTTCGTGACTACATATTGGACCTTAGATCAGGCTTTTTTGACCAATATGGGGAAAAAAAATATAAATTACCTAAATAATGTATTCCAAAAATTTATTGCTCTGTTTGGTGTGGTGCAAATGTCGAGGTTGGATGAGACGCTAAAGGGAATGACGTCTTAAAAGAAAGTTATTCATAAGGCGCTAGACCCTCTAGCTCCTTACATTAAGCGCTTAACTGTCCAGCACCTTATCAATAGGAGGCGCTTCTATGCCCAGCGCCTTACGCAGTGAATCAGTTGATATATTATGTTCGTGCCTCAGTTAATATTAGAGATACCAATTGAGTCCAAGCCCTATGGGTACCCACAATGGGCAGGGTAAAAATCCGCAAAGCGGGTATGAGCAACAATATATTTATCTATTTGTGTTTTTTTACTTTATAATATATGACTAATTAGTGTTAATAATTATTTTTTACATATCTTGAAGAATTCTAACACGTAATATCCAAGTTTATAAAATAGTGTGATGTGAAAGTTTATTATAATATTTAATAAAATAATTGAACTTTAGATCATTTGTTGTAAAAAATTAACAATTTACTAAAAAAATATTAATTTAAGAAAACTATATCTAAATTGAAAAAGTTACTCGAAAATCGTCCAAACATAATTTTTAAATATCAGTGATACAACAATTTAATTACATTGAAACACAATATGTTAATGTTCTAAAACACAACAAATGATTTATTAAGTAAAAAATTAACAACTTACTAAAAAAATATTAACAATAAAATATTTATTAAGTAAAATTAACAAATGATTTATTAATAAAATATTTATTAATAAAATTAACAACTTACTAAAATTAACAAATGATTTATTAATAAAATTAACAACATACTAAAATTAACAAATGATTTATTAATAAAATATTTATTAAGTAAAAAATTAACAACTTACTAAAAAATATTAATTTAAGAAAACTATATCTAAATTTAAAAAGTTACTCGAAAATCGTCCAAACATAATTTTTAAATATCAGTGATACAACAATTTAATTACGTTGAAACACAATATGTTAATGTTCTAAAACACAACAAATGATCTAAAGTTCAATTATTTTATTAAATATTACAATAAACTTTCACGTCACACTATTTTATAAACTTGGATATTACGTGTTAGAATTCTTCAAGATATGTAAAAAATGATTATTAACACTAATTAGTCATATATTATAAAGTAAAAAAAACACAAATACCTCCCATAGGGCTTGGGCTCAATTGTCATCCCTAATATTCACTGAGGCACGGACATAATATATTAACTGAACATGGAATATACTCACTGCGTAAGACGCTGGGCAGAGATGCGCCTCCTATTGATAAGACGCCGGACAGTTAAGCGCTTAATGTAAGGAGCTATAGGGTCTAGCGCCTTATAAATAACTTTCTTTTAAGACGTCATTCCCTTTAGCGCCTCATCCAACCTCGACATCTGCACCACACCAGACAGAGCAATAAGTTTTTGGAATACATTATTTAGGTAATTTTTTTCCCCCCCATATTGGTCAAAAAGCCCCTTAGATCATGCTTCAAACAAATTGATTCAAATGATTTTCCAAAAATGCAAAAATATAAAAGGTTCACCGACCTCCTTTTTAATTTTGAGAATGTCATTATCAATCAGTTAAAAACCCTTTTTCACGCCCGTCAAGCAAACATTGGTCGGTGGCATTTCATTGCCTCAGATGATCAAAAAATGACAATATCCTAATGAGGCATTACCCTTTTTGTTTGCAATAATCAGTTCCCATTATAGCTTCTTTGAATCTTGGGAGGAGAGAAGCGTCTACAAAGATGGAACCAAGGCCCATGTAGGGCCCACAGGCAGCCCATTTTCGCCAGCCACTGACTTGTCCTTCTAACTCCAAAAAGGCAGAAATTTCCACCTCTTCCATGCACTCTGAAACAAACAGCTGGACAAAACGTTCCAATATGCTACTAATTATTGGAATTTTATGCAAGCATTTTCCAAAGAAAATAATTGATGAATCAAAATTATTTGTTGCAATGTATGAACATTGAAGTCTTTCCACAAACTTCTATTCTCTCAGTCCCAAATAAAAGACAAACTCAAAGCTACACCAACTAAAAACTGATTACTATCCATGGTCCATTAGTGTTATCCATAATCCATCTATTCTATTCGATAAATTACCTACCATTTCAATAATACAATAATTATAAATCTATGTGTAACGCCATTATTAAGCAAATGATTGGAAAGCAAAAACCGTTGAAGTTATTTCGTGAACCAAAGGGTTGCCTTAATAGAACTTAATTGCCATTAAGCAGAAGTATGCCAAAGTAAGTGGAAAAAGTATAGTGTCTTCATCTGTCACCTAGAAAAGGCCTCAAGGTTTTCCTTATCCAAATCAAGAGGGGGTAATTTAGTCATTTGGAGATTGATGAGTTGAGGAAACAAATCAGCCACAATTTTGTGGTTTTTTGTTATAGCGTACACCAACTATTTTATGCTTTAACTATAAGAAAAAAGGAACAAGCAAATGGAGAATTCCCATGTTACAAGTACTAGCAATGCTCAAGCAGGAAGGGTCCCTAAACCCTCTTTTAGTACGCGTCAGCATGAAACACTTGTATCAGCTTCATTCATATTTCATCACCTGCCAAACAATTGAGAATAAGCAAAAAGAGAACCTTCTGCAAACAAAGCACACTAAACCAAGAGGTGAGAATCTTTCTAGTTGTTTGGGTTGCAGACCCTTCTTTTCTTTTTTTGCAATGTGAACCCCCTTTTCAGGGAAGCAAAAGTACAAGAAGGTTTTTTTCCTTCTTGTGTTTTAACTCCACAGAAAGGAAAACTAATTTTGATTAACGCTCCCACTTATTATGCATGTGGTTTCCATTTGAATATGGGCCAAAGAAAGGTTCCCAGCGAGCTTGGTATCCAAGCTGATCATGTTAAATCTGATAAGCTCTTGGCAAACCTGAAGCTAGCTTCTTCTCAGCACCAAGATGGTAAAAACAGAGGTGCTGATAGGATGAAGAAAATGAAGAAATCAAGGTCAATTAAGCTTTCTGATTTGGAGGCTCTTCAATCACCGCCTCCAAGGAGGAGCTTATCCCAACCAAGAAAGCCAACATCTCTTCATGTTCCATCCACTACAGAATCCCCACAAAAGCAGAAGCAGAAACCTTTGGTGAGAAGGTCACCCAATTATATGAAACCCACCACCAGTTCAGATGCAAAAAAGGAGCTTTTGCTGGCGAGTCTTCGGAATACCCAATCCAGTTTAGATGGTAAGAATTTACTACAAACAAGTTCGAGTAATTCAAAAGCTACTTCTGTTTCTAGCAAAAACCCTGCAAAATCTTTGCCAAGATCATCTAGTATGAATTTGGTGAGAACATTAACAAAGATCCCTAGTTTTAAGCCTTGTAGACCTTGCCCGAGAAAATCTACCACAGCAGTTCTGTGTGCAGAAATTAGTGCACCAGAGAGAGCTACCTGCTCTTCAACTTTGAAACACTGCAAGTTCCCTGTGTACCTCATGCTTAATCCTGGTAGTACTGAGTCTGAGGGAGCTTCAATCATGAAGGTTTGCCCATACACATATTGTTCTCTTAATGGCCATCGCCATGATGCTTTGCCTCAATTGAAGAGCTTCATGTCAGCAAGTAGGCATCTTCTGAAGACTCAAAAGAATATAAAGCTGGAAGGTCTTAGCCCTCCAAGATTCCAGGTGCCCTGTGAGACAAATGACTCTGATAATGAGCAGATTACCTTTGATGGAAAACCTGCATGTGATGAAGCTGATATGGGTAATCCAATAATCACCCCCTTGGCACAAGAAATTGGTATGGATTTGTTTATTGAAATCTATGCCAGGGAAAAGGAAGGAGCTGACGAAATGGGAAGATTCAACTCCGTCAAACACCTTGAGGATCAAAAAGGTACTGAGTTTGCAATTGAGGAGAATGGCAATGCAGCAGAAGAGAATGTTGTCAAGCAAGTTACTCCTCCAGGCATGCCTCATGATCTCCCAAAGTCTGAGATTGCTCTCGAAGAGGATTTCAAAAACAACTTTGATGCTGCTGCAATTGAAGCAGATACAGAGGGGAGCTTTCATCAAGAACTAAGTGCTGGAGATGCAGATGAAAACCACCCACCTAGCTGGTTTGATGAAGAAATATGTACGGGAAGCTACTGCAGTGAGGTTCACTATGATGGGGAACACATGGAAAATATTGAATTGGATGACTTTGATTCCCAAGATACTGATATGGAGTGGGAGGAGGAACAACTTTGTGCAGTCAACCATGAAGACAATATCAATTCTTCTGACATGCAGGAGGAGACTGACTCAAAATTTGAGTCCTTATCAGAGAGTTCGTATGGTATATCTGAAATGTGGTTAGATGACATTCTTAGCAACCATTATGCAGACATTCTGTTAGAAGAAGCACTCCAAGCAACCAAAGAAGAGAAAAGCACCTGTTTTGAGGCACAACCTCATACTGATTCTGTCCTGGAAGGCACAAATGATAGCATCAAGTTCAAGACTCAAGAAACTGATTATCCATCCAACTGCACAAGTTATGAGTATGACCAATCTTCTTTGACAGAGGAAGTACTTCACCATCTGACAAACTCAGAAGATGATAATAGAGAAAGTGAAAAACATGTGGATGATGGGACCAATTGTGCCTCAGTGGTACTTGATGATGATACAACAGAAAATAGTAAAGGCTACAATATCACTGAAGCTTGCAAGATTGATGAGAGCTGTGAAGACAACATCACTAGCCTAAAGATAAATGATAAAGGAATTAATCAGAAGAACCAAATTCACTCGCCTGATGAGCCCGAAGAAAGCACCATTATTGTTCAGGATCAGAAATTATTGGAGGAAGATCAAGTTAGAGCTAGTAAGTTCCACACCACATGCTGCATAGGTGGTGAAGAGCAGAGCACAGGCAAGAATTGTCAATGGGCAGCTAGGCACAAGAGACCTGTGCAAGATTTTGAGGAAATGGGAAAAATCAACCCACGGAAGCCAAATTTCCTGCCCTTGGTTCCTGACCCAGAACCAGAAAAGGTTGACCTGAAGCATCAAATGATGGATGAAAGAAAAAATGCAGAGGAATGGATGCTTGATTTTGCACTCAGACAAGCTGTCACAAAACTTGCTCCAGCTGGGAAAAGGAGGGTTGCGTTGCTTGTTGAAGCTTTTGAAACAGTAATGTCAATACCCAAATGTGAAACCCATATGAGAAATGATTCACCCTTTGCTCATGCAAGACCTATTCAAGCTTGTAGCTAATGTATGCTGGTAAGGTAAGAAAAAAGAAAAAAGAGGGCTGCCTTCTCTTATTCTTTTTAGTAAGTGCTATCCTGCCCATGAAGCAGGAGAGTAATATAATCAAGAGAAACCCAATCTCCCTGAGTAATCTGCAAGCCTATTACAACGAGTAACTTCTTATGCATCTCCTTTCTGAAGCATGGTGAAAATTCAGCTTGCAGGATTGTGACTTTTACTGTTTTACATGGAAACTGAAACACAAGAATGGGATTTTGTGGTTTTCATTGTGCTTTGTAGATTTTCTCCACAAATTTGTTCAGTGTACTACAGTGTTTACTTTCTTTATGTTGTATTTGATGCACAAGTACTTTTATGTTTTAATAAGGGACAGTCATGCTCCAGATCTTTTGATTTATTCTGTTTGTTTGTATCATGCAGAAGCATAGCTAATAAAATATGCTTTATATAACTTTGTTTTTGTCTTTCTTCTATCTTTCATCAACAGGAATAATAGAAATTCAACTACTGGATGGTTGTGTTCAATGAATAATCCCAATAAACTGTTGTTAAGTTCTGTAAACAATGCAAGAATCTATGGCAAGTGGAAAATGAAAAATACAATAATATTGAGGTTTTACTATTCAGATTGTGGTTGGTAGTTCACATATATGTGCAGCTGGAATTATAAACCGCAGTAACCTAATATTTGTAGAGATAAAGCAAATAACAAACCTTTTTTCTCCGCAAGTAAAATATCAATTCATGAGAAAGAGCAAGCAGAGATCACAAGTACAACATTATCTATTTATTTATTACCAATGGCAGACTAGATGAAAAGTAAGAGCTAACAAGACAAATTCAGCTTCTACCATGAAGATTGAATACTATTAACTACAATGAAAGCCATGAAAAAGGTAAAAGAACACTTGCTTTTATAAAAAATTAGTTTTCATTACCAAAAAAAAAACGGAAGATTTTGATAGAACTCAATTACCCAATTGATCTGTTTTTACAATCATGTAAATAGAAGATATTTTCCACAAGAAACTCTTGTCATTATAGGCTAAAGTGTTTTATATACAGGTAAATCACCATTTATTTTGGTTCCGGTAAATGATTGTCAATGGCAGGAGAATCACGAAGCAGAGATTCAAGTTGTCCACGATAATTTGTTAGATGAGAGCCATTTGAAGTTTGCTCTTGCAAACCTGTTGTTTGGCAGCTAACCTCTATGTGTTCACCTTGTTCCAAAGCTTCTTGTGCTTTGATGTCTTCATGAAACAACCTAAGGGCATCTGTTGTTGACACAGAATTCACTGATTCATATAGCTGTTGGAATTCGTTTCTTTTTTCAGGTGTTTCAACCAACCTCTCTTTTAACTGATCTGGAAGATAAGCAAAGGCACTACACAAGAAGCAAATAGCCAAAAAGAAAATTAAAAAAATTATATTAGTGAACCGGTTACAGTATTAAAGTTCATATATACTGCATAATCATCCTTATGTCTTCACTCTAAGAATACCTGGCTACACCTCTTACAACACCCCAGCCATAACCAGCAAGGACTGATTGTTTAAAACCAATATTAAACCCCTCCTGTGCAGAAGCTTCCTTCCCTGCTATAAGACCATCTCGATACCCAGCCTAAAATATGATGGAGAATTAAAATGAATAGCTAATCATTTTATAGAAGTAAGAAATTAGAAACTAAAATAAGGAAAATTAATTCTAAATTGTCAAAATACCGAATGGAACTGGTCATGCCTCCTCTTCCACTCCCTCTCCAAATCTGATGAGCTATCCAACTTGTCATCAGAAGCATCCCACAAAGAACCATCAAGGCTCAAATCATCACCATCAGAATCTGAAAGCACAACATACAATTAGATGCCTTGAAGCAACGGAGTTTAACTAAACCAAACCATTTAATGCATTTAGAAATAGATTTACAATATCAATTCCTTCACCCATACTGAATCTTACTGTTAAATTTATTTTCTTGATCATTGGCACTGGCGGGTCTTGGTTCTAATTTTGACAGTTGTAAACTTTCAGCATAAAGTTCTTCAGAAAACCTACCCTCCATCTGCAATGCAGACAAACTATCCGAAATAAGCTGACACAAGGATGCTAGTTAGCCCATAAAGAGTGAAAAAAAACTCATTTTTCATATTGTAAGAAATTATCTCCTTAACCGTAGAGAAGAATAATTTGTTCTTTAGTGCAAATTCATAGATTCCATTCCAGTAAAAGAAACAAAAAACCATCAATTATGTTCCCCAGTCCTCAAGAAAGAAATATATTATAATAATAGAACTGCTTAATCCATAAATGATTAGTATAACAAATTAAAGAAATGGGAAAACAGTAATAACTATAATATAGAGCAAAATTAAACAGAAAATAACAAAACATACTCAATGATAGGAGGAGTATATAAAAAATTACAACAAATTTTTCCGGGAAGCAAAAGGCGTAAATGAAATGAAAGTCTAAGCGGAGCAGAAATGGAAAAATGAAGATACCAAGTTGGAAGAAGAATAAAAGATGAGATTTATAACCGAAGAGCTGTTTCGATGTCTACTCTGGATATCAATGGTAGTGACTGATTTCAATTTTCAGGGGAGATTGGCTTTGTTCAGTTTTGGACCCTAAACCCTGAACGATTGAAAGACTGGGCTGGAATCTCAAACAATTTTCACACAACTTTTTTTTTTCTCCCACACAACCCTTTCCCCTTTTTATTAATTTTTTTTTTAATACTCGTTCTGTCTCTCACTTTAAACTCTCCCATCTCTCCCTCACATCCCTCACATCCCTCTCCTCCCTCTCAACAGTCAACACCCTTTAACTTTAACCTCTTTCAACCATTGTTTCATTTCCAGCTTACAAATAAACTTCACAGTAAGAATAGTGTCCCAAGCGTTCACTTGCGAGTATATTTCTCAATCATCCACAATCCTCATCTGTATTTAAAGCCTGTTGCAGTCACGCCATTGCAGTTCAAACTAAGTAAGTAATCCACAGAGCAAATAATTCCTAATTACTAATCCTAATAATCCAAATTGAGTCTTCAATCACTAAAACACAGATAAAGAGAGGAAGAAAGGACATCCACAAGCATAGAGAAGAATCTTAAGAGAGGGAGAGAAAAGCCACTCCACAGTGCAGTGGTTGAGCGTCCGACGGCCTTCCCTTGACTAGAGGAAAAGGCTCACGGCGGCTGGGCTTGCAACGACGACGAGCCCTGTGTCTGATTGCAGGTTGCCTCAAAGGGTTCCGGTGGCGCAACAGCTGGTTATGCAACGGCTGGGGAGGTTTCAGTTTAAAGGGATGGCAGTGTGCACGGGTGAACCATGACAATGGCTACTCGGAAAAGTTAGGACGAGTGAGCTTCACAGTGGAGGGTTATGGTTCTGTTGCAGATCTGTTCGACGTGGCATGGGGTTGCTTGGTGACTGGCTGGAGATGAGCTTAAAACAGGAGCAGTGATGAGGTGGTGTTCATAGAAGGAAACTGCTGATGATGGTGGCTTTAGTTTGTGTGGTTTTTTAATTTCTGAAACTTAGAGGATGAACATAAATGGTGAACTGGCCGTGAGAGGGAGAAGATGACAGTGGCTTGTGGGGGAGGAAGGGTTGTGTGGGAAGGGGTGAAAACAGACCAGACTTGGCTTTGGCAGGCCTGACTCTTATTTTATAAGCCTAAGCCCGAGCCTATTACCCATTACACAGGTTTTTTTTTTAAGGCTCAGCTTGGCCTGGCCTGCTTGCAAACCTGTTTATAAGCCTGCTTTCATAACAAGGCTACAAACATGCCAACAGGCCTATGTAGGCCAGATGAAAATTAATATAATATTTGCAGAACATAAAACAGAGCAGAAAAATTCATAAGATAGAGCAGAAAAATGCAACACAAAAATAAAGAACATCATTGTTTAATTCAATTCCAATTAAAAAAAAATATCAACACAGATAAATAACAGCACCAAGGTCCTGCCTTCTAATTGTATCAAATTAAATCACAAATATTCATGGCATATATACCAACTAGTGGCAAACCAGAACATATATACCAAATCTAATGATTACACCAATTGGAAGCAAACAGAAATTCAACACAGATAAATAAATCAAACAGAACCTATAAACACAGATATAACATGCAACACATATAGGCATGCAAGAGGAAGTTGTCCCTGCCTGTTGCTGAACTCCTATCCCCAATTTAAGTCACTGGCTGGTCTTAATTTCAACTACATAGAAGACCTCTCCCCCACCTACAACTCTGAAATCTATGTATATCCATAAAGAATGACTTGATAATATGACAGACCTCTCCCAATGCATCAATTTGATATGCTTTCTTAAAAACAATAATATAAAATTATATCAATAAACACACTGACACACAAGTCCAATTTATGATAATAATATCATAACAGAAGCAGAAGAAATACATGCAGTTGCACGGAATTAACCTTTGGATTAAGTCAAACACTTACCCTGCGTTTGGATGGATCAATTGAGAATTCTAGAGAATTTAAATTTCTAGGAATTTCAATTGTTTCAATTAAAATTCCTTCATTTTTAAAATTTGTTGTTTGGATGAAGAAATCAAACTCCCCCAAATTCAATGTTCCTTGTTTTTATTATTTTAAATTAAATTATACTATTTTAAATAAATAACAAAATAATAGAATTTAAATAAAAAATTAATAATAGAATTTTAAAAACTATTATTTTATAAAAACTAATTTTTATAATTATTTTTTGATATATATATATATATATATAATTAAATGAAAAAATAATTATATTATTTAAAAATAATCATTTTTCATACTTAAATATATAAAAACATATGGTAATCTCTCTATATAAAAAAATTAGTATAACTAATATATTTAAATCATGAAAATCAGGCTTGCCTTTTTCATTCAAACACAATGTAAACAAGAAATTGAACTTTTTATTTAGAAGTCAACAATATCTCTCAAAAGTATACTCATTCCGGTATGGATCAACTAGTCTTTTGAATTTACAATTAAGCCTATAGTAGCAAATATGTAAACAAAAGGTAAAATTTGAATCTAATGACTTTATACAAGTAACCATGCAATTAAAATCAATGCCTAAGAACAAAAATTAGAACATAGTCAACTAATGTTGCAAATTAGATCTTTTCCAAGTTTCTTTTGTTCATTCTTCAATCAATTAAGTGATGACTTGACTCTAGCCTCCAGCTTATCCTCTGCTTCAAACCAACCAACAATTAGTAAGTCAGTTTTTAACGAATTATCGACTACCCTATAATCCATTTTTTCTTCTAAAGAAAGTGACAAATGAAGGTTGGTGAGACAGTGTTCACACCAAACCACAAGTTCCTAAACAACCTTTATGAAAAGAAAAGGAAATATCAGAAACCAACAAAACACTATTGAAATGAACAATCAAACAAGTGTTGTGTATCAAGGATACACTTGTAATCTATTATGAAACCAAGAATCCAACAAGTATCCCTAACTCCTTTGGGAATGATGAACTTTATCATGTTGGTCTGGTTATAAAAAATACAGAGCCATAATCTAGCATTAAAAAGATAGACTTTTGTTTAGAAATAAACAAATAATATTTTATAGAAGAAAATATTAATATTGACTACATATGAAATATGGTAATTAACTGTGTTGAAAGCTATAAACACCATTGCTTCCTGAGGATCTTATTAAAAGCTCTAGAAGAAGATTACAAGGGTCATTGTCATTACACTTATGTTCAAACATCTCCATATACAAGAGAATTAGCTTCCAGGAAAACTTGCTCAAATCCACAATTCCATCCTAGCTCCAATCCAGTAAGTATACCCCAAAGCTTTTAAAAAAACAAAATCCAAAATTTATAGATTATAGAAAGTTGTAGACACTCTTAAGTCCTATCTATGTTGAAACTATGAATGGCCCTTCTAAAACAAATCCTGCTCATAGCTGTAATTTGTAAATCCATGACATACAAAAACGCACAAGCCAAGAAAAAATTAAAGTCATATTTTTGACATACTATTAGTTCTAAAATTGCCATACTAACTTTCATCAATTAACCATAAACTCCTTTATTAAACTACATATGAAATATTTACAGTGAAACAAAGGAAGGGGAAAAGCATAAAACAGTAGGAGAAAAAAATTGATTTTATGTGATTTGGAGCCAAAAAATCAGAGCCTTTTAGCATGAACAGAACCAAAAAAATTAATGCAGAGCCATACCTCAAAATTTGTTCTGAAATCTAACACCTCTCATGTCATGAATGACTAACAACACAGACTCGAGTCACTTGTGACATTAGGTAGTCTGATTGAGAATTTGTTGCAGTTGTTTACCACACATAACAAGTTGTTTTTTATGGTATAAAAGTTTTTCTTTGGAATAAATCTTCATTGTATTCAGCTAATTGAACAACTTCCCCCCTCTAGCCACTAGCCCTTATCTCCATGGCTAACATCAGAAAGGGGAAATGTAAAATTTTTTCCAATCATTGCTTATCAATATCATCACCAATCGAAATGTTCATTATATGAAATGACAAAAATTCATGAGTCATATGGACTTAAATTGAAAGAGACCCTGCAACCACCAGCTAGTCATATGAAATCTGAAGCAAAGAAATAATTCTGCAAACATAGTAGCAACAGCAGCAGCGGTAGAAGAAGTAACAGCAGGTATGTTCCAATTTCAAACCAGCAGGTAAATTCTACATTAATTATAATTAATTAATTATTTACACAATTGGAGTGACTGTGACATGGTTAAGGGGCCATGGAACCTCGTTCTAGTGCTTCTTTGCTTCTATGCTCTAAAATTACCCAAAGCAAATTCGACAACAGGTAACACAATGAAACCACAAACAGATACAGACCGAAAAATGAGAATCAGAATGAAAATCGAAATTCGATAACACGAGAGAGGAAGAAATTAAAATGAGAATCAGAATGAAAATTGAAATTCGATAACACAATGAAAACTGCGAACAAATCAAAATCAAAAAAAGAGAATCGGAATCGACATGCAGACCACGAACAAAGAGAAAGAAATCTTACCTGGAAGCTCAAACTCGAGAACAGAGAGAAGCTTAAGTGAGAGGTGCCGGTGTGAGAACAAGAGTGAGGAATTTCCTAATTCTGTCTGTCAAGGTGGGATTCAAATTACCTAATTTTACATGGAAAAAATCCTCTACAAAATTTCCAGATTTTTTAAAATTCCACTGTTTTATTATCCAAACAGAGTATTTTAACTCAAATCATTTTAAAACCTCACTTAAGATACATTCCTCTAGTTGACAAAAAAAAAAAATACATTCCCCTACTAAATTACCCCATCCAAATATTTAAAATTTCTAAGTTTATAGAAAAAAGAGAAAAAAAATGTTATAAAACATATTATAATATCATATTATATAATATCATTATATGTTAATATATTAAAAACATCATTATAAAATAAGAAAAAGGTCTTAGATAAAAAAAATATTTTAATGAATATGCGGGTACCCGCAAAACGTGTAGTATACTATATGTTTTCACCCATTTAATAAATATGCAGGTACTAATTGCGGGTATATACGCGGATATTTACGGGTATGGATTTTTTTGTTATCCCTGGGTAAATTCTAGGGTGAGGGAGAATAAATCTTTCTCACCCGTGAACTAAGCAACTTAACTTGTCATCATGGGTTTTAAATAATTTATAGATTTATTTTCTAAACTGTACAAGTATGACTTTTTTTTATGTCAGCCATATGTATCCCCTATTATCAAGGATAATCTTATTTAGGGTTTAATCACATTTAAAGCTCTTCACCCCTCCTTAAAAGTGTAATTAGTGGAGATCCAACCTCGAAACTTTTTTCACAATCTCATCTGCATTGTCAAATGAGGCATAGTTCTTCTTTTTTATAAGCAAAATTGAATTAAGTAGGAGTACAAGGGGTACTCTAACCCATATATACACAAGAATTGTAAAAGACCAAGTAAAACTACAAAAAGCCACCATAGCCTAATAGACTTGATCCCAAAGTAAGTGACTTAAAAAAAAAACAAAGTCACCCCTGCACTTGACAACCTAACAACCAACGCGCAAAGAAAGCCAAATTACATTACAAAGACAAGAAGTAAACCCAATCCTATACAGTGAGCCTGTTTGGGTGGAACTTCTGTAGAAGTACTTCTAGGTGAAAAAAATAACATGAATCAAAGAGGTCAAATGCATTTAACTTCTCCATAAGTTAAAATTAGTCTTTGTAGACCACCTACTCCAAAAGTTCTCCCATTTAACTTCTCCAAAAGTAACTAATTTTAACTTATGGAGAAGTTAAATGCATTTGACCTCTTTGAATTATGCTATTTTTTCCACTTAGAAGTACTTCTGCAGAAGTTCCACCCAAACAGTCTCAGTAGCAACTCGTTTACCATTACAATACCAAACAAGAAACGAAAAAAAATTAATGACCAAGGCAATTGCTACCCACCCGAGAAGAAAACAGAGACAGTGAGGCAGTTGATAAAAGTCCAATGTGCATGATTATGATAAACATGCAGAAGGAGAATTGGACCAAGAGAAGAAGTCATAAGTGAACGATGGAAATCTTGCCCTTAACCATCTCTATGATCTAAGCTACACCAGGATTAACGTTTAAGAAACAAAAATTGTTTTAGAGTAGAAGACAGGATCATTCATAGCCAGCCAAATTGTCCATATGATAGTTAACCAGATGAGAATCCAACAAGGTTGATACTTGATAAAGAAATAACGAAAACCAGAAAATTGTTCCAAATTTTGTGCACAACAAGTATGCATAACGATGTTTAATCCTAACCAATTAAAGCAAGCCATCCAAAGGTGAAAAGAGACCTCACACTCAAAAAACAAGTGAGAAGTAGTTTCTCCCTTGTTCCTACACAAACCACATTCCAACCGTGTTTCTTGCAGTACACCTCTTTTGAACAGGTTATGTTTAGTTGCAATATTGTTCAAGATAACCCTCCAAGCAAATGCTGAAACTTTTGATGGAGCAGTACTAGTCCATATTCGCCGAAAGATCATATTAGAAGCAAAGATTATGTCATTCAGGCATAGTTATTTGATATGCAAGTATGACTAGCCAATGAAATTAAAGTCTGTAAAATTATGAAATCCACCATACAGGTGACTCACATAAAAACATGTGACTTACATGAAAACCTTCTTCATCACAACATCAAATTATGCTTTGTTACCAATCCCTAAAAACTCATAACTCTTTTAAAATTTTTAAAAAAATAAAATATGAACTTAGATTCAATCTAATTATTAGATTAATTTTTTTTCTAAATATAGTGCCTTTTATTTTTAATCTTTATCTATTTTTCTTTATTATTTTGATGTTTTATTAATTTGAGTAATTATATCTCTTATTTATTAAGGATTGACATGACTAATTATTAGCCTTAGTAATTATGCGAGTCGACTTTTGTACGGTCATTTTTGTTTCCAAATCTTTCTTTAAAACATTGCCTCTTCTCATCTATTATCTATACACCATATTACAACATCACCATTTATTCTTCCTTGTAGATTCCCTATAGCACAATTATCCATATCTACCATCACTTGAAGATTAGACCCAACACAATCTTCTCCTTATGGGACTTGTTTAAGACCAAATTCCATGTCAAAATTGAGAATGATATTGTTATATCTCATACAAAACAATCATATAGATCAAACTTTTCTTGTTGTAATGGGTTGTTTCTTAGCTATGTTATGTCTTATATATCAAGGATTGATATGGCTAATTATTACATGAGTTATTCTGCGATGGGTCAACTCTTGTATGGTCACATTTGTCTAATCCAAAAAATGAAAAATATTTCTTTAAAATACTGTCTCTTCTCACCTTTTAATCTATATATCATATTAAACATCACCATTTACTATTATTTCTTGTAGATTCCCTATAACACAATTCTCCATATCCATCATCACTTGAATATTAGAACCAACAGAATTACCTCCTTATGGGACTTGTTTAAGGAGCGATTTCATGTCAAATCTGAAAATAATGATTTTACCTCTCAGACTACAAAACATTGCTATAAATCAAAGATTTATTTGTTACAATCAGTGATATTAAACTCGGACCGGACCGATCGATCCAACCAGGAACCGGACTCATGACCGGTCCGGTCAACATAACAGATCGGAAATGCTACTGACTCGGGCGTGACGTCATCAGCCCAGCTAAGACTCGGTTGAATCGCTTCCACTCGGACCGGACCGGTTTGCATCTGATCTTCTCACCTTTTAATCTATATATCATATTAAACATCACCATTTACTATTATTTCTTGTAGATTCCCTATAACACAATTCTCCATATCCATCATCACTTGAATATTAGAACCAACAGAATTACCTCCTTATGGGACTTGTTTAAGGAGCGATTTCATGTCAAATCTGAAAATAATGATTTTACCTCTCAGACTACAAAACATTGCTATAAATCAAAGATTTATTTGTTACAATCAGTGATATTAAACTCGGACCGGACCGATCGATCCAACCAGGAACCGGACTCATGACCGGTCCGGTCAACATAACAGATCGGAAATGCTACTGACTCGGGCGTGACGCCATCAGCCCAGCTAAGACTCGGTTGAATCGCTTCCACTCGGACCGGACCGGTTTGCATCTGAGCGCGCTGAACTTTTTTGCTTCTCGTGTAAAATGCTAAAAGTGGTCCAGCAAGGTTTGAACACGGGTTCTGCTTATGAGAAGATTGGGGAGCTACCACTGCGCCGCAGCTTCAATTATTAATATATGTGCGAGTTTTTTTATATAATATGTATCATCAGGACGTGCATCAGGCCGTTTCCATTCTACATACTACCTTCTCCTTTTTTTTCGACGAAATACATACTACCTTCTTAATTTAATAAAAAAAAATATTTGTTTCAAAAAGTTTATATTATAAAATAAAATATTTATTTGAATTGATAACACATATTATTAAACATGTTTATATTTGTTACCCAAAAAAACATGTTTACATTTTCAAATTTTCATATAATTAAATTATGAAAAAGGAATACATATTAGTTTATTAATATAAAAATTTATTATTTAAAAATATATTTAACTATTAACAAAATGTGAATTAGGACTATTATTAGTATAATTATTAAAACACTTTGCTTAAATTAATAATATTTATGACTTTTATTTTTCCATAAATTATATATGTGTGTGTATGATCTCAAATTTTTGGTATATAATTTACATATTTTTATATATACCGGTTTAACCGATGCAACCAATGACTCACTGGTTCGACCAGTGACCCAATGACCCAGTACTCTGACCGAGTCGATCACCGGTCCGAGTTTTATAACATTGGTTGCAATGAGTTATTTTTGTTGAAAATTCTGTGTGTGAGGTGTGTCCAATATATCAAAATAGACAATGGTGAATTTGGAATGGCGTCCAAGGCAAAACCCATTTGTAATCGAATAGAGTTTCTTTTATAATCCATTTGTAACCCATTTTTAACAAATTAACATAACCAAAGAGTTTAAATGTCTTTTATTTTATATTTATAGAGGAAAAAATATAAAAAAGTATAACTTTTAAAATTTGTATGAAAATAAAATATAGACTTCCATTCAATCTAGATATTAGATTAAAATATTTTTCTGTCTAAATATAGTGGCTTTTATTTTTAATCTCTATTTGTTTTCCTTTATTATTTTAATCCTTTATTAATTTGAGTTATAACGTCTCTTATTTAGTAAGGATCGACATAACTAATTATTTGCCTGTTATTGTGCGAGGGGTCAACTCTTGTATGGTTACTTCTGTCTAACACCCATGGGGGGAGTTTGTTTCAAGGTTTTAGACCATATAACAACATTGTCTTTTCTCACCTTTTTAATTTTAGATCATATATTTCTTCAAAACATTGTCTCTTCTCACCTTTCTATTTCCTACTATAAATCCTGTATACAAAGCCTACACGTGTCCTCTCCTGATAAATTTTTTTTCCCGCCTAAACCTCATTCTGCCTTACTATTCCTTCTTCTCCTCCACTCCGTCTGTCTGGAAAAAAAAACTTTTGGCTCAAGTCTAAAAAACTTTTCTCTAAAGCTACTATCTGTCTGAGCCGCTGATTATGCATGTAACAGAGGATAAATCTTTTTTATCAAAAAAATATTTCTTTTTATTATAAAAAACCTGACCCGTAAAAAAATCTTCTCTCCCCGTTTTCATGTATCAGCATGAGACTATGCGTCTCAAAGAGGCGACGTCTATGGTGAGTTATTAAACTTGTATATCATCGGTGGTACATAAGTTTATAACCATTAGATATATCAGTAAAATAATGGATGACCTAGACCAATGACTTGTAACCTTTTCAACCGGTTAGTTTTTGGTAGCAGTGAATAGTTTTTAATATTGCTATTTAGTCCTCAGAGTAAAATTTATTTAATGAAGATTTAATTGAAACGTTATATTTATTTTGAGTAATGGTATTTAAAATATGGTTAGTGTTTATTTTTCAGCATAATATGAACGGTTTTTTTTTAAAGAAAATTTTGGCCGCAACTATTCGGGACGTATTTTTTTAAGAAAGAAAAAATGGTCGCAATTTGGTACCCTCCGGTCATAGAGGGTTTTGGTACCTTCTTGTTATTTTTTTATTAAATGGAGGCATAAAGGCCAAAATTACATAGGAACAAGTCGTGTAATCTGTTCTAAATTATTTTGAAGACATAAAATAGATTTTAAATGAGACATATGTGTATTGCAAATGAGAATGTGAAAAATGGGGGAATACAATAAAAAAATACAGGATAATGGTTATAGGGGTCAAAAAGTCTTTTCAAAAATTAAAAATATAAATTCTAATCATTAAATATTGTCCCGTAATTGTAAAAATACTAAGATCATTTAAAAAAATTGAGAGAAATTGATTAAATGATAAAAAAAGGTACCAAAACCCTCTCCCACTTGAGGGTACCGTAGAATTTCCCAAGAAAAAAATGGTATTTTTTTAAGAAAATTTGGGACGCTCGTAGTTGGGACGTATATTTTTTTAACGAAAGAAAAAAAAATGCTTTTTATTGTGAGTTGTGGGCTTGTTGTTGGGGCCGAAAATAATGGAAGTATTATAATGCAAGTATTTGAGAATGAATTTAAATATTGGAACGATTATAAAAAATAATATTAAACCTGAGACATAATTATTCGAATATTAAACTGAAACTATTTTAGTCGCTGTTGGTAAAAAATGTGGAAAAATTAGAGTAAGCATTTTATGCATGGAAGAAGACGCTGGTACGTTTTCAGAAGGATCCGGTAAGGTTAAGGTTATGAGTTGCAAGTTGGATTGCCTAGGAGGTGTAAAGCATAAACCCTAAGTGACTTTTTGGAGAGAGTGGATGTGCATGGTGTCTTGAGTTTGGATTTTTCACGTGGTTGATGCAGGGGTTTTCAGAGTTGGTGAGAGGAGGCTAGGAACGAAGTTTGGTATTTTTTTGCAATAATATGTAATTTTGGTGAATTTATTTTCAGATAAATAGCTTAAAAATGAAGAAAAAAAGTTTTCATTGGTAAAAAAATGTGAAAAAATTAGAGTAAGCATTTTATGCATGGAAGAAGATGCTGGTACGTTTTCAGAAGGATCCGATAAGGTTAAGGTTATGAGTTGCAAGTTGGATTGCCTAGGAGCTGTGAAGCATAAACCATAAGTGACTTTTTGGAGAGAGTGGATGTGCATGGTGTCTTGAGTTTGGAGTTTTGATGTGGTTGACGCAGGGGTTTTCAGGGTTGGTGGGAGGAGGCTAGGAACGAAGTTTGGTGATTTTTTGCAATAACATGTAATTTTGGTGAATTTATTTTCAGATAAATAGCTTAAAATGAAGAAAAATAGTTTTCGTTGTTAAAAAATGTGGAAAAATTAGAGTAAGTATTTTATGCATGGAAGAAGATGCTAGTACGTTTTCATAAGGATCCAATAAGGTTAAGGTTATGAGTTGCAAGTTGGGTTAAAAAAACGAGCATGCTCACTTTTTAAGCATGCTTAGTTTGTGGTCCCAAAAGAAAATTGTTAGAGGTAATGCGCTTATTGGGGGTTTAGTTCTGAGCATTCTCAGTTTCGGGACAGACAATTGAGCGTGCTCTATTTGGTGATTTTTTTAAATATGGGGTATTGTAATGAAATATAATTAGAAAAATGCTTGAAAATTAAGCGAAAATATCAAAAGGAGTTTAAAATTTTGGAAAAATTGGGTTAAGTGAAAAACATAAATATTGTTGTAAATGGTTAAACGAATTTTTGGAGAATGTTTTATTTTTAGTGATTTAGATAGTAAAAAACATGGGAAAATTAATAAAAAATACCAAAGAGTGGAGAAAAATTTTGAAAATTTATTTTTGATAGCTCATTGCCTATACAATTCAGGTGGTGAAGTTTCGTGACGAAACTCAAAAGTGCTATTTTTGGCCTATTGCTCCCTTGTGAGTCTAAAGTAAGAACCCTAGACCTAAGTACCAACTTTGGTTTGTGGACTAGTGTATGCAACCTTGTGATTTGAATTTCCACGTGAATTTTTGCATGGATGTTATGTTTGGTGTGGGGACCCCCTTGGTGAAGTTTCACGAATTTTTGAAGAATGTATTTTTAGTGATTTAAATAGTAAAAAACATGGGAAAATTAATAAAAAATACCAAAGAGTGGAGAAAAATTCTGAAAATTTGTTTTTGATGGCTCATTGCCCATACAATTCAGGTGGTGAAGTTTCGTGACGAAACTCAAAAGTGCCATTTTGGGCCTATTGCTCCCTTGTGAGTCTAAAGTAAGAACCCTGTACCTAAGTACCAATTTTGGTTTGTGGACTAGTGCATGCAACCTTGTGGTTTGAATTTCCACGTGAATTTTTGCATGGATGTTATGTTTGGTGTGGGGACCCCATTGGTGAAGTTTCACGATTTTTTGAAGAATGTTGTATTTTTAGTTATTTAAATAGTAAAAAACATGGTAAAATTAATAAAAAATACCAAAAAGTGGAGAAAAATTCTGAAATTTTATTTTTGATGGCTCATTGTGATAGCCGGATAGGTGTAGGATCTAGAATTGAGCAAAATCAACCGATTAGAATCAAAATATAGTGAATAAATTGCGAAAATAAGGTGCAGGGCAGCAGCTTATTTTGCGCAAGAAAGTGATAGAAAATGAGAAAAAATGAAAGAAAAAGTGGAGAGGAAGAAATGGGAAGGACGCCACTGAAGCAAGAGTCCACTTGCAGCAGATAAGTCCAATGCCAGACGCCACTAATTCAGGAGAATTAGATAAGTCTCAGTATGGTTTGAGCAACAACCACCAAGCCTCACTCAACTCACAAAGGGAGGAGAAAATTGGGCATAATGCCTTTACTTCAAAATTCAATGTGTCCATTACAAGAGGAGAGGACTCTTATTTATAGGAAAAGAGGGGAGAGGGGCGGATTTTTAGGAGAGTGAAAAAGAAAGAAAATAAAAGGTGAGTGAAAACACTCCTAAGTGGGTCTTGAACCCATGACCCCCAAGGTTTATGGCTAAGCTAAGTCTTAAGCCAATAAACCTCTCAAAATGACACCCCACTCATGAAAACAAATAAAAAGATGAATAAAAATTCTATCCTGTGTGGGAATTGAACCCAAGACTCCTAAGCCTTTTAGCAAGGCAACCTACTAGCCAATAAACCCATACATGTAGCGCCCAAGTAGGAAGGAAAATAAAAGAAATTACAAAAAAATAAAGAGAAAATACAAGAGAGGCCTAATTAAGGGTGGTCCAAAGGACAAGGGTCCTATCCAGGGTCAAGGTGTCCTTCTGTAGGGTAGTGACCCTTATTTTGTAGGGTAGTGACCTTTATTTGTAGGACACTAATTTCTCCAACTCTTCCTTGCTTGAAGCTCAGGTTTGAAGTTGGTGCATATCCTCCAGTGTAGGTCTTGCAGGTCCAAGCTTCTAGCAGAGTGCTATCATTCCCTCCCCCTTGAAAAGGATTTGACCTCAAATCTGAAAATTCAGAAAGAAGCCATAAGAATAATGAACTGGGTAGAAGAAGGTGATGGATGACAAAATTTAGGAAGTAAGAAGATACTTCCCTTAGCCCTTGGAGAGTAGAATTAGAGGTCCACAAGTTGAATCATCTTCCTTGAGCCTAGACAACAAGAAGATCCATGAGTATTATTCCCAAGCAAACAAAGTGAAGACTCATAACAAAAATACTTGGGGATCATAAAGATTGGTAAAAGAAAAACATAGGATGTGAACAAGAGGTAGTTGAGATAAGGGTTAGAAAACTCCCTCAATGAAGATTGAACCATCTTGTCCATGTACTCTGTTGATTTAGATCCTGGATCAAAAACTAATCTTTTGAAGCCCTTCTTTTCAAGTAAAGGGGTTAGTTGGTTAAAATGAAATTTAAACAAGTGATATGCATGTTTCAAACCAACAAAATAATCCACAATATATTGCCAAATGAATGCACAATTAAAACTATGTGGCATATATGATTTATTTTTCAACAAAGCCTCAACATGCCTATAGTCATTGTTATAATTTGTATCATAAATGCATTTACTCAAGTATGGAGTTGGAAGTGCCTTACGTCTATGAAAATCATCATATGTGGACATGTAAGGTGGTATACTTAAAGCTTCACTTTGAGCATGCATATCAAGAAGCATATCATCATGTGAAATAGATGTCAAACAAGTTTTCCTACATGTGATATCTTCATCCAAAATTTTATTCTTTTCCTCTACTAGTTCAAGAGCATAATACACATCTTTATATGAAACAATTATTTTAGGTCCAAAATGTGTATGCACATTATAGATACAAACCAAAGGTACATGCATATTCAATCCAAATTGATCAAAGGAATTGATTAGACATGTATCTCTAGTAAATGTTATGGCACTCTTAAACTTAGTTGGTTTTTCTAGACATGTAATAGGTTTCAAAGCATTATCAACATTGTTTACTTCTTTTACACATGTAATGCTTTGAGGCATATAATTGTGCATAGAAAGAGGCATTTCATGCATAAAGAAAGTTAGTTTAGGGAACTCCCTCCCAATAGCTTGAGTTGTCCTCTTTGCAACAATAGAAGTACTTGCCATCAACTTATTCATGCCTTCACACAAAGGGTTAGCTAACAAAGGATCATAAGATAAAATTAATTGCTTTCCCAAGTTTTTGTTTTTCACTTCTTCTATTTGCACTCTTTTTACCTCCTTTTCTTTTTCTCTCTTAAGCCTTTCTTCTTCTTCTTTTTCTAATTGTTCCTTCTTTTCTATTTTTCTTCTCTCTTCTATCTCAATTAAGGACTTTGAAAAGAATTTTGAAAGCTTATCTTCAATTTCATTAGAAAATTTTTCTAACTTTCTTTCAATTCTATCTTCAAAAGAATCTTTTGTACTTTTCCTATTTTCTCTTCTTCTCTTTTCATGATCTTTTCTTCTAATTTCACTCTCATAATTTCTCCTAAGTTTTCTCTCTTCTTCATACTTTCTTTCTTCATCATATTTTCTAAACTTTCTTTCTTCCTCATACCTCCTCCTATCATGGTTAGAGTTAACATAACTCATTTCCTTCTTATTACTATCTTCAAAATGATATCTACTTATTTCTCTTTCCTTCCTTTCTTTTTTATACCTTTCATCATGAGAAGAGTGTCTTCTCACTTCCTTTTCTCTTCTAAATTCTCTCCTATCTTCATCTAGCTCCTTTCTCCACATTCTATATAACATCTTAAATTGATTTTATTTGAAAGCTTTTTAAAGGACCTCACCACTCACGAATGTAATCACTCGTGTATGTCACTCTTTTTGGGCTTTTTCTATAATGAAAACTCTCTTGCCTCTTCTACTCGGTTGGAGGTTGGTTAGAAGTTGCAAAGACCAACGTGAGTCTAAGTCTTAACCCTTACCCAAATAGAAGCGCACTAATAAAGAAAATACCTACTGGAAGAAGATTGGAAAAATCCTAAGACAAAACAAAGAATTGATATGACAAACAAGAAAAGCTGGCACTCAAACAAGCTTATACACAAGAGCAGACAACAAACAAGACAAGACGGAAGAAATTGCAAAGAGAATTGTTTTTGGTGATTTTTGAAAAAGAGTTGCCAAAATTGTCGTTTTTTAAGAAAACAACAAATACAACTCAATTACGGTATACAGGGAAATGAAAACAGAAAAATTACAGTAAAAAATGTTACTGTATTGTTGGGATACTTCCTTGTTTTTGTTTTTCTATTTTTTTGAATTTTTGACTCTTTTTGGGTGTCTTTTGACTTTTTCTTCTTTGTTGTTGACTTTTGCACCCTTTTTTGCTTTTTACACCTCTTTTTGTATTTTTTGGCACGTACGTACTTTTTGTATTTTTTTCTTGCCTTTTCTTTCTTTTTTTTGTCTTTTTTCCCAACAGAAAATTACAGAAATTTATACACAATGAAAAGAAAATTAACTGTACCTACTGTAATATTTTTGGAATTTTTTGACAGTAAACTGGTCCAAGTGGCCCAGAAAAGCAAAAATAATGAATAAAATGATTTCTAAAAACTGTTAAAACGTGATGGCAACTTGATTTAAAAAATGGCCAAAAAAAATTGCTTAGCACTTCCTTGTTGATTATACAAAACCGGTATGGTCACAGAAACGCGCTTGGTTCAATTTTAAGATTGGAATTAAAATTTGAAGGAAAATCAACAATTAGAATTTGTTGATCTTCTTCCAATACTATGAACCAAAAAAGATCCTATAGGTGAGCGTTTTGCACAATCAAACAGGGAAAGTCCAAGGTAGAGATAGCAGTCAATCCAAATTTGCAATCAGAATGCCAATCAAACAGACATAACAAGAGTAGGAAATTGAACAACACAAGAGCCCAAAAATGCGCAAAAATGGCAAAAATAATAAGAAAAAATTGCGCAAAAATAAATGGCAAGAAAATAAAGGGGGAAACTGAAATTAAAAGGATGGGGAGGACAGAAATGTAAATGACATAAAGTAGAAGGGGATGGCAGAAAGTAAAAGGATGGGGAGAGTAGAAATGTAAAGGGGGAAGCGTAAATTAAAAGGATGGGGAGGACTGCAAGTAAATGACTGAAAGTAAAGGGGGAAGCGGAAATTAAAAGGATGGGGAGAGCAGAAATGTAAATGGCAGAAAGTAAAGGGGAGAGCAGAAATTAAAAGGATGGGGAGAAGCGGAAATTAAATGGCGGAAAATTAAAAGCGGAAAGTAAAGAGATGAATATGGGGGATGACAATTAATGGTGAAGGGGAGAAATGTAGGTGAACGATCTTTGGAAAAATGAAGACAACAATGCCTCCTCTTACCACACTTCACCACAAACAAGCAGTTATATCAAGCAATTTGCAAGAATTACTCAAGAACAAGTATGAGCAATTAAAGAGGCATTTAAACAAACACCTAGGGGGTGGGAATTAGCGGCCCAAAACAGCCCCCAAACTAGCAAGAAATCAACCAATTCAATCAAGACAGACAAGTGCTGATAGCAGCAGAAAGGCACCTCGGGCCCGGGAAACAGTCCAAGTCCAAATTACAATTGAAAAGAGGGATGGAATTACACTAAAATGATGAAAATTCTGCACAAAATAGGTGCAGTTTTGCGCGCCCAAATAGCCCCAATTTGCTCCAAATTTGCTCAAATTCAACAAGCTCTGATGACCAATTGATAGCCGGATAGGTGTAGGATCTAGAATTGAGCAAAATCAACCGATTAGAATCAAAATATAGTGAATAAATTGCGAAAATAAGGTGCAGGGCAGCAACTTATTTTGCGCAAGAAAGTGATAGAAAATGAGAGAAAATGAAAGAAAAAGTGGAGAGGAAGAAATGGGAAGGACGCCACTGAAGCAAGAGTCCACTTGCAGCAGATAAGTCCAATGCCAGACGCCACTAATTCAGGAGAATTAGATAAGTCTCAGTATGGTTTGAGCAACAACCACCAAGCCTCACTCAACTCACAAAGGGAGGAGAAAATTGGGCATAATGCCTTTACTTCAAAATTCAATGTTTCCATTACAAGAGGAGGGGACTCTTATTTATAGGAAAAGAGGGGGAGAGGGGCGGATTTTTAGGAGAGTGAAAAAGAAAGAAAATAAAAGGTGAGTGAAAACACTCCTAAGTGGGTCTTGAACCCATGACCCCCAAGGTTTATGGCTAAGCTAAGTCTTAAGCCAATAAACCTCTCAAAATGACACCCCACTCATGAAAACAAATAAAAAGATGAATAAAAATTATATCCTGTGTGGGAATTGAACCCAAGACTCCTAAGCCTTTTAGCAAGACAACCTACTAGCCAATAAACCCATACATGTAGCGCCCAAGTAGGAAGGAAAATAAAAGAAATTACAAAAAAATAAAGAGAAAATACGAGAGAGGCCTAATTAAGGGTGGTCCAAAGGACAAGGGTCCTATCCAGGGTCAAGGTGTCCTTCTGTAGGGTAGTGACCCTTATTTTGTAGGGTAGTGACCTTTATTTGTAGGACACTAATTTCTCCAACTCTTCCTTGCTTGAAGCTGAGGTTTGAAGTTGGTGCATATCCTCCAGTGTAGGTCTTGCAGGTCCAAACTTCTAGCAGAGTGCTATCACATTGCCTATACAATTTAGGTGGCGAATTTTCGTGACGAAACTCAAAAGTGCGAATTTTGGCCAATTGCTCCTCTGTGAGTCTCAAGCTTGAACCCTAATCCTAAGTACCAACTTTGGGGTGAGAAGAGAGAGGGGAGGAGAGAGAGAAACGGAGGAGAGAGAGGAGAGAGAAACAAGGAGAGAGAGGAGAAAAATAGAGAAGAGAGAGGGGAGGGAGAGGGGAGAGAGGAAACAGAGGAGAGAGAGACAAGGAGAGATAGAGAGAAACAGAGGAGGAGAGAGGATAGAGAGAGGGGGAGAGAGAGAGAAACAAAGGAGAGATAGGAGAGAGAAACAAGGAGAGAGAGAGAAACAGAGGAGAGAGAGGAGAGAAATAGAGGAGAGAGGGGGGAGAGAGAAACAGAGTAGAGAGAGGAGGAGAGAGAGAAACAAATGAGAGAGAGATGGGAGAGAGAAACAAGGAGAGAAATAGAGGAGAGAGGGGAGATGGGGGGAGAGAGAAATAGAGGAGAGAGAGAGGAGAGAGACAAGAGAGAGAGATGGGAGAGAGAAACAGGAGAGATAGAGGAGAGAAACAGAGGAGAGAGAACAAGGAGAGAGAGGATAAAGAAAGGAGGATAGAGAGAGAAACGTAGGAGAGAGAGAGGGGAAAGAAGGGGAGAGAGAAATAGAGGAGAGAGAGGGAGAGGAGAAACAAAGGAGAGAAATAGAGGAGAGGGGGGAGAGAGATAGGAGAGAGAATTTTAATAAATGAAAAATATATAGAGAGAATTTTTTATAAATAGAGATAAATAAGATTAATTGTTTAGAATTTAAATTGCAATTTTTAAAATTTAATTATTATTTATTATTTTATTCCAATAATCCGCTATTAGCCCATGACTATAGGTCAAAATTGTGTACCACCGGTGATGCAAATGTTTGCTGACTCACCGTAGCATCCACCCTCAAAGAAGGAAAATGATCTTCTTCACTTGAAAACCAGTAAGGGTTGTTTAAGGAAGGGGTTGCCTAAAAAATTATATTCTCTGTAATTAGGTGAGATCTCCACTAATAATGTCTGTCTAACTGAGTCTAGCTCACTGCTTTTGTCTCCTCCCTTATTCTGATTTATTTTTCTACAGCATTAATCGTCCCCTGAAAATCCATTTTTCGCAAACATCCATCATCTACTTGGGGAAGATGTAGGTCCTTTCCTCCACTGTCATAGGTATGTGATAATAATTGAAAGTCCTTATTTTTTTTATAGAGTCTTTTAAATAAATCTAAGATTTGTCATTGCTACTTGGGAGGGGAAAGAGGATGAGGTTAGGGTACGGGTGGGCTAAGGGGGTAGCCAATAGATACTGTTAAATAAATCTATAAAGCTGCTAAGGAATGACACAGGAAAAAGTTTGGGATCTAAATTTGTAAGCTTTATTTCCTTCCTTCTCCTCCTTCCTTCTCCTCCTTCCTTTACCCACCTCTGCGTCAAATTTCCCCTTTCAAAGGCACATTATTAGCTCTCTTCTCTGTCCTTCTTTACTTGGGGGCTTCTCTCTCCTGCTGTCATCGAATAAAAGGTAAGGTTTTGCTACTTTATATTTCATTGAAGTGTTTAGATCTACTTCATCTGGGAAATCTCCAACCTTATTAGGTTCTATTATGTGTTTCTTCGTTCTCCTATATCTATTGTTCGGGTGTCTTTGTGTTTCATTTTCTGTAGGGATTGTGATTTCTTTGTTTCAAATCCACTTTTGTTTCAATCGAATCTTTGGGCAACAAAAATTTAGAAGATGGTAAGCTTAGCTTACGAAGAAACAAAAATAAAATACACGAGTAGATTTTAGTTAGTTTTCATTGTTCTTTGTTTGAATTTTTTGTTGTTTTATTGTTTGACAAGGGGGGATAATGGCAGATAAAGACTTTTGCTCTGTTGAGAAATTTGTTGGACCTCTTTAAGCTTCCCAGCAGATACAAATTTTTTCTCTTTTGAGAAAATTTCTTTTCTTTGATTAAACAAGGCATAATGACTAGACAAAGCCTCCAGTTCCTGAGTATTGCATATGAAACAATTTGTCAACGCCAAATGGGGGAAAATGTAAAGTTTCTACTCTTGATGATGCTTCAACTTGCCAATTCTTTAAAGGGTTTTCTATTTAAATATTAATTATGCAACCTGTTTTATTCGTGTTAACTTATTCTGAGCACATTAAACTATTAAGAGGAGCAAATCAAAATACATTTTACACATGGAAAAAATTAAGGGCAAATCTCCTTTCTTTTTAGTTGTATTGGTACAGGTCTTATATTTCTTTAGACAAACTAAAATATCTAAGTTTTACCCTCTCAAGTTCAGGTTATATATGCTCTCAAGCTGCAAGCTCTTACACTGGTGTATAGGTTCTGTTTTTTTTTTTTTTTTTTTTTGCATAGATGAGATTAGTGTTCTCCCTGATGTTGGAACTGAAAGGGAGTTGGATAATGATGGAAGGAAGGGTAACTATCAATTTTATTGAAATCATGTTTTATACTTCTCTGCTATCTTTTACCATCAATGGAAAATTTTAATGTTTACATCTACATGAAGATTGAATTTGCTTTCTTCTCTGATTATGATGAATTAAATTCAGTTCTGGTACCAAAGATGTGGTCAATTTCATTGTCATAGTTCACTTTGCCAAAGTCAACTTTGAAAGGTATTATGTGGTGAAGTTATTGTAGGAAGGATTGGATGTTAGAATGTTTACAAAACTAATCTTTAATATTTTTTATGTAAATAGGATGATCAGTATTTGTCTTGATTTGCATTTGTTGCTTTTCAAACTAAAATTTATTGTTTTATACAGTCCAATTCACTTTATTTCCTGGATCCCCTTCACATTGTTTATGAAATAATAAATAAATCCATATTGGCTCTGCCACATAGCTTAATAGACATAAGACCCTCTAGAAGGTTGGCACTTTTAAAAGCTAAAAGATGAAGAAAAAAAAAGTTGTCCAACACAATGGTGACATGATACACTATTCTGCATTAGTATATAACATAGTTTCTGCATATACACTGTTCTGCATAATTTCTATTCAGTCTCTCGTCTTTGTTCTGCTTCTGCATAATACACTATTCTAAATAATCATCAAATATACTTTACTTTAGCTCTCTCTTAAATTTACTTCATTTAATAAAAAGACTTTAATCAGCTACCAATGCATCAGTCTAATACATAGGAGGGGAAAAGATCTTTGTTTTTATTCAATTTGCTATTGCTACAGGTTGGGAATATTTTCTTGCATTTTCTTCTATTTATTCTTCGTTATACAATTTACTTGGATATTGCTCTGACAGGGGAGGACAGTTGAACAGATAAATTCATAGATATAATGGAATCACCTCCTTTTTTTAGTCATAAATAATGGAATCACCTCTTTTTTTTGTCCATTTCTCTAAAAACACTTTTTTTTTCTTATCTGTTAAATCCTCCACCCTGATTAGATTAACTAATCCTTAAAATATCCCTCAATATGAGTTGAAAATCACTTGCTACAGTTGTCTTTTGATCCAATCGCATATAAGATTTCCTAACTTGCATACAACTAATATATATATATATATATATATATATATATATATATATATATATAGATATATGTTTCTCTTGATGTCATTCAGATTTTAAAGGGTGGTATAACACAATTATGGAGGCTAATGTGTAGTAGGCTGGGTGAAAGAATAGAATCAGAGCCTAAACATTGGATGTGAAATGATTTTTTTACTTTTTCTTATATTAGCTCTAATTTGTCACATTCTCTGTTGTCACATTGTGATATGGTTTGATGGTGATTGTTATTGTTGTTCTACTGCTAAGTGCTAATAAAACTAATGTCTATTTTGTCAGTAATTTGTCCTTATATTTATGATTTTGCTTTATGTTTCCTTTCATGTCAAGGAAATCAATATGGGATTTTACTTCGAAGTCAGTCTCTACCACTGCTACATTTACCATGTCAGACTTTGATGCCAACTTTAAATGATATATATTCTTATTCCCTACATTATAGCTGTCCTTAGGTTTCTCTTACACAATAGTTTCATTACTGTATTTGCATATTGATATTATAGGAAAGGCACTTGGTTTTATGGATTGAAATTATCCCAGCAGTTGTCCCTTTCAAGTTAAGAAAGTTGATCTTTGGATGTGAGGCTACAATGTCATCCAGTGTACTATGAGGCATCATCTAGCATGTAGGTGACTTGAACATCTAACTATGCTTATGTATGACACTAGCTCTGTGGACCAAAATTAAGAATGACAATTCTGGAATAAAGAGGTAAATGAGTTATGGCAATTAAGCTGATTTAATATATGGCAATTTAGAATGGCTATGGCAATTTATAAATATTTCGCATTTCTGTTTATAGATTGTAATAATTAGATTGAGAATAGTTTTTTTTTAATCTCTTACATTCCAAGCTGCACCCTCCAAATTGCAAATGCATCATAAGTAGCCAAACAACAGCATGTTGTGGCTGGATACTCCTGCTACCACAAAGAAACCACCAACGGAAACTTTTGCGATATATTGATGCTTATTTGAGTTAATTATATAATCTATTTAATTTGAAAAAAAAAATCTTTAGTTCAAGTTTATCAGATTGTGTGAGATTACTTGAATGAGATCCAGAGAGAGAGAGAGAATTGGGAGGAGAGCAAGCACGGGAGAGAGAAAGAGACAGAAGGAATAAGAGCATTGCTATATCTCCATTAAGGAGTTTGCTGACAAAGATTTTATTCTGTAAGATTATCTATTGGAAATGATAATAAGTATATACTTTGGTTCATATAGGTATGTCGTGATGGATAAAATCATAATTTATATTAAATTGAACTGATTAACTAACTTTATTAATAAAGTATGCTAGCTATAATTTACTTAAGGTTTAAAGAACTGCGTTATGACAGAGTAATTTGGAAACTTGCTTATATTGTTATGTTCAATGTTTATTATTTTTAGTCCTCGCTCCCCGTATAAGAAATCATATCCGAACTCTTCTATTCTTATGTATCATAAAGACAAATTTTATATGTAAAAAGCTTTCATATAATATATATATATGTATTATTCATAATTAATATTGTCAACGACTTTAGGCTATAAAATTATCATTAAGTCTTTAATTTTTAATATTTGATAATATATTTTTTTCCTACGTACGGTGATTATAATTAATTTATTATAGCATTTATAGCCGTTTAAATGAATATGTAATCAATAATCATATAAAAAAGGTTAGTCTGGATAAATTAATACATGTTCAATGTTTTAAAAAGATGAAATGAATATGTAATCAATAATCATATAAAGGTTAGTCTAAACATATTAATACATATTCAATATTTTAGAGAAGATAAAATTCAGTGTCGGCATTTTTATATGGAATCTTTTATAATATGTGTAATTTATTTAGTCATTTAAGAATGAATATATCAAAATAGTTACTTTTATTGATAAAGTGATTTAGTAAAAGAAGTAAAAAATAAACATCACCTGTATAAAGGCACAAAATAAGTCTTTATATAAAAGTGTATATAAAAGTAAAAAATAAACAATGTTAATGTAATTTTTTACATATATAATTCATGATTTCTTATATTGTAAAGTACTTACATCACATAATAAAATTTTTATACAAAATATAGGAGGTTAATGTTTTATAATAACTTCAAATTATTCTAATGTTGAAATATCAATCGTAAAAACAATTATATCTATTAATGATAATTTAAAAATATTTACAAAAACCTAAAAAAAAACATTTTAGAGTAGGAAAAAAATTAAATAGTGAATTGTCTTTTTTATCTTCATATAATGGCATTAATACATGCTTTATTTAATCTCAAACAATTTAATTAACATAAAATTTTAAATAAATATTTAATTATACACAACAATTTAGGACATTTATATTAAATGAAAAAAAAACATATATGAAAATTTAGTAATATCCAGATAATTAAATCATGTGAAGATAAAAATACTGAAACAAATTTGATCGTTTTATATATTTTATAGAACTTTTTTTTAATTTGAATTCAGTCTTTATTTTCATTATTTATGATTTAAGCAACTCTTAATATTTCATTTAAACATTGAACAGACCAATGCTTTGTATGAGTGCTAATTACAGTTAATAATATTATTAAACAATGATAAAAAAACACTATAATGTACAAAAAATTAAAATAAATTCTTTATATTCTATTAATTGGTATGTATAATTACATTATAAATCAATTTAATTAAAAATAATTTACAAATAAGTTCTTCAAATTTATTGGTTAAATACTTCCTCTCCATTCTTCATTTGAATAGTTTAACATTAATTATAATAAAGTCATGCCTATAGATGTACAACTTATTAATACTTTGGATAATGATTTTATTTGGAACTATTTGATATTGAAAAACCAAATGAAATCAAGTAAATGTAAATTATTTATATTTAATGCCTTACAAAATTTAAATATTGATCTATGATGTCAATGTAAATTCTTGGTAATTTCTTTTTTTGGAAAGTAAATTTAGATATAAAGAACATTGTTATTAACTTGGATAAAGTATTGGTTTTTGTTAAGGGTAAGCCTTGACAACATCTCTATACTCGCTACATGGAATGAACTCTACATTCCTCTTATTTATTTACTTTATATTCTAAGTATTTATCATTACTAATGTTTTATCCCATGCGAAGCACAGACAACATAAGTTGCATCATCAATTTACCCGTGTGAAGGCACGAGTCACTTACTAGTTTATCTATATATCATATAACAACATCACCGCTTACTATTCCTCCTTGTAGATTCCATATAACAAAATTTGCCATATCCACCATCACTTGAAGTTTAGACATAACACAATTTCCTTCTTATGGAACTTCTTTAAGGCAAAATTTCAAAGCCTATCTTAGAATAATTTTTTACATCTCATACAAGACATTCCTATAAATCAAAGTTTTCTTGTTGTAATGAGTTTTGTTGGAGATTTTGTGTGTGAGGTGTGATAAAAAAAATCTAAATAGACAATTGTGGAGTTGGAATGTCGTCCAAGGCAAGATCCATACATATCATAGTTTCATTTATAAACCATTTGTAACCAATTTTAAACAAATTAAGGTGACCGAGGAGTTGGAATGACTTTTATATTTTATATTTATAAAGAAAAAAATATCATAAAAAGTTATAACTATTTTAAAATTTAAAATAAAATAAAATAAAATATATACTTACATTCAATCTAAATATTATATTAAAATACTTTCTTCGTCTATATTAAATTAATGAGTGCTTCTAGAGTGTTTCACCTTATGGGTGTAACACCAGTGTGCCACCATTTTAACCTATTATAACAGGTTTTATTACCTGATAGTTTAAATTAATGAAATTTACAAATTTGCAGAGATGGGTCTAAATGAAATAAAAATATATGTTTAGTTATATGGTTTTTTTCTTAAAGATATTATTTTTATTTTGTAAACAAAAATATATATTTAAATAGTAGTCATGGGTTTAGACTTTTTAGTTAATATTGAACTTTTATATTTTTTATTAAAAATAAAATAAATAGTGTAATATTAAAAGGATAATCTAAAAGATAGTAAAAATATTATGATAATTAAAATAAATATTTAGAATACATTTACTTAAATTTTATTATATTATTCTCAAAATAATAAATAAAATAGAATGATCATTTAGCATTTCAAAACAAATTAATATTAAAGTTAAAAACGAAAAAATTTCCATACGAGTTATCATAAGTATTATTTAAGTAGGCTATAGCAAAATAAAATAAAAAGAAAGTAGTTCTGGTCTAATTAATAATTATCTAGTATCATATTTGCTGCTCTTGCTAAGCGACCCAGCGTCATAGTGCCCTCCCAAATAATTTCGCAAACCGCGAGCATGGAGCAAACAATCCTACTCACCCTAAAACGCCAATTGGGAAACCACCGTCACTCTGTCTCTGATCATGGAAACAGTCATCGTCCTCGCCGTGTGACTGACCGGAGATTCGGTGCATCGACGACATCGTCACGGAGCTCCTCCTCCCCAACAAAGACATCACCACAAAAAAGCTCCCGATCTCACAATCTGCGACCTCAAGAACCTCACCAAGCTGGACCTCCAGTTCCTCGACCTGTCCTAGAACTACTTCTCTGGCACGTCGACCGCCTCAAAACTCTGACGCACCTCAACCTTGGCGGTAACGATTAGTAGTATAAATGCCCTCCATGTGGGAGGAAGAGAAACAACAGAGAAAGAGTGCGCAGAAGGATGAACCACAGAGGGACTAGTGGAACACGGAGAGACAACCACTTCACACTAACATTCAACAACTCAATGAACCACGAAGGGATTACTCAGAAATTTTAAAAAATTTGAAACAACCGGTAACCACTTCCAAATCACAACCGTCCATTATAAAAAAGCCAAATCTAATGGTTATGAGAAGGTGTTTCACCCACACGGTGATTCACCTTAGACGCTCCCTAAATTAATATAGTGGCTTCTATTTTTATTCTTTATCTATTTTCCATTAATATTTTGATTCTTTATAAATTTGAGCTATGTTGTCTTTTTTTAAGGATTGATGTGACTAATTATTAGTTCATTACCTGAGTTATTCCATAATACACTTGTATGGTCACTTTTGTCTAACTCTAATAAAGTAAAATATTTCTTCAAAACATTGTCTCTTCTCACATTTTTATCTATATACAATTTTACAACATCAGAGTTTACTATTCCACGTAGGTTGCCCGTAACAAAATTCGTCGTATCCACCATCACTTGAATATTAAACCCAACACAATTTCCTCTTTATTGGGTTTGTTTAAGGCAAAATTTCATGTCCACTCTATCTCATACAAAAAAATCCTATAAATTAAAGTTTTTTTATTGTCAAGAGTTGTTTTTCTTAAAAATTCTGCATGTGAGGTGTGACCAATATAGACAATCATGGAGTTGGAATGTCATCCAACGCAAGACCCATTTGTAACCGATTAGAGTTTCATTTATATTCCATTTATAACCTATTTTTAACAAATTAACATGACCAAGGAGTTGTATTGTCTTTTTATTTTATATTTATAAATGAAAGAATGATCTTAAAAAGTTATAACTCTCCTAAAATTTGTAAGAAAATAAAACATATATTTACATTCAATCTAATTATTAGATTAAAATATTTTTTCATTGAAATAGTGGTTTTTATTTTTAATCTCTATCTATTTACCTTTATTAATTTGTGACATGTTATCTCTTATATTTTAAGGATTGACGGGACTAATTCTTACAAGCAATTACTCTTTGATGGGTCAACTCTGATAAACATGGTCTCTTCTCATTTTTTATCTATATATCATTTCTCAATATCACTAATTACTATTCATCAATGTAGATTGCCTATAACACAAATCACCCTATCCGCCATCAATTGAAGATTAAACCCAACACAATTTCCTCCTTATAGGATTTGTTTAAAACGAAATTTCATGTAAAATTTGAGAGTAATATTTTTACATCTCTTATAAAACATTCCTATAATTCAATATATCAAATAGACAAGTTGGAATACCATCCAAAGCCAGTCTCATTTGTAATCAATTAGAGTTTCATTTATAATCCATTTGTAACTCATTTTTAACAAATTAATGTGATGTTGGAATGCCTTTTTCATATTTTATAAAGGAAAAATTATCATAAAAAGTTATAACTCTTTTAAAATTTGTAAAAAAAATATATAGACTTATATTAAATCTACATATTAGATTAAAATATTTTTCATCTGAATATAATGGTTTTTTTATTTTTAATCTATATATATTTCTCTTTATTATTTTGATCCTTTATTAATTTGAGCCTTATTATCTCTTATTTATTAAGAATTGATATGACTTATTATTACTGAGTTATTCTGCAATGGGTCAGCTCTTATTTTATATATGGTCCTTTTTGTTTCACCCCAATATTGTAAAATATTTCTTGAAAACATGGTCTCTTCTTACCTTGTATTTTTTTTTTTATCTATATATCATTTCACAACATCATCGTTTAGTATTCCTGTATGTAGATTACCTAGAACACATTTCGCCACATCCACCATCATCACTTGAAGATTAGATCCAACATAATTTCCTCCTTCTTAGACTTGTTTAAGGTAAAATTTCATATCCAATCTGAGAATAACATTTTTACATCTCATAGAAAACGTTCCTATAAATCAATATAAAGGAAAATTCATGGGGTGTGACCAATATATCAAAATAGACATTAGTAGAGTTGAAATAGCATGACGCATTTGTACTTGATTATAGTTTCATTTATAATCTATTTATAACTCATTTTTAACAAATTAATGTGACCAAGGAGTTGGAATACCTTTTTATTTTATATTTATAAAGAAAAAAATGATCTTAAAAAGTTATAACTCGTTTAATATTTGTAATAAAATAAAATATAGACTTACATTCAATCTAATTATTAGATTAAAATATTTTTTTCATCTCAATATCGTGGCTTTTTTAGATTTCTACCCATTTTTCTTTATTAATTTTATCCTTCATTAATTTGAGCTATGTCATCTCTTATTTATTAAGAGTTGACATGCTTAATTATTATCCTGAGTTAATCTACGATGGGTCAGCTCTTGTATGATCACTTTTTTCTAACCACAGTTATATAAAATATTTCTTAAAAACATTGTCTTTTTTCACCTTTTTATCTATATACCATTTCATAACATCATCATTTACTATTCCTCCAGGTATCACCTATAACACAATTCGCTATATCCACCATTAATTGAAGATTAGAGCCAACACAATTTTCTCCTTGTGGGATTTGTTTAAAAATAAAATTATGTATAATCTTTTTACATCTCATACAAAACATTCATATAAATCAAAGCTTTCTTGTTGTAATTAGTTGTTTCTGTTGAAGATTTTGCGTGAGGTGTGACCAATATATTAAAATAGACAATTGTGCAGTTGGCATGTCGTCCAAGATAAGACCCATTTGTAACCGATTAGAGTTCCAGGTGTGACCAATATATTAAAATAGACAATTGTGCAGTTGGCATGTCGTCCAAGATAAGACCCATTTGTAACCGATTAGAGTTCCATTTATAATTAATTTTTAACAAATTTTTGTGACCAAGGAGTTGAAATCTTTTTCTTTATATACTTATAAAGGAAAAAATTATCATAAAAAGTTATAAATCTTTTAATTTTTTTATGAGAACTCTTTTAAAATTTGAAAGAAAATAAAATATAGACTTACATTAAATATAAATATTAGATTAATTTTTTTTTTGGTCTAAATATAATGGCTTTCATTTTTAAACTCTATCCATTTTTCTTTATTATTTTGATCCTTTATTAATTTGAGCTACGTTATCTCTTATTTATTAAGGATTGACATGACTAATTATTACTCTGAGTTAATATAGGATGGGTCAACTCTGGTGTGGTCACTTTTTCCTAACCCCAATTATATAAAATATTTCTTAAAAACATTGTCTCTTCTCATTTTTTATCTATATTTCTTATGGGACTTGTTTAACGTTACATTTCATTTTCAATCTGAGATTAATATTTTTACATCTCGTACAAAACTTTTTTATAAATAAAAGTGTTTTTATTGCAATAAATTGTTTTTCTTGAAGATTCTACATGTGAGGTGTGATCAATATATCAAAATTGGCAATCATTAGGTTGAAATTGTTGGGTACCAGAGTAATAAAATAATATTCCGCAGCTAAGATAGGGATGAGAGAAATTGAAACTGACACACAGTATTTTACGTGGAAAACCCTCTTGTGATAAGGGAAAAACCACGGGCAAGGCTAGAAAAATATTTTACTAAGTGGAAGAAGGTTACAACCTTTCTCTCTAAATACAAGGAGAGAACAATTACACTCTCTCTTGAAATAGGAGAAACAACTCTCTCTAAAGGATAAGAGAAAAACTCACTGGATACTCTAATAATGCTTCACTTTGTAGTGAAGGTGTTGTGTTTAACACTGGATGATATAAACCGTGCCGGAGGTCGCTATTTATAAGCACTCAACCTCTCCACTTGCTTCACTTTTGAGCTCCAGACTTGCTTCTTATTGGCTGGATGGATTTCCTCTTATCCTTCACCCAATCAATAGTCACAAGTGGCTTTATGGGTCTTCATTCCTGGAGCGTGCCTTCTGACAATCTCCCACTTAAAGCCACTTTTGTGAGCTATCAAAATTTCTCTACCTTGCCATGTTCCATGCTGCTACGTTTTTTATAGGCCATATGAGGATTTGCACCATATAAACTTATCAGAGTTGATTGGCTTTGTCAAAGCATCTGCTAGGTTATCTTTAGTGTGAATTTTTTGCAAATCCACACTCCCTTCTTCTACTACTTCTCTGACAAAATGATATTGTACTCCTATGTGTTTTGTTCGGGAATGAAATGATGGATTCCTTGCAATGTGTAAGGCACTTTGACTGTCACAATACACAGGAATCTTCTGTTGTCTGTGCTCGAGTTCTTCCAATAACCTTTGAATCCAAATAGCTTCCTTGCATGCTTGAGTAGCTGCCATATATTCAGCTTCTGCAGTAGATAAAGCTACAACAGTCTGTAATTTGGATAACCAGCTTACTGCTCCTCCTGCAAGTGTGAACACATAGCCTGTAGTAGATTTTCTTTTGTCAAGGTCACCTGCGAAATCTGAATCAACATATCCCCTGATAGTAAACTCTGATCCTCCATAACATAATGCAACACCTGAGGTTCCTCTAATGTATCTTAGGATCCTCTTAACAGTATTCCAGTGCTCTTTACCAGGATCTCCCATAAATCGACTGACTGTTCCTACTGCCTGAGCAATATCTGGTCTCGTACAAATCATGGCATACATAAGGCTTCCCACCGCTGATGCATACGGTACTCTAGACATTTCCATCCTCTCTGCTTCATTGCTAGGACACATACTTGAGGATAATTTATAATTGGTAGGAAGTGGGGTAGATATTGGCTTACAATCTTGCATATTGAAGCGTCGCAAGACTCTTTCTAGATAATTCTTCTGAGAAAGCCAAATCTTCCTATCCTTTTTGTCTCGGTGAATTTGCATCCCTAAAATCTTGTTTGCTGGTCCAAGGTCCTTCATATCAAACTCCCTAGCCAACTGTGCCTTCAATTCTTGGATTCGATCTTTGTTAGGGCCTACTACCAACATGTCATCCACATACAACAGCAGAATGATGAAATCATTATTTCCAAACCTCTTGTGATATGCACAATGATCTGAATTCAATCTGTTGTATCTGAGGCTAATAATGAAGGAATCAAATCTCTTGTACCAACATCTCGGCGCCTGCTTTAGACCGTACAGAGATTTGGTTAATCTGCAAACCAAGTTTTCTTTTTCTTTTTCTTCAAAGCCTTCAGGTTGGAGCATATATATTTCTTCTTCAAGTTCTCCATGAAGAAAAGCAGTCTTTACATCTAATTGTTCAAGATGTAAATCAAATGCAACACACATAGCCAGCACTACTCTGATAGTGGTAAGTCTAACCACGGGAGAGAATATCTCATTGAAATCGATACCTTCCTTCTGAGCATACCCTTTGACTACCAGTCTCGCACGATATCTTTCCACTTGATCGTTGCCATCACGTTTGATCTTATATACCCATTTATTTCCAATGGCTTTTCGACCTTTTGGAAGTGCAACAAGTTCCCATGTTCTGTTTCTATGTAAGGCTTCTATTTCTTCTTGCATTGCTGTCATCCACAAAGAAGCATCTGAACTTCTCAACGCCTCCTGATAGGTTGATGGTTCTCCTTCTTCTGATAGAAGACAATATGCAACATTGCTTTCCATTACATAGTCTGAGTGCCAAGACGGTTTTCTTGTTTGACGTGTTGTGCGTCGAGGTTCTTCATCATTGACAACTGTTGGTTCTTGTTCTTCGTGCTCTGATTCTTCTTCAGAAGGATCATCTTCTTTAGACTTTTCTTCTATCTGCACTATAGTAGTTTCTCTTGAAGTGCTATCATCTTTCTGCTCACTTTGTAGCTCATTTTCTACAAAGATTACATCTCTGCTGACAATAACCTTATGGGCAGTGGGATCCCATAGGCGATACCCCTTGACACCGTCAGCATAACCCAAGAATATACATTTCCTGGATTTTGGATCCAATTTTGTTCTTTCTTGGGAGTTGTACATTACATACACAGGACATCCAAATATATGCAGAGAAGAATAATCTGCTGGTTTTCCCTTCCACATCTCTACTGGTGTCTTGAAACCAATTGCAGTTGATGGTGACCGGTTTATCAAGTAACAAGCTGTTTTTACTGCTTCTGCCCAGAAAAACTTGGCTAATCCTGCTGTTTTTAGTAAAGCTCTTGTTCTATCTAGGAGAGTCCTGTTCATTCGCTCTGCTACACCATTTTGCTGAGGTGTGTGTGCAACTGTGAATTGCCTCTTGATACCCTCTTGCTTGCAAAATATTAGAAAATCACCAGCTATATATTCTCCTCCATTATCAGTCCTCAAGCATTTGATCCTTTTCCCAGTTTCAAGTTCAACTTGAGCTTTGAACTCCTTGAATACTGAGAACACATCTGACTTCTTCTTGATTGGGTACACCCACAATCTCCTGGAGTAATCATCAATGAATGAGACAAAATATTTTGCTCCTCCAAGGGACATTTCTGGTGACTCCCACACATCAGAATGGACCAACTCCAGTGTGTATTTGCTTCTGGCAGTTGACCTTTCAAACTTCAATCTGTACTGCTTACTTATCACACAGTGCTCACAAAAAGGTAAATTTACCGTTTTGAGCCCGGGTAGGAGATTACGATCTACAAGAACTTTCAAGCCTCGTTCCGACATATGGCCTAATCTGCGATGCCACATCATTGTCGTTTCTTCTTGGCTAACTGCTGCAACTGATGCATCTCCTTCTTGAATTGTATCTCCCAAAAGCCTATAAAGATTAGTTTGGGTCTTTTCTGCCTTCATCACCACAAGAGTGCCTCTCACCACTTTTAAGATTCCACCTTCAACATGGATCTTGCAACCAAGGTCATCTAGTTGCCCAATGGATAATAGATTCCTCTTTAACCCCTTCACATGTCGTACCTTTTGAATTATGCGAACAGTACCATCATACATTTTCAATTTGACGGTACCAACTCCAGCGATTTCCAAGGCATGACCATTTCCCATGAACACAGTTCCTTGTGAGACAGGTTCGTAAGTACTAAACCAATCCCGGTGTGAAGTCATGTGCCATGATGCACCTGTATCCATGATCCAGACATCTATGAGTTGCCTTCTATCATTATGACCAATTACCGCTTCGCTATATAGAATTTCTCCATTTTCAGAGGTACTAGCAACACATCCTTGAGATTTTGTTGCGTCAAGAGACTTCTCTGTATTCTGCCAACAATCTTTCTTCATGTGCCCTCTCATGCCACAATGGTAGCATTTGAGATTCTTCCTTCTTCGAGACTTTGATCTACCATTGTTTCGACTCCCACTGGAGCCACGTTCCGCTGATCTACCTCTTGTCACCGTTAAAGCCTCCACGTGTCTAGAGCTTTCTGATCTATCTTCCTTATTCTTTCGCCTGGATTCTTCTTCAAGAATAGCTCCAGCAACATCATCAAAGTGTAAGGAGTCAACAACATTATTATTTGTTATATTGATGACAAGTTGATCATACGAATCTGGTAAACTCTGAAGTAGAAGCTCTGCACGTTCATTTCCGCTATTGTGAAATTTGCAGCTGTCAGTTGAGCAAATAACGTATTCAGATTGTTGATGTGATCTGTCACTGATGTGGATTCATTCATCCGAAGAGTATACAGCCTCCTTTTTAAGAATATTCTATTGTGAAGTGACTTGACCTCATACAACTTGATGAGTGTATCCCAGATTTCCTTTGCAGTCTTCTTTTCTGCAACGCTTGACAAAACAGAATCAGCCATTGCTAAGTGTAAATTGGCAACAACAATGTCATCTATCTCTTGCCACTTTTCATCAGATATGCCTGCAGGTCTACTTTGAATTGCTGCTAGGCAATTATCTTTCCTCAAAATAGCCTTTATCTTCAATTTCCACAGGGAGAAATTACTCCCATTGAACTTCTCAACCTCAAATTTTGCTGCCATGGTTTTAGCACCAATTTTTATTTATTTTTTTTAACTGAACCGGATTACAAAATTTCACCGTGAATAGTACCGTATACGTGAACAGTATTGTATGTATTCCGTAAACTAGAATAAATCTAGTATACGTTAACAATCACTGAAAAAGTATACAACCACACGTGTGAATAGTAACCGTGAACAGTACTGCAGCGGAAATATTGATCGGCAACCGAATGCTCTGATACCACTGTTGGGTACCAGAGTAATAAAATAATATTCCGCAGCTAAGATAGGGATGAGAGAAATTGAAACTGACACACAGTATTTTACGTGGAAAACCCTCTTGTGATAAGGGAAAAACCACGGGCAAGGCTAGAAAAATATTTTACTAAGTGGAAGAAGGTTACAACCTTTCTCTCTAAATACAAGGAGAGAACAATTACACTCTCTCTTGAAATAGGAGAAACAACTCTCTCTAAAGGATAGGAGAAACAATCACTGGATACTCTAATAATGCTTCACTTTGTAGTGAAGGTGTTGTGTTTAACACTGGATGATATAAACCGTGCCGGAGGTCGCTATTTATAAGCACTCAACCTCTCCACTTGCTTCACTTTTGAGCTCCAGACTTGCTTCTTATTGGCTGGATGGATTTCCTCTTATCCTTCACCCAATCAATAGTCACAAGTGGCTTTATGGGTCTTCATTCCTGGAGCGTGCCTTCTGACAGAAATGTCGTCCAAGACAAGCCCCATTTATAACTGGTTAGAGTTTCATTTATATTCCATCTGTAACATATTTTTAAGAAATTAACGTGATCAAGGAGTTGTATTGCCTCTTTGTTTTATATTTATAAAGGAACAAAAGATCTTAAAAAGTTACAACTCTTCTAAAATTTGTAAGAAAATAAAACATAGACTTACATTCAATCTATTTATTATATTAAAATCTTTTTTGTCTAAATATAGTGGATTTTATTTTTAACTCAATCTATTCACCTTTATTAATTTGAGCCATGTTATTTCTTATATATTAAGGATTGACATGACTAATTCTTACAATGAATTATTCTACAATGGATCAGCCCTTAGTCTATATGATCACTTTTGTATAATCCCAAAAATATAAAATATTTCTTCAAAACATGGTCTCTTCTCCATTTCTTTTTTATCTATATATCATTTCACAACATCACTGTTTACTATTGCTACGTATAGATTGCCTATAACACAATTCGCCATATCCACTTGAAGATTAGACTCAACACAATTTCCTCCTTATGGGACTTGTAGGTTACCCTTTGAGTGAAGGGAACAAGACACCAGTACTACTAGGATATGTTTATTTACAATTTTTAAAAAATGTTTAAAAAATAGAAAACTGTAAAATCTGTTTGACAGATAGTTTTTAAAAGCAGTTGAAATGTGTAACTATTTTTTAATTTTTAAAAATTAAAATTCTGAAACTAATTTGAAATGTTTTGGAAATCTATTTTTTAGTTTTTTCAGTTTTTGTGATGGAAGCATTGTAAATAAATATCTTTTTATTTATAAAAAATAGTTCTTAAAAACTGTTTTGTAAAACTGAATCAAAGACACTCTTATTTTCTTCTTCTCTTATCTTTCTCTTTACTCTCTACTCTCTCTATACATTCTTATGGATTTAATGTATATACACTGTCATCCAATAATAATGTTGCCACTTTAATAACATATGATGTTATATTCATTAAATGATATGACATCATATTCGTTAAATGATGTGGTAAAACGCATAATTGGATATCAATGTAAAACTATTTTACACGCTAATTAAAACTCTGTTCTTATTTCTTAGCATTATTTTCATAACAATTAACAAATAATATGACACGGTGGGATTACTAAATAACACAACTTTCAAGCCTATTGTTATTTGATCATGAAATATGGTAGGACTAGGAGGATCAGTGAAAAGAAGAAAAATGCTAGCAGCTGCACCAGTTGGGTTTTAATCCTGTCATCCTTTCTACGACCGAGCCCATTCCTTGAATATAATTCATCTGAATGACCAATTTGATTCTTGGTAGTACCTTCATTCTCAGCAGTGGAATCATTGTTGATGGGGTTACCAACTGCATATTCATTTGACTTGCTCAGTTTATTATCACATTGCTCTGCCTTATGTTCATCCCAGCTGGTAATAGTTGAAGTCAGCTCCATCATTTCCTCAGAATCTGTTTCTTTATCATATATCACATTCTCAACTGCCTCTGACACATCTTGATTAGTAGATGGTTTAACTGAATCACTGAAAGACACTCTCCTCAATCTCGGTCTCTCTGGTGATTTGGAAGAACTATTCCTTGGCTTTGGTAAATCTGATGCAACCATTGACATGGAAAACCTGCGTATCAGGCCAGGGCTGCTTGGACTATTTCTACCTTCTAATGAAACCTTGTTGGAATAATCTTTGCTTTTCCTCCATCTCTTCATTTTATTAAGCAAACTAGAATTGTTGCTACTGCTACTTTGACTACTGGAAGAGCTTTCAAGGGTAGTAGTTTCAATATCATCACTCTCATTCAATGTGGCATTGGAAGAAGAGATGCTGTCTAGCTCTGTATCAGATGTTAATGCATGAGTTTTCTTATACATTTCTTTGCTTGAACTATGGCTGCTATCTCGTCTTGAGGCCTTTCTACTTTGTTTTTGATGATAGTGGACTTCAAACCTCAAGCATGTGTAAAGCCATCGTTGGTACACGAGTTCCTGGACCATGTCAAATCTGTTTCTCTGCAATCTTTCAAATTGTTCTGAAAGTTCTTCATGGACATGCCTTAAACCACTTATCTCTTCTTTTATATGGACCATTGTTTCCTCCTGCAAAAGTTAAATGTCAAGCAGAATAATAACTCATGTCTCATGGAGAATGCATTATAAACCCACACAAAATAATTTAAGGATTTAATTGATATACACTAGTGTAAATAAATTTTATATAGACATCCAATGGTATGTCGCCATGTCATTTAATTTTACACCTCATGTGTTATTAAATTCAATAAATAATGTGGCAGCACATCATTAGATGTCTGTGTAAAATTTCCTTACATTGACAATGTATATATATTAAACACATAATTTAATGTGCATAACAATATTCAATGAATAATATTGCATCCTATTTTTTCTATGATGGAGTGTTCCTACCTCTGTTCTGATTCTTGCTTGAGCAGAAGCCAACTTAGTTCCTATCTCCCTCTTTTCCAATTCAAGCTCTTTATTTTTCCTCTTCAGCTCCAAAACTTCTAATTCTATGTCTTGAGCATCTTTAAGTTTCTTATTCACCATAGCATTTCTACCTGAGTTATTATACTTCTGTAATTCAATTACTTGCTGTTGGAGAATCAACATCTGCCCCTTGACAGGGCTTCCATTGATATCCTTCTTCCTTTGCATCTCATTTATCATTTTCTTTGCAATGTCTATCTGCTTTTTAGACAAAGCATCATCTCTTATTTTTTCTCCAATAACTTTGTTCTCTGACTGCAAGGAAGCAATGGTTTTCTTAAGAGAGTTTAATTTTGTTGTCTTATTCTCCAATTGCCTTTGCATTTGGGCAATGGCTGATTGCTCTTCCTTCAAACTATTCAATTTGAGAAGTTTCCTTTCTAGGTATACTTCCCTCTGCTTGTAATTCTGTACTAAATTCTGTAATAGCTCCTTTTCGGTGATATTATCCATTTTCTCACCACCTATATCCTCAAATTCTGCTGTTAGCAGATTTTGTGGCATTTCAATTTCAATCTGCTTCTCTTCTTCGTTCTGCACCAAAAACAATCAACATATTAGAAATATAATGTTAAATTGAGTAGAACTGATTCTAAGATCAATGGTGGAAAATGAATGATGCATGTTAAACAGAAATGATTTAAAATCAATTCCGTGTAATTGATTCTATACTGTGTCTAATTACAAACCAAACAAGCACTTAAGATTTTGTGATAATTGGTTCATGACACAATTTCTTTAAACATTTCTGTTGAACTTTTTGCCAAAAAACATGTAGAGAGTACCTGTGTTATATGATTAGCATTTACAGTGCTATTTTCCCTCTCTTCATTCTCCAAGTGTGAGCCATCACTTCCTTAGTTCCCAAATGCATCATAGCAAGAGTATAATATAAATCCAACATAATGAAGTACAAAGATGAATTAGGTAAAGTAGGATTTTATAATATAGGATTGAAACTTGTTTAATACTATATATCATTACATAAAGTAATTTAAAGGGAAATGGTAGCCAAATTAACAGAGGAACAATGATGGTAGTACCTTGATATTTCATTGTCCCGTTTCTTTTTGTATGCGAAATCTTGAGTGCAGCAACCGAAGCTACAACCATGAAGCTGACTCTGATTATCATGTAGTCCAGCTAGCACACAAGTTAGAATAGTTTGGTTCCCGAATTGGAATTGGGTGCATGCCACTGAACTGGATTGAATCTTGTGAACTCCTAGTTTAACAATCACTACATTCTTATCACATTCATATATATAACAAAGCCAAGTTAAAATAATGGTGAAGCTCATCACTAAGTAGTGGTTGGCTTTGTTCAAGACAATTGAATTGAATGCCATTGGAAGAAAACGATACTCACTTTTTTGTATTTATTCTACACACTTTTTCTTGCGCGTGCATCAGAACTCATGAAGACAAACATATAGTACGACACAAAGGGAGAGTATTTTCCTTTACGTGCTTGGGAAATATCTGAGACCTTTTTTGTTTGATTCCAATAATTAAAAAAAAAAAATCTGTTAATGTTGCCAAGAAGCAAGACATGTGAATAGCCATAACTTTCAAGGGGTCGGGAATGAATAGATTAGCAACTTCCTGTGACCCGTGTGATTAACATATTCGCTCACCATGTAGCAGATATGTATGAGGAGTACCATCCTAAAAGTGGGTCTCCCTTGTTCTTGGATAAATATATGTGAAAAAGATAGCTCCAAAAGTGCACATGCAATTTTGGAGAACATTCGGGTTATTAGTTTGGACTTTGAACACTCCCTAAAATTAAATAAAAACATATAATAATTTCTATAACATTTTTTTTCTCTTAATTTTTTACATCATATCATCCCTCACAATTCGTATCTATATCCTATTATTTGTTCATTTTAAATGCACAAGTATCATTTCTCATAAATTGTTGTGTTATTAAATGTAGAGGTTTGTTATAAGTTGTAGTAACAAAAAAAAATTATATAATACTTTTTATAGAATAATTTTTACAATAAAGAAAAATAAGAAAAAAAGTGAGAGAAATTTGAGACATGATAAGTCGTATAATATAATAAAGAGATAAAAATATATTATATGAATTTAAAGTATATGAGTTTATTATATAAATAATAGAATTTTTAAAAAAATGCAAATGCGAAGCTTCCTCGAAAATAAATCCATCTTGCAAGTATATGTTTTTTATTTCATTTTTTTATTGTTAACCCGTCCTCGACCTGATACCGGGTTATAAAATGAGACCTAATTTGGCCTTACTCATTCTTGTAGGACAGGATGGGACCTGACCTGAATAACTCAAGTAGGGACGAGTCAATGGGTAGGGACGAGTCTTGAACACTCCTAAATATGGTTAGTGATAGGGGTATTCAAGACCCGGTCTGTCTTTTTGACCTGTCTTAACCCGTCTTATTCGGACTAAGTTTATTTCTGTCATACAAAAACCGACATCGGGTTGGGTCGGGTTCGGGGAACCCGTCCCGTCCTTTGTATATAAATGTAATATTTATTACTTATAATTTTCTATTATGTAAAGTTTTAACCATTTTTTTCTTTTAGATATGGTTTTTGAATTTTTTTGGTAAGCATAAGGTTTCTGAGTTTAAGTTTCCCCTATCTACCTTAAAAATACATACTATATGTAAAGTTATATAGTGATATAATGTCATTCTTGTTTTAATAATGTCTCAAACTTTAAATAAAGTAAAAATTATTACATACGTTAAGAGGAATTCTATTGTATGCAATTTATTTACTAATTGTATGAACTATTTTACTTTTGAGCATTGTTATAAGAACGTTTCATGATTATATTTAATTATATATCGGGTCAACCCGTACATCATCAGGATGAATGGGTTTAGGTCTATAGATTTGGCTCAATAAAAATTTAGGATCAAGTTAGGGATAAATAAAACTCGTACCATGAACACCCTAGTCGGTAAGGTGTTGAGAAGGGTAACATAGTCATTTGACATTTTCTCATTCTTTCCCGGTTCCCACACACTTTTTTTAGGCCGTAGATGAAAACATTGTTTAGTGTAGTGGGCCTCTCATAAGTTTTCTTTCCCCTCTGTTAGTGTTCTCTGTGACCAACAAAATGCTCTTTTATTTCCCTACAAAATATTTTCACCTGTTTTCGCTTGAACTAAACAGACCGAATGTCTTAATTCTGATCTACCTATATTGTGTGCCAATATATAGTCGTCCTGTTTGTTTTAGACTTTTGTCGGTCAAAGGTCTCAAACAAATAGCCAGTCTTAGTTCAATTTATATTAATTTTTTTATTTAGATCTCATTAATAATATTTTTTTTTTTTAGTTTTAGTACGTGTTCCGGTTAATTTATTTTTATTAAATTAAAATTATTTATAGCTAAAATAATTCAAAAGACAAAATAAGATTTTCTTAAAAAATAATTAAAAAAGCATATTATATTATTCTGACTTCAATATGTTTTTTAAAAAATATTGTGATTTTCACAATTTAGCCCTGCATTTTGAACTTTTTTTCATACACGTTTTCTATCACCAAATTGTAATATTTTAAGAAAATAAAATCTCACAATCGTTTGTAGTTTGTACTTTCCCTTTGGCTGTCCGCATAAAAGAAAAATAAAAGGAGAAAAGGGAAAGCTGTAAAAAGGAGTACTTTTTACTTGTCTTTCGTAGAGATCCGATTGACGCACTTCATCGGGATTTGGAACCCTAATTCCTTCATCAGATTCAGAATATACTAATATTTCACTGTTACGTGATTTACATCTTCCTCTTCACACATAAAATTATTTTTCGTTAATCCTTATCGCAACCATCAACGCGCCTTGATCCCATGGACTCGCGACGCGCCTCGCGGGCCATCATCGACCCCAAATTAAGGCGCGTCGGATTCTTTGCTGCGCGGGCAGAACCCGACCCGCCCGACCCCGACCCCGACCCCGACCCCCTGCCGCTATCGGAGTCTCCCTCCTCCATCACGATACCGCCGCCACGTCATCTTTCCGAGCGGACCGCCGCCGTACCCGTCCCAGAGACTGGGCTCCGGCGCCAGGTTTCTGGCGACCGGCTGCCTATCGGGAGCTACAACCCTTCCGAGTCGCTGCTCGGAACCTCGCCGGCAGCGTCGCATTCTTCTAGCGGTGCCGGAATCGGCGACGGAGAGTTCTCTGAGGACTGTTCTGGCGCCGGCTGGTTCCGTGGCAGCGAATTGAGTTTCCGCGGCGCAGGGTTCGATTTGCCGGCCGTGAAGCCTCCGGAAAATTCGACGGAGAACAGCTTCGCTGTGGCGGTGAATGTGAAAAATATTCCTGGAGGCACTGGTACATTGTTCTTGACTTGTTGAATACATTACATGAATTTGATTGGTGATGCATTTTAATGTGTGACCAGTAGACTGATTAACTGAATGTGGATAAATTGCCTTATGATTCAATTCAATTTAGGATATATATTTTAGTGTTTGATAATTAGCTTGCTTGTGGAAGGGAAACCTTAATGCAATGGACAATGGTTCGCTCCTGGATATGCTTAGGCCCTCATTGTGGATGATGCACACACAGACTTACCATACTTTGTGCTAAAAACATAATTTAATTTTGACAAATGGGGCGGCAGTAATCAAACTCATCATAGAGGCTTTGATATTATGTCAAAGGTCAACTCCAAGTAAAGCTTAAGCTGTCAAGTGCAGGATTATGACTAGTCATATACTATCTCCTAGACGTTCTATAAGATTCAGTGTTTGGGGTTCAGAGATGTGTGTACTGAGTTATATAAAGCTTTCAAAATCAAAGACTGTTGAGCATGGATGTTTACATTATTGTGTTGTGTTTATGCTTAGGTTTTATAAAATGTATTTTAAGTGGCATAAGAGAACTCCTTAATTTAGAAAAGAAAAGGTTTAGAGTCTTGATATGATTGCCAGTTTGTCAATTTGCTGAGATCCTTTTTAAAAATTCATAAATAGAATGCTCATGCATTTACTGGAATTTGGGATATTTACTCTTCCTTTTAGGCGTGGTTATGTTTTTAACTCAAGGATAAAGTAAAAGAAAAAACATATAGAACTATAGAATTAAGGAAAAATATGTAGGCAGTATAAACCCAGTTATTGATTTGTTAAGGGTAGTGCTGTAGTGGCAGATTTTTATTCTTTTAAATTTTAATCTATCCATCTAATCTATCAGCTTATGGTTTACATCTTGCTACTGGAAGGGCTGCTTTAGTACCTGGGGTTTTATTTTTTTTCTTCAACCTGAGTGGTTTTTGACTTTTGCTTCCTACTCCTCTAAGTTGTTTTGTGTCTGATATATAGCTTGATTCTACATAGAATTATTTGTGTCTTCTTCTTCCATACATTAATGGTGAGAAAAAATCCTGCAGAAAAGAGGGAAGAGGATGTCAAAAAAGTACACCCTGATCTTCCATCAATTTCAAAGCCACTGAAAGAAAAAACTACAAAGGCTGAGAGACGAGCCTTGCAGGAGGCACAAAGAGCTGCAAAAGCTGCTTCTAAAGGTTGTAGCGATTAAAATTCATTCTCTCCCTTGAATTTTTCTGATGATAAGATAAACTTATCGGGCTGATTCAATGTATGATAAATAATTTAGAATTCTGATGCCTATATATGTGGATTGATTTCATGTATGTATATTCCTATAAAGTTTACATTTTAGCTTTTTTCACAGTCTAAATACTGACAACTTTCTGTTATGTTAGACTGTTGTTTTCTTGATGGACAAAGCTTAGATCAAGCTCCTTCTATTCTTGCCATCAAGTTCTCAAATCAAACAATGACATGTGGATATTTTTCCAACTTTAAATAGCATTCATTAATAATATGTTACTGAATTATAAAATAAATATCCACATGTCATTATTAGATTTAAGAACTTGATCTAAGTTGTCCTTAATTGGATTTTAGATGAAATGAAAGGTATGGATTATTAAATCAATCTTGGTTTATTCTCTGTACTTGGCAGAGTAAATGGACCTTGCTTAATTTCAGAAAGTTTTATGAATTATATGTTAAGGTAAACTTTTCCTTTGATCAGTCCAGGTGGCATTTTGGGTTTACTTATATTGTAGTAGCTTCATTTTTCTCTCTTTTGTTTTACTGAAAGTCTTGTTGAAATGAGATTGTTAGAATATTAGAATAATATATTTAACAGAGATAAAGTTGGTCAGTTCAGATTGCATTATAATCCTATCAATTGTATAAAATTTGGCCTTGAAAGTGCGAATATGGAGTTCAGTGTTTTAGTAGATGGTTCTTAATGAGTCAGATTGTTCATTTTCTAGTTGTTGATATTCAGGAATTCTATGCCCTTCATATTAGTCTTGTAGTCTGTGCTTATGGTTTTTATTGTTCTGTATCCAGCTGGAGGAAGTACAGCAGTCACTGAATCTGGCAAAGCAGCCCCAGTTAAAAGTATGAAGCAAACTTCACAAAAGAAAGATGGTACTCCTGTTACATCATCAGTGGCTACTGATAAGAAATCTGGAGATCGTACTTTGGAGAAAGAGAGGAAAAAAGATGTTCCTCCTCCGCGAATGCAATTTGATGACAAAAACAAGGTGGAAAAGGCTAAGAGGCGTTCAGTAGTCAATCAAACTGAAGCTAGAAACCGAGTTGAATTATTTCAGCATTTGCCTCAATATGAACATGGGACTCAGCTTCCTAAACTTGAATCAAAGTTTTTCCAACTTGATTCAGTGCATCCTGCTGTGCTCAAGGTACTCTTTTTGTAATTTTGTAAGGTTGGTTCAAAATAATGTAGATGGAATCTTGGCGACATGATCAGTTAAATATGTGATCTGTAGATGAACTAGCATTAAAACTTGTCATGAACCAACTTAAGCTTTTGGGTGGAGGACATATGAATGGTATTATATAACATATTTCCAACACGCCTCCTCTCGCAAGAGCCCTTTGGGTTTGAAGCGCGGACAATGCACAGAGCCACCTAACTTGTGCTAAAATTAGACCTTTTTTTATTGGAATAATGGGGGCAGTTAGGATTGAACTCTTGACCACTTGGATATAGAGGCTCTGATACTATGTCATGAACCAATTATCCCAAAAGCTTAAGCTGTTGGGTGGAGGACACATGAATGTTTTATATAACATATTTCCAACAAAACTAAATTATTCTTTTCATTCACTAGAGTCTATAATTTGTACTTACGTGTAATTTAACTGCAACTGGAGGACCATCCCAAATGAATTGTATTCAATCTCCAATTTTTTAATATTATTATAGTTATTATTTCTTGTTATTATAAGCATGTTTTCAATGCTTAAAATATTTTCAAAGACCTAGATACTATCAAATATTTTAACTCCAGCTCTTTGTTCAAGCTTGCATGTATGCTGTGCATGTTCATCAGTCTGAATATGTATATTGTGTTATCAATAATATTAGACTGAGTATTCTATGCTTTATTCTTTTGAACTAGAACTAGAACCTGCATCATTAATATTTCTTCTTTCCATGCAGGAGGGGGGGGGGGATGTTAATGTTATGCCCTTCGACATGACATCCACTACCTCTTTCTGTCAATTTAGTTGTTCCTTTTTTATTTCTTAACTTAAATTCTTAAGTCACTTCTCTGTGTATTATCAGTCCATGATTTGCAAATAAACTTAAGAACAATGGCAATTTAGGTATGGTGCTCATCAGCTTATTTAATTGTCAGGTTGGATTGCGTTATTTGGCTGGAGACATATCAGGGGCTAATGCTCGTTGTATTGAAATGCTTAGAGCATTTCAGGAAGCCATTACAGACTACTCCACACCACCTGAAAAAGTCCTTGTTAGGGATTTAACTGCAAAAATCAGTAGTTATGTTTCATTTTTTACTGAATGCAGACCACTTTCTATTAGCATGGGAAATGCAATTAGGTTTGTAAAGAGTCGTATTGCCAAGTTGCCTTTAAGTCATACTGAATCTGAGGCAAAAGCAGCTCTTTATTCTGATATTGACCAATTCATTAATGAAAAAATAATTCTTGCTGATAAGGTGATTGTTGGACATGCTGCTACAAAGGTTAGGGATGGAGATGTTCTTCTTACATATGGATCATCTTGTATTGTTGAGATGATTCTTTCACATGCCCATGATCTTGGGAAACAGTTCCGAGTTGTGGTGGTAGGCTCACGATCAAAGCTTGAAAGTCAGGCCTTACTTCGTAGGCTGGTTGCCAAGGGCCTGAGTTGTACATATACTCATATAAATGCCATTTCTTATATCATGCATGAGGTCACACGAGTTTTTCTTGGAGCTTCTGCCGTTCTGTGTAATGGAACTGTATATTCAAGGGTTGGGACTGCATGTGTTGCAATGGTGGCACATGCATTCCGCGTTCCTGTATTAATCTGTTGTGAAGCTTATAAGTTTCATGAAAGGGTGCAACTTGATTCAATATGTTCCAATGAACTAGGTAAGTTTAAGCATCCGCCTGTTCGTGTTGAATTTTCACTTTAGCATATGCTTGATGTGTATTGAGTGAGACTTGAGAGTTGAGAGGAGGGATTGGGATGGGAAATTATATGTACTGCTATCAAGTGTTATTATGGAAAAATGGGGCATCTTTCTTCCACATTAATTTTCTTCCAGCTCTGCCTAACAAGCTGCACACTGTATTTGAAATGTAGCGAGTAACAGAATTTGACAAGCTCGAAGTTGCATGCAGGTGACCCAGATGCTGTTGCCATGGTTCCTGGAAGAACGGATGTCAATTATCTGCACAATTGGACTAATGAAGGCAATTTGCAGCTTTTGAATTTGATGTAAGCTTTAGATATTCTATTCGTGTGAACAGCCCCCCAAAATTGGATAAACTGATTTCATTTTGATTGACAGGTATGATGCTACTCCTTCAGATTATGTCTCGGCGATTATTACAGATCATGGAATGGTAAGTTGATTAGTGTATACTGTACGAGTTTTATGGTAATGCAGTGTGTCACCAATTGGAACTTTCTTTTAAAATTAGGTGACTTCCATTTAGCTCGTTTTCTGTATTCATTATGTTATTGAATATTTAGAATTCTAACCTCTTCCATTATAATTTTGCTTATGGATCCTTTTTTTGTGATTTATGATTTAACTTTGAAATGATATCATTTTGCCCTATTGATAACCTTTGTCCCTTAACTCTTAAATGCAATTATTTTCTTGGATAATGAGGTTAATATTATGATTATTTTTGCATACTCTCTTTCTATTTCTTGTTTTAGCATAATTTCCAGTTTGGCAATCTTTTATCTGTTTTTGTTGTTGCAGATCCCTCCTACAAGTGTGCCCGTAATTGTACGCGAGTATGGGCGAGAGCACTTGATATAGAGATACAGAGAAGTCAGGTGGTGGCTTTAACAGCCCAGAACCGATTTTGTTAAATGGAACTTTACTATAGACTCGATGTTTAGATCCAAAGGTCGAAATTTTTTAGCTTTTTCTCTCCCAATGATTAAGGAGATGCATATTCTTTTTTTTTTTTGGTCAAAGATTTTTTTTTCTTATAGTTCCAAAATTCTTTCATATAGTTAAGAGACCGTGAAGCGAAGTTGAAAGTAACTCGTAATAACAAATCGATTTTTTTGTATCAGATTATTTTCCTGCAACCTTGTTGCTCTGTAGGTTTGTAAAAACTACATCTGATATTGTGTTGACTCAGCGTCATAGTAAAAACTGAAATAATCTATTGAATGCAGATTTATGAATAAGATTATTGGATTATAGTTTATTGGTTCAATCATAATTAAATAATCATAATTAAATTTTGATTGGTTGGTGATAATTAAATATATATTTTTAATATTATATAATATATTAAAGAATAAATTTGTGTAAATTATGAAACTTGGCCCCTTTAAAGTGTAATTTTAGAGGATAAAATGTAGTGTTATGATTATTGATTGAAAAACTAATAGTTGAGATTGACAATTCCATAGTTTGATATATCTACATGTATTTAATTATAAATTTAACCATTATTTTTTAGTTGATTATCATTTTATCTTTTACCTTTTAAAATGTATCCCATACTTTTAAAGGGTCAAAATATTTTTTATTAATATATTTTTTATAAGTTTAATGTATATACATTGTATTTGAAAAAAGAGTATTATATTGTTATTTAATGAGATTATCACAAGAATATAACATCTTATATATGTTATTAAATTTAATAATTTTGTTAAAAAAAATTAATAACTCATGTGTTAATACATTATTATATATATGAGAAAGTGAAATTTTTTTATATTAATAATATATACACTTTTTCTTGAGTGCGCAAGAAAAGACACCAGAAATAGGTCATCTCACATCATCTTAAAGGACAAATATCAATTATAGTTTTGAGGAATTAATTTGATGATAAAATATTTGTGAAAGTAAGATATGTTCTATATTTTTTTGAAATGACTTCCTTTTTATAAATTATATTTATTTTAATTTGATCGGGAAGAGCTTGTACAAATGTGAAAGGAAAAAAAAAAAATTGCTGTGTCAGTGAGGCAGTGTCATAGCATCTTCGGCGTCATTGCTGGGGAAAGATTCGAATGATAAAGACAAAAAAGATAAAGAAATCAGAAAACTCTACCTCACACTTCAAATCTGTAATGAGGTAATGGTATAACAAGATCCTTTATACAATCAGAAAAATGTAGGCATAAACAACCAAACTATACTATGTCAATTGCACTCTTGTTTTGTATGTGTATATGTGTGGCAGGTGAACATAAATTATAGGAAATTGGAAAGGGGTAAATAAACAAGAAAAGAAAGGCCCAAATTACTTTTGGGACCACTTAAATGAAAAGAAGATTTACTGAATGAAATTGTGTCCTTCACCTTCTCCTTGTCCTCCTTGATCTCCAAATAATTGCAGATGGGTTTGGGCAGATTCGGTATGGAATTTTTGGTGTAGGGGTATGAGGGACTCTGCAATGCAATTCTAAAACTGAGTTATTAGCAGCTGTATTAAGATAAGAAACCTTAATTGAGTGTTTGTAACTCTCATTATGCTCCTAATTGTTTCATTTATAAAGAATGTCCCTTTTGATAAAACCAAACAAAGATACACTAAAAATAGGTTTTTACTTGATAAGCATATGCAAACACTGTATGCTTCTAATAATATTTAAACTTTCAAATTCCTAATATCAAATAAAAAATCTAACAAGTTGAGGATTTTTTTTTTTATGGTGAGATAGATTGTCAAGAAACTCACTCTAATTTAGAAATGTCAATCTGTGAAAAGTCCATGTTGGTTGAACTGTCTAATACAGCTACTGCAGATATCATGGGCCTCAGTGGGTCAGCAGCATGAGGCTGCTTGATGGCAAGTACTCTGCAGTTGAAGTTGCTGGCTATGCTATCATGAGAATGGGCCATTGTGAATCTGTTTACAAATGAATAAAAACACTGCTTTGAGTTGTATGATTTCCCCTACTAGTACTGCAAAGTTGCATAGGTAAAAGTAAACAAAAGAAACAAACAGAAATCAATGCATTTGGTAGATTAAGACATAAAATACAATGAATAGGTGTCAAATGCAATGGAATGGTCCTGTAAGTATTTGGTGGAGCCACCACATCAATTGTCTGAGCCAAATGTTTCTCTCTATTGGGGCCAGCTCAGAGCTCATCTTTGCCATATATAGATAACATAACATTGGAGCCTATTATTTTAGAAGGCTCCCTTGTGTTCCATTAACTTAGAAGATAGATAGATACATTACATGGTTAGAGTATAGCCATTTCTGAACGTAACATGGAATAGGCAAAGTATATTCAGATGTGGATCCCAAAAGGTTTTGGCTTGTTTTGTCACCATTAAAGAAGGCACGTGCATTTGCCTAGGCTTTTTGTGACCAATTTTTAAAGCTCACTAGCATCAACATTTTTAATTTAAAGCAACTGAATGAACATAACACAAATTGGAGAATTAATAAACCCATGTAGATGTTGTCTTATGAAGGTCAGGATCAGCTAATTGCTGAGTAAGATGTGATTAAAGTTAAATCCCCAGAACTCAATAGGTAGGAGTTGACCTCTAACCAGAACCTAACCTTTCTCTTTTCCCCAAATACATATCCAAATCCAAAGAACCTTGAATTTCAGGTGTTCATTGATAATGATCTCCCACATCAAGATGACAATGACACAAGAAATATCCAACTTAAAATTTGTCTCAAAAAGCAATAAATTCTAAGGAGAAGGAGGACCCATTTATTATTAGGGAGAGTCATCAACATCCATCACATTCACAACCTTTAAAATTGACTTCAAATCAAAATCTGAAATTTTTTCACATTGGACTTACTTATAAAGAAAACTATGATCATGGAGTCCAAGCACAAGCATTGAAGCTCCAATCTCTCGCACAGTAGAAGCAATCTTCTTTCCCTCTTGGTCCCCTTCCGTGACAATAATCTCAACCTTTGTCTGTAACACAATCCTAAGATTATGGCACATATCCGTTACTTTGAACATAGCAAAACTACTAAAACAACAACAACAATAATAATATTTGAAAGAGAAGAAAAAGGTGACGTACGTTGGAGTAGTTGTTGCAGATGTCTTGAAAGGAAAGGGCTAAACGGAAGCCATTGAGGCGAAGAAGACGAGCTCTGCTTCTGGTTTTTGATCTTGAGGAATGGTAGACATGAAGCAGTGTGATTATGTCACCACAGCGAATGATGTTTCTAAGAGCCCATTGTAGAGCAGTTCTAGCTGCATCTACATCTTCCACAACCACCACAATTTTCTTCACATCCATTTTGTGTGTATGTCTCTCTCTCTTTCTCTCCTCAGTCCCCCTCCTTCTCTTTCTCTCTCTCCCTCTTCTATGTTCTTTATTTATATATCATTAGCTTGAGCCAAAATTGTCTTTCTCTGTGTCCATTAATTTGGAATGACCATGAGTTTTTAATAGTCCACAGGTACATATAACAGGGAAATTTCCTGCTCTGCTACCTCATCTGTTTAGCCTGCTCTTCTCTTATCTATGTTGTCATTTGTTTACAAAATAAAATGAAATGATAGAAATTGAAAAGGAAAGAAGTGACTAAGATTGTGGGCGTTTTCGATCCTTATTAAACACACTCTCAGCCGAGGCTTGAATATAATTAAACTCCGGTAATAACTGAGGTGGCCAAGAATTTTATATCACTTTTTTTTTTTATTAAATGCCGTCAGTGAAATTTGAACTGTCGAGATCTCATTTAATTTTATAAAAAAAAATTGGACAATTTTTCTTCTTTTATTTTATTAAATGAAAAGAGTAAAATACTGAATAAGTTAAATAACATTTATATACTTATAATATAATAATATATAATTTAATATTTTTTATATTAAATAACCATCAATAATTAATTACTCTATGATAATAAGCGATTCTTTAATTATAACACATTTCAAAATCTCTCATCTCACCGATATTTGATTATTTTATTTAAATAATTATATTGTGTGGACTATTTGTAGTTTAATTTTTTTGGAAAAAGAAATCGTCTCTTCCCTATTTTTTTTATATATTTGGAGAGATTTTTTCTTTTTTTACAATCAAATAATAGAAAACTTAATTTTTTTTCTTTATTTTTTTTCCCTTCATTTTTATTTAACCAAGCACAGATAAAATGAAAAAAAAAGAAACAAAAAGATAAAAAAAAAAATATAGTGGTTGCAATAACTATCGAGTTACAGTTTCACAAGTGGACAAATCATGTCCACACGAATAAGGAGAAGTTTGCTAGGTGCTTCATAGTGTTAGTATTTTTAGGTGAATCATAATAATACATTCTAAAATCCATGTTCCTTAATATACATAAAATTAAAATTTTAAAAAAGCCTTGTTCACCTTCAATATAAAACATTTTTTGGCACATGTTACTTAATTCCTTGATAAAAAACAATTTATATCGATGTGGGTTATAGGGACTAAATCAGTATTTTGGTTAATGAAAGATTTGGTGTCAATCGTATTAATCCTTGAAAGAATGAAATTACATTTCTCGTTACTAAAAAATAAAATTATTTAATTTAGTCCTAAAAAATAAAAAGTCATTAATTTTAATCCTTAAAAGATTCTTAAAAATGTAAATTTAGTTCCTAAAAAGGATCAAATAAATGACTTTTTTAAGTTTCAGGGATGAAAATGTAATTTTCATCTTTCAAGTACTAATGTGACTGATTTCAGGGACCAAATTGAGGGTTTAATCGCATTATTATTGGAGAAAAAAAATAGATGTGATGTTATTCTTCTGACTCGAAAATTAAAACTCATCTATATATTTTCAACTTTATGATCAAATTATTTTCAATTTCACCTTCTTAATATAAATTTAACATTAATAGGACGTGGAAGTAAGTGGGTTTTGTTGTGAGTTTTTAAATAATAAAAATAATCTTAAGCGGCATTTGTGATCAAGTAAAGTAAGCGCTCAGAATGAAATAAAATATTAAATATGTATGTCTTTGAACATGTCATTAAAAATGGTTGTGTCGTGGTCTAATTCGTCCTTTTCAAACTAAAAATGTACACGAAGTCACAATAATTTGTATTGCCATTTGTCAAGGAGATTATCAACTGTTAATTAAAGTAAAACTGATCCGAATTCTTTAAAAAAAGTATATAGTTTTCAGTATACAAATAAATTTGCAAAAAGAAATTTGGTAATAAAGCTATTTTGTTGTGACTCTCACCGATATATCATAGTATATAAAAAACCTATAACATACTGAAAAAATACGACATTAATAATTAAAAATTTTAATAAAAGGTGTGAAGATTCAAACTTTAATAAAAATATAAAGATATATATTAAAATAATAAATTTATAAATTAAAAAACAATACTTCATTACGCTCTGTTAATATAATATAACTACCACTAGCACTTTATTTTATAAAAAGGGTATTAGACATTTAAACTTTTTAAATGTTAGATTATATAATTTATGTGGTTAAAAATTCAAGTTAATAATTTCATATATTTCTAATGAACTTGAATAATTTATGAGCAATATTCATTTACATCGAATAAATAATTAACTGCTTTTACACAACCAATCTCATTAAAAATAATTAAACATTTATAACATTAATTTTGAATCATTCTTAACTCTAAAAAAAGTTTAATAGAATACTTAACTTTAGTTGATTAACAATTTTATATTATATCTTTTAACTCTTTTGCATCTCTATAATATTACCCTCAACTCAGCACGATAAAAATAAGATTGTGATTATACTAGTATTAAAAACTTTTTGTTATTCCCTAAAAAACTTGTATTAAATCAATCCTTCAAATACTAGTGAAATTAATTTAAGTGGTACATACTTAATTCTCATGATATAGATATTTTTCAATTCAAGTAGCATTGTCTCGCATAGAGGATATATATGATTATCAAATATCGATCCCCCTCAAATATAAGTTTCTAGAAACTTTTTCATCAAATTAACCCTTTAAAATTTCATAGTTATCACAAAACTCATATGTATAAAAGACTAAGGGCTTGTCTGGGTAGATGAGATATAATACTTTATCTTATCCTATCACTTATCATGTGTTTGTTGCACCACCAATATAGGATATGATAATTTTATCATGTGGCTTATCATATCCTTTCCTCCTAATGTAATTCTTATCCTAAAGGGGAGCTGGGTTAGAGAATGATAGGATATGATAGGATAAAATAAGATAAGATAAAAAAAATTCTTCCTCATTTGTCCTCTCTTTCTCTCTCCTCATCTCTCTCTCCCTCTTTCTTGCCTCTCTCTCCCCTCTCTCTCTTGCTCCCCTCTTTCCTCTCTCTATCCTGCTCCCGTCTCTCTCCCTCCCTCCCCTCCCCTCTCTTCTCTATCTTTCCTCTCTTTATCATGCTCCCGTCTCTCTCCCTCTCTCCGCTCCTCCTCTCTTTGTTTCCCACTCTCTCTCTTCTCTCTCTCTTGTTCCCCTCTCGCTTCCCTCCCCTCTCCTCTCTCCACTCCACTCCACTCCACTCCCCCTCTCCTTCTCTATCCTCTGTCTCCAACCATTCTCCCCACCCCCTCTCTCCTCTTTTTATAATAATTTTTGATATTCTTTTTAATAATTTTATTTTTTTTATTAAATTTAAATATTTTTTATTCATGTATGCTTTATTGAAAATTTAAAAATTAAAATTAAAATTAAAATTAATTTAATTTAATAATAAGGGTATTTTTGCCATATCAATATTTTTTATATTTTATCCTATCATCATTTGTCCATTTCAAACGTATGATAAGATAAAATAATGTCATCTGCCTCATATCCTAGTGTGCATCAAACATAGAATATAATAAGAGCTTATCATGCTCTTATCCTATCCGGTTGCTATCCAATCCGTCTATCCTATCCTATCCTATCATATCCGTACACTAAACGAGCCCTAAGAGTGTGTTTGATAAGTCATTTCAGCTAGCTGAAAGCTAAAATTAGTAGCTGAAATCATTTCAGCTATGTTTGGTAAGGTACCTATTTCGGGTAGCTATTAGTTTTTCTTGAAAATGTACTTAAGGTAGCTTTTTTAAAAAAAAACTCTAATTTTCAGCTACTAGCTGAAAATTAATTACAAGTTTATCCCTCAACCACTCCCACTTATCATTATTTAATAATTAATGATATCTTTATATGTCTTTTTAATATTTTCAGTTAGTTTCACTAAACACATTCAATAGCTTTTAAGTTTTCAGCTAGTTTTTCAACTAGTTTTACCGCACACACTCTAAAAACTCATAGTTTGTCCATTCCGGAAGCATTAACATAGTTTACCTAATTTCTTAACTAAACTTCAGCATATTTAGCACTTCAACTAGCTCTTTGTGGACAAACTATGTTAATTATTGTATGTTAGTTCTTTTGTACTGTGGAACCGTGTGATTACTATCCCCTGGAAATTAAAGAGAGTATCAAAGTCACAAACTTACAATCACAATGCGTCCTTATGGATGAGGATAACGTTTCTTATATTTTTTTTTTTTATTTTTTTTTAAAATAAACACCAATTGGGTTTGAATAAGCGAGCTTTAACGTTGTCGCCTAGTGTTTTCGTATGGGGAAGTGGTAGTGTCGTCATAGGTATCAGAGGACGTTCTGGATTTATATCTTCGTTACTTTCGTTTTGTCGTTTGTAAATATAATTAGATTTATGGTGTGTTTGATTTACACCGGATGTAAACGTGGATCCAGGCAAAAAACTATTTTCAATAGCGTTTATTTGAATTCAAGTTTGAAACGTGATTTTGGGTAAACCAAATTTTAAAGCTTTGGTGTCATTGTCACTTTTGCTTAACCTGCATACTCGAAGGAATGATATAATTAATTAATTATAAGCAATTACATGCCACCAAATGAAAGAGCAATAACATTTTTGAAATGTGCAATTGGTTTTGTAATATAAATGCCAAATCCTTCTACTCAAACCAGATGCACTAACAAATCCTTTTAGACTGTATTTCATCGCAGCCTTTGTAGAATGTTGTAAAGTTTTCTTGTGGCTGAGGAAGAATATTTAAGATTTCAAATAATCTAATTTGGTGAAATTAAAAAATAATTATTAATTTCAGATAAATTTGCACGCAATAGCTAATATATTAAATTATGAATTCAAGATGACTTGACTCTAGAATTGGTATTAGGTATATATAATTGACTAATTGAAATATATTATATACCCCTCAAGGTAACAGTCATATTTGCTTTATTTTTCCAATCTTAACAAAATATAACTTTCAAAAGAAAACGCAAATCTCAACTCAATATCCAATAAATTTTCCCCAGATAAAATTAATAGAAATGCTATAACATTTCACACAAATTCTCTTTTCTACCGTCACACATAAATCAAAAGGGTCTTTTTTATTCATTATTTATCGTGTTCCTTTTTTCTCAAAACTATGAAAGTGGGTAGGTTTCTAGTGGGAAGGATGTGATGGTGAGAGTTGTTTACTAACGACAATTCTAACATTCCATGTGAACCATGCAAACGAAATGAGTTACCAAATCCTAAGGCTCATCAAATGACTTTGTATACCAACGGTAGATTCAAGTGGTACATGTTTAATTTTCCTTAAGCACGATCTCAGATTCGAGTTTTATGTATAGAAAAAAAATTCCCGCTCAAAGAGCTAACCAACATGATTGTCTCGGATACTAGTTTATACCAAACATCAAATGACTCTATTATTAACCAATGCATTTAATTAAGATGAACTAAACTACTTATATGAATCGGCTATTTGCCATCTCTAATATTTCTAAATTAGATCACCGAACTATCAGAGAAAGAACTGAACTATTCACCTTTTACTTCACTGCCAAAATGAAGATTCTATTGACATTTTGGTGTGCATTATTAACAATTCCTCTATCCCATTCTACCTCTACCCCACCACCTCCCTTAGTTCCAATCATTAGCATCCCACTATATCACAGGGGAATGCTCAAGAACACTGTCATGGCCTCAACAGAAGTTCATTACCCTCACATGGAAGCCACAACAGATATATACCCAGTTAATGATGCTTATGCAATATTCTTGTTGATAGGTACTTCCAGCTCAAATTGTATTTGTTAGAGTGGACACAGGGAGCCCCATCTCATGGTCCCAATGCGACCCTTGCACCAATTGTTACCCTATGCAACGCTCTCCCTTTAATACTCAAGCATCAAGTACCTTCAAAAAACTTGGATGTTACTCTGACACATGCTTGATCCCAAAGATGAGAGAGGTTTTTGGACATTGCACTGAAATTACATGTAGATACAATGTGAAATATCATAGGGAATCTCGCTCCTTTGGTGTCATGGTGACTGATACACTGAACTTTGAGTATTCCAATATAGAGGTAAAGGACTTCATCATGGGATGTGGAGATTCATATGAGGGTCCATTTTGGACTCAATTTTCAGGAGTTTTTGGTCTAGGACGTGGTCCACTTTCAGTGCAGAGTCAACTCCATGCAAGTGCTTTTTCTTTTTGCCCAGTAGGTCATGGATCAGAGAAACCTTCATCTCTTGAATTTTATGACACTCCACCTGCAGTAGATCAACATGGTGTTGGTAACAGTTCCATTATGGTTCCCTTGAGAGAGAATAGTGCATACCCTTATTATTACTTTATGCAATTTGTGGGTATAGGCATTAATGGGTTTATGTTAGACATTCCATCTAGAGTTTGGGGTTATGGTTTGAACTATGATGGTGGGGTTATTATAGATATAGGAACAACACTAACATATTTACCAAGTGATGCATACAGTGTGTTCAGGTCAGAGATACGCAGAACAGATCATAATCTTACAAAGAAGCCAGCATATGAGGGGTTAGAGTTTTGTTATAAAGATGATCCTTCCAATGTCTATCCATCCATTGAATTTTACTTTGAAAATGGAAATATTGCGGGTGAAAATTTTGTCTCTTATAACTTGAACAACAACCAATTACTCATCAGAGCAGAAGAAGGCACAGTTTGCCTATCATTTGCAGAAGGAAAAAGCTCTGCTCTTACAGTGATTGGCAGTAACCAGCTCCAAGGAACTCTGTTGACGTATAATCTGGTTGATGAGATCCTTGTCCTCACATTTAATAAGTGTTAGAAGATTAAGCTTAGTTTGGTATTTGACCTATTTAAGATGTTTGGTATTGTTCATAATTCATGTTGGGCAAGCGGATGCATTTTGGTACCCAAAATATAATATACCAAATTGCCACTTTTGAAAAGAATGTATTTTGGAAACAATTATTCCAATTTATCCTTTGTACATGGACAAGCCAACAAGGTCCTCTCCCATCTACTCTAGGAATTTCACTCTTTATAAGCTCAACATATTAACAGAAAAATGATCGACCTGGCTCAATTCAACATTGCTATTACTTTTCAAAAGCTGCATTAGAAAGTTGATGAAAGAACTTACAACAAAATCAAAATATAGGCTTACAAATTGGAAATATAGGATGGGAAACTGGTAATCGTGTCGAATATTACAGTTCAAAAATGTCCTAACACATTCCATTTGAAAACTTCTAATCCCTCTAACATTCTAATGTTTGACAAAATTGCAAATCCATCTCACTATATATAAAATTGGGATTCCTATCAAAACTTTCTGGGGGGTTGTGGGAGGGAGAAGATGGGGAATCATATCCACTGCACAGCTTTAGCTTGTCTCCTGCTAATCTGCATAAATAGCCGATTATCATCTGCATTTCTCTTTCTATAAGGATTGCTTTCGTTAAATCAATGCCTTCCTCCTTCCACCTTGCGTATTTTCTTCCTGTGCTTTGAAGCACTGCTGTCTATGTTTAGATTTATCTTTGGTGGATTTGAAAAACAGAAAGAAGCAGCAACAGCCTGCACAAGGACAGTAACTTGTGCTATCATATTGTAATTGAAGTCAATATTATACATAGTGCAATAATTCCACTAAAAGTTCAATAACTGGCATGGTATGTAGTGTACAAGACAAGAGTACACCAATTTTTTTTTATAAAACCCCTAAATTACAAGAATTTACCAATTGCTCCTAAAAAATAAAAAAATTAGGTTCTGCAACTAACTAATATCTGCTAACTTTTTTTGCAAAGCCATGGTGCAGAGCATTTCTTCATCTTGCAACCAGCATTACGTCAAACAGAGACTTGAGAGAGCTAGTATTTAGCCATGAGCAATGATGGAAGGGGGGGGGGGGGGGGGGAGAAAACTATGCATGGTACTGTAGGGAAATAAAAAAGGAGAGATTGACAATACTTGACAAATGTTAGGTAAGGAGGGATGAATGGACCTGATATATTGAAAGATGAAAGAATTAAAGAAGAGCAGTGTGGGATTAGGTATCAAAAGGAAACGAGGAAAGATTATCAATAACTTGTCCACCACCATCTTTGTATTTATCTTCTAACCTATCCTGGAACCTACAATTTGATGTACATGACAGCAAATGTCTAGACACACGATGAACCATTTAACAAGAAATTAAGCACCAAATATCCTTCTTTATGTTGCCATTTTAATTATTTTTGTTTCAGTGATCAACTCTCTATATTATAATTTTGAGACCTCATTTTGGAGTGTGAGACACTCACTCTATTCCTCCTCTCAATAATTTTAGCATTTTCACTATTCTCTCATTGGATGGTGAATTTCACACACTACTTGCGAGAATAGATTCTCCCTCTTAATCCTTAATATTAATCTTCTCTCTCTTCCTATTTGAATTTTTAAACGCTAGTAATTGTCAATGATAAATTTTGAAATTATTAAGATTTAAAATCTTGTCCCATCATTTTCTATTTCAAATTTTCAATCCTTATTTTTAATATAAATCTTTATTCTTATCATTATGATTTTAATAATTTAATTATATCTTATTATCAAATAATAATGTAAATTAGATTTCAATAGTGAAATATAATCTACTATTATAATTTCTAATTGAATAATTTTAAAAAATTATTCTAATTTTATTTTTTAATTTAAAGATATTAATTTATTATAAATATTATTTTAATTATATAAAATATACATTTATCTGAGTATTACGCAGGTTATTATACTACTGTATTCTCATAATCTTGTTGATCACTCAACCATTACAATCTGCCCTATTCTGAAGTTTGAGATTAAAATGAAAGGAAAATGAGAAATCCCAGAGGAAGTTGATTTATGTCAGGTATGGTATGTATGTGTTTGTACTCATACACTGATACACACACAACTTCAGACTTTAGATCAACTCAGATTTGTATCTGTCTATTTGATAGACTTGGATATCCATACAGTTCAGGAAATCATGAAAATAACATAATGTAGAATGTAATGAGAATATTTTACCTGTAAATCAAGGCGGTGAACATTGAATATATCCTTCATAGAATGTGAATTATATGCTAATATATATGACCTATAAGCATCTTTAGCCATATTGTTCAAATGATAAATGCCAGCCACCAACTTCTCCTGCACAATACAAGATGGGGCTGTGTAAGATAAGCTGCAATTGGTTACCATATTGACTAATTTTTTAATGAGCACTTGAGGAAGATAGTATATACCAGTTGAGATTGTACATTTGCAAGCTTCTTATCATCAAATGCATACTCTTTCACAGGAACTTTCGCTGCCTGAAATTAATCATTAATATAAATTTAATCATCCATGTAGCTAAATCCCACCTAGTGAGAAAAGGCTAGGCTTTGGTTGTTATTGTAGGATAATCTAAGAATAATCTTTCAACCATGGTAGTTAAGATCGCGATTTATATCGTAAAATCGCCGATCCTACGATCTTTTCCAACTTCAGCAATCTCGATCCCACAAAAGATCGTTCCAGACATGAATCGCTGGGATCACCGCTTAAGATCGCGAAATCAGTGGGATCATGTGATTCCCACCGCTCATAGAAAACTTCCAGTTTTTTCACCCGAAAACCCAGAAAATGATTTTGACCTGTTTCTGACCCGCGATTTACCCGTTTCTGGCAACGCAAATGACCTAATGCGCAGCCGTTTCTGTCATCTGCTATCGAAGTCGAACATCACAGCCAAGCTTCCCCTTCCAGTTCGACCCTCTCGCTCTCTCGCACGTCTCCCTCTGTTTCGATCTCCCTCTCCGTCTCTCTTCGTTCCTTGTTTGTGGCTGTCTCTGCTCATGTGTGCGTCTCTGCTCTCTGTCTCTGCTGTACGCCTCTGCCCCCCTTCTTCCTCCTTTCTCTCTCAGTTTTTTTGTTTTCTGTTTCTACTCTTTTCTTTCTCTCTTTTTTTTCTGGTTTATTTTCTCTCCCTCTCCCTATTTCTCTTTTGTTTTGATTTCCATCCTCGGGACTGTGTTCCGTTTAATTTATGAATTTAATTAATATATATTTGATATTTCAACAACCTCTCCCACGCTCCTTTAGATCAACCCTAGTTAAACCCTTTATTAGAATTTGAAGGGTTTATTTTCTCATTTATGCTATTTTGTATGCATATATATGAATTTATATGCATACAGCCTATGTGTGTGTGTATATGAATTAGGTATTTTTGTAGGATCTTACGATCCGTGTTACAATCCCACATTTTACGACCTTTGGGACAACTGTCCGATCTTGAGTAAGATCTCAATCTTAACTACCTTGCTTTCAACAACCTATATTATATTATACTTTCATTTCACCACCTAATTTTGTACACTTCCACAAGGACCAAAACCACCCTTCACTAATATAGGTGTGACACACTCAAGATTTCCTCAAGTAATCTATATTGGAACTTTAACAAAAAGCAAGTGCATACATTAGAGACCTCTTGTTTACTATTACCTTCTTGTTTAAAGAAGAGAGAGAAACTGACCTTCAATAGCGAAGAAATTTCAATTCTTCAGGAATCAAGAAAAGTAAAGCATTTCCTTTTGCACCTTCCCCACGAGCTGTTCTACCAACCCTGTGGATATATTCCTGAAAGCAGTATAACAGCATATGTTATAATGTGCATTGATGTATAATAATACAAAGAAATATATGGAAAAAGATGGTGACCATCAATAGAGAACAGGAAGCACCTTTGGTTCATCAGGTGGATCATACTGCACAATCCAGTCCTACAAAGCAGAAAAGGAGAAAAAGTGACAAAATGTTTTACATGACCTTTGGATGGAGAATTTTAAAATTCCCAAAATTGTGATAGGGAATGTTGTGTGACAAAATGTTTCACCTCTTTCCTATTTTTCATCTAACTTTCTTATCCAGACCTATCAGATAACTTATCTTTTTCCCTTGTGCCTTTCATGGATGTTTCTTAGGTAACCCTATAATTTTGATATCCTTACATCCACCATTGGATTCTATATCAAAATTCATCCAACAGTCACCCAGGCAAGGACACTATCAGCTATGCAGGGTTACCAAGTTATAGTGTACCACAGAATTCCCCTTTTTTTAATTCTCTTCTACACTTTCTACACTCCCATCCATCTACATTTTTTTTTTTGAAAAAAAAAAAGGAAGATTGCATTGTTTTTCTTTTAATATTTCCTTACAGACAGTTGTGCATGATTATTGAAAGTTGTAACTGGAGAATTTTGGGTGAAAACCTTAAGAGTCTGATATAACTTAATCACATTTACAGGTCAGAAATATTCGTGCAACATTTGAAAAAAAAAAAGACAACATACCACATCAGGTATGTCGAGCCCACGAGCTGCAACATCAGTACAGAGCAAGATCCCCTTTTCTGCTTTGCAGAAGTTAAAGAAGGTAGTTGTCCTGGCATGCTGCTTCTGTTTTCCATGAATATTTAAGCAGTCTAACCCAGTACACTTGAGAAGATCTGCATGGAATCTGACAGAGTTGCACGAAGAGAAAAAGACCATCACTTTTTTTGATTGATATCTCCTCAAGAATGAGTAGAGAACAACAAAACGCTTAGCACATGAAACAACAACATAGCCCTGCTGCAATCCTTCATTTGTGACCTACAATGATGAGGATCGTGTCAGATAATATGATGATGCTAAAAAAACAAACTTCAAAGGTTATGATACAAGTGAGGAGGCAACACCTTTTTTCTCCCATCATCTACATCAATATAGATGGGAGTTGTTTGAAATGACAAACGGGCAAGATCCTTAACCTGTAATTTAACAGGGAAAAATTATTTGAAAGCACAGACAATAAATAAGCAGTATGCTTGCATAGTTGCATTCCCCAGATTCTCACTTTCAAACATGACATGCATTATCAAGCATTAACTTCTAGTATATCAAGGGAAAAAGGCACAGTTATATGACAATTATTAAAATTGAGTGAAGAGATCAACACTGAAATTTGACTCACACGAAGGAGTGTGATGAAGGAGGGAAAATGAGGAACAAACCTTCTTTGTTTGTGTAGCTGAAAACAAAGCCGTTTGCCTTTTCTGTCAAATGAGAGGCAGATTATTTAGCCTAGCCATGCTCATAAAATTAGGTAAAACCAAAATCTAGATATAAACTTACAGCTACATTTGATATACATTCAGGAAAAGATGGGAAAATTAAACAGGAGATGTAACAACCACATATCAGCCTAAAATGCTTGGCCCCAAACCTAAAAGATGTTTAACCACAAATATTTGGAACCTTTACAAGAAATATTAAATATTATCGGTACCCAAACAATATACCTGCCAGAAAAAAGCAATGCTTCTTGTCAGGGAAAAAAGCACTATTATCAGAATCTTACAAGTTTAGCTGCAAGCAGCTGCTGATATTCAAAGTCAATTAACTCACTATGCAGTATTAAGTGAACTGATGGTGCAGAGTAGCCAACACCAAAAAATGTTATAGCAGAAATAGACTACTCTCACGGAAATGGAAACCTTCCACAACACTACATCTTGTTGAAGACAACAAACAATCATATACTGGTCAAAAAGATATGGAAAACAACTTGAACCTTCCTTCCGAAGCGATATCACCTCCTGTCTTACTTTTATTCTTTCCAGAGCTTTGAAAACGTTTCATTTTATGGGAGCATCATAAACTTTTCATTCATTTTCATCGACAGCTCAAAAGACAATCGAAATAATCATTCAAAATGCTATTTATTACTAATTATTTGTCCAATGTATTTTTCTCTATAATTATGTATAATAATATAATACATATAATCATTTAAGTACTTTTATATTTTTATTTTTGTGTTTTCCAGTTGAATAATCCCATCCACACAGAGGCAACCTGGTTGGGCATGATTCAATCTCATGTCTTCATTAAAATTTCAATACCTTTGGAAGTATATTGATGATCTGCTTCATTTCCTCCTCGAAGTTTGCTTCCAATATCCTGTCTGCCTCATCAATCATGAGACACTGCCAAATCATGAAAGAGCTCAAAGTGAGAAGGATAACCAGAATATAGACTCATCTATACAATGAACAAAAAGATTAACAAACATTAACAGTTTGTCAGTGTCAGTAGTTAAATATGAGCATAACAACCGTATGAAGATCCATGACTTACCTTCAAGTTTTTATATATGAATCCGTTAGTATTCTGAAGGTGATCGAGGAGGCGACCAGGAGTTGCTACCAACAGATTTACCCCTTTAACAATGCGCTCTGCTTCTCCCCTTCTACCTGAACCCCCAATAACCAATCCAAGAGTTTGTGAATGATACTTCAGTAGTTCCTTTGCCACAGCATGTGTCTATAAAGGAAGTGGTGAAATTAGTCAATAAGAATAACTAAATGATAAAACCCACAACCAAAGCAACATTCAAATTTCAATTGCTAAAAACAAAAAGCAAAACACCCCTCCTCCCCAAAAAAGACAAAATAAAAGTTGCAGAAAAAGGGAAATATCTGGATGAAGGGCAACATATTATACCTGAATGGCAAGCTCTCTAGTTGGGCATATGACAACAACACCAGTTCCATTACGAGGTGTAAACTGAATGTTGTACAACAATTCTACGGCTGGAATTAAAAGGCAAGAGTTTTTCCAGCACCTGTCCTCGCAGCACCAAGAACGTCCTTTCCCATCAGAAGAGGCGGAATTGCTCTCGCTTGAATCTGCACTTTGTCATTTATTCATTCACGTAAACTAAACCAATCTCCATGGTATTATTGCTTATGTGATTAATTAAAAACTCCTATTAGTGAAAAAAAATAGCGAAATGCGTTACCTGAGTCATATGGTGGAAACTCATATCCATAATAGCCTTAGAAGTAGGTTCAGACAATCCCAGAGACGAAAAAGGTTGAGCACTCATAATTCCAGACGCAGCGTTGTCCACCTTTTTCTCTTCCCCTCCTTCTTCTTCTTCTTCTTCTTCTTCTTCTTCTTCTTCTTCTTCTTCTTCTTCTTCTTCTTCTTCTTCTTCTTCTTCTTCTCCTTCAGTATGTGGTTGCCCATTCTCATCCTTGTTGTTGTCCTCCGCAGATTCTGCAACCCCATTCTCCTCTTCTTGTTCGGTCTTACGAGATCTTTTCCTCTTGCGCAGCTTCTTCTTCTTCTTAGCTTGGTCCTCGTACTCAGGCGAGGTGTGATGGTCGTGTTCTTCTTCGGCCATAACTGCTTTTTGTTCCTTCTAAGAATTTGCGAAACTCCAAGTATGTTATGCTTAGCTGCTGCTTAAACCCTAGCCTTCAGCACTGCACTATTTCCGCGGTTTTTCTTTTTTTTTTTTTTCCTTTTTAACCAGTATATAAGTATAGGTATATTTGTATATAATTATAATAATTATAATTATAATTATAATTCAATTTATAATAAATTTTAATTTTAATAATAAAAAAATAGAATAAAAAATAATAGGATAAGATTTTAAATCTTAATAAATTTTAAAATAATAAATCTTTATTTTAATCCCTGGAATATTTGGAATTCGTCATATAGTCTCTAAAAAATTAAAATTATATTTTTATCCCTGAAAAATGAATAAAATCATTCAATTTAGTCCCTGAAAAATTTAATCATTTTAAGACTAAATTGATGTTAAAAAATCTTTCAATGACTAAATTGGACGACTTTTCATCTCTGAAGGTAGGAGTGTTCATGGGTTGATTTTGGAATATTTTGGACTCAACCCAATTAAATAAGTTCAAGTTGTGTTAGATCGGTTTTCTTTGTTTTGAATTAAAACGCAAAGCAACTTGATGTTTGGGTTGGGTGATCGGGTTCACATAAAAATTAAAAAAAAAATGAAAATAAATAGAAAAAAAGAAAGAAACACAAAAATAACATGTAGTTGGATCAGGTTGGGTTGGGTCCAATTGAGAAAATGTTAGATATTTTAGTATTTATATCATTTTAATTATTTTTTATGTTTATGGTCGGGTTGGGTTGTTTGGGTTGGAAATGCGGAAACGCAGTACCCAACCCGAATTATTCAGGGTTCCACTACATTGAATCTGATTCAACTTGATGACCCGACCCGTCATTTTTACCTTGGGTTGATCGGGTCTACTCAACCCACGTGCGCCCGTATTTAAAAGGACTGCATTGAATAATTGTTCATCTTTCATGGACAAAAAATATAATTTTCATCTCTCATGGACTAATATAATCGACTTCAAATATGGATGGTAAAAAAATTTGTATCCGTGGATACTTGCGGATGTACCTGGAATGGATATCCACATATTTTATAAATGAGTGGGGACATATATTATACTACCCGCCCCATGGGTACTCGTAGAGCTGACAATTCGGGCTACCTAGCACAGCCTGACCTAGTCTAATGCAGGTAGCAGGCTTTATCGGGCTGGGAAAAAAACTCAAAAGTTATTCGAGCTTCTAAAATAAGTGTCCGAGTGACATTCGAGACATAGCCTAGGATGATAGAACCAAGAAGATGAGTTAGGAAGTACAACTTACTCTCAGTTCCCTTTCAAACATACTCATTCTCGCTCAAGCAAGAAATATCAGCAGAAACAGGATTCGAAATGTTGTCAACTTCACTTGAACGAGAATCCTCTTGCTCAAGCGAAAATCTGCCAGAATGTCACTTTTTCAATTTCGCTCAAGCGAAATTATTTCGCTTGAGCGAGAATACACGAGACCAGTTTTTAAAAACAGAGATCTAGGGCTTCCGGCCCTCATTTCCTCTCATTTCTCTCATTCTAGAGATAGGAACTAGAGAGAGAAGGGGTAGATTGAAGGAGGAATCCTGGATTGGAGCCACCCACACCGTTCAAGGAGCTTGGATCTTCATCCTCATCCTTCCATTCCTCTCTATTTCCTCCATTAGAGGTTAGTGTGGTTCAGCCACTCACTTTCATGTTAAATGAATCCCTTTGTATGCTCCCTATTCTCACTTCCCTTGCTTACATTGATGATTGTGGTTGATTAGAGATAAATCTAGGGTTGTTGATTTGGTTGTATGCCTCTATGGCTCAAACCCTAAGTTAGAGGATTTGAGGGTTTTGGGAAAATATGGATTGGTAATGTTGTTCATTCATGTACATGTACATGTTCATGCTCATGTTTACCCTCATGCTCTTGTTTGTGATTATTGATGACTACCTATGCTCCTAACCCTAGTCATGCTAAGTAATAAATGTTTTGAGTCTTAGGACCTCATGTAATTGTTTTGGGTCTCAAGACCTCATGAAAATACTTTGGGTCTTAAGGCCTCATGTAATGATTTTGGGTCTTTAGACCTCATGCTAAATAATCAAATTTTGGTCCCTAGACTCATGTTCCAAGACTTTGTCTTCGGTCCTTGGACTCATGTTAAAAGAAGAAAAATCATTCATGCTAAATAATCATATTTTGGTCCCTGGACTCATGTTCCAATACTTTGTCTTCGGTCTCTGGACTCGTGTTAAAAAAAGAAAAAACATTCATGCTAAATAATCAGATTTTGGCCCCTGGACTCATGTTCCAAGACTTTGTCTTCGGCCCTTGGACTCATGTTAAAAGAAGAAAAATCATTCATGCTAAATAATAAAATTTTGGCCTGTGGACTCATGTTCCAAGACTTTGTCTTCGGTCCTTGGACTCATGTTAAAAGAAGAAAAATCATGTTTGAATCTATCATGTTTAAGGGTAAGGTCTTATGGCCTTTAGGAACGACGGTTCCTGTTAGTCTGAGCTCAGTCTAGCCTCATGTAAAGTGGAAATACCACTTGGGTGTTGGGTAAAACACTTCAGGACTAACCTTGCATATATGATTGTCATGATGATGACTAACATTGCATGTATAATTTGCCGTTGGAAATGTTTTTTTATGAACCGATCAAATTATGCTATACTTGTTGCATATCATATGTTTGTCTTCCCATACTGCACACACTGTTAACGCACTCACGGGGACGTAGTCTCATCACACGATGTGGGAATTATATTCAGTTGTGCAGGTTGCTGTCAAGAGGCTTGGCGGAAGAGTTGAGGACTTATTTGAGTGGGAGGTTGTGGCCTTGTAATTATAAATGAAATTCTGGACTTGTAGGGGTGTGCATAGGTCATGATTATTAGGGGGAGGGATATTATGATGTTTGAGAAACTACATTGACTATTATATATTGTATTGGCTGGATTTTCTAGTTTTCAGGTTGAGATGGAATTTTTGGAAATATCCAGTTTATAGGGGAGACTCTGTCGGATTTTTGGTAGGAGTGTTATAAACTATAACATCCCACAATGTAATTTATTTCCATAAATTGAGAATGAGGATTTGTCCTAATTGTAATGGTGTATGAATTTTTGTGGAAGCTTAAACAAACGTTGGATTGCCTAAGCAATTATGTGGTTTGTATGACGATATCGGTAATGGCGCGAAATAATTTCAAGAATTTGGAAATAGTGCTCCCAACAGGCATTATTTTCGAATTAAGAAATTAGGACGTTACAATAAACAAGTTGTTTAAAATCAAAATTAATGATTTATTGTTTTCCATAAGAATTATTGAGGATCCCTTTACTGATCCTTGGAAGAATTTACCTTTGAAACCAATTGTTGGAGGTTCAGCGAGTCCAAATAATTCTAATTACTCAGGGACATGCTATTCAGAGAGTGATTTCAATGAAGACTTTGATTTTGAAATTGGGAAATTAATGGGTAATTACTTAGAAGTTTTAGATGATTCCAAATTAAATTGATCGCTACTGGATACTAGTGATTTGTTGGCAAATTTTGATGGTGAAATGTTATGTGATGTGAACGGTAATTTTCAGAATCTGTTTTTACTTCCTAATAATCCATCTACATAAAAGGAGCTGTTAAATGTGCACCATTTCAAAAATCAATTGAGCTTAGCAACTTTTGTATGCAATAAGGAGACTGATGGTGCCAATGGACAACAAACTATTCTCCAAGGAAGTCATAATGGGAGCGCCAATAATGGCCAAACCCAATATGATAATACTATTCTTTTTAAATCAGGGGGCAGTCCATTAAGTCTATCAATGATGACATGTATGTGCTGAATAATGGAGACAATCTTGGCCCAATTGGAGTGGTTGACGTTGATGAGTTGGGCGCGGAAATGCACTCGCAACAGCTCCAAGTGCAAGCTGTCCAAGTAGTTGGGCTATCAACATCTTCTAGTGGACCTGATTAGGATGGAAGTGATGATGTTGAGTTATGAACATCTTCCCTTGGGCTAGCTGAAAGGGGAGTCCAACACCAGGAGTTGTTAGATAATCACGAGCATGATCCTGTCACATCAATACACGGGAACAATCAGGAGGAGGGTCAGTGTGATTCATAATCCTCCTTTCATTTTCTAATTACTCCACTGCAGGGGGAGATGCACAGTGATGGTTGTGTTGTGGAGTTTTTTCCGGTTCAATCAGAAGCTGTTGTGGAGTTGCGAGAAGACCAGTTACACAATATTCCAATTTGTGTGATATAGAAAATTATTGGAGAACCCAGAAGACGGAGATGAAGGCCGAGGAAAAAAGGGTGCACAAGGTAGAGGATAGTAAGTCTAATCTGCAACTATCCTCAGATTCTTTATATTTAGAACATAATTCTAAAGATGTAGTAACTCAGGTTTAGGAGATTGGCCAAAAGTTGGGTGGGGTTGGGGTTGGGGATGATGCAGGGATGGTAGATAAACTGACAACTATGGATATGAGGGATAGGAAGGTAGCTGGAAGAATTGTGCAAGATGAGGAATGTTAATGTTTACAGTGGGGCTCTGTTGGGTGTTAACAATGGATGATGATTATAGTTTCGTAAATATTAAAGGAATTATGGGAAAGGCAAAGAAGTTGGAGTTACGAAATTTAATTAACTTTGAAAATGATGATTTTATCTGTATTCAAGAAACAAAGAAAGATGTTATTGATAATAGATTGTGCAATTCTTTGGGTGGTGATGATTTCAGTTGGGCTTTTGTAACCTCTAATGGTCTTTCAGGGGTTTATTGTCAATGTGAAGGCAATCAATTTTTTCTGTCCATGAAGTTTTTTTAGATTCTAATTTCATTGGGGTAAGTGGTTGGGTTGGTATGGAAAAGATTTTCTACACTGTTGTAAATGTCTATGCTCCATGTGACTTAATGAGTAAAAAGGAATTGTGGCTGAAATTACTTGCGGCCAAGCAAGAAACGGGGGTGATTTATGGTGCTTTGGGGGTGATTTTAATGCAATTAAGTCTGAAATAGAGAGGAATGGGGTGTCCAGTCTTTGGAGGAGAAATGATATTTCTACTTTTGTGAACTTTATTGATTCCGCTGCACTAATGGACCTTCCTATGATTGGGATGAGGTATACATGGTATAAAAGTGATGGTTCATGCATGAGTAGGTTGGATAGATTTTTAATTTCAGTTGGTTGGTTGGAGAAATGGAAAAATACATCACAATGAGGGCTAAAGAGGGGATTATCTGACCACTGTGCTATTATGTTGAAGCCAGAGAATGTCAATTGAGGGCCTAAACCTTTTAGAGTGTTTGATTGTTGGCAGCAGTTCCCTAGTTATAGAGATTTTGTTGTTCAGCAGTGGAACGAAATTTCAGTAGAAGGAAAGGCATCATTTGTGTTAAAAGAAAAATTTAAGCCGTTGAAAATAGCCTTCGGAGTTAGAATAAGGAGTTTTTTGGGGAGCTAGAAGGGAGGATCTTTGATAGGAAGGAGAAAATTAAACTTTTAGATATTAAAAGTGAGGAATTTTCTCTAACTATGGAGGAGGTACAGTACATAAAAGACTGGACAACAAAGTTATGGCATTCTTTATCCTTAAAGGACAACTTATTGTTTCAGAAATCATGATTGAAGTGGTTGCAAGAGGGAGATGTTAACACTAAATATTTCCATGCCTGCATCAACGAAAGAAGGCTTAAGAATGCAATTAGAATCTTGAAAGTGGGCAATGTACAATTTGACGAACCAACAGGCATAAAAGATGCGGTACAAGGTTATTTTGAGAGTCATTTCAGGGAGAAATCTGAAAGGAGACCCTTGTTAGACGAGGTGGAATTCAAAAATCTATCCCAAGTTGATGCAAATAACATGATCTTGCCATTTTCTGAAGATGAGGTTAAATCAGCAGTGTGGGATTGTGGTGGTGCAAAGAGTCCATGCCCGGACAGGTTTAACTTTAATTTTATACAAGTTTTTTGGGATGTTTTGAAAGATGACTTTTTTAGCTTTCTAAATGAATTTCATTCAAATGGAAAGCTTGTCAGAGGCTCCAATTGTTCATTCATTGTCTTGATACCCAAGGTAGAGTGCACTCATAAGGTGGAGGATTTTCGGCCTATTTCTTTAATTGGAGTTGTGTATAAGGTGTTGGCTAAAGTGCTTTCTAATAGGCTAATGAAGGTGATAGGCAATGTGGTTTCTGAATGTCAATCAGCTTTCATTCAAGGTAGACTTATTTTTTATAGTATTATTATTGCAAATGAAGTTCTGGAGGAGGTGAGGAGAAATAGCAGTAGTTGTTTATTCTTTCAAGTGGATTTTGAGAAGGCGTGTGATTTTGTTAACTGTGATTTCTTACTATATGTGATGGGTAGGATGGGGTTCCCAATTGTTTGGGGGAATTGGATTTTAGAATGCCTGAAAACTTCCAGGATTTCTGTTTTAATTAATGGGAGCCCAACAAGAGATTTTGGGGTGAGTCGTGGTTTAAGGCAAGGAGATCCTCTAGCTCATTTCCTTTTTATTATTGTTGTCGAGGGATTTAACACTTTTATGTCTAAAGTTGTTCATTCCCATATCTTCAGTGGGTATTTGGTTGGTCACGATCAAGTGCAATTGTCGCATCTTCAGTTTGCCGACGACACAATAATACTGGGGGAAGATACTTTGTCTAATGTATTGGCAATCAAGGAAATCTTGCATATTTTTTAACTAGCCTCTGGATTGAAAGTTAATTTCTTTAAGAGTAGGCTTTTTAGGGGTGAATGTTGAAGGGGATTGGCTGAATTTGTATGTTAAGTATCTGAATTGTAAAGTGAGGTCTATACCGTTTTCATCTTTAGGGTTGCCTATTGGGGTCAATCCTAGAAGAATGGTGACTTGGGATCCAGTTATACACAAGGTTCATAAGAGGTTATCAAAATGGAAATGCAAGACGTTGTCTTTTGGTGGTCGTGGTGTCCTTTTGCAATCGGTCCTTAATTCTCTCCTGATCTATTGTCTTTCTTTCTTCAAGGCTCTGAAAGGTATTATCTCTAAACTTCACTCTCTTTTCAAATCCTTTCTTTAGGGTGGGTGTGCAGAAAAAACAAAATAGTTTGGGTTGCTTGGGAGGAGGCGTGTAAGGAGAAGATATTTGGGGGGCTTGGGGTTTAGTGATTTGAATACTTTCAATCTTGCTCTATTAGGGAAATAGAGATGGAGGTTCTTAGTGGAAAATGGTAGGTTATGGCACAAGGACTCATCTTCTATCTATGGTGAGAGGTTTCAAGTGGGGTAGGTGGTGTAAGTGTTAAGGGGTCGAGGTGGTGGTGTGATATTTGGTCTATTGAAAATTGTAGTAATGTTTCTATTGATTGGTTCTCGAGTGGGTGTGTTATGAAGATTGGTAATGGGAGAGATACATGTTTTTGGAATGATGTTTGGTGTGGTACTGATGCTTTCAATAATTGGTTCCCTACTTCCCTAGGCTATTTTCTATATCCAATAATAAAAATGCTTCTTAGCTGACATGTTTATAAGGCTTGAAGGGGACGCTACGTGGAATTGGCATTGGCAGAGGAATCTTTTTCAATGGGAGCAAGAACAATTGTTGTTATTGTTGTTGGAATTGCAGAATGTGTACTTAGTTGAAGATCAAAATGATTGTTGGTCCTTGAAGCATAATCCAGCAGGTATTAATTCTGTCAACTCAACATATAAAGTAATTATCAACGGATCAATCTTTGTTGTCTTTCCTATGTATAAGTGGTTGTGGTCCAAGATAGTTCCTACCAAGGTTTCTGGCTTTGTTTGGAAGGCTATTCTAGATAGAATTCCAACCAAACAGAACCTTATCAAGAGGAATATTATACCGGTTACTGAAGATAGTTGTGTAAGGTGTGGACAACATATGAAGACTATTCAACATTTATTTTTTTGAGTGCTTTTATGCTTTCAGTATATAGACGTCATTATTGGAATGGGTTAGGTTGTCATATATTTTTCACAATCGTTCTTTAAATAACTTTTAACATTTTGTGGGTTTTCCAAACTGTAGTGTATCTAATATAAGGGTGTGGTCTTCTATTTGGTTGGTTACAATGTGGTCCTTATGGTTAGCTAGAAATGAGGCGGTCTTTTCACAAGTTACTTTAGACCCTGTGAAGGTATTGGAGCTTGTCAAGTTAAGGTCATGGAAGTGGTTGAAGGCTAAAGAGCCTAATTTTCAGTATCTATTTGCCTTATGATCTACAGAGTCGTCTTCCTGTTTGAATTTATATTGATTGGATTGTTGTTCTGTACTGACTATTAGTGGCAATATTGTTTCTTACTCTACCTGGTCTGGTATAGTTAATTGTAGAATTTTGCAGATTGTTCTGCAATATTTAATGTACTCCTGCATAATTGAAGAACTTTTTGTTAGTGATACTTATATTGGAGCACTATATTTGCGTTCTGGGAATCGCTGGTCTTTTATTCTGCTACGAGTAAATCTACTGATGGAGGTTTTCTATTTTCTGAGGTTGGTTTGCTGTAGGGTTATCACTAGTTGTATTCATCTGTCGGTGTTGTCTTCATTTGTTAATTAACGCAAATTCATAAGCATTGGACTGTTGTTGGGGTCGTTACTTTAACTTTTACTTTATCAAGGTCTTATGTTTAGCTTGGTGATCCCTTTTAGCTTTTGGCTATTATTCACGTTATGATTGTCTAATGACTTTTCTGGTCTTGAGCGGTTTGTTGGTGTTACAATTTTAGCCCTACAACTTTTTCCTTTGTTTTGTTATACTCTTGGTTTGTAATGTGTACGGGTTGGAGTACCCCTTATACTCCCTTTTAATCAATTCTCTTTGCTTAACAAAAAAATTTGTTGAGCGATTTACTAATTGTTAACTTAACTTCATTGAAATTAATTCCATCTTAAAGACTTTGCCCTTGATTAAAATATTTACTATATACTTATTAAAATTATTTCCACATTTGTTTTAATTTTATTTTTTTTTAATTTAAAATACTAATTTAAAATGCCATGGTTACCTATTTATAATTTATTAAATTTTTATTTTATTGATTTACTTTTTCAAATTGATCGATTGAATTTGTATTAAATTTTAAACATTTTGAATTTGATTCATATATTACTGATGAATGTAATCTCAATTAATTTGATACGCTATATTTGAAAGCTATAATTATGGTTGCCAAAATAATTGTAACATAAAATTAATTTATATTCAATCAATTAAAATTAATTTTCAATCACGGTAGATTTTAACCTAACTTATGATTGTATTCTTTGATATTTGTATTTTTTAAGTATATAATTAAATATCTTATTGAAATAATTAGATTTAATTAGATTTTATTTATTTAATTTCAATTTGAACTCATAACATTAATTTCAAACATTAATCTTGTTTGTATTTTTTCAATCAATTAATATTTGTTTTCAATCTATTAACCTAGAATTAAATGATTTTTTAAACTAATATATAAATTTTTTGTTAAATACGTAACTAAATGTATCATTAACTATTATATTGTTTTAATAAGAAATATTTAAATTTTATTAATTTAATTTCAATGAGAATATGTCACATAAATTTCAACATAATTTTTTAATTTCTATATTGAATTATATTCATAATAACAAATATTTTTTATTGACTCATTGAATGTTAATTGTATTTTCGTTAAAATGGGTTGGAGTATCCCTTACACTCCCTATTTTGAGAATTTAATTTTAATATTTTATTGAATTTAAGATTATTTTAAATTAAATTTAATAATTTTAAATGTCATGATTACACAATTATAATATATTAAATTTGTATTTTATTGATTGAAATTTTCAAATTGGTTGATTGAATTCGTAGTCAATTTTAAACATTTTGATATTGATTGATACAATATTAATAAATGTAATCTTAATTAATTTGATACATTTTATTTGAAAACCATAAGCATGGTTTGTCAAGAAAACTGTAGCATAAAATTAAGTTAAATTCAATCAATCTAAATTAGGTGTCGTTTGGGGTGGTTGCGAGTTTTCAATTTTTTGTTTTCAAAACATTTCAACTAAGTTTTTACAACTCAAAACTGAAAACGAAAAACCATTTTTTGTGGTTTTCAAAATGGACGTTTGTGTACTTTGATGTTTGTGGTCTCCAATGAATCTAGATTTTAACCTATTTGATGTTCGTGTACTTTGATCTTAGATTTTTTAAATTATAAAATTTAAGATATATTTGAATTAATTTAGCATAATTAAATTATGTTTATTTAATTTCAATTTAAATACAAAATATATATTTTAAATATCAATCTTGTTTGAGTTTCAATTAATCAATACTTGTTTTAAATCTATTAACATTGAAATCTATCTCCTCTCATTTTTTGTTCGAGTGTCCCTTTGCCTAGCAGATATGGATGCTTTACTTGTAATAGTGTGGTTTGCATTCGGTACTTCATCACTCTTTCACTGCTAATCTTGAACAGTTCTTAAGTCTCCCAAACTGTAACTCATAGATGCAATATAGGTGGGCCTTAGTTTGGTTGTATATTATATGGAGTCTTTGGTTGGCAAGGAATGAAGTTGTCTTCTCAAATAATTTGTTAGCCCCATCTAATTTGGGTGAGATGGTAAAATTGAGGTCTTGGAAGTGGCTTAGAGTTAAAGATCATACTTTTTCCTATCTTTTTTATATTGGTCTAAGTAACCTTCTGTATGCATGGATTTCATATCTTGATTCAGTTTCAATCACTGCTAAATGGGTTCAGTGTCATCTCTTATGTCATACATTTGGATTTGGTTGACTCTGAAGTTTTATTGTATCTGGTTATTTATATGGCTGGTCAAAGTTCCCTGTTAGCTTTTCGTGGTACATCTTAGTTCATATTGGTGTTGGATGATCCTACTGCAACTACTGGTGTTTCCTTTCCTGGCTTTGCTACTGTTCGGTTTTTCTTGGCCTTACTAGTGTTGTGCATGTGTGATTCTCACTCCTTTCAACTATTTCTTTTGGATGGGATCAGGTTGGTGTGGGAATTTGCACTGGGGCCATCTAAATTACGAATCTATCTCAATTTTATGCAAATCTTTGAGTTTTGTGAGGTCCTGGGTAATGAATATTAAATATTTGGTGGTTGCTGGTGTTATTTATTTTTGCTATTGGTCCAACCTCAGAAGACCAATTTGTGCTAGTTTAATGTTCTTGTCCCATTGCTGCTGGAGGCCTCATAATCTTGGTTACTGGTTTACTATTGGCTAGTGTTCTATGTTTTCACGGGCTTACTATTGGTGTCCTACTTATCATTGATTCTTCATATAATATTTCTAAGATTGACTTGGAGTCAATTTCAGGTTGGTTAGGTGGATTTGGTTAGGCGTTGGCCGTGGGCATCCGTTTTGGCTTTGCTAATTCATGTGTTTAATAGTATTGGTTGGTATTATTACCGTGGCAGCATGTTTTGCCCATTTAGTTTTTTCCCTTATGTTATTGGTTTGTAACTATGTATGAGTTGGAGTACCCCTTGTACTCTGTATTATTTTAATTCTCTTTACTTAGCAAGAAAACATTGGAATCTATTAACATAGAATTAAATGATTGTTCTTGATTTTTTAATATATAATTAACTATTATATTGATTTAATAAGATGTGTTCAAATTTTGTTTATTTAATTTCAATGTGAATATTGTGACACCCTTCTACCCCAACACTTATATAATAACGTAGCGAAAGACTTTCGAAAATATAACAAGTTCAATTGGGTAAAAAGGTTCACATAACTCTTTATTCGAAAACCTCATTATTTCGAAAGAATAAAAGAATAAAAATATAATTCAAATGTACTCAAATACTCAAGCAGCGGAATGTCTAAAATAAAATAATTAAACTTCCTACTTACCGTGCAAGGCATCCAAAAGGGTTTATAAAAATATTCCTACTAAAAAAAACATAAAGAACACCCCAACAGTATGCCCTGATGTCACATGTACCAGAGCAACACTCCCTTTAATTAAACTCGACACCAAAGGTGTCATCACCATTACCTGAAACAACAACAGTAACAGTGAGGAAAGAGCTCTAACTCATATATACACATAGGAGGCTACCCTATCCTCACCCACATATAATCAATATCATCATTAACCACACCACGTACCCAAACAACAAGTAATCCATCAAATAACAATCATCGGATCCGTTTGGTTTACAGTTGAGTAGAATTGATTCTAGAAATGAATGGTTGAGATGGATGATGCACACTTTACGAAGTACGTTGGACGGAAGTGATTTAAAATCAATTCTGCAGAATTGATTCTGACTGTTGCAAAATCTAAAACAAACGGGCACATCTATGAACTCACTTAACAGCTCATCAATATCATCATATAAGTCTCACTACGTCATTCACCAAAGAAAGCACATACTCTATTCTCAACACAATATACTCATTTCATCATTATACTCATAACATCATCATATAACTCATTTACATCATCATATATAACATAGATTCATCCATCATCCTATAACTCATTTCATCATCATTTATAACACATATTTATCCATCATCACATACACTAAAACTCATCAACATCGCCAATCTCATCACCCTCATCAATACTCTCCCGAGTTGCACTCGCCCCTCTCTAGGCTTATGCTCCTCGGTACCAACTCTCCCAAGTCGCACTCGCCCCTCTCTAGGCTTATGCTCCTCGGTACAAACTCTCCCAAGTCGCACTCGCCCCTCTCTAGGCTTATGCTCCTTGGTACAAACTCTCCCCGAGTTACACTCACCTCTCTCCAGGCTCATGCATCCCGAGTACAAACTCTCCCCGAGTTACACTCGCCTCTCTCTAGGCTCATGCATCCCGAGTACAAACTCTCCCCGAGTTACACTCGCCTCTCTTTAGGCTCATGTAACCGAGTACAAACTCTCCCTGAGTTACACTCGCCTCTCTCTAGGCTCATGTAACCGAGTACAAACTCTCCCTGAGTTACACTCGCCTCTCTCTAGGCTCATGTAACCGAGTACAACAATGAATTCATCACAATTATATGCAACATGTAATTATTCATCATTAGCAACTCCCCGAATTACACTCGCCTCTCTCTAGGCTCATGCAATCCGAGTACCACCACTCACATGCTCAACGCATGATCAATCAACATAAGATTAAATGCATCATCCTCAACAACATAACATTATCATCAACAACATTAATCATCACACATCTCATACATCATCATCAATTTACTTAGGATCTCAAAATCCACTCTGGTAACCGATTACCAATCTCCAGTAATTGATTACCTGCAAACAAGGTCTTTGGTAATTGATTACAACCACCATGTAATCGATTACCTGCAACCAAACACTCTGGTAATCGATTACAGCACCCCTGTAATCGATTTCCCACAGACAACTCTCTGGTAATAGATTACAACACCCCTGTAATCGATTACCCGCAAGCACACAGTGCTTCTGGGTTACCCAGAACACTCTGGCAATCGATTACCACTCCTGGTAATCAATTACCCACGACGCAGATTGTAGAATTCACGATCTCCAACCCCTCAAACCCATCCAATCAATCTCTTTCGTCTAAACATCATGCATAATCATTATTAACATCAATTACTCCGTAAATCAACAATCAATTACAGATTATACCCTCAATTCATCAAAACCCCAATTTCTCAATCCCTAATCACCCCTTTTTCAATTATTCTCAATATCATCTTTATTCTCATTCAATAAGCCATCAATAGACATACAATCACCATAAATCAACCGATTATATCATTCATTCTTAATTATGCATTCATCCATACGAATTTAGAGCCTTTAGAGGGTCTTATGGTTGCCCCCCACTACCCAAACACCCCCCTACATGCACATACAAGGAACACCCTTTTCCCCCCGTTACCTTGTAGTGGAGATCGAACAGCAAGGAAGATTCTTTCTTGGTTCTTGATGATCACTCTCCAGCAATCTCCTCTTGATATGTAGTTTCTCTCCCCTCCTTGGCTCTTCGCTCTCCGACGATTTGAAAAATAAGGATTTGGGTGAATTGGTACCCTTTCCTTATTTGAATACTTATACGCTTAATGGGCTTGGGCCCATCCTCTACCCACTTATCCTATTATTACTTTTATTAATTCTTATTAGATAACCCTTACTCGTTAAATATATTAATTTTATTAATATTATTTACTTATTTATTTATTTCTTCTACTCTGTTAATTATCCTTAATTTTATTTTACTCAATAAAATTCAGGATGTTACAACTCTCCCCTCCTAAAAGAAAAATTCATCCTCGATTTTTCTGAGATGAACAACTTTAGGAAGACTGCTCTCAACAGGTCGATCAAAGACACTGCTTCCCTAGAACAACCCAATGGGACATGGTTGGAAGATAACCAGTCCATACCAAGAATAATATCTAGTTGACTCAAAGGCGAACAGATCAAATTAACTAGGAATCCTCTACCACCGGCGTAACCTCTTGCACCAACGGGCAATCCATCGCTCTAAAAATCTTCTCGATCTCGAAGATCCAGTCAGCAGCACCATCGGGGTCATAACCCCCTCGAAAAGTAGGCGAATGGTTCCTCTGGTACCGTGCAAGCCAATCCGTCTCGTGATGTTGGTTAAGGTTGCCAACAGCCTGTGCCATAGCCATCAAGGCATCGACCATCGCTCGATCGTTCCTACCCCCAGCCATTACTCTTTCTTATCAAAGAAAGGGTAAGCAAACATACTAAGTAAAGCAGAAAAGTAAAGAAACAAGACAAACAATCTAATTCAAGCAACACAATTCATTCAAACAATCAATCAATTAATCAACCAATCAATAAGATTAGCACATCAAAAGCATAGTAAACTCATAACTCAAGGCCGGTGAACCGACCTGCTCTGATACCAACTAATGTGACACCCTTCTACCCCAACACTTATATAATAACGTAGCGGAAAACTTTCGAAAATATAACAAGTTCAATTGGGTAAAAAGGTTCACATAACTCTTTATTCGAAAACCTCATTATTTCGAAAGAATAAAAATAGAATTCAAATGTACTCAAATATTCAAGCAGCGGAATCTCTAAAATAAAATAATTAAACTTCCTACTTGCCGTGCAAGACATCCAAAAGGGTTTATAAAATATTCCTAACTAAAAAAAACATAAAGAACACCCCAACAGTATGCCCTGATGTCACATGTACCAGAGCAACACTCCCTTTAATTAAACTCGACACCAAAGGTGTCATCACCATTACCTGAAACAACAATAGTAACAGTGAGGAAAGAGCTCTAACTCATATATACACATAGGAGGCTACCCTATCCTCACCCACATATAATCAATATCATCATTATCCACACCACGTACCCAAACAACAAGTAATCCATCAAATAACAATCATCTATGAACTCACTTAACAACTCATCAATATCATCATATAAGTCTCACTACGTCATTCACCAAAGAAAGCACATACTCTATTCTCAACACAATATACTCATTTCATCATTATACTCATAACATCATCATATAACTCATTTACATCATCATATATAACATAGATTCATCCATCATCCTATAACTCATTTCATCATCATTTATAACACATATTTATCCATCATCACATACACTAAAACTCATCAACATCGCCAATCTCATCACCCTCATCAATACTCTCCCGAGTTGCACTCGCCCCTTTCTAGGCTTATGCTCCTCGGTACAAACTCTCCCAAGTCGCACTCGCCCCTCTCTAGGCTTATGCTCCTCGGTACAAACTCTCCCAAGTCGCACTCGCCCCTCTCTAGGCTTATGCTCCTTGGTACAAACTCTCCCCGAGTTACACTCGCCTCTCTCCAGGCTCATGCATCCCGAGTACAAACTCTCCCCGAGTTACACTCGCCTCTCTCTAGGCTCATGCATCCCGAGTACAAACTCTCCCCGAGTTACACTCGCCTTTCTCTAGGCTCATGTAACCGAGTACAACAACGAATTCACCACAATTGTATGCAACCTGTAATTATTCATCATTAGCAACTCCCCGAATTACACTCGCCTCTCTCTAGGCTCATGCAATCCGAGTACCACCACTCACATGCTCAACGCGTGATCAATCAACATAAGATTAAATGCATCATCCTCAACAACATAACATTATCATCAACAACATTAATCATCACACATCTCATACATCATCATCATCAATTTACTTAGGATCTCAAAATCCACTCTGGTAATCGATTACCAATCTCCAGTAATCGATTACCTGCAAACAAGGTCTCTGGTAATCGATTACAACCACCATGTAATCGATTACCTGCAACCAAACACTCTGGTAATCGATTACAACACCCCTGTAATCGATTTCCCATAGACAACTCTCTGGTAATCGATTACAGCACCCCTGTAATCGATTACCCGCAAGCACACAATGCTTCTGGGTTACCCAGAACACTCTGGTAATCAATTACCCTCGACGCAGATCGCAGAATTCACGATCTCCAACCCCTCAAACCCATCCAATCAATCCCTAATCAATCTCTTTCGTCTAGATATCATGCATAATCATTATTAACATCAATTACTCCGTAAATCAACAATCAATTACAGATTATACCCTCAATTCATCAAAACCCCAATTTCTCAATCCCTAATCACCCCTTTTTCAATTATTCTCAATATCATCTTTATTCTCATTCAATAAGTCATCAATAGACATACAATCACCATAAATCAACCGATTATATCATTCATTCTTAATTATGCATTCATCCATACGAATTTAGAGCCTTTAGAGGGTCTTATGGTTGCCCCCACTACCCAAACACCCCCTACATGCACATACAAGGAACACCCTTTCCCCCCGTTACCTTGTAGTGGAGATCGAACAGCAAGGAAGATTCTTTCTTGGTTCTTGATGATCACTCTCCAGCAATCTCCTCTTGATATGTAGTTTCTCCCCTCCTTGGCTCTTCGCTCTCCGACGATTTGAAAAATAAGGATTTGGGTGAATTGGTACCCTTTCCTTATTTGAATACTTATACGCTTAATGGGCTTGGGCCCATCCTCTACCCACTTATCCTATTTATTACTTTTATTAATTCTTATTAGATAACCCTTACTCGTTAAATATATTAATTTTATTAATATTATTTACTTATTTATTTATTTCTTCTACTCTGTTAATTATCCTTAATTTTATTTTACTTAATAAAATTCAGGATGTTACAAATATGTTACATAAATTTCAGCAAAAATCTTTTTTGAATTTCTATAAATTGAAATTAATTTTCAACAAATAATTAATTTTATTCATAATAACAAGTATTTATTGATTGATTTGTTGAATTATTTTTTTATAAGCAAAACTAATTAATAGGAGTACAGTTGCACAACAGATACAACAACCTATTACAAAATTTAAAATAACATCGTAAGAAAACAAAACAACAATATACCTACATATACTGAATAATTATTGATAATGCAACTAAAACATAATAGCCACCAAGCCTTCCGCCAATCTTGATAATTAAGCTAAATTGCCAAAAAAAACGCTTAAGCTAACTATGGACAACATTGCCACAGAATCACTTTAAAAGCGAAACCAAAGCAAAACGCCATATTTGAAAAGGTGGTACTTTCGCGGTAAATTCCAGGAGCAACAACAATTTCTAGGTTGTATGCAACGTGCCCATACAAATAACAAATGTAGTAATTAGACCATTGGACCAAACAACAAAACAAAAGGCGCCACAAAACCTGACCACAACACCAATATTAATACGACACCAATATGAAATGAGAGCCGAAAAGAACATCAGTAGAATAAATTGGTATCACAAAACTAGTAACCAAACTAAACAACATAATAACCTCACGTAACCAGTAACCAAATATGAGCAGAAATGAAGATCCATTAAGTGCAAAATAAGCAGCAGAAGCAAATACCAGTAAATTAGTCATAAGAAAGACTCACCCATCCAAACAATACTGTTGAAACTAGATTATGATTTGAGATCAAAGCATACCATAAATTGATCAGACCAGCAAGAAAATTGGTATCAAAATGAATGATCTTTAGTTTTTAGCCACTTCCATGAACGCTATTAGCTCAACCAAATCTACTGAATCTAAAAATTTGTTTGGAAAAACTTCATTTCTCGCCAACCAAAGACTCCACATAATAGTTAGCCAAATCATTGGCCACCTATATGGCATTGTCGAACTGTAATTGAGATATCTAGAAAATTGTTTAAAAAATGAGAAGTAGAAGAATTTTGTAGCACAAAATAAAGACCACACCATTCCAAAAATATAATCCAAATATGATAGGAAAATGACACTAAAAAAAGACATAGTTAGAGAATTTCAATCCTTGATTACACCACACACAACCAACATAAGAAAAAAAACATAATTCTCCTCTTAACAAGATTGGCTTTTGATGGAATTCTATATAACATCACCCTCCATGCAAGACAAGACATCTTAAGAGGAGCCAAATGACACTAAATAAACTTATGCAGAACTACATTTGTGTATATAAAAGCATTAACAATTGTTCTATATGTTGAGTTAACTGAAAAGTAACCGCTTGGGTTAGTTGTCCAACACCATGAATCCTCATTCCTTTCATAAACCTGTATGAAACTTAGACCTTGGAGAAGCAATGAAATTTAGGATAATTCCGAGTGAAATAATTGTCTCCTCTAACACCAATTCCACTCCAAATCTCCCTCCTCTCACAACTATATCCTCAACTACCACCTTTTTAATTGTAGCAATGGAAAATAACCTACTATATCGCTCACAAAAGGGATTGAATTGCACCATGATTCCCTCCAAAAAGAAATGTTTTTCCCATTTCCTACCATTTTAACACAACTATTAGAGAACCGATCATAAGAGGTATCCTCACCCTCTTCAATACTCAACAAATCCTTCCACCACCTAGATCCAACACCACTTTCAACATCCCTTCTCACAAAAGACAACCCATAGATAGAAGTTAACACTCTATTCCACCAACTACCCCTCTCCACTAAGATACGTCACCTCCACTTTCCTAAAAGAGCTAAATTAAAAGCTTTCAAGTCCCCCAAACCTAGTCTCCCATGATTTTTTTTCTTTTACATACATCGTTCTAAGCAACCCATGATATTTTCCTATGGTCATCATCCCCACCCCAAAGAAAAATTTTAAATAAAGATTCGAGATGTGAAATGATACCTGCGGGAGCCTTGAAAAAGGAAAGGAAGCAGATCAGGATCGAATGTAGCACTAATTTCAAGAGGACAAGTCTACCACCAAAAAATAATTATATATTCATCTAAAAAATAGAAAAATAGTAACAAAAAAAAGATCACGCATATAATATTATAATGTACTATTAATGCATAAGATAGTTACCAATCAAGTGTACATCATCCTTAACTTTCATTGTGTTAAGAAAAGAAACAAACTGAAAATAATTAAGAGAAATATTCTAAACAATTGTTTCAGTCATCTTGGTTGTGAACTTAAAAGTTTAGTGTACTTCGACGGACAAGTTGAGATATTTTCAACAATATAACCTACTACTTTATGAAGAACTTGTTAAACTATTGTACATTATTGCACTTCAAAGAAGCATGAATCTTATTTCCAATGCTTACATTTACATCTCATTGCTCAATTGACTATGGTTTTGTTGCGGCGAAGAGTTCAAGTTCAGCGGTATTTTTATGATCAGTGACATCAAGAAAGACGGGAACAACGGTGGCATTGCTATCCACTTGGGCCTTGAAGTGATGGTCCCACTAGATGACCTTGGCAATGCCAGCGATGTCGACGATGGTGCCAAGTAGTCCCGGTGTTAAATTGTCTCAATTAATTAATGATGTGGCATGCTAAGTGCCATATCACACAATGCCACACAACAAAAGAAATTACAGGTTAGCCCTTCTACCCCAAACCCCTAAATATGCGCTAGTTCACCGCCTTCGTGCCGTAGCCACTGTCCCAAGTGATAAGTGCAAATTATATGATATATTCTTGTATTTTTACTGCACTTATCAAGGGTAAAATAGTAATTTATGCCCCAAAATAATTCCTTTTTAGTAATAATTGTGATTATTTGATTTGAATTTGAATTTGATTCTATTTTAATAGAAAATCTGTTAATATTGTAGATTTATGGGAAGATTTGAATGAGGAAAAAAGATAGCATTATTTGAGGAAAGGATATGCAGATTTGAAGTTTAAATCAGAGCAAATAAAGATAAGATCAGCTGCAATTTAAACAAGGATTCTGCGGATAACTTCCTAATTTAAATTCAAAGAGCAGAATAATCACAGAATCAGATCAAAAAGAGGGAAACAAGGAAAGCCAAACAAACAAGGATAAGATCAGGAAGAGATCAAACTGGTAAAAGAGAAAACAGAGTAATCAGTCACGCGCTCCACGCTTCACTTGCGCTTAGCGCAAGTGAAACACAAGTATCAGAATTTATTTCTGTTTCCTGCGCTGCAAATGCGCTGAGCGCATATGAAGCGTAGCTGCGCGGATTAGTTTTAGATCTATTTTCAAATCAGATTTCTTCCAGATTTAAGATAGCTTTCCTTAGTCTATAAATAGGACCCTTTGTAAAGAAGTAAAGGAGGCTTTTATATAGTCTTGGGAGGTTAGCAAAGGAGCATTTAGGAAGGAGATTAGAGAGACGTCAAAGGCAGAGCTAGGATTGGAGCAAGGTGACAACTTCTCCATTGGGTTGTAATGGCTACCATGCTTAGCTAAACGTCTCGATAGGATTGAATGTAGTTGATTCAATCCCCAAAGTGTATGTGAATTCTCATATTTATTTATGAATCCCTATTCTATAATATTGGTATTTTTATCTTTGCTTAATGCGTAGCTTCCGCCTGTGTGCCAGGGTTATAGGTTAATTTTAGGATTCAGGTGACAGATGTTTCTATAAAATTAACAATGAATTTGGGGGAATCGATACTTAGGAAACTCAAAGTCTGATTGGTAAAAGTACTCATAGTAGTTACTATAGGGTTATAGGAGAAAGTGACCATTGAAGAAGAACTAGGCAATCTCTTCACAGCTGACATTATAGGTCTATAGGGCGAATTGATAGTATTAAACAAACGGAAAGGTAGAGCAATCAAGCCAGGGTAATTTGTCGCCTGGGAAAACCCGCATGAATTATCTTCGAGTGGTTTACTACATGGTAAATCGGGGTAAAGCAATTTAGTTTGGCTATGATATTATAAAAATATCAATATATTATATAAAAGACAGTTTCTGCCAGGTCATATGATGTGACGTGTCGGCCTCTTGTGATGTCAGTTTCCCTCCAAAACATATTTTATTTAAATATTGATTTATTTTAATTATTCATTTAGTTTTCTGATGCAATTAATGTTATACTTTATGAGTTTGAATTTTAAATTTTTAAACATGTGATTTCAGTTTTTAAAATAATAACTTTTAGGTTTGCCCATACATCTTCTCTTACTTCCTATTTAATTTTTTAAAATAAAAATTTGAATTTTGAAATATGTAGTGGTTTTGGAAATCGTGAATTAGTTGGAAAATTAACTGAGAATAATTGTTAGATACTTTTCCCACACTGCACTGCAAACTGAACCAACTTTTCATTTACAAGGCACCGCTTTAATGAGAAACATATAATGAATGAGGATAAGGAAAGCTACGCTAGAGCACATCCTATTCTGGATTACCTTTCTTTTTCCCCTTTCCTGAAGCTCGGCTCTTCTTTCCCGTTTCTTCTTCATCCCACTTCTCCCCCTTCTCTTCATCGCGACTGTGGCTGTGGTAGGCCTCTTCTCTTGGTCATGCCGATAGCTGTGTTTGTGTGCTTCTCTTGGCCGCAGTTGTGGCTGTGATTTCGTTCTTCCCTGTGCATGTCGCTGTAATTTCGTTCTTCCCTGCGGTGTCAAGATGGAGATAGGAACCATGTAGTAGCAGTTGAGCAGTGAGATTGGGGCGTGACATGTAGAGAAGCGGCGACGTGGTGGTGCAGTCGTCGGGTCTCGCTGCGCGCGTCGCTGCGGAATTGGAGAAAACCCACTTCTTCTTCAACTTTTGGAATGGTGGGGCGTGACCTGCAAAGATGCGACGGTTAGACAATGTGGCAAATGGATTTGGCTATGAGATTGGAGGCGGTGATGGCTGTGATGATTGCCAATACTGATAGGTTTTCTCTTCTGTCCCTAACTGTGTGTTTATGCTATTTACTGATATTAAAGTTTTCCTTTCACAGGGAGATGGTTGTGGTGCGACGAGGTTGTTGTAGAGAGAAACCTGCAGAAACGTGGTTGCTCGATGCTGCGGCAGAAAGGTTGTGGTGCGACCTGTAGAAACGTGCTCAGTGCTGCGGCAGAAAGGTTGTTGCTTAGTGCTTCAGCGTGGAAGGGTTCTTTTTCATATTTCCTTCTTTTTCCTCTTCTTCTACGTGAGTTTTGATTCTTTTTGTTTAGGGTTTAGGGGTTTTTATGTATGATTCTGTTTCTGTTGGTGTGAAGAGGATCTTTGCTGACTTTGAGAACACAAAGAGAGTCTTCACCAATGAGGTTAGAATCATAAGCCATGTGATTTGGTTTAGTTCATAGGGTGATGTCACCAATGAGTTTTTACTGGTCTTTGAGTACATGCCTAATGGAAACTTTTGTTCAAAATCATCTTTTAAGACTTAATGATAAATTATTTTCTGTGTGACAGATAAATTGTTTCAATTTTAGTAAGCATTTACAAGATTTCATAATAACCTTTTAACACATCAATTATAATCTTCTTTGGAGTTACAAATGTTCCTTAGAAGTTGTAGGTATTGAGTTTTATCTGTATTTTTTTCTCAGTATAACCAAGATAGATTTGTTCATATTGTCACCTTCAAGAAATTCTAGCCTGGACAGCAAGTAGTGGCTTAAAATTAAGATGTTTGGTTGACATTAGTGACAAACTGTTCCAACTTTTGATTAGTTGCAGCCACCAATGGGTTTGTAGGTGATAGAATGCTAGGGGTGGAGAGGTTTACAAAGGCATTTTGTGTGGTTTAGGAAGAGTTGTTGGTGTGAAGAGGATCTTTGCAGACTTTGAGAACTTAGAGAGTGTCTTCACCAATGAGGTTAGAATCATAAGCCATGTGACTTGGTTCAGTTCATAGGGTGATGTCACCAATAACTTTTACTGGTCTGTGAGTGCATGCCTAATGGAAACTTTTGTTCAAAATCATCTTTAAGACTTAATGATAAATGTTTTTCAGTGTGACAGATAAATTGTTTCAATTTTAGTAAGCATCTTCGAGATTTCATAATAACCTTTTAACACATCAATTATAATCTTCTTTGGAGTTACTAATGTTCCTTAAAAGTTGTAGGTATTGAGTTTTATTTGTATTTTTCTCTCATTATAACTAAGATAGATAGATTTGTTCATATTATCACCTTCAAGCAATTCTAGCCTGGGCAGCAAGTAGTGGCTCAAAATTAAGATGTTTGGTTGACATTAGTGACAAACTGTTCTAACTTTTGATTAGTTGCAGCCACCAATGGGTTTGTAGGTGATAGAAGGCTAGGAGTGGAGGGGTTTACAAAGACATTTTGTATGGTTTGGGAAGAGTTGTTGGTGTGAAGAGGATCTTTGCTGACTTTGAGAATTCAGAGAGTCTTCACCAATGAGGTTAGAATCATAAGCCATGTGACTTGGTTCAGTTCATAGGGTGATGTCACCAATAATTTTTACTGGTCTCTGAGTACATGCCTAATGGAAACTTTTGTTCAAAATCATCTTTGGAGTGTATTTTTTTATGACAAGTAGGTCAAGTTGTTAATCATCTTTGCACAATTAAATGCAGAGCGGGTATAATTGCCACATAAATATTAATGATCTGTCTTTCATGTTTTTGTAGATAAGTTTACCTCTAATTTATTTTAAATTATTTGAATAGGAAGTTATCACAATAGATGACAAGGAAAGGTGAGGCGAAAGCTTTAACCCATATACTGTTTGGCTTAAATATCCATCATGGAATCTATTTTTTAGATATTAATTTAAGGGTCTTCATGTGGCCTTCATAAGAAGGGTTGATAATTTGGTCATATTGTATGGGTTGGACAGTAGATAATAAATGTAGTTTACATATAATGCACTTTGATATAATAGTGCATAGGATGAGATCGATTGAGTATCCCATTGTTAACAACTGATGTGTTAATTGTAGAATCTGACAGTGATGAGGAATAAACTGAAGAACCTGCTTATTGGAAATTAACTTTGACTAAACCCACTACCTCACGGGAAGAATACCTTGGTTAGTACATTTTTTCTAGGATTATTATCTGATTACAAGTCAGTTTAACACATGAATCATTAATTTGAATCACTTTGATATGTAATTGTAAAATATTTCTGCTAAATTTCTAAGAGAAGTTGGCATGCAAATTCAAAAGTCTGTTGCTGTCATAGAGTATGGGATCGCTTTACCTTGCAAAGTGTTGACTCTTAAGAGGAGGCGTACTGACGATTTGGGATTGAGTTTGTACCAATTTCGTCATGCAAAGAACTTGAAGGAGGGTGATAACCTTATTTTGTACACAAATTATGATCCAAAACGTTAAGTTTTCACACATGCAGCTTACTTCATGTTTGTTGAAGTATGCTTTTTGGGGGTTTAGATACAATCTTTGTGAATGTCCATGGGGGCAAGTTGTTATGATTTTGTTAACGTTAGTTCTATTTTGTGGACAAGATATTACCATTACTTACATTTTGTGGACAAGGCTTGGTGTGTTCTTTTCTATTGGTATCTCTATAAATCCCTGTTGTCAAAGAATCATGTCATTGATGTTGTGTGGTTGTCACTAATCCAATGCATTGTACTTTGTGAGCCCAAATTCATTCTATTGCAGTTTTGAAGTTCATATGTGTGCCTCAGTTCTTGCTATTGCATATTTTAAGTTCACTGATTTCTTTTTGACTTTCCTGATGAATGGTTTTGCATTAGCATTGGTTCAAGATCCCAAAGGTAAGAGTTCAAATATTGTTCAGCTTTATCACGTTATCCATTGTCTCATACTGACTGCAATAAAAACAATGCTATTATGTGATGATTGACTCAAAAACTAAGTGATTGACTCAAAAACTAAGTGATAAAGCGTTTTCATTGTGACAGATAAATTGTTTTAATTTTAGTAAGAATTTACGAGATTTCATAATATCCTTTTAACACATCAATTATAATCTTCTTTGGAGTTAGTAATGTTCCTCAGAAGTTGTAGGTACTGACTTTTATCAGCATTTTTTTCTCATTATAACTCAGATATCGTCACCTTCAAGCAATTCTACCTCTAAGGAATTTAAATTATTTGAATAGGGAGTTATCACAATAGATGAAAAGGAAAGGTGAGGCGAAAGCTTTAATGCATATATTGTTTGGCTGAAAGATCCAACATGGAATCTTTTTAGTGTACAAACTACTTTTAGGGGTCTTCATGCGGCCTTCTTATCATAAGAAGGGTTGATAATCTGGTCATATTGTATGGGTTGGACGGTAGATAATAAATGCAGTACGTTAAATGATCCTTTCTATGTATGTTAAAATTACTTTGTCTATGGAGAAACTATGAATCGATGTATTTTTTCATTTCTATAAGATAATGAGGATTGTAAATATATTTAAGTACTGATTTCTACATAAATGTTTTTAGGTTCACTTAAGTATCCTGATTGTCTAAGTGAAAGCAAGAATTTGAGTTACCATGATTCTTTCTAAAACTATAGTATATTGTAATATTTTGAGAATGAAAAAGAAATTATGAAATCTAAATTATGTGTTATAAAGAAAAATAGAAATCCATATATTGGAACTATCAAGTATCTAAAAGTGAAAAAGCTTAGACAATCACATATACACACCTACACACATATACATATACAAAATTCAAAGTGATAAAAAATAATTTGTATGATTGTTACAATTGTTTTTTATTTACTTTGGATTTTTTGTAAATCCAAAGTGAATAAGTAAAAAATAAATTTCAGCAGTTACAATTGTAACAATCATACAAATTATCACTAATTTTATATGATAAAAGGATACCTTTTAAATTTCAACGTAAGTAATGTTAACAAATTCTATAAAAAAATGTTAACAGATATTATTTTCATTAATATTTAAACATATATTAATTAATAAAAAAATGTTTTTTTGCAGTAGTTTCGGTCATAAACATTCATTTATATTCTTTTATTCTCTTATAATTTAAAAAATTAACTAAAATTTTTAAAATGCGGGTAATTTTATGAAATACAAAAGGTAAAATAATAATTTAAGTGAAATAAATATATTGTACTCAATTTTTAAGTAAATTTTCCTTTTTAATTCACATTAATGTATTATAACTATTTTGTATTCAATTACAAAAATTATTTTCTAAAATACATATCATGTGCATCGTACGAGTATCTCACTAAACTGTCATTGGCTATTTGAAATAATAGAATTCCTTAAAAGTTTTAAAGAAGACATATCATTTGTTATAATTGTTTTTACAAGTATTTTTAATTAAATCTAATACTTAACTTTCTATCATTTTCCTCATATTCTCGCCTTGTGCATCGCACGGGTTCTCCACTAGTATTCATAAATAATATAGGGATTCACATACATAAAGGGGTGCGATGATACGGAGTTCAATCCTAATCCAAGTAAAGTATTTTATCTTCTCTCAATCGTCTCTTTCTTTTATGCAAATTTACTTTCCTCACCACAAACTCTCAAATACCGTTTTCTACTTGATAATCTGATCACGAGTAAATACGAAGCGAATCGTTCCCTGTGGATACGATAAACTCATACTTACTATTATATTGCTGAAATTTTGGGTCGCTTGCTAGAATCTCATCAAGTATTTTTGGTGCCGTTGCCGGGGAACGGTGTATCAATTCGTATAGACTTGGGAGGTCTAATTATCAAGTTGTATATACTCTATCTTAGGATTAGATTTTTACTTTTTATTTTTAGGAAACTTTAGGAATTTTTCTTTTTGTTTTTATTTCTAATTTTTTTTAAATTCTCTTCCACACTTACCCGTTTCAAGTTTTCTTGTTTATGCTTTTGAGAGGCCAGGTGTCCCCAAATCAGTTACAGTTTGATCCATAAATAAAAAGGACAGCAAGGAAGAACAGAAGTAGAAACAGGAGGAGAAGAAGGATATTTGAGGAAGAACCCAAAAATATGGTAGAAGAACAACCACCAAGAAGAAGGACCTTAGGAGAATATGTCATGCATTAAGGACCTAGCCATTTTTCAAGCATTTTCTTACCCACAACTGCGAAGTCCTTGGAGTTGAAGGCTGCTCACCTTAATCTTATCAATACCAATCAATTCGCAGGATTGGATCATGAGGATCCAAATACACATCTTTCAAACTTTTATGAATTAATAGGCACTATGGGTTTTGAGGAAGGTGATTTAGAATCTGTATACTTACGCTTGTTTCCTTTTTCATTGATAGGAAAAGCTAAGGAGTGGTTGAAGTCGCATCCAAACCAAAGTTTAAACAACTGGGATGTGGTTGAAGAAAAATTTCTGACAAGATTTTTCCCACCAGGGAAACACATACAAGCCAAAGCAGATATCTCCACATTCAGACAAGGATCAGATGAACCTTTATGTGAAGCTTGGGAGAGATACAAATCTATGCTGCGCAAATGTCCCAATCATGGCTATGATGACATTGCCCAACTCAACATTTTCTGCAAGGGACTCAGATCTGATTCCAAATCTTTCATAGATGTTACAGCAGGAGGAACTATCTTATCCATGGACACAGAGCGAGCAATCTCAATCATTGACAACTTCGCTCAGAATGATCAGCAAGCTCAGTGTGGACGACATCCAGCTCAAATACAGAAGAAAGGAGTGTTGGAACTCAACAATAGTGATGTTATTCTAGCAGAAAACAAGCTTATCAAGAGACAGATAGAAGCACTCACATAACAGTTGAAAGCACTTCCTCAACAGTTAAAAGCTGTCCAATCCCAACCTATTCAAGCCCAACCTTTGATCATTGAAATTTTATTTAAATGTTAGATTTTTAAATTGGTTGAGATGTAAAGATAACTCATTGAACTAGTTAATTAGTATCATGCGCAATGCATGATATGTTTTATATTAAAACTTAATATAAAATCATTAAAGAGAAATTATATTTAAAAAATTATATGTAAAATTGATAGAGAATTTGATGATATTGAAATTAATTAATTAGAAAAAGAAGGAGTTAAATTGATTAAAGTGTTTTGTTAAAACTTATTATAATTTTATTTAAAGTTTATTTTTCAAGATTTCAATGATGTAAAATTACTTATTAAATTTGTGTAATGAATTTTCGTTAATATTTTCCTTTCAATTGATAATAAATCCAACTATAACAACCAGTACTCACAAGGATGGAGGAATAACCAAAACAACTCTGGATGGGGGTAGAATGGAGGGAACAGACAGACACTATACCAGAAGCAACCATTAACGTATGAAAGATTGAACAGGTTGGAAGAGAAGATTGATGCATTCATACAAGGATTTGATGGATTCAAGAAGAACACAAAAGCATCAATCAAAGCATTAGAAAATCAAGTGGGCCAACTAGCAACAGAGATGGCAGAACACAAGAATGGCCACTTTACAGCAAACACTCAAACAAATCCAAAAGAGCACTGCAATTTTATTGCTACTGATGGCCACATTACAGAAGAAAGTGTCGTAGAAGAAAGCATCACATTTGAAGAACAAGTGCCCAAAGAGGAGATCGTCAAGGAGAGTGTTCAATTAGAGGAGAAGCCAGAAGAGATTTTGCAAAAAGAAGAAGGAGAACCAGAAGAGGTCTACACCACAGGCAAGTCACTTGACCCAGGTAAGTTCACTGTACCTCTTTCTATAGGTAATCAACCAGCTACTTATGCTTTATTGGATCTTGGAGTGAGCATCAACTTGATGCCGCTATCGTATTTTAACAAGCTGGGAATTTTGAAGGTCAAGCCTGCCAACGTAAAGTTACAACTTGCAAATAAGTCCACTCAAAACCCATATGGGAAGGTTGAAGATTTACCACTTAAAGTGGACAAGTTTGTGTATTTTGTTTACTTTTACATTGCAGAGACAGAAGAAGAGGATACTGATGTCCCCTTAATTTTGGGAAGACCCTTTATGAAAGCTGCCAAGGCAATAGTGGATGTTGATCGGGGAAAATACCAATTGAGCTCTAAAGATGAGAGCATTGTGTTTCACATTGACAGAGGAATCCCCCAAGTACAAAAAACTCCAGAAAAATTAAAAATGGATCCTACTGATGGGATCTATAAATTTAAATCTAAATCTTAGCTACCAAAGGTAAGAAAGAAAGAAGCCCCAGACGTTGTAGATCAAAAGAAGAAAAAGGTTTCTGGATTTATGAGGAAACCAAGAATGAGAGTTAAACAACCAGAAAGCATGTTGGAGTTCAGATTTAAAAAGAGAAAAAAGGCAACATCATAAGAAGAAGTTAGTGAAGACAGTGATGATGAGAATATAATAAATTGGCATGAAGGATGGGAACTAAAAGGAGGAACTGGAACAGAGTCAACCATCATCCTCCAATTGAGGCCACCATAGGTTTCTAAGTAACCAGGCGTCGAGCTATCAGACGTTAAACAAGCGCTTCCTGGGAGGCAACCCAACATTTTTTATTTTAATTTTTCTTTTCTTTTTGTTTTTTATTTTGTTTGTTTAGAGTCAATGCTTGTGTATAATAAGAAATTGATAGGAATTGGATTGATTTTTAATAAGAAAAGGATAAGAAACATTTAAAAATAGGAAAAAGTAGAAAACAAGACTAAAAATTCAATTCTGTTTTCTGCGCTTCATCTTGCGCTTAGCGCAAGTGAAGCGCAGAAATATCAATTCATCTCTGTTTTTGCACGCTTCAACCTACGCTGAGCGCAGGTTGAAGCGCAGCGGGTCGCTTCAGATTCCTGATGACACGTGCTCCATGCCTCGCTGAGCGCATACTGGAGCACGCGTCACGCTACAGTTTAAAATTCAAAAACTGAAGCGGGAATGCTCATTTTCAAGCCTTCCCAACTTCCTAAACTTCATTTCCTCTGAAGTTTCATCCTTTCCTTTGACCTTTTCACTTCCATATCCACTTCTTTTCAAATTCTGAGGCTACACCAGGTATGTTTTTATAGTTTTAATTAGTTTGCACCGATTAAAATTTTTAGTTTTTCATTTATTTGAGCAGAACCTTAGGGTAGAAAACTTAGGCTCTTAGGACCTTTTAAACTAGGAAAATTTGTCAGTAGAACCTTAGTTTAGTATGTTTGCTGCTAGGGAATGAATTGTGATATGTTTGGTATGTTCAGGTGGTAGTTTTTGAAGTGCTCAATAAATTTTTGCAAGTTGTTCTGTTTGGTGCATGTATGACCAGTTTGTTCCATAATTTTTGCATGACCATGCATGAATGACTGTGCCCTATTGCATGTTACTGATGACATGATCTTTTGAGCTTAATTTTTGTTACCAATTTATGCCCTGTTTTAAAATTAATTAGGACTTGCTTTAATTGATCATTTTAGAATGCTCTTAATAAATTAATTAATTGACATTGGGTAACTTTAAAATCAAGAATTTTTGTGCAAGTGCTTGATTGCTCTGATTCTTGAATTAAATTGGCCACTTATTTCATTAATTATGAGTAACCTATTATTGTTTGCATGGAAATAATCTTGGTTCTATTTTGTAGATGGCTCGCTTTAAGGAAGTTAACTCTGCTAGTACCTCAAGGAAGGGCAAAGGTGCCAAGAGAGCTAGGCAGGCACCTCAAGAGGACCCACAATTTGACACCCACAGATTTAAGGATGCCAGGGCCTCCGAAGCTTACAGTGCCATCATGGACTGTAACTTCATAAAGGAGAGGCCAGTGATGCTACAGCCTGAAGAGTTTAAGGAGTTCGGGGCTGAGATACGCAGGAGAAACTGGGTGCGCCTCAGCCGCCCAAACAACCACTTTGACCCAGATATTGTCAGGGAGTTTTACGCCAACACTATTGGAGATCATGGCATAGATTCTAGGAGGCAGTCCTATGTGAGAGGACAAGTAGTCCGATTTGATTGCGATGCAATCAATGCCTTGCTTGGCTTCCCAGCACCACAGGATAGGGCACTCATGGAGTGCCAGTGCCATTTGAGGATGAGAGCTGTGGGGCTTTATGGGAACGACCCCCTTGACATAGAGGCTGCAGGGGCATTCCTTCGAGAGGAATGCTTATGGGGATGCTGCTCGCATCTACAGGCGACACATGAGATCCATTGTCAGGATGTGGACAGTGTTGGTATTAGAGAACATCTGCCCCACCAACCACGTGTTAGACATAGTCATTCCGGTAGCTCATCTCATCTACACCATCATCACCGGCGCAGACATAGATATCTCCAGGGTCATCGCCCAGAAGATATCAGATTTTTTTTCTGCACTGGCGCGCCGCACTGCTAGTACGAGGATCAGTTTGGGCTTCCCTTCACTCATTACAGCCCTCTGCAGGTCTAGAGGTGTGGAAGTGAACCCCACGGTTCGCATCTTGAACCCCATGACCAGAGGTTATATTGAAGCCAACTGTATTCCAGAGGAGAATGAGGAGCAGGATGAGCATCAACAGCCAGAGGCACCACCACCACCACCACCACCACCAGTAGCAGACATACAGACTCCAGTCTCTTTCTTTTATGCAAATTTACTTTCCTCACCACAAACTCTCAAATACCGTTTTCTACTTGATAATCCGATCACGAGTAAATATGAAGCGAACCGTTCCCTATGGATACGATAAACTCATACTTACTATTATACTGCTGAAATTTTGGTACGCTTGCCAGAATCTCATCACCGAGCCACCCATCAAGTAGAGATGACAATTCGGGCTACTCGACCTAAATCGGCTCAATGCGGGTAGCGGACTTTATTTATCAGATTGGGCTAAAAAACCCGAAAGTTATTCGAGCTTTTAAAATAGGTGTATGAGCCCTACCTTTTTGCGGGTAGCCCAGTTTTTGTGGTTTTTTGCAGGCTACCCATTTTTTTGCAGGTAGCATGCTTTATCGGACTGGGCTAAACAGCCCAAGAGTTATTTAGATTTCTAAAATAAGTGCTTGAACCCCTACATTTTTGCGGGCCGACCCGGTCGGACTATCCCATTTTGTTGGCTCTACCATCAACCAAGAGGCCCACATAAAAAAAAACCCTTGATCAAAACCAGAGAAGAAAAGATAGTAGGAGAGTGAGAGACAGAGACAAAGAGAATAAATAGAGAGAGGGCAGGGTATGTTCTAGATCTATCACCAAGCCACCACGTATGGGAGAGATGGAAATGGGCATCATAGTGTCGTAGGTTGGTATCTTCTTGTCCACAACCGTCAACGCCCTTTCATCCCAAACCAGAACAACTCCATCTCATCCAATCCTCGAATTTCCATCCATTGTCGCAACACCATCGAACTTCTTCAACCGTAAATGTCTTTAACCCCTCACCCTTTCACTGTCGACTTGAGACCACCATCGTCCCTGGCTAAGCCACGTGCTACATCTCTGTCAAGTATCGGCTCGTAGGGTCGTGTTGTTTCCTCCAACCCTTCGCCCTCTCTACCACTAAGACCCAATGTCTCCCACGCGACACCAACATTAGTCCAATTTGCAACATTATAACGCCAGAGGTGCGACAAACATGGGGAAGGGAAGGAAATGGGTGTGATGACTATGGAAGGAAAAGGAGGGGGAAAGTTGAAAAATAAGGGATGAGGTGTTTTTTTTTTTTTTTGCTATGTGCCATTGTGCGATGTGGCACTTGGCAGGCTACATTATCGCTTAATTGAGATAATTTAATAAAAATAATTTTTGTTGAAAGTAAATAAGCAATGGATTAAAAACATTGAAAATAAGTGATGAGAGACTTAAAGTAAAAATGTGTGTATTTAGAGGGATTTAAAACTTATTTAAGTCTTTTATATATAGTTTAAAATTGCGTGTGTCTCTGAAATATTGTAAAAACTACATAAATTAATAATAAATATTAAATTATTTGATTCATTGAATTTCTATTAGAAATATTGAATTATAAATTATAAATATTTTATTAATTGATTGAATTACAAATATTTCAAATCGTAATTCAATATCTTTGAAATAGTGTAAAAAAAAGTATAAATTGATTATAAATATTTGATTGATAGAATTGCAATTATAAATTTTGATTAATTGATTCAATTAGGATTTACTTCTATCAAATAATTAAATATTTTTAATTCCATATTTCTAATCGCAATTTCATCAATAAAATAACCAAATATTTATAATCAATTTGTGTAATTTTTACAATAATTCAAAGATTAATTGAATTACGATTAGAAATATTGGATTAATTAAAAGTTACAAAAACTAATATAAAAAATAATAGAATTATGATTACATATTGATCTTTATTATTTAACTGATTGTAAAATATCTAAAAATAATTATGGGTTGTCAATTGATGAAATTATGGTCCAATAAAATCTTGCTTTTATATACATCATGAATTATAGATAGGTTACTTATATAACGTATAAAGTTTTTGATTTTTTGGGTGCCATGAAGGGACTAAACCCCAAATTAATTTAAAGTTGAGAGTTTTATGCTAAATGGCATTCACTTGTGAATCATATGAAAGAGATCGAAAGAAGTTAAAAGGGATAGAGAATATCAACCTCTAATTCCAATTTTCAATATAGCATATTACTATTGTAATGCATTAATATACACATATAAAGACTAACATCACACTCTAAATCAAATGGCGGTTGTGATACCGATCACACTCTTGGTAGTTTGCCAAGTCGATCTTGACAACCTTGATGTTAAAAACAATCTTAAACTCTACGGAACTTCTTCGTGCCAATGTAAAAGCATTTTGCATGATGTGTGGTTTCAGATACTGAGCTAGATCGAAGTCTATGGGCAACTTACGCAACTCTTGAGATACATAAGAGTCACAAAGGAAAGGAGTTGTATGAGAAGAGTTGAGAAGGAAAAGAGGAATTTTGAACTTGCAAGTGAACTTTGGTGACACACAATAGCCTTCATCCAATGTCACAGGCGGAAAGTCTTTCATGGGCTGGACAAATAGCATATACCATTCTTGAATTTGTAGATCTATAGTGGCCATCCTAATCTCAGGATTTGGTGATGTTTCTGGGGTTGCATTGCTAATGGTGTGGCTATAATTGGTGCTTGGTATCACAAGATTTGAGCCAGAGAATGGACATCGACAAATATGTGTGATGGTAGTGGGTGACATTGTTGAAATCTTCGGAGGATCGATCAAGAAGGGAAGAGACAGTGAGAGAAATGATGATTTGAGGGATTGAGATTCCTGCCCAAAAAAATGTTGAAAATGAAATTTTGATCTCACTCATGAATTTAAAGAAAACAATATTTATCCGTGAATAAAACATATTCTCACACCCAATTCTCTATACACATATGAGTCTTAAGGATTTGATGTAGGTTTGGTTTTAGAGTGGCTTTAGTTCCAATGCCCCCAAAATACAAACATGTGTCTTGCTCCATTGAATTGGACCATACTTCTATTTGTACAAGTATGTTAGTATGTTGAAAATCTGCCTACACGCTGTAAACATGGGCTTGTTGATGCATTGTGTGTTCAAAAACAACATTCACAACGGTTGAGACAAATTTTAAAGTCATATTATGTGTTAATTTGACTAAATGTTCACTTGAATATACGTCCATGAAAAAATAATAGTTCATTTTCCACCGATAAATTTATTTTTAAAACAAAAAGTTAAATGAAATCAATTAGCCTAAAAAGTAAAATTATATAAAAAAAAATCCTCTATTACAAACAAAAATTAAAACTTTATAGGTGTTAATCAATTTTTCACCTTGCAATTAGCTTGCCAATTCTAGCAAATCTGACAAAGTAAATATGATTTATCATTTATTACTCCCTCTATTCCATATCTTTTATGGTCTTTTTTATTTTTACTAATGTTTCAAAATTTTTGTTGTTTCAAAAATCCAATACCAATTTAATATTCTTTTGCAATTATACCTTATTTAATATCATGAATAATTACTTCATCTCATTAAAATAAATGAAATAAATTAAGATAAATGAGAATATTTTATTAAAGATATAATAAAATTATATACCAATTAAAGATTTCTTAAATTACGTGTATAACCTTAAACAAAAAAAATGAAATGGAGCAAAGTATTAAAATTGAATAAGTAGTATTGGAAGTGATTATGAAATGTTGAAAGACAAAATTAATGTGAGGAAGACATTAATTAAATTGATGAATTTTGCAATAAGAGTAATTTTTAAAATTACTATAACTTTGATAGATTTAATATTATTAATTAATTTTAACCATTTTTTTTAATATGTGTGATTAGTTAAAAATAACTTATAAATAGAATCAGGTAGAGAAAATGTTCAAGGTAGAAAAGAATGGTTATTTTTTGTTATGTGGCATGGTCCACATCAGTAAATTCTTTTTTAATACATAATATAACTAAATTCATTATATATATAATAATTTTTTTATGTTTTCAAATTCAAAGGTTTTATTTGAATTCATATATTATCAGATGTAGTAAATTGTTCATACGTCAAATTGAATATCACAGGACGTAATTAATTTATTAATGAAATAAAATAAAATAATTTTATATTTTAAATCATATTATTATTGAATTTATCGTATCATATGTAAGATAAATAAATTTTATGTATGTTTATTATTTTAAAATATAATATTATTTATAGTTGTATAATTTACAGTTACGATTTCTTAAAAAAAATTGTAAGACAAATTTGGATAACCGGTCTGTATAGAACTAATACACTGCTTTTATGAAAAATATTCTTAAATCATCCTTCCATTGAATTGAAATTTTTATATAAATAAATTAAGTCTAAGAAATCGAAAAAATTAATTGATATTTTATCAGAAAAATTTATTTTAAAGTAGAATATAATTTTTAAAACATAAGCAAATATTTACTGTTAGATTACTGTAGCTAGTAATTTGTTAAAAGAAAAATATAAGCAGAGATATAAGGAATTACCATTAATTTTATTAAGGAAAAATAAAAAAATTCAAAAAAATGTACGATTTATGTAAAACTAAGCTAAAATCGAGAATTGTTTATGCACAAGGAACAATGAAGAGTGAATCCCCATAGCACCCATTATAAATTGATGGATTTTAATTGATTTTTTCTTCTAACAATTCAAATTAAACTGAAAATATGTACATTTAATTTTTTTAATTTTTTATTTAAAAATCCTAAAAAAATCAAATATACAACAAACCAATAATTTAAATAAAAAATAAAGAAATTGGTGGACTTACCTAGGCCTTGTAGCGGATTCCCTTAGTCTACAAGATATCCCCGATGCTATCTTAAACGGTAGAGCCTTTTTAGCACTGCTTTATGAGATTGTCTTTTTCTTCCTCATAGATCACTCCTCTCTAAAATTGTTTATCTCTGGCGCTGTATTTCTCTCTATTTGCTTGATGCCTATTCCTAGCCCCTTAATGGGTATTTATAATCCCTCTGTGAACCCCTTTCTTATCCTTGAATCATTCTTATATGGTATTTTTCTCATCTCTTTTCCTACCCTCTAATCTAAATCTTTTATTCCTTCTTTTTCTAACTATCTTTTCATCCCTTTTTCAAATTTAAGTTCATCATCTTCTACCTCTATCCTAATCCTTTTTAAAACTTATCTTATCTTATCTTTTCTCTCCTAATCCTTTCATCTTTTTTTAAAATTTAAATTCATCTTAATCATTTATCTCATCTCTTCTTTTTTCTAATCCTTTCATTTCCAAATTAAAATTTTCCCTACTCTCTTTGTTTATTTATTTTCATTTATTATTATTATTATTTATTTATTTTTTTATAATAATATAATCCGGTCAAAATAGGGAATTCATAATTACATAACTATGAGCAATTGATTTATCTAAAACTTCGTATGTTTAATCAAATATATTAATATCACATAGTAACCCACTAGGATTGATATAATGGTATGGGGTTTGATAATTTAGTATGAAATTCTTGATTCAAACTTCACTATTTTCCATGTACTAAAAAATAATTAATAACACATGGTTGACTTATTAAATTTATATTTTATAGAAAGTTATTATCCAAATCAGTTTTGTTAAGAATTAACTTATCCCCGCCTATAATTTAAAATGATCAGTTTTTCACATTCATATCTATTATAATTCTTTCTTATTTTACAATTAAATGAATTACCATGTCTCCCACTTTCTTTCTTCATTTTTTTTTTTGATATGAAAACCATTACATTCCTTGATTAAAAAAATACCGATCCTACTTTATCATTCTCAGATGGGAAAGAAATAAAATTTCAAGGAAACTACGGGTACTAACCGGGCTTCATATGACCGTTACATACAAAACAATTCAAATTTTATAATATAATATTGAGAATGTATGGACCAAAAAAAATAAAAAAATGAGAACTAATGTCTCAATTTTTTACCCTTACTTCAATCAACAACACCTTTTTTTTTTCTTTCTTTTCTTAATTTCTTTCATGAGAATTTGCAGAAAATTCAACCGCAGAAGAAGGGCTTTGAGATTGAGATGTGTAATGAGCAGAAGAATGGAGCTTCAAGATCAGATTCCCACATCACAACAAACTCTGGGTTTCCCATTTCTAACTAAAGTTTGAAACTTTATGAGCGGCACCTCCAAGAAACCTCACTACAATGCCGGTTTCAACTCGGTCCAAGATGATGAACGAGCCAAACCCAGATCACACACATCAAGGCTTAAAGGAGAAGCTGAAAGCACTCACTCTGTTATATGAGCAACACAAGCAAAAGCACGCCCCTGCAGCTACCATTACCAAGAACCCCTCTTTGTTGAGACCCAAAGAACAGAACAACGAACCAATGCCACCTCAAAAGGAAAACTTGGTACCTGAATTTTCTCGCCCCACCGCCGTGGCTCGGAAACTTTCGTTGCCGGCACCGGAGAAGAAAACTGGGAGCAGGATTCTTGTGTTTGTGAGAGTGAGGCCAATGTCCAAGAAGGAAAAGGAAGCGGGTTCGAGGTGCTGTGTGAGAATCGTGAATCGCTGTGACGTTTATCTGACGGAGTTTGCCACTGCCAACGATTACCTGAGGTTGAAGAGGCTTCGGGGGCGCTATTTTACCTTCGATTCTTCCTTTCCAGATTCGGTTACTCAGCATGAAGTTTATTCCACCACGTGAGTTTAACTCAAAAACCCTCAATTTATTCCACCTTGTATTAGTTCCTTGACAGAATTTAAAATGTTTGAGAACTTATGTGATAATTGTCATCTCCATTGGCAACACTATGCTTATGTTTGGATTGATAGAAAAAGATTTAAAATAGAATGAGATGAAATGAAACATGATATCTATACCCCACTTTTCTTCCCTTTCTAATTTGGGGCTATGAAATGTAACCTCTTTCTTTCCATTCCATTTCACTCTCCATTAGCCTATATTTCCTGAGACTAATTTGTCTATTTGGTACAACTAGAATAAATGCTGATTCTATGTCAATATAAATAAATCTAGTGGTTGTCATTCATGAGCTAGATAAGTTTTTGAAGCTGAATATTTATTATATCAAATATCAACTATGCTTGTTTTGTTATCGGTGGGATTTTAGTTTCTCTACTATTAGTGTGAGTGGGGTTTGTTTTGACAATTGCTGCATGCCCGGTCTTCATTGCTTGCTTGATGAAAGTTCAGGAGGAAAGATTGCAGGGTTAAAACAAATGTTTTTGGTACAAACACTCAAGGTCTAAGCAACTGAGCAGGGAGGGGAAAATGTGGGCTTGTGGAGAATTGAAACTTCTTACATCAATATTTCTAATTGAGCTTCAAGCTTGTTGGAAATTTCATTTTACATTTCAGAGGAAAAGGGAAAAGATAGCAGCAGCATAGAATCTTTCCTTACTTAACATTCAGCATGCATTCAAAGAATCAAATTCTTATTGTTCAAGCAGTCATTTATATTTGATGGAAAGGTACATTGACTTTGCATTTTCAGAACTTCAGAACTTGTGGAAGCAGTTCTGCAAGGGAGGAATGGGTCAGTTTTCTGTTATGGTGCCACTGGAGCTGGGAAAACTTACACAATGCTAGGTACAGTGGAGAGCCCAGGGGTGATGGTGTTGGCAATTAAGGATCTCTTCAGTAAAATCAGGCAGAGAAGTTGTGATGGAAACCATGTGGTTCATCTGTCCTATCTTGAGGTTTATAATGAAACTGTCAGAGATTTGCTTTCACCTGGAAGACCTCTGGTTCTCAGAGAAGATAAACAGGTCCACTGCCCTTAACTTATAAATAATTTAAAACGCTTCAGAACTATTCAAGAGAGAAGCTACTGAGCATTTATACCTGCTGATAGTGACAGTCATTATAGTGTATGTGCTAGATGCTCTAGTGCCCTGATGTCTTTATGCCTTTAATTGATGCCTTTGAAATAAATTGAATTGTTCATTTATGGTATTGCTTGATGTTGGGGGTCTTTATGTCTTTAATTTGCAAATTGTGACAAAGCTTTTTTAAGTATTCCAAGCACACGTTTACATGCTTTTTTGTAGAGGCCTTCTATGCTAGGTGTAAGGACTTGTTCTTGCAGATCATGGTGATTAATTCATTAGTCTTAATGAGGAAGGCTGTACTTTACTTTATATACCTGTTTATTCCTATCTATTCAATTCTCCTCCTATTAGGTGAAGCACTTTGAGAAAAATATGCACCAAATAGGACCTGGGGTTTTAAACCCTCGCATGCCACCTGTTTTACCTGTCAGATAAAATATATGGAAAATGATTTTTTTGGTTGAAGAGATTAGCAAATAAGCTGATTCTGGTATCCTGTCAATTGTTCAATAATATCTCCTCTTTCATTGTAACCTTTTAATTATAACTCTAAATAGATATCTGATTGTACATTGTCTAATTATATTATAGGGGATTGTGGCAGCAGGTCTTACACAATACAGAGCTTATTCCACTGATGAAGTAATGTTCTGATCCATTTTGGTAGATTGAAAGTTTAGACCGCTGTTTGAACCCTCATATATAGAATTTTTATTTTTCTTTTCTCCGGCTGCTTCAGGTGATGGCATTGCTTCAACAAGGAAATCAGAACAGAACCACAGAACCAACTCGTGCAAATGAAACATCTTCACGTTCCCATGCTATTTTGCAGGTAAAGTTTGAAGGTTTGTGAGGGAGAAAAATGAACAATCCCTTAGATGCTGTGATTGTGACATGTGCTTAACCCACCTTATCTTATTATGTCTAGGTTGTGATTGAATACCGTGTTAGAGATGCTGCAATGAATACTGTTAACAGAGTAGGCAAGCTCTCATTGATTGACCTTGCAGGGTCAGAGAGAGCTCTTGCCACAGATCAAAGAACAATTAGATCTCTTGAGGGTGCCAATATAAACCGATCTCTTCTTGCACTAAGCAGCTGCATTAATGCTCTTGTAGAAGGCAAGAAGCACATACCATACCGAAATTCAAAACTTACTCAACTGCTCAAGGATTCATTAGGAGGAACTTGCAACACCGTCATGATTGCAAACATAAGCCCAAGTAATCTCTCGTTTGGTGAAACTCAGAACACCCTTCATTGGGCTGATAGAGCCAAGGAGATCCGAACAAAGGTTGAATGAATCCTCTCACCATTTCAAGCTTCCACTGACATAGTAGTGTCTTGCAAATGTTTTGTCATAAATCAACATACATAATAATATTTGGGTATTCAGAAGAGACAAAAAAAAGCATCTTTCTGTTTTTTTCACTCTCTCACTTTTGCAAGTACAACATTCGATTTTTTTTAATTTTTATTTGGTGTCAAATATATCACAACATAATGAACCTACAAGCTAATCACTCTGTTGATGGTGCACAATGTAACCTGTTATATGTGGATGCAGGCAACTGATGCAAATGAGGATCTATTGCTGGTACCTGAGACAGAAACAGACCAGGCCAAGCTGGTACTTGAGCTGCAAAAGGAGAATCGTGAATTGCGGATACAGCTAGCACAGAAGCAACAGAAGCTCTTAATGCTGCAGGCACAGTCCTTGGCTGCAAATTCCTCCTCAACACCACCTTCAGCTACATCCCTTCTTTCCACTCCTCCAACTTCTGCCCAACCGAATGAAAAGCGAAGGACCAGACCTTCTTTCTTAGCTACAACTTATACCAAGAACAAGGGAGATGATGTGGCTGTCATTGTCAGAACACTTCAACAAAAAGTAAAATACCTAGAGGCAGAGATAGAGAGAATGAGAAAGGATCACAGCTTGCAGCTAAAGCAGAAAGATGATGTTATTTGCGAGCTTTCACAAAAGGGTATGAAAAAGGTAGCAGCAGCAGGGGAACTGGGGAAGAGAATGGTAACCAGGTCTAGCATACGGCCAAAGGAAGCAAACGCAGGTGAGTTGAAGAGTCCAAGTCATCGTTTTCGATCACCAGTGCCAACTGCCAAGAAACGAAGCTTTTGGGACATAACTTCTGCAAACAGCCCATCTGTTACTACATTAAATGGGAGAAAAACCAGAAGTCATGTCATTTCTGAACTTACTGCACATCCATCCATGCTTCTTCAGGTCCAATGTTTCTTTTCTCCTTACTCTCTACACTTTTTACCCTGCATGAGTTATCTCTCTCCTAAGGTCCAATTGAGAGGTGATGGTTCTTGTTAGAGTCCCATATTGCCTAGAGATATGGCCATATTGTGGTATATAAACATCGGGCAATTCTCACCTTACAAGCTAGCTTTTGGGGTTGAGTTAGGCGTAGATCCAAAATCTAATATGGTATCAGAGCCTATCCTAGATGATCCGTTGTTATTGGGCCACCATCTGTATAGTTGTCCACGTTCCAGATGTCTAGCCCTGGGCGTGAGGGGGTGTGTTAGAGTTCCACATTGCCTAGAGATATGGTCATATTATGGTATATAAACATTGGGAAACTTACAAGCTAGCTTTTGGGGTTGAGTTAGGCCTAGGTCCAAAATCTAATAGTTCTTAATTGCATTGTTTCCCCTTTACTCTTTTAAGAAACTCCATGAGCATAATAGCATATTGGTTTCTTTCTTATGTGACTGATCCAGCTTGCTTTATCCATTTTTTGTGTTGATGTTGGGGCTTTGCATGTGCATTACAATATTCAGCCAGGATTTGCTCGTCAAAAGGGCAATATTTAAAGTGCTCTAGGAAGGAGTAGAGGAGGAAAGTTCAAGGACAGAAGCCCAGGTGACAGAAGGTCTGGTGTTTTTTTCAAGACCTTGATATGTCCTCAAATTCTCTCTGGGCTTGAACTGGTGGCCCAACATGAAAGAGATAATTGCAGCTCGGTGTGCTCTTCTCTGCTCGTGTAATTAGCCGTAGGATGATAATTTTTTAGGCTTAGTCAGCAGTAGACCAGGGTGCTCTTATACATGCTTCATTCACCACCTCCCTCCCCAGTATTCTGAGGTATTAGAGCTTTTGGAGAAAACTCCAAAATGATTATTTGTATTTGTACATTCAATTCAATTTTTCTTATTTGATTTGAGTTGGTAAATTAACATTCCAGCTCACCAACTTCAACAAGGTCATTTTATGAAAAAGGTTCGTAGTTGTTGAAAAAGAAAAGTAAGTTCCTGTTGTTGTATGACAAGATTAAATTATTAAAATTTATTTTTAACATAGTTCATATGTTTTATACATGATCACGATTAAAACAGCCTGTAATGTGAAGTGATAAATGATATAGAAGTATCTTACAAACTTAATAGCTTGGGTTTGAGATGTTTCATGCCCAAAGAGTCTGTTAAGAGAATACTACAATAGATAAGAAAATGATATTTGACTAATGAACTATTGTGTGTGTTTTCCAGAGGATTTTCCTCTGTTGTAAAGAGCTTTATTTCAGAGATTTCCGGTCCCTATCATACCAAAAAGAGTTGACTTGTTGGTCTGCTATGAGATGGTCTTCTTGCTAAGCTATTTATAAGATTATAATTTGTAATGGAGAAAAAAACAATTACAGTACAGATTGCATGTTTCCCTGCATTCCACTTGTGTAAGAGAAGGAACTGAACTGAAACATGCCAGAACTACGAGTGTCATTCGAAGCAGGAAGGTAGTCTTCTTTTGTTAACTATCATTTTCCTAGGAAGAATAGCATTTCAAAAGTTCCCAATAATACTATCAACCTCAAATCTTCATGCACAAACCAATCACAACATTAACAGTGGACAACAAATTTCCTATATTCAGCATTAGCCTTGGAACTATTATGAAAATTAAGACATGTTTAAGACATACATTCATTCAGTAGGCCAAGATTGCTAAGGCATTCTGTGAAATTTTCTGGGGTTGCTTCTTATCCAAAGTTGGAATATTTTAATGAAAACAACTATCTGATCCGGCCATTCAAGTAGGCCCCAAAACAGCAACTATCCCAGAGAAGGAGGACAAGTGGTGGTGCCTTGGAGTCCTTGTGTGGGGTAACCATCTTATGATGAAATTATGCACAAACTGTCCTAAATCATACAACAAACTGATATGCTTCTTCAATCATAACATAATTCATAATGATAAGCAGCCCACCAGGGTGGTCTCAGACATAATTTTATTGGTTTGTTTTCGTTGAAATCAATATGTTATCCATGAAATGAAGCTAATAGCTGGCTGTCCAGTAAGCAGCAAGACCATAGACCCTACAATTAAAAATGTGAAAGTTGAAACAAGTTGAGCCCTATGGACAACCTTAATGCATTCTTCTAGTTTCTTCTTCTATCTCTTTTTTCAGTGGTGGGTTAAGGGATTTTGGTGCACTAATTGGAGCAATAATGGTATAAAGCAGTAGCCGAACTTTATGTGCAGCAATTAGCTTTAATTTAGAAGAATGATTACTAGATGATAAAAAAATTTTAAAAATGTCAGGTATTGGTTATAAAAACCTTGAAAAAATGATTTTGAGGACCTAGCTCAAAGTTATATATCCTCACCTTCACTCTGTTCTTTCAAGTTGCAAGGAGTAGTAAAAAATTGAAAGCCAGAAAACTAGGAGAGGGGAAAGGGAAAAGGGCGTGCTCTACTGTGACCAAAATAGTACCACATAAAGGATCCTCTTTTTGGTCATCCAGGATAGAGATAACGGTGGTGGGAACTGGGCTAGTCTACAAGTTTCAACACAAGCCGCACAAATTACTATGAGTCACAAACTGATGAGAATGTCACATATTTGAATTAGACAAACAAAATTAAAGCAGTCAACAAGAGAAAAGCTAATGGCCAATAGTTAGACAAAGTGAAAGGGAGGAAAAGATGGGGTCTGCTGTCAGTAACTGGATACGAATTTTCTTTAATATATATACATAATGCTTTTGATGACTTCTATGATTAGTGTTCAATAAAATTTATTGGGATCATTTCACAAACAAACTTGGGCATAAAAGGCAATGATTAGTACAATACTAAAATTTTTAAACAACCATTTTTTTTTTCAATTAGATGTCGGCTATTCTAACATATTAAACCCCACTAGTAGGAAATAAGGCGTGAATTCTTTTTTTTTTTTCCTGTGTAATATTTTTGGTATACTTTAAAGTGGATGATCACCTGAACCCCAAAAATATTCATAAGCGGAAGTATCACTTCAATTATAGGGAATCAATTGATTCAGCAAGCGATCATAAACACAAGGGCAAAAAAGGAGTGTAGGGTGTAAAGTGGAAAGAAGGAAATTCACCATTTGGGATTGAGTAAGATGGCATAATAAATTACTAATAGTTCATCAACCAAATAAAATTGTGAAGACAATCATGATTTGCATTAACCTCCGTCCCTCATCATTAATTAAAGGATTGAAAAGGAGAACTATACATATACACCTTTCATGCCCCACCTCACCACCAACATGCTGTAAAGTATTGTTTACCCACTGTTTACCCCCCTTTCCGACTTAGCCTACTCCCTATTCTAAAATAAACACAGTAAACCCACTTCTTATACCTCCAGTAAGAAAAAAGAACAACAACAAGAAGAAGAACCTGGAGAAGACTAGATCTCCATTTTCTGGATTTAAGAGCTAAGCAAGTAGTATACCAATAACCCACCGTTCCAAAATCCACAATGAACAAAGATGACAAAAAAAAAAAAGGAAAACTTAGTATAATAAACAGCTTGCAAGACTGCTAGACTCTAAGCAGATAAATGCTGAGCTCAGGAGCACCATTGCTGTCAGGATTCATCATGTAGAAAGCTTCAGAGTCTCTTGACCCAACAATTCTCTCAAACTTAGCCCTCATGTACATGACTTCACCCTCTGACCCTGTTTCAGCTTCATTATTATTTCCTGGTAAAACGCCTGCACCCATTGAAATTGGCTCCACGGCTTTGAGGATATCCCAATCCTTTGGCCCACATTCTCTTCTGGTAGCAAAACCACTCTTCTTGCCATTGCAATATGTTCTCCACAGAGGCTCTTCCAGCAATCTCACAGCTTTCTTCTCAGCTTCTTTCTCCTTATCACATTCCAGAGCAATTCTAACCAACCCAGATGCCATTTCACGAACCAAACCACTGATTGGTGTTGCAAGCTCAATCAGAAAGGCTGGCTGGGAAGTGGGGTCCTTTTGAAATGCAAAATGTACATGCCCACGTCTATATCCAAAGAGGGTGCCAACTACACGAGAACCAAGGCCAAAAGCTGTGTTGAAACGGTTCTTGCCAAACACAGTGAGAACAGAGCGAAGCCTGGAGATTGCCACTGCTCTCAGCTTCCTCCTTGTTGCCTGTGAAGTGGCTGCAGGAACTGAAGCCTCAGGAGCAACAACCTTATCATCCTCTTTTTTCTCATCCTGGATGAGTGTTGAGAATGATTCTGAAGTGGGAACTTCAACATCTTCAGATCCAACCTTGTTTGTCCAATGAAAGTGCCTCTTAGAGGACACGTCTTGAGAGCTTTTAGCCATGACTGTATTCATCTGAGAAAGAAAATCAAAGGGTTGGCTGCTGCTTAAAGAATAGATGGGAAAGACAGAGAGACAGAGAGAGAATCTAGTTTCTTCTTTTTTATTACTGGTGATGGATGTGTGAGGCTTTAAATTTAATTAAGTGGTGCTTTGTAATTCCATTTCAAGGTCCTTTCCTTTGGTATATAGTGAGTGCAAGAGAATCCTGACAAAAGAAATATGGGCAGTCCCCACCAGTTGATGTAGGAAATCAAACAGAGATAGACTGGGATAGAGTGCGTTACTAGTAGAAAAAGAAAGGAATCTAAGGAGACAAGGTGTTTGTGATTTCACTTTCTTGTGGGGCAGGGAGAGGGGATTGTGCGTTTAACTCTTTTGACCTAGGCCCCAAAACGGTAGAAAGGATGAAAAAAAAAGCTAAAACAAACAAAACACAAAGCTATCACTGTTGAATCTCGACATGCCTCTTATCACTCCCTTCTGCATCCATGTCTTCTTGTGCAAAGGTTCCCGGTGGTGACATCAGGCCAAGAGTTACTGAAGACTCGTGGCTCATGTTGGCTGCAGAGACTACATTACACCTACCTACGAACTGACACCTCTCTGTTGGTCCCACAAAAAAGTACTCTATCCCTATTACTATTTCGTTAACAAGAAATTTACAACTTAACCCAAAATCATCTCACTAGAGTTCATTTATCAAATAGGCATCATGAGTAATATAAATCCTTTCATGTTAGATAATAATTAATAAAAATAAGTCCAACTAGACAGATGAACACACAAATAATTTTAAATATACTATTATAGCAGCTTATAGCTTCTTATATATTATTGAGTCAGTGCACAAGAAAGCTCATTTCTATTTCTCTTTAACAATATGATCCTATAACGAGGGTATTCAAATCCGAGTAAGAATGTTTTTAGCAATTTTCCTCGTACCCAAGTAACATCCAGCAGGGCTTACCACAAGATATTTTAGGAGACAGCATAAGAGACAACACTCGCATTTGAAACGGATATCAGTACATCATCTACAAAGAGAATTTTCCATATTTGTGTAAGGGCTAGACAGGGATTGTCAACTGTATCTCAAGCAGTTTTATTTTTGTTATATAATGAAAACACTGAGGTTTGAATCAACACCTCATGCAAACTATCCAAACTCTCTCCACTACTACTCCCCCGACGCTAGTGGGTTATATCTCGAGCTGTTTTGAACATTTCCCATATTTATCAATGTAAGAGAATAAAACAGAGCATGATTGTTTCTAAATTTCAATAAACTAGTTATATCAGAGATTACAAATTTATTTAAATTAAAGTACACGAATCAAATATAACTGGCACAAGTTTGAGATTTTTTTTTGCTATTAGACTCGAAAAGACAGATAAACTGAGGATATGGATATGAATGATAAACTGTTATGGAACCCTCATTGCTGTTGAGAAACCTTCATGACTTATGTATTATTATAGTTATAATATGTTATAATAGATTGTTACAATCTAATATAGTCACTACTGTAAAAATTACGCTAAGAGCTGTTAGTATAGAAGATACAACAGGTAAATGAAATAATTTACATGTAAATTCTAAATAGACGAGGGTTTAAATGAACTCCTTTAATTACATAAACTTACAAATATGGATTACTAAAATAACACAAATGGCGAGCACATCGACATAGGCCAGCAAACTAGTGAATGGGTTTTGTGCAAAATCGAGCCAAATTTATGCACAGGGAAGAGTCAGAGATGCTTGCCTATGCTTCAAGAAAAAAAGGTCCTAAAGTTAGCTCTCTAAACTTTGGTCAGCATCTGGCTGTTTGGAAGTAATGGCCCCTCCATTCATTCTAGCACGTGCTTCTGCAAACATCCTTTGCTGCTCAGCTAATGCTTCTTCCTCAGTCATCTCGGCTCTGTTGCTCCACTTGGCACCTTTTAAAGAGTCGTGCTGTAAGGTAACAAAATAACTCAGAAAATAGTTTTTCTTTGCTGAAGCCAGTCGATAAACAATAGTAATTTACTGATTCAAAATTCAATTTCCAGTTAGACTCATGGCTCTCAATGGCCACAATGAGCAATGCTATATAAAATCCAGACCATATACCAAGCAAGAAAAATCTAGATCATTTATCAACTCAACAGCCAGATGATGATCACTTTGCCCAACCACAACCATCACTCTTCAATCACAAATCACAATCACAGAACACCCAGTTATTTACTTCAAACTTTAAAGGAATATCTAACAACTCCACAAGCATAGAATGACCATACAGGCTACTAGAAATTCATAAATTATAGAAGATTTCAATTTCAACAGTCAAAGGAAGTATAGGCTGTGCTCTCAAACAGCATACTTGTATGGGAACCCGGAGAGCATGATCAGATTGTCAACCAGTAAGGTCTTTATAGTGTATATATAAAAAATATACCATGTTATCATTTCATGGGTCATTCTACCACCAGGCTACCAGCAAGGCTTAGAAGGGAACCCTGAGCAGATTGGGGCTTCTTTAGAAGACCACCAATGAGGCCTGCAGGTGCTCCCTTAAGACAGAAGACCCTTAGTCAGAGTCATATAGCAAGACACTGAGTTTGAAAACAGAAATTCAGCTGCCTCTAGTATGGTCCAAAGATGATCACATAAAAGCATAAAAATGGTTCATCAACGGTGCTCTTAAAATTTTCATGGTTTTTTCTATAATATTGTTCACCCATAAACAATTGAGGGATTACTATAAGACATCAATTCTGCTAAGTTATATGATCACTCTAGCAATTCAACATGCACATGGGACATTAACATTAAATAATCACCATTGTCTCCAGCTTGTGCTGTTCATATGCTGCATAAACTTCTTCAATGTACTCGCCAAATCCAAGAACCTGATATAATAAACATGTACAAATTAATAAACAAATTCCATAGCAGGCATGCTTAAGAACATACACTTAACCTATCTTGACAATTTCACTTTCATGAATGCTTGTAACAATAGGAAACAAAAATATGCTATGTTTGAAACACTTTAACTTAGGAATTGAAAAGAAAATGTTTGTAAAACAAACCTTCAATTACGAAATTCTAAACACGATATTAAATACAATAAAAACAAAATGAAACATGCATATAACAAAGATACATATTGATAAAATCAATTATCAACCTTTGCGGGAAAACACTGTTTGTTAAAACAGAAGGCCATCAACAACTTTGGCTTCAAGGAGGAGGAACTATCTATGAGTTGACACATTTCAATGTCTGGGAAGTGGGAAGCAGAGGCATTTAGGATGGACACAAGAAAACAGTAAGCAACAAAAGACAGCCTAATGAAGTAATACTAATAAGAAATTCATTTCATGACTCGGAAAGCCGAAAGCAGTACTCAAGTCTTAGTGAAGATATGAATGAAATGAATTCATTGTGGTTTCATTTTTTACTATCAAGCAAAACTATATTCTTGCACATCAGGTTCTATATAAGAATAGGGAAGATGAAATTGTTACTATTAATAATTAATCTAAATCCTTTCAAAGCATACTCTTTAAACAGCATCATTAAGAACCTTTATCCAATAGGGTTTCTCAGCCAACTGTACCACCGCCCAATATAAAATTGCATGGTTCCACATATATTGTAAATCTATACAAAATCTACAAAATTGTATAACCACATGCTGCCTCAAAAAGTTACAAAATTTACCCACTATCTAAGGTTCTAAACATAGTTATCAATCCCGGATAGAGGCGCATAGCGGCCAACTCCCAAAATGCTATAGCAGTATAGCGCATAGCGGGATGACCGCTATTCCGAATTTTATGCTCCAGGTTAGGTAATTTATACTGAATTTATATGCTACGGGTTAGGTAATTTTATGCTACAGTACAGGTTAGGTAATTTATACTGAATTTATACTGCCCAGTGAAAAATGTAACCCAAATAAGAGTGAGTGTTTGGGTCTTTGAGGAAAAAAGAAGTGGCAGAGGAGTGGGGTACAGAAACGTGAAAGGAGGGACAAGAAACGGGGAAAAAACCTGAGTAAGCTGCTGGACAGAAGCAACAGCAACACAGAACCTTCAAAACAGAAACAGAGGATTCTCCGGAAGCCGCTGGAATGAGTCATCGGAGAGCCGCCAGAGAAACGCACAGATGGTGATAAAAAACAGAGGGTGGGACGCGGGAGTGAGGGCTGAGAGAAGAGGGAAAATGTCGTGAAATGGGGGGAGAATAGAAGAAGTCCTTAAAGCAGAAGTTTTTTTCACCCAAAAAGTCTGAAATACCCCCATAAGAGCCATTTGAACGGTCACTTTTTGAGGGCATTTTTGGCATTTTTCATTCCTTTAGCATAGCAGCCAAATAGCGCCGCTATGGGCCGCTATTTGCACCGCTATAGCGGCCGCTACAGTGAAGTGCGACCCTATGAAGCCCTGTATAGCGGCAGGGAGCCGTCCCGTGCCGCTACGCCGCTATAGCGCGCTATTGACTACTCTGGTTCTAAATATGATAAAAATCAATTACATTCCTAATGTGTTCATAATAGTATATGATTAAGGAACCAAATCACACTAACATAACCTGCTACTGTGCTACAGACTACAGTTGGCCATCAAACTACAACACAAAGAAAAATAAAACAATAACAGGCACTTCACAGTTAGAAAGATACACAAGCATAAAACACTAGTAAGATAGAAATCAAAATTCAAAATACAAATCAAAATGCAGGATGTCAATGGAGAGACTACATATAGAATCAAATATAAATTGGGAAGGATCCACATGAAAACTTTAAACAACAGTTTGACCATTTGAGGAAATACCCCTAAAGCCTTCAACACGTGCTCAGGAGCAATCGTCCTTCTTTCCTCTCTGTTACAGACTTCATTGGACTCTGATGAGACAAGGTTTATAAACTCTACAATGACATAGACCATCCAACAAAATGTATTCAGTAAGAAGAGTAAACTACAAATATAAAGCAGGAATCAGCTGCCAGAATTGAATCCAACACAATACAGTTTTTGCATGCCCATACAGTAGAGATACACAAGCAAACAACGTGTCGATCACAGATTCAGATATAAATATTAATATTGTTTATTATTGAGTGAAATTGCATGGGATCCGTTAAATCATGTGAGTCTCCCTCTCTATTTGGAGGGACTCACATTAATTTCACTCAATAATAGAATATATGCTGATAGAATTTCTCTTACATGATGTAGTTAGGTCATCATTCGTCATTTTTTTAAGCAAGACTAGCATGACATTAACAAATTAAGCACCCAAGGATATATCATAAGTAAATATTACAATTACAATTATCATTTATTTATAATCCAAAACAAAAACATGACATTTGTCAGAAATAGCAGAACAGCGTGTTCATCAATTATAGTGGCACTTGATTCAAAAGAAGAAGAACAAGAAGAAAAGGAGAAAACATATTTGATATGCACGAAACAAACCAAGGACAAGTGACACACTGAACTTAAGGAGAGAAAACGCTAGATCAAAATGAAACTAGAAACACAAAAAGGCACATGAACTCAAAGAATTTAGTCAACAATAAATCAATTTATTTAAAAAGAAAGAAAGAAAGAAAGAAACTAGTAAACGAAATCACAAAAGTTTTCAAAACCCTCACCTACACAACACTCGATCAATAAATCCTGGGCATCTCTTGCGACACGCACATCCGGGGGCAACATCTCTTTAATAATTTTCGTCATTGTTGCTGGCATGAAATAATCAAATTTAGCAACAATTAAACAAATTAATAAAAAAAAAAGAGAAAGAAGAAAGAAGTACCTTTAGGAAGCGAAGCGTCTTCCTTTGTTTTTGCAACGATGTCCATGGGCTCCATCCTTTTTTGACCTGGAAACGGCTAATAAGGCAATTGTAGATAGGAGATCTGAGAAGAAGGAAGAGGCAGAGAGAGAACTCACCGATTGAATAAAGAAGAAGAAGGCAGAATCAACTGAATGAAGATCCGAACGGCGATGACATAGACATGGACATGGCTGGTGATGTATGCATATTTATGAAAACAAGGGCATGATGGTGGTGATGGTGCTGCTTTGCGTTCCAATGGATAAGAACGACGACAAGTTCCTGCTTCCGTCACGCCCTCGCTAGGGCGAACCCAATACCGCGCTTTCCCACGCGCTTCATCCTGCGCGTCGCCCCCTCATTCCGGGCCCATGCAACAAACTCTCTCTTGAGTTGTCACGTAACCAATTCTACGCTGAACACAGACAAACAACACTTGGGACGATTTTTCTTTTTTTAGGATTATTCTTTTTTTGGGAGATTTTTTTTAGGATTATTCGAGTTGTATTTTTTTAGTAAACCATTACTTTAGTCCCTAACTTTTTTCAGAGTCGGACACTTTAGTCCATGACTTATGAAAATACACAATTTAGTCCATGACTTTGTTCAACATCCATCAGTTTAGTCCAAAACGTTATATTCCGTCAAGTCACTGTTGATGTGGCAATCTGACTTGTCTCCGGGGTTCAACATCCATCAATTTAGTCCCTGACTTTGTTCAATATTCATCAATTTAGTCCCTGACTTTGTTCAACATCCTTGACTTATGTTTCATCCTTCTCCTTGCACTCACCCCCTTTTTTTTTACAACCACCTCTTCTATGCATAATATAACAACCTAGTTACTCCCAAAATATGAGCTAATCCAATTCAATTTCTTAATTTGAGCAACAATGCACAAACTTAAATACAATAATACATATACCCAGAAATTAAAAACACTGAAACATAAATATAAGGAGATATATAGAGAGTGAGAAGGAGGTTCAAATGACATATAGATGTGAAAAATCTAGGTAGAGCAAGTACAATGAGACAAAAAGAACAACACACTCAACAAATTTGATCACTTAAAATGACAGTAGTCAAAGAATCCAATTATTATTAGGTCATAAAAAATGCAAGAGTAATGTTTGAAAATTTTGAGGAAAAATAGTATGCAAGTTTATTCTATTTATTCTATCGGAGGCAGAGCAGAGGTGGCAAAGGTGGAGGCATGGGAGGAGGAATCGGAGGTGGTGCTGGCGGAGGCTATGGTGGTGGCAAAGGTGGAGGAGTTGGAGGTGGACATGGTGGTGGCATAGGAGGTGGTGCTGGCGGGGGCCATGGAGGTGGCATTCGTGCTGGTGGAGGCTATGGAGGTGGTAAAGGTGGTGGATTTGGAGGAGGAGTTGGCGGTGGGCATGGCGGCGGTTCTAGAGGAGTTGGTGGTGATTTTTAATTTAAAACTTCCTAAAAGCACAAATGATCTAATGTTGCCATGCAATTAATATGCATACTTTGTTTATGGATGCAGCTAGCATGCAACTATGTACTCTAGATTAATTAAATAAATCCATGATTGTGATGTTTCAACCATGGAGGTGGGCTAATAATCATATAATATAGAGGGGTGAGTGCAAGGAAAAGGATGACACATAAGTCAGGGATGTTGAACAAAGTCAGGGACTAAATTGATGGATGTTGGACCCAGGAGACAAGTCAGATTGCCACATCAACAATGACTTAACGGAATATAACATTTTGGACTAAACTGATGGATGTTGAACACAGTCAGGGACTAAATTGTGTATTTCTATAAGTCAGGGACTAAAGTGTCCGACTCTGAAAAAGTCAGGGACTAAAGTGATGGTTTACTCTTTTTTTGGTCAAGTGTTATTTGAGTTGTTATCTTGTAGGGTCGAGTTGAGTGTTATTAACTTGGCACTGGGCCTAAACCTAACCTAGTATTACTGTTAATCAAACTTGGACCTAACCAGCTAATGATTAGCTTAGGGGAGTTGATTTTTACACCTTCCTTTTTAACCCCACACATCCCTTTTTTTCTCTAAAATACTCCCTTTCAATATTAAATATCTAAATCTATTTCTCTTTTTCTTATTAGGACATCGCTCCTCTCTCTCTCCCCCCTCCCTCATACAATTAATAATTTTATTTCACATTATATATAGATCACTAATCATGGATTCACCGAACGTTATTCGGTGTTAAATTCACTTAATTGCTTACATTCATTCAATGTTGTTGTAGGTTTGTATACCTTTTTTTTCATTCCGAAGAGTTCAACGAAAACTAATTTTTGGTAAGTACCAGAAATTTATTGTCAGTAGCTATCGGAAACTAGTATCTGATATTTAATATTAAAGGAAGAGGGGCAATAGAAGAGCAAACAAGGACAGTGATAAGTGATTTTCGATGAGGATAGACTCTACGCTTACGGGTTCTAAGTGGAATCGTTGCTTCATTCATCCACTCCACAACAACACTATGACTAAGAGACCCTTGTTTGCTACTAATTACTGCATGCATTGGTCCATCAAGACCTATCATTTGTCAAACTCATCTCACACTGGTGTTTTAAGCCTCAAGACCCGCCCTCGCATTGATTTCTCTTCCATTTTCAGCGTGCTGGATAATTTGCCCCTTCCTTCCCTTTGTTTCAAATGAGGTTTTATTTTTTACTCTCAAAATCCTTGCTTATCTCATCTTTAGGTCAACCCCATTGTTGATGATGTTCACCAAAGAGGGGATGTTATAGTTAAAGAGTTGTTGCTTCTTAATTCTTTACCCCTTATTTAAAATTTGGATTTTATTGGATTAGTATCTTATATATGCTTTCATTAAATTAGATCGTGTTGTGTGTAGGTGGTGAAGGTGAAAACCAACCATGGGGTGGTGGTTTTTGCATTAAAAGAATAACCAACAACTATGTTGCTTCTTGATTGGGATAGAAAATAGAAGGGTAACAGAATCAGTGAGTAGAGGAGAAAGTGAAAAAATTGAGAAACCATAATTAGAGCCTAGGATCAAAATGTTTCATACACTTAGTGAGATAATTAATGTCTATTTATCATCAATTCTAGGACTAGAGTGTTCCATTGTGAAGAGGGGTAAAGATGGTGTAGAAGAGGGGGACGAAATAAAGGTTTTAAATTAAAAAAAGGGTATTATAGAAAATAAAAAATGAGAAGAGAAAGGGTTGGGATGTGTAGAATTAAAAAATGAATGTGTAAAAATCAAATCCCTTAGGTTAGGATCCCATCTTGAGAACATGCCTAATTCATACCAGGGAATTTCTTTTCACACAATCCTTCTTTCCTCCCGTACAACCATTTCCTCTTTTTACTACCTTAGTCATATTTATAAGCATTTTCTATAAAACTTTTGGTGTTTCCTTTTATAAGACACTTTCCAATTTCAAGAAAACATTTATTACTATTTTCCTTATATGCATTTATTAAAAACTTTAATATCTTCCCAACAATTAAATAATGGTGGAGCTAGTTAGTGATGTTAAATAAGGGTAAAACTAGAAAGTTAAACAATATTTTAAAACCCCAACAAAACTAACTTTAATCATTTTTATTTGTATGTGTAATTCGGTTAAGTATACCTTATAAAAAGGATCAAAGAGAGTATTAAACCAAATTTTTCTGTAATATCCTTTCATTTGAAACTGTCGATCTCCCTCCTCTCCCACACACCACCCTCCCTCTCGTTGCCCCCCTCTCTCATCTCCCACACATCACACTTTCTTTTTTGCGATCTCATTGTCTCTGTTGACTATTGACATGATGATTCCCTTGTTGACTATTGATTATTGTGTGTAAAAACAATTATACCCATAGTTTCGACTTGCTCATTGGACATGAATCATAATAAGACCATGGAATTGGTCTCGTGGTGTCATTCACTCTTTAATAAGTAAAGTTAGATAAACTTCAAAGGAGACAAGACATTTTTTATTGCTTTATTAACTCGAGTCGTGTGGACAAGTTGCAAGACATTACAAATTAGCAAAACATTACAGATTAGCAAGAATATAGTGCACATGTGAAGGAAGGAGATGTTGATCACCACAAACTTCGAGACTCACAATAATACAAATTAGAAATGAGAGGGGGAGGGTGGTGCGTGGTGTGTGGGAGGCAGAAGGAGATGGGGAGTTAAAAGTGAAAGGATATTAAAAAAATTTAATTTAATAAAAATGGGCAAAGGCTTACATGGGAGAAGAAAAGGTTGTGCGAAAAGAACTTATTTAGAGAACATCAAGACAAGAGACGATGAGAGGTTGTTTAGTGCCCTGTGTAAAGGATATGATGGGATATGATATTAATATATTCACTTTTATTTTCAATGCGTCTTGCACAGTAAACCACCATTTTAGCCCCTGAAAAGTGTGCCCATTAGTCACTTTAGTCCCTTGTTGGGAGAAATTAAAAAAAAAGTCCCATAAGTGTTTTGGTCACTTTAATCCTTCCGTTATTGTGCGCTAGTTAATAGTAACAAATAAATTGATGTGCAACGTTAACTACTATCATGGCATGTTGAGTCGGCATTGTGTTAGTCTAAGATACTTTTAAGGATTAAAGGGAAATAATTTTAACTTTACACCATCTTCTTCCTCATGATTAGGGTTTAAAAATTGGGGAAAATCTGAATCCCAATCGCAATAGAGTGAAAATGATGGGAAGTGGTTCATCAAATCCTCCCATCTACCATCAAAGAATGAGGACAACCCCTAGTTGGAGCTATTCTGCATCATCAATGGCAGATGCGACAGACATGAATGGATTCAAGGAGCTCCATTGTCACTGTGGAAGAAGAGCCATCATTCGAGTGTCAAAGATAGTAAGCAATATAGGGAGACTCTTATACTCTTACTTTTTTTTTACTTTGTTGCTCTACACTTAGCACTCATTTCCATCTTTCTTCCGCTGTTTTTTTGGCCTGCCATCAAATCTCTTTGTCTTTGAATTGTTTAGTAAAGTTTCTCCACATCTGCATGACATAAAATCTATGGTCCACGTCAGGCATAACCACTTGCATAGCATGTATCAATCTCAGCATAAAGTAATACACAATTCATATTAGTCCTTTAAAGTACTCACTTACTGTCACATTAGTCCTTGCAAGTTCACACATATTATCAAATAGGTTCCTCAAGAAATAACACATTAGTTTAATTGGTCTTTAATGCACATAACATGCATACAACAAGTTTCAAGTCTGTCTTCATCCCTTTTTACATGTTCTTCAACTACCACCTTAGCAAGATTATCTCCATCCTCCTCATTAGAAGATACCATAACTTCATCTTGTTTTATACGTTGCTAAAAAAATACTCCAATTTTCCCAAAATATATATTTTTGTGTCAATTTACATTTACCAACACCAACATGTATTGGTCCAAGTGGAAGGGGCTTGGGTCTCTTAAGCATGTGGTCGTGTGTTCAATCGATCCTTGGATCCATGTGAATGGTTGGGAGGGGTCCCCGCTTTGCACTTGAACGTACCCCGAGAGATTAGTCTCTCACCTATCGGGTGGGAGGATACTTTGAGAAAAAAAAATATTTACCAATTAGTTTATCAGTTAGTTTTATTAAATATTTCTAATTTATTAAACTATCTTATAAACTAGAAGTTTATCAATAAGAAATTTATCTTCTAGTAGCTAATTTATTAGCTACCAACTAACTTAAACGAATTCGAGATTCTTCAATTTAGACCAACTAATATTGATTATAGTACAATAAATTATGATTTGGTAAACATTTTAGTTTTTGTTTTTTGGACAAACCATTTAAAAAATGTAAAAAATAGATCTAGAATAAGAAAATAAACTCGTTACTGTAGCAATTTTTCGTGAAGTACTTTTCATATGTCGTTTTCTTTTGTAGTAGCGTATAATTGAATTTCTAGAAGCCTTGATTATATTCCCAATCAATGCTGGTGTAACGAACTTTATCTAACGCATTTAATTTGGTTTTAAAAAAAATTCAGGACAGTGTTGTCTATAATAATGTTATAAAACTTGAATTAATTATCTACTCGGTTAAACAGTATATTATAATTATGAATTTAATAACTATACATCGTTAATGTAAAGATATTATATATATATATATATAAATATAAAATGATGTGTTCACGTGTTGTTACATCATTTAAGGAATATAATAATATATGAGGTATTATATTCATTAAATGATATGGTAACACATCATTAAATGTTTATATAAATATTTTTTATACCGACGATGTACAGTAATTAAACCCTATTATCATATAACTTATAACTTATATATTGAAAAAAATTAAGGTTTATGGCCGGGTTTAATAAATCTGGTATATAAGCCTTAGTTTTGCAACGAATTTGCAAGCCATTTTGTTTCTAATTCCCTCCATAATCTGTATGTTTTAAAAAAATATATGATCTGAAGTTTGGATGAAACTCCTTTTAAAGTGAGCTTATATCTCTAAATGAGAAAGTAATGGGTTATTCCTCGTTGATTAATCTACTCTCATATAATAAGCTTGAGTCTTAGCTAAACTCTCATGTATACTTTTAAATTCATGAAATTTCCACATTAATTTACATATTTTTTAATTTATTTTAAAATTTAAAAAGATCTAAAAAAATCTTATTATTATAAAACGTTCAATTTTTTATTCAATATTATCCATGGGAATGGAATCTTATCTTATTTTTTAGATTTTTATTTAAATTTAAACATATTAAGTGGGTATGAATTTTTGTTTAAATTTGAATATATATTATTTTTTATACTTGAATTTTTGTTTAAATGTGTGGTTAAAATATTAGTATGAATTTAAAGCAAAATATAAGCTTAATCCATGATAATCCAAGGATACAAGTGTGAGAAAATTATTAAATATATTATTTCTTCATTTTATTAGTAGTGTTTTATTTCACTTAGAGTGTGTTTGGAAAAGTAATTAATAAGTTAGTTTCTAGCTTATTTTTGACTAAATCACATGTATTTTTCATGAGAGGTAATTATGCACGAATTGGGAACATTCATATCATGGTGAGGTTAGTTTTTCCGACGAGGGATTTTTTTTTTCATTTACAAGACTCGACCCCGAGACCTTATTTAAGATGAATCAAACATGTACCAATTTTACCCCTTTATTATTCTGATTTTTTTATTTTAAATATTTATTATAAAGTTATATCGTAAATGTTCTACAAGTTCAAAGTCTTGGTAAATATACTCTTTATGTTTTCAATAAAAAAATAATGATAAAAGGTAAAACAAATTTGAAAAGGTAATTCATTTCATTGAAAAAAAGAGATATTAAATGCATTAATAAGAGAAAGAGACATGGCAAATTTGGGGAAAAAAGGCTAAAAAAACATAGTTATTGCATTACTTAATCCTTAAACAAAAAATAAAAAGAAACGGATAAAGTAGTTTGATCAAAACAGTGTGTGTTTGATTTATCTCAAAATCACATTTTAGGGTAAATCAAACATACTAATAAAAGTGTTGGGTAAAGCACAAGTTTCTAACCTGTAGCTCATTTATTTTTTCTTTTATTTTTATTCCTCACGTTTTAATATATTTTTTGTTTATCTTTTTTTTTTTATGTTTTTTTATGTCATTTTAGATTTATCACGTGACTTATCAACTTATTTTGCCAAACACTTAATTCAATAAACTAGCTTATAAACTAGAAACTTATAAACTAATTTTTACTAAACACAACCTTAATAAAAACATCAAAAAAATTAAAATAAGATAAAAAGAGTAACTAATGCTTCCTATGCTCTTTGACTTCATAAAATAACAAAAAAATTGAAATTTATAATTTGAAAAATATTTTAAAACAAAAAGAATATTAATTATATGTTTGGCTTAATTTATTTTGAGATTAAATATTTTGAAAATAAATTTCTGAAAAAGTTTTAAAAAATTATCAATAATGTTCTAGTAGCTTAATTCACACAGTATACGATATCACATTTTTATTCTAATTATTTGAAAGAGATAATAACTTTAAAAACATAAAATAAGATTAAATATAAAAGATGATATATTTTAAATTTTAAATAAAATTATAAAGAATAAAAATATTATCTTATAAAAACAATTAATTCTTAATTAATATGTTTAGTTGTATTTAAAAAATCTAAAGAATATAAAAGACAGGATTTGGATTTGGTGACTTTGTGGCGGAAAAGTCACCGTGACTTTGGGTGAATCTGGACCGTCGATTTCATATTTAATGGTCAAAATTTTATCATGTGTTTAAAATAATTTTTCTTTCATAAATTAAATAGTAAAATCTTGATCGTTGAATTTGAAATTAATGATCCAGATGCACTCAAAGTCAATGACTTTCCCACAGAAAGTCAGCAAATCCGTGTCCATAAAAGACAATATGTTTTAAAATTTAAAGAAAAAAATTAAAGATAAGAAAGTTACTATATCAAAATTATTAATGTGATTCTTAATTAATACTTTTTTAAAAATTTAAATAAAAAATTTCAATAAATAATAATTAATATTTTTTAATTTATTAATTACTGTTCACACTCTGTACTCTTTAGAAGGAAAGACCCAAAGCAAAGACCCAAGATCATGTGCACGTTACAGTCTTTTCTTTCTTCTTAACTACGAGTCCACCAAACTGGATAGCACTCTGATTCATTTTCAGCTTCTAACCCAATGAAACAGATAACATTTCTCTGCTGTTTCAGTTATTAATATTATAATTTTATTAAAATAAAATGTTCTGTTCTGTTCTGCCTTTGAACTCTGAACACTGATATAGTTGAGATGGATTTGAACTTGTCTTTGTCTGGTTCTATCATTATTGGACAGATGCATTTTTTGTTCAAGAGCTCAGTGCTTCTCACCTCATGTAATCACTTCTTTCCTACAGAAGTTGCTTTTTTTTTTGTTTCTTTTTCCTCTTCTTTTTTGTTGGTTTCATTTCATTGGTTCATCTTTTGTTTCTTTCTTCCTCTAAATAACTTTGGCCTGAATATCTGCAGTTACAGTGTCGGTGCTTCCCTGGAATCAAGCCAAAGTAGTTGATCTTTGCAAATCCAGTTGAACTGAACCATAAATGTTGTACAGAAAATTTTGATTTTTGAGCATTTGGAGTAACTTATAGTAGTTGCAGAAGATGGCTGGTGGTAGAGGTAGAAGGAAGAAGCACCACTTCAGCAGAATCCATGCATTTTCTTGTGGGAAAGCTTCATTCAGAGGTGAGCATTCACTTATAGGAGGCCCTGGCTTCTCAAGGATAGTCTACTGCAACGAACCAGAACATGGTGGGGCTAGTCTTCTGAATTATGGTGATAATTATGTCAGAACTACCAAATATTCACTTGCCACTTTCCTACCCAAGTCATTGTTTGAGCAATTCAGGAGGGTTGCCAATTTTTACTTCCTTGTCTGTGCAATCTTGTCTTTCCTCCCGCTCTCTCCTTACTCAGCTGTCAGCAATGTTGTTCCTCTTGTGGTTGTGGTTGCTGCTACAATGGGGAAAGAGGCTGTTGAGGATTGGAGGCGGAGAAAGCAGGTGATGTCCTGTAATCATTGTATCTGCTTTTTCTGCAAATTTGTGGTTAAGATGATGTTCTGTTCCCTAAACTCAATGCAAATTGAATGTGGTTGGTAGGGATTATTGAATGTGCATACTTTTTGCAGTTATGCCCATAGGTATTTAGTCTCCGTTTGGTCTACTGTTGAGTAGAATTGATTCTAGAAATCAATGGTTTAGATAAGAGATGACGTTTTACGAAGAACGTTGGACGAAAGTGATTTAAAATCAATTATGTGAAACTATGGTTTTACACTGTTGAAACGCCAAACCAAACAAAGACTTAGAATTGTTTTTTAATAGCTGGTTTTGGAAAATTCTGATGATTGTTACTGTGGTAAGGGAATTGTGAGAGGCAAAGTGGTGGCTTCTGCGCTAAACATATGCCTTGAGTTATTTTAGGTTATGTCCTTATGTGAGTGAATGAATGCAAGAGTGGATAATTTTAATTCTTGTCTTTTCAAATATGTATATGCTTGCAGCCCAGATTTATTTGTTTACCTCTACATATGCTGAAATTCTCTGAGAGATGATAATAGTGTTGCATTTGTGTTAGTCAGACGTTTTTCTTTCTTAAAATCTCTTGGTTGCCTTTTGCCTGCTATACTCTTGATTGTTCTTAGGTCTGTAATATGGTCTTATGATTGTATCAGGATATTGAGGTGAATAACAGAAAGGTTAAAGTGCATTGTGGAAATGGTGTTTTTTACTATACTAAATGGAAGGATTTGAAAGTTGGAGACCTAGTAAAGGTTGAAAAAGATGAATTTTTCCCTGCTGATCTCATCTTACTTTCATCAAGCTATGATGATGCAATTTGCTATGTTGAGACCATGAATCTTGATGGAGAAACAAATCTGAAAATGAAGCAAGCACTGGAAGAAACTTCCAAGTTGCAAGAAGACTCTAGCTTTCAAAATTTCAAGGCTATCATCAACTGTGAAGATCCAAATGCAAATTTATACTCTTTCATAGGCAATCTGGAGCTTGAAGATCAACTGTATCCTCTTGCACCTCAGCAGCTACTGCTTAGGGACTCAAAGCTGAGGAACACAAATTTTATATATGGAGTGGTAATCTTTACAGGCCATGATACAAAGGTTATGCAGAATTGTACAGACCCTCCATCCAAGAGAAGCAAAGTTGAGAGACGGATGGATAAGATCATCTACTTTCTGTTCTTTGTATTATTTTTCATTTCTTTTATTGGTTCCATTTTCTTCGGGATTGCAACAAGAGAGGACCTTGAAAATGGAGTAATGAAGAGATGGTACCTCAGACCAGATGATACTACAATTTACTTTGATCCAAAGGAAGCACCAGTTGCAGCAATTCTGCAGTTCTTGACCACACTTATGTTGTATAGTGACTTGATTCCAATTTCTTTGTATGTCTCCATTGAAATTGTGAAAGTTCTTCAAAGCATTTTCATCAACCAGGACGTGCACATGTATTATGATGAAACTGACCAGCCAGCACGTGCTCGCACCTCAAATCTGAATGAAGAACTTGGCCAAGTTGAAACAATACTTTCAGATAAAACAGGAACTTTGACTTGCAATTCTATGGAATTTATCAAGTGTTCTATTGCTGGGATTGCCTATGGACGAGGAGTTACAGAAGTTGAGAGAGCCCTAGCCAGAAGAAAAGGATTACCTTTAGGTCATGAGTTGACAGAAGATAGCAATGTTGCAGAGTTTTCTGAAACAAAGCCATCCATTAAAGGTTTTAACTTTGTGGATGAAAGGATCATGAACGGAAATTGGGTCAAAGAGCCTCATGCCAATGTAATCCAGAACTTCCTGCGGTTGTTGGCAGTCTGCCATACTGCAATACCTGAAGTTGATGAAGAAACTGGCAAAGTTTCATATGAAGCCGAGTCACCTGACGAGGCAGCTTTTGTAATTGCAGCCAGAGAACTTGGGTTTGAGTTTTATGAAAGGACACAGACAACCATTTCAGTGCGTGAATTCAATTCCATATCAGGCAAGACAATTGGAAGGTCTGGATTTTATTCTTGTATATGTAAGATTGATTTTCTATATGTTGACATTTATCTGCAATTTTCAGCTTGAGTTGTGCATTGAAAGGAGAAATGGAGAATATAATTTCACTTTTTCAGGTCCTACAAACTTTTGAACATATTGGAGTTTAGTAGTGCAAGAAAGCGGATGTCTGTAATTGTAAGAGATGAGGATGGGAAACTACTACTACTTAGCAAAGGTGCAGACAGGTTTGTAATCTTGTTCATCACTTTTAAATCCCTCTCTTTAAAGATTAAATTTGGTGCAATATAGAAAATTTTCTATGCAGAAATTCACTCCTGGTATATGGTTACCTATTTTTGGAGCAAAAGAGGTTTATTAATTTGTGAGGCACCAATTTGATTATGTTCTCCCTCTCTTTTTGGTTGTTGGGTGGAGTGAAGACAGAAATTTATCACTGACTATTTCCTTGTTTACATCCTATTTTGATATGGATAGTTTCATTTGTGAAGCAAACAATCAGTGTCTTTTACTTTAACTTTTGAGATGCCTGCCCAATCATTGCTAAGGAATACAAGTTCATCTGAATCTCTGGCTTTGTTCCATAAAGTCCCTTAATTAACCTGTTGTCTTGTTTAAACCTGAATATAGTTCGGTGCATGGCTATCTTAAGTACACTGCATGAGTGTTATTTCCAATAGATTTCAGATGTTCAAAATATTAAGTTGCTTTTCTTTGTGTCTTTCAAAATCAGTGTCATGTTTGAACGACTTGCAAAGAATGGAAGGGAATTTGAAGAGAAGACTAAGCAGCACATCAATGAATATGCTAATGCTGGTTTGAGGACCTTGATACTTGCATACCGTGAACTTGATGAGGAAGAGTACAATATATTTAATAAAGAATTCATGGAAACCAAGAACATAGTGAGTGCAGATCGGGATCATATTGTAGAGGAAATATCAGAAAAGCTTGAGAAGGATTTAATTCTTCTTGGTGCTACTGCAGTTGAAGACAAACTTCAAAATGGGGTATATCACAAATAGTTTTTCTTTTTGTTTTTTCTTTTTTTTTTTTACACTAGAGGGAAAGTGGGAAACAATGATCCACTCTCTCTCTCTCTCTCTTAATGCCAGAGTGAAACTTCCAGCTTGACTTATCAGTAGAGCTAGTGCTTTTTCATTTCTTAACGTTAATATTTGTGTACTTTGATCTTAGCCATGTCCTATCCAGCCACAAGAACTTGCAAGTTGCAACAATTCTTTATGGTGTGTTCTTAACTTCTTATCAATCTGCTTGTGCTGTATAGGTTCCTGAATGCATTGACAAGCTAGCACAGGCAGGGATTAAGCTATGGGTTTTGACTGGTGATAAAATGGAAACAGCAATCAATATTGGGTAAGTTCAAATTATATCAATAGATTTTGAAACCATTTGTGATAATAATATGACATCACTGATGTGATAAATTTTTGTGTGACTGCAGGTTTGCTTGCAGTTTACTCAGACAAGGAATGAAACAAATTATAATTAGCTCAGAAACTCCAGAAACCAAATCACTAGAGAAAATGGAGAACAAGTCTGCTGCTGCAGCAGTAAACCCTAACTCTAATCATTTCTGAATATCATGAGAGGATGAAAAGAATCTTTAGGAAGTGATTAAACAACTATAGAAAGCACTTGCAAACAGAAATTATGAAAGACCTACCCCATGCACAACACATTTAAACCAAGTCACATGCATGAGAGAGAGAAAGAGAGTCCTTTAAAACATTTTAAGTCTGAGTATTATTTTGTGATCTATATTGCAATGGAGCACAACAGCATATCACCATACGATATAGTAGTCTTTTACCTATTGAACTTTGTGCTATTGGATGTATGATTTTAATGAAAGCTTACTGATTCTTTAGGCAATTAAGGCAAGTGTTCTTCATCAATTAAGGGAAGGAATCGCACTACTTGCTGCATTTGATGAAAACTCTGAGGCATTAGCTCTGATCATTGATGGGAAGGCTCTCACTTATGCGCTAGAAGATGATGTAAAGGACTTGTTTCTTGCACTTGCCGTTGGTTGTGCTTCTGTTATGTGCTGTCGTTCATCTCCCAAGCAGAAAGCACTTGTATGGTTTCCTTGTGACACTACAGTTAGTTCCTGTAGTTGCCCTTTGTTTCTAAGTTCAAGATTCTGAAGTTTTATCTCTTATTATCATTTTATCATGCTTAGACCTGTAGTATATTCTTGAAATAAATCAACAGAATTTTATTTTACTTGAAGTTTATTATAGCCTAAGTGGAAAAGAGACATTTACTGCAAAATAATACTAGCCTCCTCCTAAGATGATTTCAAGATGTTCAGTCTCTAAAGGCATTTCTATTACAATAATGCAGGTTACTAGACTAGTAAAGATTAAAACAGGTAGTACTACTCTAGCAATTGGCGATGGGGCAAATGATGTTGGAATGCTCCAAGAAGCAGATATTGGGATTGGTATCAGCGGTGTTGAAGGAATGCAGGTAAATCTGAAATATCCTGCTTACAACCAAATTTCTTTTAGTTTTTTTACCATCCTATAACCATGACCCTGTTTTTTTTTTCATGGTTCTTTTTGGATCTGAATTCTTACTTCTCCTTTTCTTTACTATATTTTCAGGCAGTTATGTCTAGTGATATTGCAATTGCCCAATTCCGGTTTCTAGAGCGTTTACTTCTTATGCATGGACATTGGTGTTACAGAAGAATCTCATCAATGGTATTGTCTGTAAAAACATTATATCAAAATACAAGCTTCTCCATTTAGTATATATTCATACAGAATCTGTACTTATTTCAATGATTTAATTTGATTACAACAAATCTCACATGGACATGAGGACATCAATACTTCAAACATCAGTTAGTTACTTGGAATGAATATTTTGTGAATCTTAGGTGTTCTGTGTTAACAGTGAACTTCATAAACAACAATGCCAGTATCTAGACAAATATTTTGCTGAGACAATTAAATTTAAACCTGTGATTCTTCTTCTCTCTGTAGCTCTCACAGTCACTGCATATTCCTTCAATTAATAAAACTATGTTGACCTCTTTTTCTATTTGGCAGATCTGCTACTTCTTTTACAAGAATATTGCCTTTGGCTTCACTCTGTTCTTCTATGATATCTATGCCTCCTTCTCGGGGCAAGATGCATACAATGATTGGTTCCTGTCATTATATAACGTATTCTTCACTTCCCTTCCTGTAATTGCCTTGGGAGTGTTTGACCAGGATGTCTCTAATAGATTATGTCTCAAGGTAGCCCTTTAAATTCAATTGCTTAGCGATGTCATTCTGTTTGAAATTTTGTTTTCCTGATATATAAACTACCATACACCATTATTTTCATCGCATGACACCTTTATTTCATGTTCATTTTTCAGTTCCCATTATTATATCAAGAAGGTGTACAAAATGTTCTATTTAGCTGGAAACGGATCCTTGGTTGGGCATTCAATGGAGTCTTGAGTGCTACCATAATATTCTTCTTCTGCATCAAGGCATTTGACAATCAAGCATTCCGCGAAGGAGGGGAAGTTGCTGGGCTGGAATTTCTTGGTGCTACCATGTACACTTGTGTTGTGTGGGTGGTGAATTGCCAAATGGCATTATCTATCAGTTACTTCACTTACATACAACATATATTCATCTGGGGTGGCATTATTTTTTGGTATATATTCCTACTAGCATATGGAGCCATGGACCCCTTGCTATCAACCACTGCCTATAAGGTCTTCATTGAAGCTTGTGCACCAGCACTATCTTACTGGCTCATTACTCTACTTGTGCTTGTTGCTTCACTCCTTCCATATTTTACCTATGCTTCAATCCAAATGAGATTCGTCCCTATGTTCCATCAAATGATACAGTGGATAAGAAATGATGGGCAAGCAACTGATCCAGAATACGTTGATGTTGTGCAACAGAGATCAATAAGACACACAACAGTTGGGTTCACAGCTCGTTTTGAAGCATCCAAAGACCGTTTGAAGTCTGAAAACCATTAACAAGCAATATATATTTTTTTGTAGCATGAAAAATTCTTTGGTCAGAACATAGGTGTAAATTTGTTATAGGTAATAAGGTTATTGAGATTGTAGATATTAAGGTAGAGATGGGTCTTCCGTAGCTGACAATAGATTTCAAGAGAGAGAAACTAAAGTACTCAATGCCTTGGATATTTTCAGAGGATATTTTGACTCATTGTATGAATTGTTGTAATATAGAGGAAAAGTCTGTTCATTTGGATTCAATCTATCATGCGCCAAGTCAAATGGCATTTGCAACTCCCTATTATGTAAGTTCACTTGTCATATTACATCTGAGTTCCTTGCAGTGTGGCATGATATTTTTTCATAGTTTATGCATACACTAGTCCGTTTCCAGATGCCAATTTGGGAATTGCTTTTTTGCAACCCCTTTTTTACCTTTTATTTCCCAAAATACCCCCTCTTTCTTCAACCCAAATCTCTCCCGTCCCTCCCTCCCTCCCACCCCTCCCCACCATCAACCACTACCTTCACCACAAATCACATAGGGTTACATAAACTCTTCTTCCACACCAAAGACAATACATTTTTTTGTGTGTAGGGAAAAGGAAAAGAATAAAGATTCCTTCATATATACCCCATGTGTGAAAGCTGTTAAGAACTGAGAGGAGGGAGATAGAAAGAAAGAAAGAAAAAAAAATGAAAGATGTGAGAAGTAATGTGATAAAAAAAAAAGAGAAAGAAAGGAAGAAAAAGATGTGAGAGAGTGTAATGTGAAAAAAAATCAGGATTGAAAGGAAAAATTTCTCCCTCAGAAATTCTTCCACCACCTCAGGTCCACAAAGACAAAAGAAGAGTTGTTCAGAAAGGTTCTTGAAATAATAATTTCACTACAGGGCAGGCACAAAAGCAATAGATCACATATTGTGTGGAAACCCCAAATATCCTTATTTGATTCCTTTGTTAGTTTCTTTTCAATATGGATCATCCCACTCAAATTCTCAATCATATAAGATACTTCCAGCAACCAACAAAACAGATACTATAGAACCACAAAATTTAGAATAATGATGGTATGTGCTACATCATAAGAAAAATGAATTAAAGAATTTACATGTTGGTCAAAGAATCTTTCCCTCCCTTTTGGTATGGCAACAAGGACAGAAACATGCTTTAACGCCCAAAATCTTGATAATCCTTTGGTTACCACAATGCAAAGCCTAAGAAATCAGATGCTGACCTACCCATTACAGATGCAAACTCATTGAAACTAATTACACCATCACCATCTGTGTCAGCCTCTGAGATCATCTCTCTGAGCTCTCTATATGTAAGGGGCTGACCCATTTTGGCCATTGCTCCGGCTAACTCTGCTGCTGATATATATCCATTCCCATCACGATCAAAGCACTTAAACACCCCTATGAGAAGCTCTTGATTCAGCAATGTCTCTGCACTCATTTCAGGTAATATTGCATCCACCAACTCATCAAACTCCACAAAGCCATTGCCATTTGAGTCTATGTTGGCTAACAACACATGGATTTGGTCACCTGAAGGCTTCAGCCCCAACGACCGTAGAAGAGCTGCGAGTTCTAAAATGGTTAGGCTGCCATCTGAATCCATGTCAAATCTTGCAAAAATTTCCCTTAATTGGTTGAGTTGAACAACTTGAAGTTCTGACATTTTGTTACCAATATGATCATCAAAGAAGCAGGAATGCCAGAGGGACAATGTATATGAACACAATGCCAAGAAAAAAAATTAGCATTCAGCACAAAGAAAAGAAGTATAGAGATGTTAGGAAGAGAAGATAGGAGGTGCATGCTTATTTTAGTATATCATAGGATAGGATGAGAGTGATCTTGGTTGGTTTTGGGTCAGAGGTAACACTAATTTTCTCTCTTTTAGGAGAGGGAAAAAAGACTAGGAACAGAAACCGCGTAGGTTGCTTCACGTACAGCGATAGAACAGGACAAAGATTGTGTAACCTATGAGGTCTGACAAACTTCCCATGTCATCATATGACCAATACAATAGGACTAGTAACGAGCATTGTCATCTTACAGATATATAATATAGTGCTATTTTTGTCATGGTGTGATCATAATTTTGGGACCATTTTACAATTTCACAAGGGTAATCTTGATAATGTGAGTCATTGTGCCTGTCTTCTTTATACGAAAAACATAAGACAATGCTAATTGATTATTTTTTTTGAGGTAAATTAAGATCTAATTATGCCATGTAACATAATAACCCCTATCTCGTGGCAATGGTCTAATAATACGAGATTTCTGCAATGTGCTACCAAGTGCCAACTCTTAACATGGGACTTTGTGAAAATCTTACTCGAATAACTCTTGGGCTTTTTAATCTGGCTCGATAAAGTCTATTACCCGTATTGAGGTGGGTTGGGATGGATAACGTGAACGGTCAACTCTAATAGCATCCCATAAAAATCCCATTTAAATCAACTATTTCAAAATTTACAATAATATAGTAAACATAAAGCTGAATCCAAATTGCATGTCTGGAATGTGAACTAGCTAAATACATATATAGATATTCCAATCCACAAAGGCAAAGTAGTATATAACTATTCATATAATTGAAATCAAACTTGGGGCAAGTTTTGATGAGGAACATCATGACCATCTTTGACCTTGCAATCATTTTCCTCTAGGTGATCAAAAACCATAACCTTTGCCCCAACGCCCCCAACTTCAACATCTCTAGCTATAAACTGGCGACACCGGCGCTTCACCCATCCAAAACAACCCCTACCTTTTATACTCTCCAATGGGGTAGGTGCCCTTCGATTCCACATGCGACTGAAATAGCAAGAGAGCACAGCCAGAACCGTAAGCACAGAGATCACTGCAAAAAATGGGCCAATAGATCCAGAGGATTGCCAAGCACCAGAGCTTGGTACAGTTTCTCCTGCACCTTCTTGTTGTTGCTCCGGTTGTAAAATTGAAGATGATGCTGCTGTTGCCATGGCATTGATGTAATTAACATGGACAATTATAAGTAATCGAAGCAAAGATATTGATGTTAGACAGTTAGAGTAAGTATATATGTATATAAAGGGATGTAATGGTTGATTAAGATTTTTGGATTTCTCAGTAGAGTAGGGCGTGAAGTTGAATATATGAGTAGTGGAAAACAACGTGGAAAGGGTTAAAGAAGGAAACATAAACATACACTTTCTTTTATTTGGTTTTTTACTTTGCAGATGCATGCATGGTTTGTATGCAGCGAAAAGTAGGCTTCACCTTTTATCAGAAAAGGGTTTTAATTAATTATTTTTTAATTTGTTAATCTTATAACTTAGCTAGAAGAAGTCAGCCACAAGCGTGATGCATGTGATCTTTTCTCTTTTCTTTGTGGCACTTTCTTGTTTGAATTCTCTTTACCCCCTTTATCCCAATAAAAATGAGGATATGGAGTAATCAAAAGTAAGACTCTGATTGCTTGAAAAACCTCAGCAGATTCCTTAATGGAGACCCAAAGATGTACTCACCCATTAAGCAAGCTCGCAAACATGTCTTAATTTTTTGAGCAATAATTATTTTCCTACACTAAAAACTATACACTCATTGTACACTCAACTATTTTTTTTTTTTTTTTACTTTTTTAGCAACTCATTTTTATATATTTTTTAATTTATTTTTTATGCTTGCTTTGGTGCATTTATCAAAAGTGTTTTATTATAAATTTTTCCCATGTTTTATTGTGTAATTTCCCAAGTGGATTGTTTGAATTATTTTTTCGTAAATGTTGGCAAACGCTTCAACTTCAAAAAACTTTCTATTGGACTCCATTGGACTGTGATCGAGACAAAGGGAGCATTTCTCGAAATTGTTCTTCATTCGTTTTCCTCTAAAACTTTTGTGCGTATGCATATTTGCCTTCAATTAACTCTCATTTTCCCGTTGCTTTCTGAGGTTTCTTTGTTTTCTTAGTTTTTTTCCTCTATAAGTGGGTTGATATATGATTTTGTTGAATAATGAGTTTGTTGATTGTTTTTTGAATTGCTGTGATTTCAGAATATGAAATTTCTCGGTATCACTGTTTCGATTGAACCCTGAATCTATCTGCATTTTATCTCTCCATGTTTTCGTTGTATTAACCAATTTATTCGATTTTTTGTATTTGATTTCATTCGTTCTTTTCTGATCAACATTTGAATGGACATTTTGATTGAATTGAAAAGTTTTTGTATTCCCTTTTTTTTCAATGAAAGCATTCGATTTCTTTTAGTGTTCGTCCTATTAACTATTTTGTTCTGTGAAACGTTTTATAAAGCATTTGATTCCTTGCATGGCTAAGCATTTGATGTATTGTGTGTTCAGTAGACGTGTGGTCAAGCTTGACTCTAATTCTATTTTTTTTTCATATGTATCATTCGGTTTAATTAAAAGAATATTGATAGCTTTCGTTTGGTCAAGCATCACTCTCTGGTTTAATTTTTCAATTTTGCTTTTTTTGTTGTATATTTGTTACTGGTGTTTCCTTTCATATGCAATTCCTTTTGGACCATTTTCCGGGTTGTTTCCAATTTATGCAGTTGTTGTTGATCTAATGATGTTGCAATAATGTTGATTTATATTACTTGTTGTGTGGTTTCTGTGTTTGAAGTTGTTGGATTTAGCTTGTAGTTATTTTTTCTCCTTTTACTTGTACTTTGTGTGTCCAAAGTTTGGTTTTCCTATCTGGCTTATATTTTTTCATTTCATTTTGTTGCTTTATATTTTTCTTGTTTGAAGTTACTTTGTTGATTATAAATTCTTTTGTTTGTTTTGTCATTCTTTGATGTGATTTAATATTTTAAGAATTGGATAAAATTGCATTAACTATTGGTTGAAGATGGGATCAATTAGAATTGAGATTGAACCAACGATGGTAAAAAATGTTCTTATTTGTATGGATTTGTTTTTTAGTTTATTTTAAGTTGATACGGTGTTTTTTAGTCATTCTTAAATGTCTTTTTGATTATTATGTGTCCACCATAGTTCATTTTTAGGTGCATCTACCATTTTCTTTCAAGTTTTATCATGCAAGGAAGAAAGTGTTAGGGAAAAGTATAGAATTTTTGATGATTTTGATCATTAGTTTAGTATACCCCTATGGTGCCAAAAGTGTGATATTGTGGCAAGTTGTCGAACAGTTGAAGTGCTTCTATGGTATACATAAGACACTGTCTCTTTATCTTAATTATGAGGGTGGTATTAAATTCGGCTTTGAGATCAAGGATAAGGAGTTAAATGAAACTCTAACTCCTGCCTTAGCTCATCTAAGTGGAAGGTATGGTGTTAATAGTCATGAGGTAGTTAATGTCAATGTTGGTCATAGTCATAACAATGGGAGAATGGCTCTTCAGACTCACTCTGTAGGTGTTAATGCTGCTGCTGCAAGGAAGGTGATGACTTTTGAGAAAGTTATAACAAATAGCCAATCATGTGCTGGACAGACCCTGCTTAATGTCATTTTAGCTTTTCACGTTCATTTCTTTTATTGCTTGTTAGTTAATTACAACTCTTTAATCTTTAAAAATTTCATATATTCATATTCTAATTATTACTTAATTTTGTCATCAGCCTATACCAAGGAAGTTCAAGAGTTTATTTGAAAATACTAGAAAGAGTTGATCCTACGGGTTGGAGGAGGTCAATTTTATTACTGTAACTTGCTCTAGCGCCCAGGAAGTGAAAAAGATTGCCACCTTGGCAAACCTTGGTACAAGTTTGTCTCTGATATGAGATTGAAAAGAGGAGACGAGGTGATTTTCAAGACAATAATTAAAGGCTTAAACAAGGTCAATGTGATGAAGATCATTCGCAGGGGGAATTAGATCTTATGGGACAGGAAGAATCGGATTACTGCAACTTTTTTGTATTTTTTTTTTGTCAATTTTTAAGTTATGGTTTAGGGAGAATGAACTTTCTTAAGTCAAGAATCTTTATGTCACTTTACAGTTCAAGTATATATATATATATATCGACCTGGTTACATCATATATTTATGTGTTTATATTAAGAGTATGAGCTATATTTCTTTAGTTTTAAATGTGATTTCCTTGTCTATATGATGTGTTTAATCCTGGTTGATTGTTAACCAAATTTCTTTATTGAAGTGGAATTTAATACTATTATTGTTATGGTTAGTTATGGTTTTTATGCACATAATGTTGGCTTGTCTATTTTCATTTCCTCATATGAATCAATTGATGTATTCATTGATTAAGTTTTTTTTTTCAAAATTACTACAATAATCATTGTTTTCAAAGAATGTCTTCAAATTCATTTCCTTTAAATAGAAGAGGTGTATCTTTACACGATAAAAGGATTTGTTTTAGTGGACTGATGTCTATTTTGATCTGAAAAAATCCTAGAAGAAGATACATCATATGTCCCAATAAGGAAAATAATAAGTGTCATATGAGTTACCATGAATTTAACTCCCAAGTTTTTAAGTTATGCTTTATTTCCAAATAGAAATTTTGGTTTATTCTTCCTTTTCACATGCATGCAATCACTTTGACTAGTTAGATGGTCCAATTGAGACTCATCAATCATCACAGAAATGCAATGTATTGGAAAGCAATGAAAGTTGTACCTCTAAGATGGAGCTTCAGATGATGAATGAAACTCTTTACTCAGAAATGGCGACTTTGAAAGCTTATATGGATGAGTCAAGGAAACGTTCAAAGTTTATTTTGCTAACTACATTAGGTGTCTCATTACTCATAATGATTACATGCTCAGTGAAATATGTCAGTTTTTGACTTGTAATACAATTTACCCTGTTATTTGAGCACACTATTTCAATTTCAATTTCAAGTGATTATTGAGTTTGAGTTTTAAATATACAATTTTTTATATATTTCATTCAAAAGTACATTTTATATATTTAATTCAGAGGTACAAACATCCTTTTATTGGGTATAGCTAAATACTGAATTATAAGTACATAATGGTAAAATCTTGAAGTAATTTTCAGCAAATATATTATGGTATAAACACCCTTTATCTTGAAGAAAATATTATCAAATTTATTGACCTTAATTGCATTTGTTTTCGTCAATAAGCCATATTGATTGTTTAATTGTTCAATTACCTTAATGAGGATTGATCAGGAAAATATTATCAGACTCATTATGATAGTTGTTCATACCTTCGTACATATTTACTAATAGGAAATTGTTGTTGAAGGAAATTGTTGTTAAGCCTTTTTACACTTATAGAAACTTATATTGACTTTGACAAATTAATTGTTCATAAGTTATATGTTCAACTGCCTTGAATTATTGCCTTAGATAAATCAGAACCAACACTTAATCACAAAACAACTCCTTTTTTTTCAGTATACGCAAATAACCAGACATGAAATGTATAGGAAATTTATGGCACTTCAAGAGACTTCAGTTCATGATATTAAACCTTTAAATATAATAATTGTCCATCCAAAATAGAATAAATGATAAGTAACGAGCAATAAACATAAGGCCACCTGCCTGAAATCTGTACCACTAAACTCAATCAAGTAAACTCTATTGAACACGATAAACTCAAAAACCAATCACAGGGGCATCCAATGTTTTCATCCAACTCTATGTGTTAAGACCACAAGAAACACTAGAAGGGGGGTTGAATAGTGTTTTATAATCTTTGCAGATTTTTCGAGAAATCTCTTTCGAAACAAGCAGAGGTATTTTCAATGTTCAAACTACTTGCTGAAAAATAAGTTTCCGGAAACTAGCTGAAACACTTCAACAAGTCCAGTAAAAATTGCCTTTTGAAAAGATTTGTGCAAATGATAATTTGTTTATGCTGCGCAAATTATAAATTTACTTTTCAGAACCCTCCACAGTTAGAAATAAACAGATAACAGCGGAAATTAAATAGTAAAGGGTTGAGAGAACTTAACACAGAGATTTATCCTGGTTCACCCACTAACCCAGTGGGCTACGTCCAGTCCCAGGGCAAACCACCACTGGATTTTCACTAATCCCGCAAGATTACAAGTATTCTTTTACAGACAAACCTCTCCAGGCTCAACACCGAGTATTCTTTTACCGACAAGCCTCTCCAAGCTCAAAACCGAGTATTCCTTTACAGACAAGCCTCTCCAGGCTCAACCAAGTATTCTTTTGCAGACAAGCCTTTCCAGGCTCAACCAAGTATTCTTTTGCAGACAATCAACCAAGTATTCTTTGTACACATAGCCTCTCTAGGCTGAAAACCCAAGTATTCTTTTAATACAGCCTCTTCAGGCTACCCCAGCAAATACAGTTTGAAAGGATGAGTGCTCAAACTCTGAAACTACACAAGTTTAGAGCTTGAACTGTGAAAATTGTACAAATGACTGAGTAAGACTCAAGATATAAAAGTTGTTGTACAATGTGAGAGAATTATGAAACAGATGAGTATAAATTTCTACAGCGTTTCAGCAAGTCGATTTCTCTGTTCTTGGTTCTCTGGTTCTTTCAACATGGAGTTTGGTATATATAGAGAGAATATCTTTCGTCCGTTGAACTCCAATCGATTTCCCGTTGAGAGATAGCATTTAATGCAAATGCTCCCGTTATGACACATAGCCTGAACCCTCAGCAGTAGCAGGTAGTAGAGTCAGCTCACATGCTTCACTTTTTCTGAGCCGTATGTACTTTTCTGCAGACTTTGCCTTTTTGGTGAGAGAAATTTGAAATATGCCAAAAAACACTTTCTCTGACTTTCCAGAAGAATAAAAGGCACAAGTAATATGAGACTGCTACAAGAGACTTGAGTCTTCAAGGAGAATTTCTGAGAGTATAATATTGAAGACAAACAGGCAAAGGTACGTTGTCTCACAACTTCAGGAGGTTCAATTCTTTCAGCAAGTAGCACTCTCTCAGCAGGTTTCCTTGCTTCGGAAGGTTTCACGTACTTCAGATGATATGATTTCTTCAGACTGCATCTTCTGAAATACTGAACAAATACCTTCAGCAGAAGTTATACTTTCACGTTAAAGCCAAATTTGTCTTTCATTAAAACTTTGGAGTTGCGAGACTTAAAACATTATTATCCTCTTAATAACATTTTGAGACTCAACATTCTCCCCCTTTTTAATGATGACAAATTTGCTTTAAGAAATCAAATATCTGAAGGGAAGAGATAATAATATATTAGAGTAAAGCTCCCCCTTAATCAGATACTGATTCAGAGCTTTTCGACTTTCGACTTGAATTTGCCCTTAATCTGCTCCCCCTGAATCTGAGATTACTTCTAAAACACACTTAACTTCAGATTTTGTTAGTTTCTTAATACTCCCCCTTTTGTTATCAGTCAAAAGGGTAAACATAGTGTCTGAAGAAGTGAAATATAAGCAAGAAAGGAAGAATTCAGGATAGCACTTATGCAAAGCAAAACTTTTTTGAAGTAAGAAGAAGATTCAATTATCCGAAATAGAGAGAATATTCAAATTTTGTCGGATAAACTTGAATCTATCTTCAGCAAGTGGTTTAGTGAATACATCATCCCATTGATGTTCTGTATCAATGAATTGCATATCAATAATTCCCTTCTGAACATATTATCATATGAAATGATGTTTAATTTCAATGTGTTTTGCTCTTGAGTGCTGAATTGGATTTTTAGAAATGTTAATTGCACTCGTGTTATCACAAAAGACTGGAATAGATTTAATATGAATATTGAAATCTTCTAGCTGATATTTTACCCATAGCAGCTGTGAACAATAGCATGCTGCAGAAATATATTCGACTTCAGCAGTTGAAAGGGCTATCGTGCTTTGTCTCTTATTGGACTAGCTTATCAGATTTTCTCCAATGAAGTGACATCCACCACCGGTTGATTTTCTTTCAATCCTATCTCCAGCAAAGTCAGCATCACATAATCCTACTAACCTGCAATCCTTACTCTTCTTATAGCACATACCAAGATTAGTAGTATCTTTCAAATATCTAAAGATCCTCTTTACAACTTGATAGTGAGTCACTCTTGGATCAGATTGAAATCTTGCACACAGGCATACACTGAACAGAATATCAGGTCTACTTGCAGTAAGATATAATAAGGATCCAATCATTCCTCGATACATAGTTGGATCAACAGATTCTTTTCCTTCATCTTTGTTTAAAATAGATAAGGGGTGCATAGGAGTTGCCATAGGCTTGCAATCATGCATATTAAACTTCTTAAGCATCTCTTTTGTATACTTCTCTTGATGAATCCATATACAATCAGAGTCTTGCTTAATTTTGAAGTCCCAAGAAAAATTTTAGTTCTCCCATTAAACTCATTTGAATTCAGATTGCATAAGCTTTGAGAACTCAGTGCACAGATAGGAGTTTGTTGATCCAAAGATAATATCATCAACATATATCTGGACCAGAATTAGGTCCTTGTTAGACATTTTTCTAAAAAGAGTTGTGTCAATTTTTCCTCTTTCACAACCATTTTGAAGTAAAAAGCTGCTCAGTCTTTCATACCAAGCTCTAAGAGCTTATTTCAGACCATACAGAGCCTTTTTCAGTTTGAAAACATGATTGGGAAAAGTTATGTTGATCCTCTAGGCAAGTGCACCTATTAGTCAACTGTAATACAGTGAAAATGAATTCAAAGTGTCGATCCCACGAGGAGTCGGTAGTTCAAAGTTATACTAATTCAAAAGTAAATATATATACAAAAAGTAAAGTAACTTGATTCATGGTTTCCTAAGTATAACAAACAACAAATTAAATGACTAGAGCAAAGAAGTAAATGGAGTGAAATTATCAATATGAGAAACAGGAATTGGATTTCATCTATCTCCCCCGTCTGTATTCTAGCTGTATATTAATATATAGCAATTATATATTGATATTGATGCACACTCAAAGTCATTTATATTGATTCCTCAAATATAAAATTCATAAGATTAATCTATTGAATATTGATTCCTCATACATCCAACAGATCATCCAGCATTAAGATCGAGTGTAAAAGCATTCGTTATATTGAACTCTATTCCTAGCAAAACAATATAACGATTATTCTCGTTCAGATCGGATTTTTAGAAATACTTTCCAATCAAATCTAAAATCTAAATATTGAAACTATTGATCAGATAGAATCAAGGACATGAAAACAGAACGAAAATAACAATATCGAGAGAATAAATGTACTATATATAAATATAACCAGAATACATCCGAGTTCGATTCGACTACATCCAATCCCAGAAGAAGTTATTAGCCACTCATGGTGGTTTTACAATCCAAGATTGAAGAAGGAAAATCAAAGGAGAGTCTTTGCGCCTTTCGTTCTTCGACTTTCTATTTTTCGGACCTTTTCCAATCTCCCTCAAATGTTTTCGAAAAGTGTTTTGTGCAGTTCCATAAGTGGGAATTCGCTTGAGCTAAGAAATTAGCTCAAGCGAATAGAATTCTTCATGGTGAAGAAAAGTAAATTCGCTCAAGCGAATGAAATTCGCTTGAGCAAATTAAGCACCTCAAAAACCCCTTCTCTGGTCCAAATTCGCTTGAGCGAATTGGAACTTGCTCAAGCGAATTCCATAACTTCATTTCCTCCTTTGCCTTTGCTTTTCTTCAACGCTTTGAATCCTTTTCTTCATCTTCTTCTTCTTACCTACAACTACAATCCAACCAAACCAAGGATCAGATTGCCTTAAATAACACGTCACTCAGATGTTAATATGAAAATTCAGATTTCTATAAATTGGCGGGAAATTGATTGAAAAATATCACATATGAACCATAAATGCCACATATCTTGTATGCAAATAACCTAATTTATGGCACTTATCAAGTTACATTTTCGAAACCAGGGGGTTGCCTAACAAATACCTCTTCCTCAATGGAACCATTTAGGAAGACACTCTTAACATCCATTTGATATAGTTTGATGCTATTATTAGCTGCGTAGGAAAGTAAAATTCTAATTGCTTCTAGTCTAGCTACTGGAGCAAAAGTTTCAGTAAAATCACTACCTTCTTGCTGATTGTAACCTTGAGCAAACCAGTCTGGCCTTGTTTCTGATAACTTGACCATCTTCAGAGAGTTTGTTTCTAAAAACCCATTTGGTTCCTATGATCGTTTTCCCATGGGGTTCAGGAACAAGAGTCCAAACATCACTTCTAGGAAACTGATTTAGCTCTTCTTGCATGGCTAGGATCCACCCTTCATCATGCAGAGCTTCTTCAATATTCCTTGGTTCAATTTCAGAGAGAAAGGCAATATTGTTGACTTCCTTTAGTCTTGATCTTGTTCTAACTTATTCTGAAGTGTCACCAATGATTTGCTCTCGAGGATGATTATTTCTGTATCTCCACTCACGCCAGCGAGGAAAGACTTGTTCATTTTGAGACTCAGCATTATCTTTCTGATTAGTGTCAGTATCAGCAAGTTTGACAGTTGTCTTATCAGCAGGTACTTTAAAGGGTCCTTCAACAGGTGTTTCATCCTTCGCTTTTGAAGTCTCTGGAGTGTGATTCAGCTCTATTCCTGCAAAATCATCTTCTAGATCTGATAGTTCCCTATCAGTCTTTTTAGCATCATTAAATCTAACATGAATGGTTTCTTCAACAGTTTGGGTTATGGAGTTGTAAACTCTATATGCCTTAGAGGTTTTTGAATAACCAATGAAGAATCCTTTGTCAGATTTGGAATCAAATTTCCCAAGATCATCTTTGGTGTTAAGTATAAAACACTCACAGCCAAAAATGTGAAAATATGAAATGTTGGGCTTTTCTTCCTCTCTATAATTCATAGGGAGTCTTATTGAGAATTGGTCTTACCAAAATTCGATTTTGGATATAACAGGCTGTGTGAACAGCCTCTGCCCAAAAGGACCTTGGATGATTGCTTGAAATGAGCATGGTTCTTCCCATCTCCTGCAAACTTCCGTTCTTTCTCTCAACAACCCCATTTTGTTGAGGTGTTCTTGCCACAGAGAAATTGTGAGAGATCCCATTCTCATAACAGAACATACTGAAGCTTGAGTTTTCAAACTCACCTCCATGATCACTTCTGATGGCAGAAATGCAAAATCCTTTTTCATTTTGCACCCTCTTACAATATTTGGCAAAGTTCTCAAAAGTCTCATCCTTGCTTTTGAGGAATATCACCCATGTAAACCTAGAGTAGTCATCAACAATGACCAAACCATACTTTTTACCATAAAGACTTTTAGTTCTTGTAGGACCGAACAAATCAATGTGAAGTAGTTCTAGGGGTCTAGCAGTTGAAACAACAATTATGCTTTTAAAAGAACTTCTAGTTTGCTTCCCCTTTAAGCGATTTTCACAAAAAAATATCAGATTTGAAGGAGAGCTTGGTGATGAGCACAATTTTATTCACACTTAGTACCTTTAATCTTAGCTTTATTGAAGTGTAATTGTGATGAAATCCACTGATTTAATTGGGATTTACCGAATTGGGCTTAATTGGGCTTTAACTGTAAATGTTGTTTAATTTCGGATTTTAAGCCTCCTGACCTACCTGTATTGTTTTGTAGATATCTGGAGCTTTAGGTATCCAATTTGAGTGATTCCAGTGGTGTTGGAAAGCTAACTTTCGGGGCTTTAATTTGATATGCTATATGACTATATTCCCATGAAGCAATTAGGAGCCGTTGTAGTTTGAAGTCGGGCTACGGAAACTGTCACGGAAACAACATTGTTTTAAGACTTGTATTAGTGTATTGGGCCTCATACATGTTAATTTCGGCCCAAACATCATTTAGATCTGATTAATTAGGAGTAGATCTATAAATAGGGGCAGTTACTCTTTTGGAGGGAACTCTTTCTCATTTTCTAAAATTCAGATTTGAAGTCTCTTCATTTTCTCTCTTCATTTTCTCTCTTCTTCTTCTTCTTCTTCTTCTTCTTCTTCTTTCTTTTTCCATTTTCGTTTTTCCTCTTTAACCTCCATGGAAGGCTGAATTCAAGGTTGATTCTCAAGTGTTCTAAGCATTGGATCTTGAGGTTTCATCTATGCAATTTCGTTTTACAATTTTCTGCACATTTTCTCTTCTCCTAATCTCTAGAATTCTAGGATTTTGAATCTTGAATTGGAATGCATGCTTCATGGTTCTTCTTCTCCTATTGATCCTAAATTTGAATCTTAGTTTGTTTAATTCTAAGATGATTCTACTGTTTGCTTAATTCAGTAGGTTAGGGATTAGATTCTCACACAAGTTTGCTTAATCCTTGTATGAGATAATTGATGAATTGATTGGTGCTTAATTGGTTAATTCGAATTTGTGTAGGAATTGATAATTTTCTATAAATCAATAAAAGATCCTATGTGAATGACCTTGAGAATTCATCCATTTTCATACATATTTTCTGAATTTCGAATTTTAGCTTTATGTTCTTGAATTTTAAGAAACAACCAAACAAAACCCCCTTGCTTGCTTTTGAATCAACAATTCTTGTGAGTAAATTCGAATTTGCTATTGAATTCCTTGAGAGACGACTTTGGTTAATTTTCCATTAACTACATATTCTGAGTATTAATATTTGGTTGAGTATGACCTCGATCACTTGGGTAAGCCTTTCACAAGATTGTGTTTTGTGAGCTTTGAGATTAATCTCAAGCTGGCATGCCCAAGTTTCTGATGCCAAATCTATTTTTCATCTTTCACAGAAAATAAGACAAGTTACGTTTTGATAAGCTAAGTCCTCAAGATCAATCTTGTACATATTACTGTGTCTCTTTGCAGTAAAAATGATTTGATCATGAGAGTTTTTGACTATGCAGTCATCCCTAGTGAAGGATACAACAAAACCACTGTCACATAATTGACTTATGCTCAGCAGGTTATGTTGGAGACCTTCAACCAGGAGAATATTATGGATGACAGATAAAGGAGATATACCTACTGAACCAACGCCAGTGATTTTGCCTTTCTGATATCCTCCAAAAGTCACCACACCACCGTCCTTAGGTCTAAGATTTTGGAAACAAAGACCTTTCTCCTGTCATGTGTCGCGAGCAACCACTGTCCAGGTACCATTTGTGGTGTCTCCTTTGTCCTGTTAAACACATCTGCAACAGGAACAATTAGCAGGAGGTCCTTTTTTTGAAAAAAAAAACACTTCCGGAAATTTCCGAAAACCAACGATAAAAATAGCTTCCGGACATATATTTCCGGAAAAAAGTGGCTTCCGGATGTGTATTTTCGAAAATTTCCGGAAATAGTTTTTTTTTCAAACTATCACTTTTAGAGATGGAACAGAATCCGTCTCTAAATCAGAGACGAAAATTTTCCTCGTCTGTGCCAGGAAAAATTCCGTCTCTGATTTAGAGATGAAATTTAGAGACGGATTCTGTTCCGTCTCTAAAAGTGACAGTTTGAAAAAAAAAATATCTATTTCCGGAAATTTCCGATAATACACACCCGGAAGCCACTTTTTCCGGAAATTTCCGAAAATATACATCCGGAAGTTATTTTTATCATTGGTTTTCGAAAATTTCCGGAAATTAATTTCCGGAAGTGTTTTTTAAAGGGAAAAAAATTTAATAGAGTTATGGTGGTGTTGGGAGGTGGAGGTGGGTTGGGGAGGTGGTGGTGGTGGTGGTGGAGTGGGGATAAGGAGGGGTAGGGATGGAAATTTAAAAGTTACAAACATTATTGGGGGTGCGAATAGCAAAAAGGGGGGCGTTAAAAGCAACTGCCCGTGCTTAGTTATTACCATATCCACTTTCAAATTGGTCCACAAAAAGCCCCATACCATAAAAATTCGACCTTGCCATAGCAGGGGCGAAACCGTAACTCTAGCATCCGTTAAATAAAACCTTCGGCCTTGGCTAAAACTCACAGTGCTTTGTAACTCACACTCACACCAAAAGAATGAGCCAAGGCAATAAACGACAACCACTGCATTCAATTGGAACGGTGACTCTCCGGATTCCTGGCTCATATCGTATCGTATATAACATATTCCCCATTTTTTCTTTCTCTCACTCTCTCTTTCTTTCCCTATCAGTTTATTACTGCATGTTTTCATGTTGATGTTGATCAACTCTTCTCTTTTCCTTTTTGATTCAAGGAGAACTATCTCTGCTCCTTTTCGTTTTAATTTCAGATCTATTATTCCTCTATTTTTCAACCTCATTCATGTTTTATTTGTAGTAACGTGTTGGATCTTGTACGTTTCTTTTCTCTGTTTCAGATTCTTTGTGATGTTTATTTAATTCTTCTTGTTTCATATCTTTGAGGAGTATGGAATGGAGCTTAGGTGAAGTCACTGGAGGCAAGCGGTTCATCGATCTCTTCCTGAATTTTGTCGTGTAAGATCACAAGCCATGAATCGATCGATAAACCTCTGCATCCAGCGCTCACTTTGCCTATTCATATCCCTCTGTTATTGTTTTTCATTGCTGTGGGAAGAATCAAGAATTTTTTCTCTTCCTCTTATTTTCCTTGGAAACATTTAGGACGGAGCCTCTTTTGCTTAAAGCCTAGTTTTATTTTTTGATAAATATTTATGGTGTCAACTAAAAATTGCTTCATTTGAATTATGTAACAGAGGCCAGCGAGAAAAATGCTTTTCTTGTTGATATTTTGTTATTATCTTGGAGGTTTTTTGATTGAGGGAATACCGGGTGATGAGGAATGAGGATGAGAAATGAGGATATGATTAACGTATGTAATTATAATTATTATTTAAGATTTAATAATTTCATAATTAATTATACATATTTATTTATAGGTAGATATTTATTGTAATTTTAATGTTAGTTGAATGGTAACATATCATTCACTTAAATCTTTTACTTAATACGTGGCTAGAGATGTTTCCTATGTTTTTATGCCCTTCCGTTTTCCATGTAGCATTTAAGGAGAAGGCCATAAGGCAATAAGCCTTTTTCTTTGTCAACTTTTTCCTTTTGTTTTCCCCTGAATTTTCTGGGATTACATTTTGATATTTAATAAAAAATTAATTAAATAAAATGAAATGTGATGGATAAGATAAAAAAATATTAATCTATTATTTAGATCTTTCCATGATGTGATAAAAAAAGGTTAATTACATACCCTCTTCACATTTTAGTTTATTTAGTTCTATTTTAAATATTTAAAAATTATATTAATATCATTTCATTTCATTTCTCTTTTTTTTCTATGCAGACAAAAATAGATAAAATATTATTCGTTTTAAATATAAACATAGTCATCTGTTCTATTGAATTATTTGATGAATATTTTCTCTGTGGGCTTTTACGTGTATTTTCTCTTTGTTTACCCCTGGCTTGTTATTATTATTTCTCTGTGGCTTTTATTTTTATTTTTTCTGGATTTTATTGATACTTGCAGTCTAGTTCTTTTTATAGTGATGTTCCTTCTCTGTTGTGCCAACCTCTTTGCTCGTAATAGGGATTCTCTGCTTTAGCCCCTACCCATGATTACTTACATTTTATTAAACAATTAATGGTGAAGTTAATTAATTGATACATTATTTTGGTAATATTACAATAAAGGGGTGGTTTATAGTTTCCTTATGAAATTTGTCTAAGTCTTTCATCATTATTTTGGTAATATTACAGGGTAATTATAGGGTGGACCCTTTGAGTTTGGGTCCATCATAGATCTTTACTATAAATAGTATAAATTTAATATTAAAAAATTATTATTAACTATTATAAAATTAAAATTACTTTTTTATCGTAAAAAAAGTTAATGGTTGTAGGGTGGATCTAAACTGAAAGGTCCAATATTACAACTCTTTATTTCCGTGGCTTTTTCTAATACTTGCATTCTGTTCTTTTTATAGTGATGTTGCTTTCTCTGCTGTGCTAACCTCTTTGCTCCAAATAGGGATTTCTCTGCTTTAGCCCCTACCCATGATTACCTACCTTTTATTGAACAATTAATGGTGGAGTTAATTGATACATTATTTTGGTAATATTACAATGAAGGGGTAGTTTATTCTTTATATTCTTTCGTCATGGTGTTTATGGCATAAATTACGTTGATTAAAGATGTGAATGAACTGTAATGTAACTCTAGCTAGTTTGTTATGACAGATGCTAGCTTGTCTTTTCCTAATTGCATGACTGGACTGTTTTTGAATGAATTTCTTCTGTGAATGTGGATCAGACACTTGGAATGGTTCACGGCTTCATGCAGCGTCCTTTCCATTTTTATAGAGATGCTGTAAATATCGGTTTTGACATGTGTGCAAAAGCAATTGAAATGACTCCATTCATTTTAGAAATTTCAGAGTCGTCATTGTTTTGGAGTGAAGATTTTTAAAGAAGCTTAAGCCTCAAGCAAATGAATTGCCCTAAATATGTCATCTCCTCTGGCGTGTGGGGTAAAGGTCTCTTCCTGTATCTTTTTTGTAGATGGAAAGGTATCATTGGTATGTAGGTCTCCAATTAGTAGGCAGCACAGTGCACACTACCAAACGGTCTCCAATATAGGTCCTCGCTGCATAAATGTAGTGCACGCTACCCTTAATGGAGTGCAAGTTGCAACAGATTCTTCTGGCTTATATTTAATTAGGTGAATCGATATCAAATTCTTGTTTATAAGTTGAATAAAATTAAATTAAAGCAGGGACGGGTTAACACATCTAGTTTAATCATAAAGTTGTTTTTGAGATCAGTATAAGGAGAGGAATATGCAAGGAAGCTTAGGCAATTTCTGTCATCCAAATTATCAAATTCTTGATTTTATTCTGACATCCAAAATTATCTCAGGAGGAATATGCAAGGAAGCTTAAGCAATTTCTGTCATCCAAATTTATCAAATTCTTGATTTTATTCTGACATCCAAAATTATCTCAGGAACTATTTAAGTAATTTTTTTTTCTTTTTAGATTATTTTTTTTATGTCTTCTCCCATCTAATAACTCTGTTGCGCAACTGGTTGGTGGAAATTATTAGATTAGCAAATTTTTCCTTAAGTGTATGTTTGATTTTATATAAAATCATGTAACATTAACTTGGATCCAACGTGATTTTAATTAATGAAAATCAAACATTATATAAGTAGGCGTAAATTAGGTTTTTAAAAAAGTCGACTTTAACTTAATTTATTATCATAATGTTTCCCCGTCCTCAACTAGATAATCTTTCAGTAATATAAAGTAATAGTTAATCAAGAAATATATTTAGTTTTTATAACATGAAGGCCATAAATAGGTTAAGAAATTTAGACTTCTTTTTAGTTTTTAATTAGGTTTTAACTTTTATTAACATCGTTATATTTTGTATTAAATAAATGTTTTATTTTATATATTTAATAATTATAAAAATATTATATATTTTAAATGATATATCTCAATAATAAATAAATAGCTTGACTTGGTAAGCAAAATAGGGCTTTTTTTAATGTTTAGGCTAAGAGTCTTAACTTATGGAATGTTGAAATAGAAATAAATTTAGTGACTGTTTAGGGTGGCTTATTTTGAGCTTTACTTCTCCTTAAAAGGAGAAGCTGTGCGAAACAACATTTTAAAAAGCTCTAAAATATAAAAACAGCTTTTTTATATGTAAGAAAAAGGAGCTAATTAAAAAGCTAAATTTTTTAGCTTGTACTGAGCTTATTTTAAAAGATCCACTTTCGATTCTCACATTTATATTTGTAACCTTTTTTTTTTCATCAGGATTTTTTTATCTCCGATTTGCACACACCGCTTGACAGCATTCCTTCCCCACAATCCATTAACCATTGCCTTGCGATACCACCGCTGCACAGTGCCATTTGCGTTGTGTCGTTGTGCCATCTACGTCCCGCAGCCATTCACGTTGTTAAGTTCTTCATATTAATTTCTTTAGAAAAGAGTTTTGTTTTCATTATGAGAAAAAATTGTACCTATTTTCTAATTTAGTTTCTTTAGAACTTGCCGACCCAAAAATATGTAAGGCACATGGATGATTGCATGATTATTTTTATTTTATTTATAAATTATTTATTAAATTTTATAATATTTTTAATATTTTTTCTTGTTAATATTTTTTAATTAATTATTTAATTAACACTATTTAAAATTTTATAATTTGATAGTCTTTATATAAATTTTAAAAAGTAAAATATTTTTTTATCAAAGATTTTTATCAAACAGTTTTAACTTAAAATTAGCTTTTAAATTTTTTAAAAAATTAAACCACCAAACAACTTTTACTTTATTTTAAAAACCTCTTCTTTTTAACTTTAACTTTAAAGCAACTTATAAGTAAAAATAAGATGGGCCAAACGAACCCAGCTTTAGTGTTTTAAAGAATAAGACATGTGTACATTTTGTTTAGGATTTTTGTGATAGAAAGAAACACCATGGAGAGAAAACCTAGCGTGGCAGCTTTCGCCCCCTTGGGGCTTCCTGCCTTCATGGTAGGGTTTTCTCATTTCATGTGAGGGTTTTCTACCAAACCTAAGTGGTTTTATCTTTTTCTCTAGTGAGAGTTTTATTTTATATTTTTTTCTACTCTTTCTTCTACCATTAGATTCCACTTTGCAAAAGAATCTGAATAAATCACCACCATTTTCATAACCTCTAGCCTCTCCTCCTTTGCAAGATTCCGTTAAAGCTATTTCCTTTAGCATTTTGCAACACTACTTTACACAGTTTTGTTACATCTATGCACTTTTACCACTAGAGCTCCATTTTGCACATTGATTTATTCAGATTGGCTGTTGCTGATGTTGTGATTTTGAGTGGGTGTTGGACATGTGTCGATCAATTCGGAGGGAATAAAATAAGGAAGAAGAAAAGTCCAAAGCTTTTTCCATGATTTCTGTATTAGGAGTTTTTTTTTGTTAGGATTGCTAAATTGATTACTTTATGAGTATGCATTCTTTGTTTATTGTATTGATCTGTAGTGCATTGTTGTAATACTCTTTTTTTAGCATCCTATAAGCTTTGTAAGTGTCGTTGGACTTTTTTTAATGAATCAATGATCTCTTGACAAAAAAAAAAAGAACAAGGCATGTGTTTGATCCTTAATTAATTTTTGTGGGAGGAGTGGGTTTACATTGTTGTTATTTGCATAAGGAAGTTTGAGTCTAGGTATAAACTATGCTAATATACAAGTTTAATCGAGTCACTCATTATTATTTAGTAATTGATTATATCCTTATATGTTATTTTACTATATTATGCTAGTTTAACATCTAATTTTATTAACTACTTTCAATCAAATCAATTAGCCTTAACTTTTAGCTTTCATCTAATTTTTCTGCTTTCAACTAGTTTTACCAAACGCTTGCATCAAGTCAAAGTTTTTCAAGTGGTTTTGTACTTCTTGTTCACACAGAGCAGATCTAAAGTTTTACAAATTGAGGGAACCATCATTAAATGATGAATTTGGAGTAAATAGGGGAGAAGATTGATGATGACCATTATCTCAAATAGTTTTGACGATAATGATTTGTGGGTTGAAGCAATACTCGAAGTGGATGTCTAACAAAAAACAAGCTAACTATCGTTATAATGTTGCAATGAAGAATGGGTTCTAGCAATTGTTTGGGTTGGTTAGAGTATGAAAATGAAAAAATGCTAATACACTAATGATATTTGTGAATTGTGTTCTGATGAGAGTTGAGTATAACTTATATAATGTTTGGATCTAGTCCAACACTACCCTCAATAATGTTGGACTGAATTTACATTTGTAACGTGATTTTAAGCAATTAAAACCAAACATGTTATTAGTTTGGATTGGATTCTTAGGTTTCAAAATTTGTGAACATGAGACCTAAATTGATCTCCCTTTTTTTATGCTCAACTTGATTTGGAGATTTGATCCAACTCGATCATTTCTTTTCGGATTTTAAGTTAATTTGGTTCATGAGTTTGATTAGTACTCACTTATATATAGTTAATAAGTGCTTGTTTGCTTTATCATTTGCTTTCTTTAAATCAATTTGGCATGCATCTTATATATGACTTATGGATGCAACGTTTTTCTTCGAGGATCAATTTTAAACCCACCAACAATAAAGCAAAGCGACTATAACACCGTGTTTAGTAAGAGGGGAGAGATAAAGAAGAGAGAAATAGGGAAGATAGAAATAGAAGAAAAATGATTTAAATATTGTTTGCTGAGAGAAATGAGTAAAATAGTAGGAGAGAAATAGTGAAGGTCAGTTTGATAGTAGAGGTAGAAATTTTTTTTTTTTATTTTTTCTTTAACTTTCTGAAGGTTTTTTTAGAAACTATCCACCTTTCTTTTTTTTTTATTTGGTCAATAAAGAATAAACCATCCATCCACCCCCCCCCGTTTTGAAAGACCGGAACTTCTTTTGAAAGCCCAACCACCCCGAGGGCCAAAAACAACGACCTCTCTTCATTGATTTTCATCCTCCTTTTCTTCTGTTCCATACTTTTTGAGTCTCACCTCCCCTTTTCTCTTTCGCTCTTTACCCCTTTCGTACATCAATGGTGACAATGGGTTTGGGAAATAGTAGGAGAGAAATAGGGAAAGTCAGTTTGATAGTAGAGGTAGAAGAATTTTTTTTTTTTTTTTTTCTTTAACTTTTGAAGGTTTTTTTAGAAACTATTCACCTTTCTTTTATTTTTATTTGGTCAATAAAGAACAAACCATCCACCCGCCCACCGTTTTGAAAGACTGGAACTTCTTTGAAAACCCAACCACCCGCGAGGGCCAAAAACAACGATCTCTCTTCATTGATTTTCATCCTCCTCTTCTTCTGCTCCATACTTTTTGAGTCTAACCTCCCTTTTTCTCTTTCCCTCTTTACCCCTTTCGTACATCAATGGTGACAATGGGTTTTGGGAAAGCTTTGTCTTTTGGTTGTCATCTCCTTTTTTTAAAAATGGAAAGGGAATGGATGTCATGGTTTCTGGATAAGAGTGGCACGACGATGGATTGCCGGAATGAGGCCGCAAATGGTCAAACGATAAAAAAAAAGTCAAAGAAGGTTTTGAGGGCTTTTGATTTCTCAGCCATCTTTCTTCTAAATTTCGAAGAAATGCATTATGTAAATATGTGTGGGGTTCATTATTTCTTGCCATTTCTCTTCTACTTTTGTGAAGCACCAAACATGCATATAAGACCATTTCTCTTCCACTTCTATACTCTCCATTGTATTCTTCATACTTACCCTCAACCAAATGAAGCGCAAGTCTTTGAATGGATTGAGTTCAACACCAACCATAGTTGACAAATATATGTGTTTAGGCTAAATTGAAAAAAAAAATTGGTCTAACTTGATCTAGGGGGATGAGCTAGCCTATTTGCTCGAAATTATCATAATTAATTACCAAATGATTTAATTTATCTTTTTTAATAAATTATTTCATTTAAAATTTTAAAACTTATATAAATTATTAAATAAATGTTGCATAATGGGCCGATGCAAATAACCAGTAATTCACATAAAATCGGGTTTGTTCAAAAACAGGGAAAATGTTGACAAAAAAAACGGTGAAAATAATATTTTAATAATTATATTTTATATCTTTTAAGATATATATATTTTTTATACTTTCCACCAAATTAAAATAGAAATGAAAAATTCTAAATATGCTCAGTTTATATTTTAGTGGGTCTCTTAATTATTTCTTATTACAAACCTTTCTTATCTTACACATCTATTATATGTCCAAACCAAAGCAACTACGAATAAATCTCTAAATTAGGGATTTGGGTGAATGAATTTCACCATGATCCGAAACAAGTTTGATTTATGATAAATGTTATTTATACAATAAATATACATATAATAATTTATAAACACTTCTTTTTTCTTTTCATCATTCTTTTTTAATTATTGCATCCTATGTTGTACATCTAATATCTCTCTTTGGGTAAAAAATGATTGAAAGAAGATGACACCTCTAATCCTATCAGGCAAGGTGCCACTAACATGGTGGGGAGACAAGCATATTCCTATTACCCATAGGATTATTGGACAAGCTCAAATCATAAGTAGTTTTATATGGAACAAGCGGAATTTTGGATGGTTTCAGGAAAATTCAAATATGTGTCTATAGGGAGACGAAGGTTTTTTCTGTGAATCCTTCACCATCTGTTTCAACCCGCGTTGTGACTTGTGAATTCTCTGATTTATTGTTACTTTTTGTCAGAGAATGACTGTCAAGAATTGCAAATTCTACTGCGCATGGTTTATGTCCTTGTTTTATTTCATTGTTTTTCATTCCCCTCTTTTGTCTTTTAGGAATCAACAAACTGATGGTCTATTCAACCCAGCAATTTCCCCATCAGTTATTGGCCAACCCAGAAAAGAAAGACTTTATATAAAGGGATGCATGAAAACGACAAATGAGATGTGAAAATGATCTTATATTATGTACATGGACATGAAGAAGAAATGAAAATTAAGTGTAGTCATACACTAGAGGATAGAAAAGATCACATAGGGAGTAGAACATCTGGTAGTAGCATGCATGTAGCAGTAGCAGGTGAAGAAGTTTAATATTTGTTTGTAAATATTGTTTCCAACAACAACATTGGTGAATTAGACTGAAGACTTACATAACAATTTAGTAGGGTAGGAAAAAAACATAACAAGGTGACTAATAACTAGCTATAATAATTTAAAGCCAGAGTATGTTATAGGGGTTTCTTCTTGATCTTATGATCCTGTTTGACAAGAAGGGGAAGAAGCACTGAAAGAAGGAGCAACAATAATAGAAGAATAAACCTTACAACTTCCAATTGAAAGTCCACAGAAACTTGAACCTTCTTCAGAACTGGAGGAGCAAACTATGGTTTCCTCAACAAGGGTATCAAAATCCCCTCTCATGATCTGATTTTTCCAAGGCATGATTGTGGAAACTGTATGGTTCTTCATGACTGCATGCTTAAGAAGTTGGTAAGCCCTTGGATTCTTTCCCAAAAAATTGATGCTTTCATCATGTGTGTTCATGGTTCCTGTTGGGTTTGGAAAGTTTGTCTTGGCATTTCTACCTCTAAGAAGCCTTGCAGCAGAGTCATAAGCCATGGCAGCTTCTTCTGCTCTGTCAAAAGTTCCTAACCATAGCCTTAGTTTCTGTGAAGAGTCCTTGATCTCAGCAACCCATCTTCCTGAAGGCCTTTGTCTCACCCCAAGAAACTTTCTCTCACTGGTGTTTGCTCTTTTTGGCATCTTCATGATACCCCTCTCTTTCTTGTCACATGATTTATCTGTTTCAAGAGATATCAAAGAATGATTCATGTGTGGGTTTTGAGATAAGGGTGGAAATTCTGAGATCTCTAGGTTTTCCATGAGAATAGGAGAAGGGTTGGTTTTTAGCACACAGATTCAAAGGAGCTTATCACTAATAAAGCTTTTGAGGTTTATTGTAATAATGATGAGCTAATTAATGACATGCTGTTTGTCAGATTTTGGGTTTGTTTCCTTTCTACAAAGGTTATTGTCATGTACAATAATTTTTTGTCTAAATCATAGTCAATCGTATTCGGGACTTAGACACAGTTAAGACTCCTCACCCCTCCCCGAAAGAATGTGTTTAGTGGGGATCAAACCCAGGAGCTCTTCCCAGAGTCTCAACCTGCGTTGACAACTAAGCCACAACTCTTTGGTAACAGTGAATAAGGCCAATCAGATAATTTTTTTTAACAAGGGCTGTCATTCAGATTGGAATGATATAATGTAAGTGTCATCAGAACCGTTGATTAGTACTACTACTACTTCTGAGTTCTACATCTAAATTGTGATAAAAACAGCATGAATATTAATGTGGTGGAGGGAAGAGAGGGTTATGGTTGAGTGATCAGTGGCACTTCTTTGGTTGACTAGTCAAAGCCTTCTCATTAATCATTAATCATTGAAGACAAACATTAGAAGAGACAAGGTTGGCAGCTTAATTGTTTAGGAAGAACATTGTGAACAATTTTTGAATTCTTATCTACTGATGTTAATTATTTACCAACTTGTAATTTCATTTATGAAGTTTTAACTTAACAAAAGACACGCTGCTAGTATGCATTTTTTTTTGTTTTAAACACATCTATCCTCCGAGGGAGATAATTCTGTTCGACTGGAGAGCATCCACATCATGGTAGGACTAACTTTTTTTGTGAGGATTTTTTTTTCCATCAACAAGACTCAAACTCATGACTTTGATTTAAGGAAATCAAGTATGTATCACTTGAACCAACTCCGATTGGTTGCTCGAATGCGTTTGTGTACGTATTAATGTATTTTTTTTTATTTTATTGAAGTCCATACAAAAGAAATATACTTGCATACAAGAAAGCAGGGCAAGATGGTATGACACCTGTTACAGGTGCTGAATGAGGTGATATATATCCTGTGTGGTTAAACTTGCTAAAGAAAAGTCCAAGGGTTGAGCTGACATAAGCTGCTTTAGTTCTGATTATTATAATTGAAAATCCACTGCTTTTGCTTTAATAGTACTCTTACATGCAAAATTCCAACAGCCTCCAAACAAGTTCACACCTCAAAGTCCTAAAACAAACAGAGCCCCACATGTTTTCTTTCAACCTCAAATTCTTATTAAAAACTAATCTTGGATATTTGTCACGTAATGAATGTCATTGTTGCCTCAAAGTATGCTCTTTTACCCTTCTCAGTTATAAAAACAACCACTCAATTCTGGTGTGCTGCAAATTCTCTGATGAATCATGCAGTAGCTTTCTCCTTGGATTATACAAGTTCTGTTTATATTCCTTGTATTGTATCGTTTGCCAAACTTTTCCTTCCGAAGTGGTCCTGTTTTATTGGTGAAATAGTCATTGTTTAGACTCTAGTGAAAAGACTAAGAAGAATTATATATGGAATTTACTTTCATAAATATCCATATATAGCATGTGGAGCCTTACAAGAGGAATATCCAATTCGGACAGAAATCATTTGGGTTGGTACTAAGCTTCAATGCAAACCTAATATTGTGTTCTAAGCAAAGCTGGTTTTGTCTTGTTTCCTTTTGAGGGTGTTGGTTGGCTTGGGGCAGTGATGTGATATGAAGTGATACAAATATTAAAAGCATAAATTTTATGAGGTTCATTCTTATCCAGTTACCTTACATGGGTTGTTGTATATTTCTGTATTAATTTCAAAAGTTTTTTAAAATAACACTTTACTTGGAATGGTGCAAGTGTGCAACAATACATTGACGGGAGAAATAACCATTTAACAACTTTATTATACAATATTATACAACAATAAGACAGATAAAAATAGAAGAGAAAGAAGTGTGAAATGTGATGGAAAGAGATAGAAATAAAAATGTTATCTAAATGCTGGATGAATTTATTGTATGAATAATTTATGTACATTGACGGTATATACAGACTAACTCATGGTTGAACTCTAGCTACAAACAAGTTAGTGAGAGGATTGAGCTTGTATCCATGAGCCATCAGACGTGCACAATGATTATGAGCATTAAGTAGACTTGAACTTGAGTGCCCTCTGCTTTCATATCTGAACTTGGCATGAATCCACTGTACCAATAAAAGGCTAAAACTCTATTATTATATATTATATATTAAAGACAATGACATGCCTTTACCAAAACAGAAAAAAAATGACGTGTGCATAAATACATGACATAAACTATTAGTTGTTCCTTTTCAACATTTCATGATTTCAAGTATATTCAACTTGATGGCATCAAAATATTGTTCTCTGTAAGTGTTTGGGAGTATTAAAAAAAAAAAAGAAGAGAGAGAGGAGTTAGAGGGAAAGAGGAGAAGAGTTTTATAAGTCAATGAAGGAATGATCTATGGCCCAATTTAGATACAACTTCTGCAGAAGAACTTCTAGAGAAAAAAAATAGAATGAATCAATGAGATAAAATGAGTTTAACTTCTACTTATTGAAATTAGTTACTTATTAAATGGGAGAGCTTATGGAGAATGTGAACTACAAAGACTAGTTTTTACTTATGGAGAAGTTAAATTCATTTGAACTCTTTGATTTATTCTTCTTTTGTCATCTAAAAATTCTTCTCCAAAAGTTATATGAAACTGGATCATTATATAGGATTAGTTTGGATAATTTCTCTAAAAGGGCTTATGAGAGAGAAAAAAAAATAGAATGATAAAATGAATTTAACTTCCACCATAAGTTAAAATTAGACTTTACAACTTTTCATTTCAGAAATTTTCTCATTTAATTTCTCCATAATACTAATTTTCAACATATAATAGAAGTTAAATTTATTCTACTTTATTGATATATTCTATTTTCTCCTTCCATAAGTCTTTTTAAAAAAATTTATCCAAATTGATCCACCTCAAAAACACCAAGGAGAGACGGGAAACAGGGTTCTTGTAAACCTCTTCATTCCCTTCCCTGTCCTTCAATTTTTCAAAGTATAATTGAACTGGTTTGAACTCGTGGAAATTACGATCAATATATCAATACTCGAACGGGATAGTTTTCATGTGAGGTATTTACAAATATAATTTTCTCCCCAAGTCCCAACAGACAACTTGCATGCTTCAAAACCTTCATAATGATCTTTCAATTTAATACTAATTTCAAATGGAATATTCACATAGTATTGGCGGTGATAATCACATTATATATACCGAAATTATATATCTTACATTTGATTTAATGAGACGTAATTAAACAGTTAACATATAATGGCAGCAAAATTGGTGTTTCCTTAATCTGTCTTATTGCTTAGCAGTTATAGCACTGGCAGTTAACTTGTATATAAAGACTATTTTTAGTCATGGACAATATATTATATATATATATATATATATATATATTTTTTTTTCTTCTAGCTTGGCAATTATATATCGGTATTTAATTATTAACTTTCTTTACAGAAGATGTAACATCCATCCAAGAGAAAATTCCATCAGAAAATGACGTTTCATATTAATTAATATAGAACTAAAGGAGTAATTGGTAGATAAGCTAGTTTGCCACTTCTTTTCCCAGTTGTCCCATATTGTAGTCATTTGGCCCGCCTGACAATCCAAACAGCGCAGACTCATCAGTAATTCACAATTTATTTAAGATTCTTATTTTTTTTTTCACAATCTACTTTAATTCTCTATAGAAGTATATATACCCCTCCCTCTTAGTTTTACACTGCATTTTTTTTATAATTTTTTTTTATCACATCATTTATTATATTTTTTAATATTTTTCTCTTCTCATATTTTTATACTTATCACACTCCAAATCCATTTTGGAGTGCCAAACAATTCTTTTTCATTTATTATGGTACGTGGTTGGCCGGCCAGCAAAGTTTTGCCATTAGAAATAAATTAAAATAGAAAAATCAGAAAAAATAATAACAAGTGTTTGTTTTTGGTAAAAAATATAGGTGTTTAATATATGTATATTATCAATGTAAATAAATTTTATACATACATCCAATCATGTGCTATCACATTATTTATTGAATTTAATAACACATGAGCTGTCATATTCATTGAATAAGTGGATGTCCGTGTAAAACTTCTTTACACTGAAAATGTATATTAATTAAATTCAAAAAATAATTTTATAATACAGTTTTTTAAGATTTTTTAAATTATTTTTTAACTTACTAGAGGTTTTCACACCAATGTGGGACCCACACATGGGTGTGAGTCTATCTCTTTCTTACCGGAGATTTTCAGTAACCGAAGAGGATTCAGTTCCGAATAAACGCTATATAAAAAGTAGCGTTAATCTGGATTCACATTTAAAACATGATTTTAAGGTAAACCAAACACACTATCTCTCTTGCCCATTCTCAGCGGGCTCTCTCCTACTATTTCAAAATGAATAAACCACCACTTTCATCCTCGAATTATCATTCTCTCTCTCTCTACTTAGTCCCTAAAGTAAACAAAAATAAAAATTAGTACTCGAACTTTCAAATATTCATCACATTAGTTCACCAACATGACTAATGTAATGGGATAATGTGAAGGTTAAAGGACTAATATGATGATTATTTGAAAGTTTGAGAATTACTTATACAATTAATTTAATTTAAAGACTAATTAAAAATTGATGAATAGTTAAAAGACGAATTTGAGGGTTTGTTACTATGAAAATAACGATAACGTGCAGCACCTAACCCGACGTCTACCAACTTTTCAACACATCAATGGCATGGGTTTTTTTCTCTCTCACCTCAAAGCCGGAAAACAAAATTTCCAATGGGCAAGTAAAATGGTAAAAGGAAAAAAACGCTTAAAAAAAGATGGTGCCTTTCGTAGCCTTCTTCATCCACGCAGTCACACACACTATTTGATCCCCATATTAATAGTACATACATTATAGCATTTGCAAAAATGATGTTAATAAGGAAGAATTGTGTGTGGGAATAATTGAATTTATTAATACGGGAATAGAGACACGAGTTTAGATGGATGAGACATAAAAAATGTATAGTTAGCATTTTAATTCTCTCATGCATACACAGATACAGAACGATCTTCTATAGTGTGTAATTTTACAATGCTCTTGCTGTTTTTTATTTCTAATCAATTCAATGGAGTAAATTAATAAATCCGTCCATGATCTTTTGTGGTCATGCAGTTTATTTTTTAAAAAATAGAAAAACACAATATAATTCCTGACTTTCTTGTTTTTTTTTTCTATTACTATAGTCTAATTGTATGTTTTTTGTTAATTTTCTTATGACATGTCATGTTTAGTAACACTATGTCACACTATTTGTCATCAGGGCACAAAAATAACGTCATTGGGATTGAGTCCTTCCAATGAAAGAAGGGAAATAAGAGAGAAATTAAAAAGGAGAATAGGGAAGCACACGACGGTTGGAGTTGAAGTATTTCAAGCTATAAATTTGACAAAACCACGTCATTTTTGTGTCACATTGGACACTATAGTGACAAATAGTGTGATATGTTGGGGCAAAGAAAACTAACAGACCAGTCCTCGGAGTACCTCTAGAAATTTACGTGGTCATGTTTTACAGAATCTCTGAGACAGAATAAACCACAGGTTGCCCGCGCAATAAAGCTTGACCACGAAAACACTATTTTACGTATGAAAAGCTGAGATTGCTAATTCAGTGATTATGAAATGTATTTATACACTGAAAGTTTGATCCACAACTAAACACAACAACACTTAACAACTCAAACAACACATACCAACTAACTAACTAACTATAACAAAATTATAAAAATCTGAAATACATAAACTACACCCATCATTCCTCTCAGCTTGATGAATCTATCATTCTTCAAAGCCTTTGTCAGTGAGTCTGCAAGTTGGTCTTCAGTTCTATAATAGTTGAGCTCAATCTTACCTTTGTTAATTTGATCCCTCAGGAAATGAATCTTAGTCTCAATATGCTTGCTTCTACCATGACCAACAGGATTTTTGGCAAGGTTTATAGTTGATTTATTGTCCACCATTAATGATATAGGTCCCTCACTTTTCATTTGAATCTCTTCAAGTAGAGCTTCCCACACAGCCTGACAAGCACCATAAGAAGCAACAATATATTCCGCTTCATATGATGAAAGTGCCACCACACTTTGCTTCTTCCGAGCTCCATGAGATTGGAGGTTCTCCAAACACAAAGATATATCCATTTGTGCTTTTGCTATCTGTTTTGTCCCCACACCAATCAGAATATGAGAATCCTACCAACTTTCCTCTTTCACCAGATGGATTCTTAGGGAAAAATAATCCATAATTTGCAGTTCCTTTCACATACCTTAGGATTATCTTTGCTGGTGCCAAATGAGAGGACCTTGGATTATTCGTAAACCTGCTAATTACTCCAACACCGTAGGCTAAATCTAGCCCATTGTGACAAAGATACCTCAGTGATCCCACAATCTGTCTATATACAGAGTTGAATCGACCAATTTCTCACTTTCATCTTCTTCTATAGCTTCAGACTTCCTTCAGCCGGTGTAACTGCAAGGTTACAATCAACCATATTGAACCTTTTTAAACATCAATAGCATACTTTCTCTAATGTAGAAAAATTTCTCTTGTGTGTTCACAAACTCCATTTCCAAAAAGTATGAAAGAGGACCAAGATCAGACATTGCAAATTCTGCTTTCATTTCAACTTTAAATTTGCAAATTTCTACCTCATTACTGTCAGTCACCAATGAGTCGTCAACATACACGTAGACCAGTAGCAAATTGACTTCACTTGAGCCTTTCCCATACATACCATGCTCCACTGTACATTTTCTGAATCCATATTGTAGCAAGAAGGAATCCAATCTCTTATTCCAAGCCCTTGGTGCCTGTTTTAGGTCATACAAGGCCTTGTTTAACTTGCAAACTTTATCTCTAGCATCTTATTTCTCAAAGCCCGATGGCTGATTCACAAACGCTTCCTCCTTTATTGATCCATTTAGAAAGGCTGACTTCACATCAAGTTGGTGTAGTGACCAACCCTTTGAACTTGCAGTTGTAGTTACTAATATAATAGTTTCAATGCGAGCCATAGGAGCAAATACATCATGATAATCTAAGCCTTCTTTTTGTAAGAAGCCCTTTGCAACCAACCTGGCCTTATACTTAGCCATTGTACCATCTTGTCTTCTCTTTATCTCATATACCCATTTGACTGCAATTGGTCTTTTATTTTCTGGTAATGTAATCAAATCCCATGTCTTATTCCTGTTCATAGCATTCAGCTCCTCCCTCATAGCTTCAACCCACTTGGGTTCAGTCATAGCCTACTCAAGATCTACAGGTTCTGCATCAACAAACAGGGCTAGGTGGACCAAGTCACCTTCACTGGTTACAGCACCATCAGGAAAAGTTATGTAGTCACTCAATCTAGTTGGTGGTTGCCTTGTTCTCAGTAGTCTAGGATCATGACGGGCCACTGAATCCAAATCAGATAATTGATTTTTAGCCTACTGATCATCATCAAGAAACCCAGAAACTGTTGCTGCTGAAGTATGACTTTCATGCCATCTCCAGGTGTGATACTTTTCCTCCTTTGGTGCGGTGGTGGAGGTTGCAGCGGAGAGTTTTCTCTTTGTCTCGTTGCTTAGGAAGAGATGCGGACGCAGCCGGGGAGAAGAAGGAAAAAAGTTTTCTCTTCGTCTCGTTGGTTGGGCGACGGCGCATGGGAGCGCGCGACGGTGCTTGAACGAGATGAGGGAGAAGCCGTCATACACAGCGACGCTGCTCGGCGGCGACGGGAAGGGACCACCTGCACCTGCGCATGTGACGGCGGCCGCGAGCAACAAACGGGGGAAGGGAGACAGCTGACGGCGACGCGCATGGTGGCCACACGGCGTCGCGGCTAGGACGCGATAAGGGACCTTCCCCTTTTTCTATTTTGGTCTGATTGTTCCCCTTGATCTGATTCAAATATTTCCCTCACTCTCTTTTCCTGGGTTGTGGGTTCAACAGGCGGCAGTGGTGGAGACAGTGGTGGTTTTGCATCGCCACTGGTAATGGTGTTGGTGACTGAGCAAAGCCGGGGGACGTGCTGCGGGGTGGTCATGGCTTGCAGGGAGGGTCTGGCTGGATTTTTATCTGTATAATTCCTTTTATCATCCTGTATTGGGATTGTATATTTGGGACTCTAAATTGATTAATTAGGACTCTCTTCCTTTTTTAATTGGATTTTTTACACTGATTTAGTATTACTGCATTTGTTGGGTTTTATCACTATCCACACACATGGTAAACATAGCAAGTATACAAACAAAGGGGAAAACAGAATAGTATGGTTCAAAGCAAAAGAAAAGAAAAGAAATCGCTTTACCGCTTCTGATTGCAGCTCCTTTTTTGATTTTGCTCTAATTCTCTTTTCTTCAATGCCTTTCGTATTATGGTGACCCCTCTCCCCTATTTTCTCTGTATGTTCTCTATTTTTTTAAAAGGGGTTAGAACTCAAACATTGAATTCCAAGTCTTTTTTTGTTTCTCGGTGTATCCCCTTCTTAACTCTCTATGTATTCTCTGCATCTGATTCTGAAAATAGGTTCCTCCTCTCCTTTCTATTGCAAACTGCCCCCTATTTATATTGATTTACATTCACTGTATCAATGCAATTTTTTCTATTTTATTGATTTCCTCCCCCTTTATCTCAGTTGTAACCGCCCAAAACACCAGGTGCCCATGCCATTCAGCCGCCCAAAGTCAATGTAACTTGTGCAAGTTGCACTGCAGCAAGTTGCACATCTATTCAGCAAGTTTCACATTGCAATTTCCCCTTTTATTGTGTTTTTTAATTGCTGAAGGGCCCAGTTTAGGCCAAATTGGCCCAATCAGAATTTTTTTAAGAGAATGCTGATAATGAATGAAGCAAATAGGCCATTTTTGTTCAGAAACAAATAAACCTACCCTGGTCCAAAATGGAATTTCAACAAAAGGCTTTACAAATAATGGATCCAATTGCCCTAACTGCAATTCTTTCAAAAATCTTAAAAATGTTTTTTTTAATCAAATGCAGCCAAGAATATTTTCTTTTACTCAAGCCCCCTAACCACTGGGCCCAAACTGGCCCAATAAAAAAACTGAAACTTCTTCTTTTTTTTCCTTTTTTTGCTAAAAGTGAAGCAAATGGATTACCTTGCCCCAGAGTTTTTTTTAAATGATTTTCAAACAATGGGCCTAACCGGCCCAATTACAATTTTTTTCGAAAAAACTTAACAGCTCTTTTTTGTCAAAATGTTTAACCGATCCATTAATTAATTAACTATCAATAATTAATCAACTAACAAATTAATCCATTTTTAGTTATATTTTTTTTTAACCATGAAAATAAAAAAATTGAAGAAAACATAAAGGCCGGACAAAATTGGATGCTAACATCATTTGTCATTTACTTTTTATATTTTGTATTTTTTTTGCCCACGCAAGCCTGCTGACTGGATATTTGTTACCCACATGGAATCAGTGTGCATATTATGTAGCATTGTTTGCGGTACGGATATTGCAATTGTTTACAAATACTTTGATTTACTCTTACCTGTTAAAAACTAGTTATTGTAGGTTTTTGGAGCGATTTTACCATACAATACTTGTCCACCAATTGTACCATAGACTCACCCATTTATGAAATGCTTTACTTCATCTTGCTCATGTTTAACCTAATTTTTTAAACAAGTATAAATATTCAAATTATTCTCGGAGGAAGAGCTTTTGTCTCCCATAGAGGTCCTACCCAGCTCGACAGGATTGCCTCCTGTGGAGGATACCTGTGGTCACGCACCGAAAATATTATTCTTTTCTTGCCACTTCATTTTTTTAGTCACTTTTATACTACTCCTCTTTGATAATTAGTGGCACTTTGATTGATGTAGCATGTCGTGCAACTCAAATTCTTAATTGATTTTTTTATCATACTTAGGTTGATAAAAAAGATGAGAGAAAAAGAAATAGTTACTAATATTTAGAAAAAATAATAAAATAACCATTTTAATTAATTAGGGGCTATTGTTTAATAGGCATTATAGTGTGTTTGGTAAGACAATTTAATTAGATGAAAGCTGAAATTAGTAGTTGAAACTATTTTATCAGTGTTTGGTAAGATAGTTTTTAGGTAGTTACTAGCTTTTTTTTAGAAGCTACTTGAGGTAGTTTTTTTTTTAAAAAAATCTCCTTTTTTTAGATACTAACTGAAAATTTACTACAAATATATCCCTCAACAACCCCCATTTAATAATTAATTGTGTCCTTATATGTCATTTTACCATTTTAAGCTAATTTTACGTAAAATCAGCTAATTTTCATCTAGTTTTTCAACTAATTTTATCAAACACACTCTTAATATCTATAACTTTAAACTGGATAGAAAATCCATTACAAAATAATAAAAGACATGACATTTATGCATTAAAGTGAAATAATTATCTTTAATGTATGAGATTAATGTAAGCATCATTGATGGGTTGAACGATGACTTTTTAAAAACGTTTTATTAAAGGATTTAATGGATATACATTGTCAGTGTAAAAAGTTTTACACAGTCATCCAATAATGTGTTGCCACATCATTTAATGAATTTAATAATACATGAGGTGTCACACATTAAATAATGTGGCATCACATTTATTGGATGACTGTGTAAAACTCTTTTACATTATCAGTGTATACTAATTAAACTCTTTATTAAATATCAAAGTAAATTTTAAAATTTAACAAATTCATTAATTCTTCTTAAAATTTAAATTATGCACGAAACTTCTTTTAGCCATGCCTCTATATATTTTAAATAAATAAAATAAAAAAGAAAAAAGTAACTGTGGAGTAGTTATTTTTATAAAAATAGTTATTAAAATTTAAAATTTAATATAAAAATAAAATCATTTAGTGAAATGTGAAAACTAAAAGAGGGATATCCCTTTATATAATATAATAGTATAGATATTGCCGGCTCCAAGAATTCTCCAAGATTTCTTTGCAACATTCGCTTCTCATAGTCCTTCAGCTATGGAGATCCCAAACCTGTCTACACAGGAATTGGATTTGATCAATAGAAGTACAAAGAAGATCAAAGTTACTAATGGAGAGAATTCCTTGCCTGGTGGTTCAGCTCAGCCTCAAGGGGAGGATTTTAGTATTCAGCAGGATCAACCAGCTTCAAATTCAATCTCTTACAAGGAATCTTTACTTCAGCAAATCGGACTTCAACAAGAACAAATTTTTGAGGTTGATGACATTATTTTTCCTCATGAAGATTCAGAGGAAGAGAAATATTTATTCCAAGAATCTGAGGTTCGACCTCTTGATCCATGCCCACGAGTGCCAATTTCTGAAGAAGAGTATTCTAAATGGTGCAGATCCTGGCAGAACTCTCTTGTGGTACAAGTTATGGGGAAAAAAGTTTCTATGAGATTCCTATAATCAAGACTGCGAAGAAACTTGGCATGTAAGTCACCTATTAAATTCATTGATATGCCACATGATTATAAGAATGTTCTCTGATGGTCCTTGGATGATTTTGGATCATTATCTAATAGTCCAAAGGTGGGAGACCTTTCTTTTTGGAAGAGGCCACGAAAGTTAAAAATTGCAGCTTGGATTCGTATTCCGAATCTACCAATTGAGCTCTATACCTATGATTTCTTGGCAAGGGTAGGTAATATTTTGGGTACTATGTTGAAACTAGATCATCTTACCTCTATCTACTCTAGGGGAAGATTTGCAAGAATATGCGTGGAAATAGATCTATCAAGACAACTTATCCCTCAGGTAAACATATTGGGTTACATACTCAATGTTGAATATGAAGGACTTCACCAAATGTGTTTTACCTGTGGCAAGTATGGTCACCGCCATGACTCATGCCTAGAAAATCTAGAACCTTTCACTGTTGTTTCCCCTATGGAAAATTTTAATAATCAAGAAGGTGGTCAAGTCAGCCCTAATCCTCAGGAAGTTTCAGAGGCTCCTATTTCCCAGGATACTTCTATTGAGTCAGGTATGGTTACAAATAAATCTGAGCAAATTGTCCAATCCAACCCATATGGGCCTTGGATGTTAGTCAAGAGAACACCAAGGAAGAAAAGTTCAAAAAAGAAGAGGACAAGTCATCAAAATCTACAGGGTCCAAATTTAATATCTTAGCCAATGAAGATCAAACAGAGGAAATAGTTCAGCAAGAAGTTCAGAATCCTGTTCAGATAGAGCAACCTACTGAACAGAAAGTTAATGGGGTCAGGGACCCTAAAGCTGGGGAAAACAATCAATCCAACAAATCTGGTCAGCCAAAAAAGAATTTAAATTCTGTTAAGATTTCTAAAGAAGCTGGTAAACCTGGTCAGACTAAAGAAAATGTAAAAGTTCCCAAGATTTTTGGGAAGGAGCCACAATCTTTGATTCCATCTTCTCGCCTACTGATGGGTTTCTTGCAAGCGAACCAAAAATCCAGTAGTATAATAGTAAGAAAGATATCGTATCCACAGGGAACGGTCAATTCACGTATACTTGTGATCTAATTATCTAGGGAAATAACAGTTTTGAGAGTATTGTTGCGGAAATTGTAAATAGCAATTAATAATCAATTGAATTAGAAAGGAAGAGTTAGAGACACTTTACTTGGATTAGGATTGAACTTCATATCACCACACCCTTTGTGCATGTAAAACTATCTATTATTTTAGGTTTACTCTATAATACTGTAGACAAACTATATTGCTTATGACCCCGAGTTACCAGGCGCCACTCACACTCAAGATAATCCATGCGGGCTCTCCCAAGCGACAGACATACCCTCGGCTTATTTTTTTTTCTTTATTCCGTTTGTAAAAGAACTAATTGATAAAAGAGGCCTAATCCTGTAGACGCACCTTCATTAGAGTACTCACACTACCCATTACTCATCAGGATACATCCATGTGTCGGTCCTGGATTGACAATCAACTAATCCTTTGCTATCGATACTAAGGCCTAATCCTGTAAATGCCCTTCGCTAGAGTACTGTCACTACCCATCGCTCATTAGTACACTCATGTGTCGGTCACAGAGTACCGAGTCCTCTTATTCAATCAAAGTTTGGGTTTCTTCAGAATCCGCTCCCTCACCCTCAATCCTAGTTGAAACTAGCCTATAACTCCGGCGCAAGCGCGGAAGTTAGGAATTAAGCACAGAATAAGATTACCAATATTATAGACAGAGAGCTCAGGAAATAATAATATAGAGTTTACATACACTTGGGGATAGAATCAATTACATTCAATCCTAATGGAGAGTTAACTACACAAGGTAGCTATACAAACCACCGAAGATGTTGTCACCATCTTCAATCCTTGTAAAGCGCTCCTCCTCTCCTACTCTAAAATTAGAATTGGTGCATTATCACTGAAATATGACTGAATTACAATAATTGTGCACACCTGATCTGATGCAAGAGGTTCCTATTTATAGGCTAAGGAAAGACAAAGAAAATTGGGGAGAAATCTATCTAAAAACGACAACAGGGCAAGAATCTTCGTAACTTGCGCTTCACCCTGCGCTACAGCGCAGGTTGCAGCGCAGGATTCAAAGGGTTGCGCTTCACCCTACGCTACAACGCAGGTTGAAGCGCAGAATGCGTCCTGCAGCTTCAATCTTTCTCTTTTTAACTTGATCTCTCCCCGAGACTGGTTTTGGTTGATTTGTCTTTCCTTGTTTCCCTTTTCTTGATGAAATCTTGCATTTATTGAGCATCTTGGATTTAATTGGGAAGGTTGTCTGCAGAATCCTTGTTTAATTGGCAGTGATATCTTTTTAATTGGATATGTCTCTTCAAATAATCTTCAAATCTTATTATTGCCTTCAATTAAACTTCAAATCTTGCAGATATCTCCCTTATTTAATGCTATCGTTCCTTCAAATCAAATCCTTGTAATATTCTGCAAAATCAGCAATATTTCTATCAAAATAGCATCAAATTCAAATCTAAGATTAATAAATACAATTTATCTAATATTAAATAAAAAGGGATTAAACTGGGGCAAAAATATCATTTTATCCTTGATAAGTGAACTAAAAAGTGCTCTTATTTATCATATAATTTTCACTTATCAAAATACCTCCCAACTTAACTTCTTGCTTGTCCTCGAGCAAGAGACCTCTTTGCAATCAAAAATCAATTCTATTCCCTGTGTAATCAAAAAAAACAATTCAAAAACAAATTCAAGGAACTCTTCATCATCTCTTTGTTAAGCAGCAATCACCTTCCAAACATAAGAAAAATCAGGATTAAGAGATGTTACCAATTCTCAATCACAATAGAACACAAACATCAGTCAAACTTCTAAAAAATAACAATTAAAGCAATAAGTGATAAACCAAGGAAATCTCTCATTCTCACGGGTAAGTGTTTCCCTCAATCTTTTTCACCACCGTTGAACAACTAGAATTGATAGTCGTTTCCAAAATCTGAACCTGCAAGTAGTTAATATGGATCAGAAGGTCTTTTCTTTGGTTGTAATGAGGCTGGGCTATCAAGAAATCATGGTTTTTCTAGATATGCAAAGAACACTTTGAATAGAGAGCATCTTGTGATTGTGCTTGGGACTTCTCTCCATTCACCTAGTCATTCTTGAATTGTTACCCTTTTTTCAGCTTGGTCTCTTTGTTTGAAGAAGTGCTCACTTATTCAATTTCCACACTTTTGTGCAGATTTTTTTTGAATCATAAACAATAACATAGAGAATTTATTTATGGGGGAGTATTCTTCTTTGTGATTTCTTGTGCCTGCTCTTTGAATTTCTTTGACCTTTTAATTCACCAACCTCTTGTCCCATTTTTTTGTGTTACACCTTGCTCTCTATCCCAAGTGTGAAGGGACATGGCATGATCATTAATCATGACTGGGGTGCATCAAAGGAAATATTAAGCCTCAAATGGGCAATCAAAAAATTGGAATAATGTAATCAAGGTTGGCTATTTGGCACTGAGCAAAATATTATAATCACAAAATATGCCTTTGTCACTTCCATACCTTCTACTAGCAAGACAAAATTCAGAAACTCAAGCAATAACAGTTGACAAGCAGCGGTGAAAAGCTCTCAATTTCAGTGTTTGGGCTCACAGCTCACTGGTTATTGGCTAAAATTCCATGACAAAGCACTTACTGGTTTTAATTAACTATCCTGATAGGTTCTCCTGAGAAGTATCCTAAACTTAACTGATTATGGAATTAATCATAAAACCCTATCATCTTTCCTAGTCTGGTTAGTTAAACTACTTAATTACAGAGAATTTTGAAAAAGTTGCCTTAAATCCTAATTTCCTAAGGTCCTAAAAATTTTTAAAATTCTAAAAATTTAAAAAAAATGAAATACAAAACAAAAATCCTAATTAACTAAAAAAATATTCTATAAAATTAAAAGAAAAACTAAAAGAAAGAAAACACCAGTATCAATCTTCATCCTCTGTATCCTGTAAGTCTTTGTCCCGCTGCTGCTCCACCTCCCCCTGGATGAATAGGCCTGTCCCCAGGCCACTGCAAGAATATCCGGAACTCTTCAAGCAGCCTGCTTGGGTATGGGTCTAGTACTTCTGATTGGTTTGAGGTCAACTGGTCTTTATACTTTGCAGTAGTTTGTGCAATTCAAGAAGAACTGGAAGCCTATCATTAACCAATTTGCATGCATAATTCAAAGAATTAATATTTTCACAACAAAAGTTCAGTGCACTTGGTAATGACTTCCTAAAACAAATCATACTCATTTGTTTTGCAAGCATTCAATCAATTCATGGAAAGTGAAAGTTCAAGATTTTTGAAAGAAACAAAGCATAACACCTTCAAATTCAATAACTCACAAAACAAAGAGCATTCCAATCAAGCAAATTGTTCTTCATGTTCCACACAGCCAAATCGCATTCAAGATAACAATAATCAATAATATTCACAATCCTAAGGTTGATATCCTAAAGTTCAAATCATAGAGTGAATGGAGATTTCAATTGATAAAATTAAAGAAAACATAACTGAAAGTTTCAAAATTGATGGAAGTTTGTGAGTGGAAAGAGTGAAAAGAAGAGCTTAGAAAGTAGAGAAACAGTACATGAGAAAATAGAAGATTTTTTAAAAAAACCGTACTGTTGCGCTTCACCCCTGCGCTACAGCGCAAGTAAAGTGCAGAAGACAGTGACTAAAATTGCATTCTTGCGCTTTACCTGCGCTACAGCGCAGGTGAAGCGCAGAAAACAGAATGCAATTTTGCAATTTTCAGTCACGTTTTCTGCTACTTCCTATTATTTAAAAATTTTATTTTCCAAAAACTTATTCCAATCAATTTTGAAAATTTCCTAAATCCTAAAAAAAATGAAAAATCCTAATAAAAACAAAATAACTAAAACAATTAAAAACTTAAAAATCTCTAGGTTGCCTCCCAGGAAACACTTGTTTAACGTCTTCTAGCTCGACGCTTGTTCTTTCAAGGTGGCTGAAACTGAAATATTTTGATGAGCTTGTGAGCTGCACCCTTCCTTTCTTTGGCCCATATACCTCCCCATAATCTTGCCTTGGAACAACCTGTACTGTGAAGCTTTGATGGTTTACAATTGATTGTTATCAATTTCTTTGCTTCAAGGGGGTCTTTGATATGGAGCATACCTGACCACTTGATCTTCAATCTGGCTCTAGGCTCTGAATTTGATTCTAGCTTGACTTTTCTTCTCTTTGCCTTGTCCTGGTCAGTGTGATTTCAGGCCTTTCTTTTGTGAGGTCTGGAAGGTTTGTCACTTGTACCATGCCTTTCTTGATCTTCCTTTAGAGAACTGGTTTGATAAGGCAATGTTTTTTTATCTTGATACCACTTCCCTTCCTTCCTCGGGCTTTGTCTCACCATCTCCCTGTTCAATCTTTTTCATTTTCTTGATCTTTTTCATGTACACCCTCATCTGTGTTGTTCTCTTCCTCCCTTCACAGTCAATCTCTTCTTCAAGCACCATCTTTTCTGTTTCATCTCTCTCTTTCTTCTTCTACTTCTGCTCCATTTTCTTGTGTTTCTTCAGATCCCTCCTCTTTATCAAACAGATCATCATTGGTTTCCTCCCCTGTCAATTTAACAATTATGGTGGGACAAAATTCTACGGGGTTGGGTTGAACGTTTGCTGAGCTCTGTTTTGACTGTTGGTTGGCTAGTGCTTCTGCTACCTGTTCAACTGTTTCATCGGGGAACTCTCTAATCTTGTTGAGTAGTTCCAACGTGAATTGCTCCATGGCTTCCAACATTGGGATGTTGATTTGTGATATTTTGTTACTCTCCATGTAGGCTACAAGTAGCGTATTCATATCTTTCATGGAGGGATTCTTTGGATATGGTAATTCCCTGAGTTGCATTGCATGCGTGAACTCTTCCTTTTTTTCTTCTTTATTTTCTTTAGCAGCTTCCTCTGATTTCCTTTCTTCAATTCCTCTTTCTTGTGTTGCTTCAGTTTCCTCTTCTTGAATATCCGGATAAGAGCAGTGACCATTGAGATGGTTACCTCCGCAAAAATCACAAATTAATTGTGGTGACTGGCCAGGATAAGAGTGAACTGGTTGCGGTGGCTGAGAAAGTCTGTCTAGCTGCTTTTGGAGTGCTTCTAATGACTGCTTCAAACTCTTATTTTTTGCCCTGAGTTTATCTTCAAAACTTTGCTTATGAGATGAAATAGCATCTTGTTGCCACCCAAAATTTTGATTCTGGTAACTTCCCCAATCCTGTGAAAAATTGTTAGAATAATTGTTGTAATTAGAGAAGTTACCTTGAATCAGTGTATGGGAGAAATACTCTGGTTCTTGCTGTCTAACATAATCTCCAAGCGTTCTTCTTGGTTGATTTTGCCATTCATAAGCCATTCAGCATTTACTTCTCTTGGGGTAGTTGAACAGAGAGTGTTGAGATTGTCTCCTTGAGCTTTGCTCCTTTTCCTGTTACCTGTCCTCTCAAGGATCTCAAACAAATGTTAGCTCAGGAGAGTGGAACAAAAATTATTATCTTTTTTTTTTATAAAAAGAAAATAATTAAAATAAAATAATAAAATATTTTTGTTTCTTCTCGACTTCTCCCTCGTCTCCTTCTCTTGTTTCTACTTCTGTTCTTCCTTGATGTCCTTTCTGTTTCTGGATCAAATTGTAGTTGATTTGGGGACACCTGACCTCTCAAAAGAATAAACAAGAAAACTTGAAAGGGGTAAGTGTGGAAGAGAATTTTAATAATAATAGAAAAACTATAAATTTCCTAAATAATAAAATTTTCCTAAAATAATAAGAATAAATAAATGAAATCCTAAAATAGATATGACTTGATAATTAGACCGCCAAGGTCTACACGAATTGGAAACCGTTCCCCAGCAACGGAGCCAAAAATACTTGATGGGTTTCTGGCAAGCGAACCAAAAATCCAGTAGTATAATAGTAAGAAAGATATCGTATCCACAGGGAATGGTCAATTCACGTATACTCGTGATCTAATTATCAAGGGAAATAACGGTTTTGAGAGTATTGTTGTGGAAATTGTAAATAGCAAATTAATAATCAATTGAATTAGAAAGGAATGCGTTAGAGACACTTTATTTGGATTAGGATTGAACTTCATATCATCACACCCTTTGTGCATGTAAACACTATCTATTATTTTAGTTTTTACTCTATTAATACTGTAGACAAACTATATTGCTTATGACCCCGAGTACCAGGCGCCACTCACACTCAAAGATAATCCTTGCGGGCTCTCCCAAGCGACAGACTGACCCTCAGCTTATTTTGTTTCTTTTATTCCGTTGTAAAAGAAACTAATTGAAAATGAGGCCTAATCCCGGTAGACGCACCTTCATTAGAGTACTCACACTACCCATTACTCATCAGGATACATCATGTGTCGGTCCATGGATTGACAATCAACTAATCCTTTGCTATCGATACTAAGGGCCTAATCCTGTAAACGCCCTTTGCTAGAGTACTGTCCTACCCATCGCTCATTAGTAACGCTCATGTGTCGGTCAACAGAGTACCGAGTCCTCTTATTCAATCAGAGTTTGGGTTTCTTCAGAATCCGCTCCCCCATCCTCAATCCTAGTCGAAACTAGCCTATAACTCCGGCGCAAGCGCGGAAGTTAGGAACATTTAAGCACAAAATAAGATTACCAATATTATAGACAGAGAGCTCAGGAAATAATAATATAGAGTTTACATACACTTGGGGATATAATCAATTACATTCAATCCTAATGAGAAGTTAACTACACAAGGTAGCCATACAACCACCGAAGATGTTGTCACCATCTTCAATCCTTGTGAAGAGCTCCTCCTCTCCTACTCTAAAATTAGAAGGTGCATTATCACTGAAATATGATTGAATTACAATAATCGTGCCACACCTGATCTGGTTTTTTTGCAAGAGGTTCCTATTTATAGGCTAAGGGAAAGACAAAGAAAATTGGGAGAAATCTATCTAAAACGGCAACACGACAAGAATCTTCGCTAACTTGCGCTTCACCTGCGCTACAGTCGCAGGATTCAGAGAGTTTGCGCTTACCTGCCGACTACAGCGCAGGTTGAAGCGCAGAATGCGTCCTGCAGCTTCAATCTTTCTCTTTTTAACCTTGATCTCTCCCGAGATGGTTTATGGTTGATTTGTCTTTCCTTGTTTCCCTTTTCTTGATAGAATCTCTGCATTTATTGAGCATCTTGGATTTAATTGGGAAGGTTGTCTGCAGAATCCTTGTTTAATGGGCAGTGATATCTTCATTAATTGCTCTCAAATAATCTTTTAAATCTTCATATTGCCTTCAATTAAACTTCAATCTTGCAGATATCTCCCTTATTAATGCATCTTTCCTTCAAATCAAATCCTTGTAATATTCTGCAAAAATCAGCAATATTTCTATCAAATAGCATCAAATTCAAATCTAAGATTAATAATACAATTATCTAATATTAAATAAAAGAGATTAAAACTAGGGCAAAAATACCATTTATCCTTGATAAGTGAACTAAAAAGTGCTCTTATTTATCATATAATTTCACTTATCACTTACCAGAAAGGAAAGGTAATGCTACTCCCAGTCAAAATTTAAAATAGAAAGAAGAAGAGCATACTTATTCCTTACAACTTATCTAGAAATAGGGTTCAGAGAAGGAATTTCAGATGTATGAAAAAATATGAGCTTGCCAGTAACTCTAATTCCCAGAGTAATCCATGGTACCATGCACAACATCTTTAGACCCTAAACCTCCGGATCCAGGTACACTATTAATTCTTGGTTATTCATGATCAAGATAATTCTGAAATAGTTTCAGAAGAATGCACTGATATACGAGGGAGTTCACACAAAATTCTACCATAATACAAGTTAATTATGAATTACATACATGGGATTGCAGAGGCATTTTTTTCTAAAGGTTTTGTTAGTCTTATTAAAGACATTAGAACAATATACAAAGTTAACCTTAGTGTTTTTACTTGAAATTCATGCTAGTGGAATGAAAGCTATTAACCAAATTAAGAAATTTGGTTTTCATTCCTATCACATTATGGATTCCATTGGTCAATCTGGAGGTATGATTATTCTTTGGGATTAGCTCCTGGTGGAATATTAATTTTTATCTTCATCCTCTCAGTTCATTCATATGTCTATTAAATTTAATAATCTGGAGCCTTGGTTAGTTACTTCAGTGTATGCTAGCCCTCATCTTATAAATAGGAAACCTTATGGGATGATATTGAGGACCTTGCTACTAATATTAATGAACCGATGGACAGTCCTAGGAGATTTTAACTCTATCAGTAATGTCAAATGAAAGGAGAGGAGGCAGCAATAACCTCAATCTTAATGGTATGCATGATTTTAATAATATAATTGCTAATGTAGTTTACTAGATGCAGGTTTCTATGGGGCCCTGTTACATGGAAAAGAGGTAATCTTCTGAAAGATTAGATATAGTGCGTATCAATTTAGAGTGGCGTATGAGGATTCCCTGATGCATCTACGGTTCATCTACCTTTTTTCAAATCTGACCATTGCCCAATTATGGTCAATTTGAATCTCAGTAATCTTCTAATAAACATAGGAGGCCCTTCAGATTTGTTGCTCTTGGTATCTTCACCCTGATTTTCCTACTTTGTAATTCTAATTGGAAACAGATAACTGATGGTCCATTTCTTATCTTATTTTTTAAGGATTAAGGTGCAGATTGGAATAAAGAAACTTTAGTAACATTTTTAATAGGAAAAAATGGCTTATTAGAAGATTAGAGGGAATAGATAAAAAAAATGAGCTTTCAAATGATCCCAGCCTTCCTCGTCTATATAGGAAGTTGTGGAAGGAATATGAAGAGTAGTTTCTCAGGAGGAATTACTATGGTTTCAAAAGTCTAGAAGTAAATGGATTCAATTTGGTGATAGAAATACTAAATACTTTCATGGTATCACTATTGCTAGAAGAAAGAAAAACAAAATAGAAAACTTGCAGAATGATGAAGGTATGTGGATTTCTGATCCTATTGAATTGGAAAATCACTGTTCAAATTTTTACAAAAAGCTATTCAGGATGATGGTGAGTGTGTGTCTTTTCCTCTCAAAATAGCTTTCCGCAATTGAGCTCTGATCAGGTAAACTATCTTTCCAAACCTATTAGAGATGAGGAAATTAAATGTGTTATTTTTTCTATGTGAGGCTTTAAAATTCCTGGTTTTGATGGTATACATGCATTTTTTACCAACATCATTGGGGTATTATTGGTCCTTCTATTTGTAAGCTTATTAAACAGATTTGGATATCTCCCTCTACTATTGCTTCTCTTAATGATACCTTGCTGACTCTCATTCCTAAAATAGATACTGTTGTTAATTTGAAACAATACAAACCTATTAGTCTTTGTAATGTTTCTTATAAAATAATAACTAAATTAATTTCCCTTAGATTGAGACAAGTCATTTGTAACCTTATTGGTCCTCATCAAAGCAGTTTTATCCCTGGTAGACAGAGTAGGGATAATAATATTATTACCAAGAAATTATTAATTCTATGAGAAGGAAAAAAGGCAAGAAAGGCTGGATGGCTATAAAAATAGATCTAGAAAAAGCTTATGATAGACTTAATTGGGAATTTATCAGGGACACTCTCTATGATGTTGGGCTTCCTGATTCCTTAATTTCTATTATTTGGAATTGTATCTCCACCACTCAAATGCATGTGCTTTTTAATGGGGAAGCTTTGGACTCTTTACCCCTTCCAGGGGTATTAGACAAGGAGATCCCATTTCTCCTTATCTTTTTGTATTGTGGTTCGAACGATTATTCCAAATGATTAATCTAGATGTAGAATATAAATTATGGAATCCTTTTAAAATTGGTAAAAAGGGCCCCCAAAATCTCTCATCTTGCTTTTGCAGATGACCTAATTCTGTTTGCTGAAGCTTCTAAGGATCAGGTGGAAATTATCCAAACTATCCTAGATGTTTTCTGTAACAGCTCAGGGCAAAAGGTAAGCAAGGAGAAAACTAGAATTTTTTTTCTCACCTAATGTTTGTGTGCAGGTCAGGGAGGAAATTCCCAGTGCTCTTGGTTTCCAAAGGACAAATGATCTGGGAAAGTACTTGGGAGTTCCTATTCACCATAACAGAGTCACTGATAAGTGTTAGAATTACGTAAATTCCAGGCAAATTACAACACTTATTGATGAAGAATTGTTGAATTTATAACCCAATTCACCCTTCTAGCTTAAATTGGGGCTTTTGTATTTATCGAAATAAAATTTAAACTTGATGCTATTTTGATAAAGAATCTGTTGATTTTTACAGATAAATGCTAAGGTACAAATGAAGCATCAAGAAAACAATGAGCAAGGACAAGAGCAATATAGAACAAACTTCAAAGAATGACAATTCAGAGGAATCAGTTGTTGTTTCCTGCGCTCCACCTGGGCTGAGCGCAGGCAGAGCGCAGAGGAATGCCTGTTCAGTTACTATTTCCTGCGCTTCACTTGCGCTGAGCGCAGGCAGAGCGCAGGAAACGTAACCTAATTTTTAATGGACCACAAGCAGAGTCTAAAAAGCCTGTCAGAACAGTTTTTAAAGAGACTTTTAGGGATTGAGACGACAGACAGAGACATACGGAGTTTTGAGCAGATACGGAGCTGGAGAAAAATGTGACAGTCTCTAGTTGGTTTGTAATGGCTACCATGAGTAGCTAAACCTCTTTTTAGGATTGAACGTAGTCGATTCAATCCCCAATTGTATTTTGAATCCTTGTTATTTAGGAATCTCTATTTTTATAATATTGGTGTTTTTATTCTATTCTTAATGCTTAGCTTCCGTCTGTGTACCAGAGTTATGATGTGATTTATTGAATTAGCTGGGAAGCAGTTTTCTAAGTCTAATTTGGGTAAAAACACTCAATAGGTTGAATACCTAGGAATATGGTTCAATTTATTGATAACTATTAACAACTGATCTTAAAGCTAGGCAATTTGTTAAACAGCCAAGGAATTGGTGTTTAGGGAATTGTTCTAAGAATTTCATACTTGAGGAATCAATGTGAATAAAATTTTTTTGGGCTTCAATATTTATAATTATAATTTCCTAGATATCATTGGTTTTCAAAATATAAAAGGGGCGCGACAGACGAAGTTCAATCCTAGTTTCTCTTTATTGCTCAATCTCATCCATATTCTCTTTGTCTCAAATTTATTTTATTTTACTATTATAATCTTCACAACCATATCCAACCATTCGCGATCTTTCTTACTCAATAAGTGTGAGTCTTGAGGATTTAAATTGTACCGTTCCTCGTGGGTACGGCAACCCTTACTTTCAAACTATTATACTGCTGCGATATTGGTACGCTTGCCAAGATCTCAACAGTCACCAGGAGATCTTTCCACTCAGTTATTCATCATACCAAGCAAAGATTATCTTCTTGGAAAGCCAAGACTCTTTCCTTTGCTGGGAGGTTGACTTTGTCTCAGTCTGTCCTAAATGCTATTCCTACTTACCTTATGCAATCTGCCTACCTTCCTCACTTTATTTGTGAAGAGTTAGACAAAAGTTGCAGAGGCTTCCTTTGGGGAGATACAGATATCAAGAGGAAAGTCCATTTACTTCATTAAGACAATATTTGCTCACCTAAGCTCACTGGAGGTCTTGGCCTTAGGAAAGCTATAGAAGTTAATAATGCTTGTATGATGAAGGTTGGTTGGGGCTTAATCAAGCAGCCTAATAAACTATGGGTTTAGGTTCTTCGTGCTAAATATGATTGTGGTGATTCTCTCATTCCTAAGGTTAGAAAAACATCTGGTCATTCTAATCTTTGGAAAGGTGTTTGTGATAACTGGGAGAAATTGCTATCTAATTGTGTGTAAAGAGTCAATAATGGGGAAGAAACTAAGTTTTGGCAAAACAATTGGATTCAGGGGTTGGACAGCCTATCCACATATGCTTAAGATACTATAGATCAATCTGAATTAACCCAGCCTATCATTCAGTTTGTTAATGTGTCAGGGGAATGGGACTTGACTCAGTTTCAACACTTGTTACCAGAGGAGATATGTATCAAAATTCTAAACCAGCCCCTAATTCCAGGCAGCAACAATGACGTTATAGCTTGGAAAGGTACTTCAGATGGTTGGTTTACCATCAAATCAGCTTATAATTTTCTTACTGAAGATACATATTCATCAAATAACCCCCTTTTTGTAGAATTTGGTTCTGGCAAGGACCTCAAAGAATTAGATTACTATTATGGAAGATTGCCTCCCATGCAATTCTCACAAATATACATAGAAAGAATAGACATATTACTACAAATGACTTATGCACTTTTTGTAAGACTGAACCAGAATCTATTATGCATTTATTCAGAGATTGTTCAGAAATTAGAGGTATTTGGGAGAACGTAATTACCTCTCAGGAGCAATCCAAGTTCTTTCAGCCTCTGAATCTCCACCAATGGCTATTAAGCAACCTTTATGCCAACCGATCCAAGACCTTCAGAATGAGTCAATCCCTTATTTTTGGGTGTGCCCTAGAAGCAATTTGGATTCACAGAAAATAATATCATATTCAACAATGTTAGGGTTCTCAATCAGTTTTGGTGAATACAATTCTTAATCAAGCAAAATCTATTCAGGATTCTAATAACCCTAGTAAGGATCTTTCTACTCATAATCGGGGAACAGATTCTTACCTTCTCTGGTGGCATTGATGGAATTCTGGCAAGCGAACCAAAAATCCAGCAGTATAATAGTAAGTAGAGTATCGTATCCATAGGGAACGGTCAACTCGCGTGTTCTCGTGATCTATTTATCAAGGAAAAATAGTGGATTTAAGAAAATATGTTATGCGGGAAATTATAAATTGCAAACTAATAATCAATAAAAATAGAAAGGAAGAGTTAGAGACATTTTACTTGGATTAGGATTGAACTTCGTATCATCACACTCTTTGTGTATGTAAAAACTATTTATTATTTTAGGTTTACTCTATAATACTATAGACAAACTAATTTGCTAAGACCTCGAGTTACCAGCAACCTCACCACTCAAAGGTAATCCGTGCGGGTTCTCCCAAGCGACAAACTTACCCTCAGCTTATTTTGCTTTTATTATTCCGTTTGTAAAGGAACTCATTAATAAACCAGGTCTAATCCTGTAGACGCATCTTTATTGGGATACTTACACTACCCATCAATCCCTAGATACGGCCATGTGTCGGAATCTGGAATTACTATCAACTAACCTTTGTTATCGATAAACAGGCCTAATCCTGTGAACGCCCTTCATTATGGTACTCACACTACCCATCACTCATTAGTAACGCTCATGTGTTGGTCACTGATTATCAAGTACTCTTATTCACTCAGAGAATGAGTTTCTTCAGTATCCGCTCCCCCATCCTCAATCCTAGTCGAAACTAGCCTATAACTCCGGCGCAAGCGCGGAAGTTAGGAATTAAGCACAGAATAAGATTACCAATATTATAGATAGGGAGTTCATATATAATAAGATAGAGTTTACATACACTTGGGGATAGAATCAACTACATTCAATCCTACTGGAGAGTTAACTACTCATGGTAGCCATACAAACCACCGAAGATGCTGTCACCATCTTCAATCCTCATGCAGCGCTCTGCCTCTCCAATTCTAAAATTAGAACTGGTGCATTATCACTGAAATATAACTAAATTACAATAATCGTGCACACCGATCCGGTACAAGAAGGTCCTATTTATAGACTAAGGAAAGAGAAAAGAAATTGGGAAGAAATCTATTTAAAACAAGAAACAGATAGAGTTCTGCGTGTTCTGCGCTTCACCTGCGCTACAGCGTAGGTTGCAGCGCAGAAGTCAGGAACACTGCGCTTCACCTGCGCTACAGCGCAGGATGAAGCGCGCAACGCGTGATGCACAACTTCATTCTTTCTCTTTTTAACTTGATTTCTTCCCAAGACTGGTTTTGGTTGATTGTCTTTCCTTATTTCCCTTTTCTTGATGAAATCTTGCATTTATTGAGCATCTTGAATTTAATTGGGAAGGTTGTTTGCAGAATCCTTGTTTAATTGGCAGTGATATCTTCACTTCAAATCTTCATTAAATGTCCTCAATTAAACTTCAAATCTTGCAAATATCTCCCTGATTTAATGCTATCTTCTCTTCAAATCAAATCCTTGATAAAATCTACAATAATCAGCCAAATATCTATTAAAATAAAATCAAATTCAAATCCAAGACTAATAAATGCAATTTATATAATTATTAATAAAAAGGGATTAATTTGGGGCATAAAATACCATTTTACCCTTGATAAGTGTACTGAAAAGTACTCTAATTTATCATATATTTTTCACTTATCAAATATCCCCCAACTTAACTTCTTGCTTGTCATCAGGCAAGAGCCTCCTTGTAATAAAAAAATTCAATTCAATCCCCTGAATAACTTAAAAATAAAAAACAAACTAAAAAAAACTTTCCATCATCTCCTTATTAAGCAGCAGTCACTTAGAAAAAAAATCAGGATTAAGAGATTTCACCAAACCTCAATCAGAACAGAACACAATCATCAGTTAAACTTCTCAAAAATAGAAATTAAAGCAATAAGTGATAAATCAAGGAATTCTCTCATTCTCACGGGTAAGTGTTTCCCTCAATCTTTTTCACCACTGTTGAACAACTAGAATTGCCAGTCATTTCCAACTTCTAAACCTGCAAACAGTTAATATGGATCAAAAGGTCTTTTCTCTGGTTGTAATGAGGCTGGGCTATCAAGAAATTATGGTTTTTCTAGATATGCAAAGGACACTTTGTATAGAGAGCATCTTGTGATTGTGCTTGGGGCTTCTCTCCATCTACTATGTCGTTCTTGAATTGCCTCCCTTTTCAGCTTGCCTCTTTATTTGAAGAAGTACTCCCCCCAACTTATTCAATTCCTACACCTTTTTGTGCAGATATATATCTTTTTTCTTAACTTTGAACAACAAAATAAAATAGAAAACTTTATTCATGAGGGAGTGCTCTTCTTTTTGATTCCTTGTGCTTGTTCTTTGAATTTCCTTGATCCACCAACCTTTTGTCCCATTTTGTTGTGTTGCACCTTGCTCTCTATCCCAAGTGTGAAGGGACAGGATATAATCATTGAATACGGCTGGGGTGCATCAAAAGAAACATTAAAGGCTCAACTGGGCAATCAAAAAAATTGGAAAAATGTAATCAAGGTTGGCTCTTTGGCACTGAGCAAAATATTATGATCACAAAATATGCCTTTGTCACTTCCATATTTTCCACTATCAAGATAAAATTCAGAAACTCAAGCAATAACAGTTGACAAGTAGTGGTGAAAAACTCTCAATTTCAGTGTTTGGGCTCTCAGCTCACCGGTTTTGGCTAAAATTCCTTGATAAAGCACTTATTGGTTTTAATTAACTATCCTGATAGGTTCTCCTGAGACATATCCTAATCCTAACTAATTATGGAGTTAATCACCAAACCCTATCATCTTTCCTAGTCTGGTTAGTGCAACTACTTAATTAAAGAGAATTTGAAAAATTTGACTTAAATCTTACTTCCTAAGGTCCTAAAAATTTTAAAAATTCCAAAAATTTTAAAAAAATGAAATACAAAACAAAAATCCTAAAAATTCTATAAAATAATAGAAAAACTAAAAGAAAGAAAATACCAATATCAATATTCATCCTCTGTATCCTGTAAGTCCTTGTCCTGCTGCTGCTCCACCTCCCCCTGGATTAATAGGCCTATCCCCAAGCCACTGCAAGAATATCCGGAACTCTTTAAGCAGCATGCTTGGGAATGGTTCTAGTACTCCTGATTGGTTTGATTCAACTAGTCTTTATACTTTGCAGCAGTCTGTGTACTTTTGATTCTCATGGGATCATATTCTTTGATCCTCTTCACAATGCCTTCTCCTCGTGAGCTAAAGCCACGGGAAAGACCAACAATTTAATTCTGACATCTGAAAAGTCAAATAACAACACATTCAATTCAATGATGCCTTATTGCAAATATCAATTCATGAAAAACATGGAAGCCTATCATTAACCAATTTGCATAATTCAAAGAATTAATATCTTCACAACAAAAGTTCAATGCACTTGGTAATGACTTCCTAAAAACAAAACATACTCATTTGTTTTGCAAGCATTCAATCAATCCATGGAAAGTGAAAGTTCAAGGTTTTTGAAAGAAACGGAGCATAACACTTTCAAATTCAATAACTCACAAAATGAAGAGCATTCCAATCAAACAAATTGTTCTCCATGTTTCACACAACGAAAATCACATTTAAGATAGCAATATACTTATTCATCATCCTAATGTTGCTATCCTAAAGTTCATATCATAGAGTAAATGAAGATTTCAATTGGTAAAAATGAAACTTGAAAGTTTCAAAATTGATGGAGAACAGTGAGTGGAAAAAGTGAAAAGAATAGCTTAGGAAGTAGAGAAACAGTACATGAGGAAACAAAAGATTTTTAAAATTTCGTCCTGCTGCGCTTCACCTGCGCTACAGCGCACGTGAAGCGCAGAAGACAGTGACTAAAATTGTATTTCTGCGCTTTACCTGCGCTACAGCGCAGGTGAAGCGCAAAAAACAGAATGTAATTTTGCAATTTTCAGCCACGTTTTCTGCTACTTCCTATTATTTAAAAATTTTATTTTCCACAAACTTATTCCAATCAATTTTGAAAATTTCCTAAATCCTAAAAAATGAAAAATCCTAACAAAAACAAAATAAAACTGAAAACAATTAAAAACTTAAAAATCTCTGGGTTGCCTCCCAGGAAGCGCTTGTTTAACGTCTTCTAGCTCGACGCTTGTTCTCTCAAGGTGGCTGAAACTGACATATTTTGGTGAGCTTGTGTGCTGCACCCTTCCTTTCTCTGGCCCATAAACCTCCCCATAATCTTTCCTTTGAGCAATTTGTAGTGTGAAAAGACTTTAACCATTTGGGCTTCTTTCTAGATTTAGACCGTGCATGAGTCTTCTTCTCCTGCAGCTTGAATGATTCACAAATGATTGCTCTCAACTTCTTTGCTTCACATGAGTCTTTGATATGAAACACACCTGACCACTTGATCTTTAATCTGGCTCTAGGCTATGAGTTTGATTCTAACTTGACTTTTCTCCTCTTTGCCCTGTTCCGATCAGTGTGATTGCAGGCATTTCTTTTGTGAGGTTTGGAAGGATTATCACTTGCACCATGCCTTTCTTGATCATCATTTAGAGGGTTGGTTGGATAAGGCAAGGTCTTTGATCTTGATACTACTTCCCCTTCTTCCTCGGACTTTGATTCACCATCTCTCTATTCACTCTTTTTCTCATTTTCTTGATCTTTTTCATCATGTACACCGTCATATGTGTTTTTTCTCTTTCTCCTTTTCACAATCAATCTCTTCTTTTGTTTCATCTTCTCCATTTTCCTCTTGTACTTCAGTTGCACCTTTTTCTTCTTCCTTTTCTTCATCAGCTTCTTCTAACTCCCTTTCTTCAGCTTCTTTTTCTTGTGTCTCTTCAATTTCCTCTTCTACATCAGCCAGATTGTCATTGATTTCTTCCCCCATCAGCTGAACAATGTCGTCACACTGTTCTTCAGGATTGGGTAGTGCATTTGCTGAAGATTGCTTGTTCCAACAATTGATCATATTTTCTATCTCTTCTAATACGAGATCAGCGGATAGTCCTTCTCTTTCACAATACAACTGAAATTGTATAAATTCGTCCCACTTGTCTTCAATAAAATCGTCTCTGTCTGAATGTCTGCTGAAATTTGTTCTGACTGTTGGTTGGCTCCTGCTTCTTTGAATTGCTCCAACAAGGCGTCAGTGTTTCTTCTTGCTTCTTCTCTTTCCTCCGGAAATTGTATATTGCCTTGATGAATTTCTTCGATATGCTTGTGAAGTCTTAACTCCCTTTGTTCTGCCATTTGCTTTAACAAAGCATCAGTGTTTTGTATTCGTTCTTCGCTCTCTTTCTGAAATTGTATATTGCTTCGATTGAATTCTTCCAAAAACTCATCAAATTTTGAGTCTCCTTGTTGATGGGAAGAGTAACTTTGTTGCTGTTGAAAAGAAGGTTGCATACAGAATGAAACATCATCTTGGTGCCTCCCAAAATTCTGGTTTTGGTAACTTCCCCAATCATGTGAAAAATTAATAGAATAATTGTTGTAATTAGAAAAGTTACCTTGAATCGGTGCATGAGAGGAGTAACTTGGTTCTTGCCACCTAACATAATCTCCAAGGGTTCTTCTGGGTTGATTTTGCCATTCAGAAGCCATTCAACATTTACTTTACTTGGGGTGGTTGAACAGAGAGTGTTGAGATTGTCTTCTTCTTGCCCTTTCTTATTCTAGGGTGATCAGAGAGTGTTGAAATTGTCTCATTGAGCTATGCCCTTTTGTTCCTTCCAGTTGTCCCTTCTCTCAATTGATTTTGAGACACATGTCTTCACAATAGCACTATTCAAGAATCTCAAACTAAGAGAAGAATAAAATAACAAAAAATAATAATTTAGTTTTTTTTAAAAAAAATTAATTAATTAATTTTTTAAATAATTTTTTTTTGGATAAAAAATTTATAATATTTTTTTTCTAAATAAAAATAAAATAAAATAATTAAAAATAAAATTCCTAATAAAGTAAATTATTTTTGTTTTCTTTTCGACTTCTCCCTTGTCTCCTTTTCTTGTTTCTGCTCCTGTTCTTCCTTGATGTCCTTTCTATTTCTGGATCAAATTGTAGTTGATTTGGGGACACCTGGCCTCTCAAAAGAATAAAAAAGAAACTTGAAAAGGGTAAGTGTGGAAGAGAATTTTAATAATAATAGAAAAACTATAAATTTCCTAAATAATAAAATTTTCCTAAAATAATAAGAAGAATAAATAAATGAAATCCTAAGATAGATATGACTTGATAATTAGACCGCCAAGGTCTACACGAATTGGAAACCGTTCCCCGACAATGACACCAAAAATACTTGATGGAATTTTGGCAAGCAAACCAAAAATCCAGCAGTATAATAGTAAGTAGAGTGTCGTATCCACAGGTAGGGGTGGAAACAGGCCAGGCCAGGCCAGGCTTTGGCAGGCCTGAGCCTGGCCTGACTCATAATTCTTAAACCTGAGCCTGGCCTGTTACCTGTTACAGGCCTTTTTGTAAGGCCTGGCCTGACCTGCGAAAAAGCTTGGTCTGGCCTGTTTAGAAGCCTGTTTTATAACAAGGCCTACCAACAGGCCAACAGACCTATAAGCCTATGCAGGTCAGCAAGCCTTTTAAGCTGACTTTTTTATATAATTAATTTAATATATTCTAATTTTTTACTATATTATAAATTTTTTAATTATATTTATAGTTATTTATATAATTAATTTAATATATTATATATTATTATATTAAACAGGCCGGCCTGTTAAGCCTAATAGGCTTTTTCATAAGCCTGAAGCCTGACCTATTTAACTAAACAGGCCTTTTAAGAAGCCTTAGCCTGACCTTTTTAATAAACGAGCCAGGCCAGGCCAGGCCATAAACAGGCCAGGCCGCAGGCCCCTGACAGGCCGGCTGGCCTATTCCCACCCCTATCCACAGGGAACGGTCAACTCGCGTGTTCTCGTGATCTATTTATCAAGGAAAAATAGTGGATTTATGAAAATATGTTATGCGGGAAATTATAAATTGCAAACTAATAATCAATAAAAATAGAAAGGAAGAGTTAGAGACACTTTACTTGGATTAGGATTGAACTTCGTATCATCACACCCTTTGTGTATGTAAAAACTATTTATTATTTTAGGTTTACTCTATAATACTGTAGACAAACTAATTTGCTAAGACCCCGAGCTACCAGCAGCCTCACCACTCAAAGGTAATCCGTGCGGGCTCTCCCAAGCGACAAACTTACCCTCGGCTTATTTTGCTTTTATTATTCCGTTTGTAAAGGAACTCATTAATAAACCAGGTCTAATCTTGTAGACGCATCTTCATTGGGATACTCACACTACCCATCAATCCCTAGATACGTCCATGTGTCGGAATCTGGAATTACTATCAACTAACCTTTGCTATCGATAAACAGGCCTAATCCTGTGAACGCCCTTCATTATGGTATTCACACTACCCATCACTCATTAGTAACGCTCATGTGTCGGTCACTGATTACCGAGTACTCTTATTCACTCAGAGAATGAGTTTCTTCAGTATCCGCTCCCCCATCCTTAATCCTAGTCGAAACTAGCCTATAACTCTGGCGCAAGCGCGGAAGTTAGGAATTAAGCACAGAATAAGCTTATCAATATTATAGATAGGGAGCTCATAAATAATAAGATAGAGTTTACATACACTTGGGGATAGAATCAACTATATTCAATCCTACTGGAGAGTTAACTACTCATGGTAGCCATACAAACCACCGAAGATGTTGTCACCATCTTCAATCCTCGTGCAGCGCTCTGCCTCTCCTATTCTAAAATTAGAACTGGTGCATTATCACTGAAATATAACTGAATTACAATAATCGTGCACACCGTTCTGGTACAAGAAGGTCCTATATATAGACTAAGGAAAGACAAAGGAAATTGGGAAGAAATCTATTTAAAACAGGAAACAGAGAGAGTTCTGCGTGTTCTGCGCTTCACCTGCGCTACAGCGCAGGTTGCAGCGCAGAAGTCAGGAACACTGCGCTACAGCGCAGGATGAAGCGCGCAACGCGTGATGCACAACTTCATTCTTTCTCTTTTTAACTTGATTTCTTCTCGAGACTGGTTTTGGTTGATTGTCTTTCCTTATTTCCCTTTTCTTGATGAAATCTTGCATTTTATTGAGCATCTTGAATTTAATTGGGAAGGTTGTCTGCAGAATCCTTGTTAAATTGGCAGTGATATCTTCACTTCAAATCTTCATTAAATGTCCTCAATTAAACTTCAAATCTTGCAAATATCTCCCTGATTTAATGCTATCTCCTCTTCAAATCAAATCCTTGATAAAATCTGCAATAATAAGCCAAATACCTATTAAAATAGCATCAAATTCAAATCCAAGACTAATAAATGCAATTTATATAATTATTAATAAAAAGGGATTAATTTTGGGCATAAAATACCATTTTACCCTTGATAAGTGTACTGAAAAGTACTCTAATTTATCATATATTTTTCACTTATCAGGCATCCTCCTCCTGAAAGTTGGGTTAAAATGAATACTGATGGGGCTATCTCTCAAGCTCGAAATTTGGCTTCTTGCGGTGGTGTTCTTCGCGACGAGTGGTGGGCTTTTATTACCGGATTTAGCGCAAATCTCAGGCAAGTTTCCGTCCTTGAAGCGGAGCTGTGGGGGCTGATTTATGGAGCGAGGTTGGCGAAGCAGAAGGGTTATTCTCGGATTGTCTTCGAAACTGATTCTCTCTTGGCCGCAAATTTGCTTAATAAAGGCTGCTACCCAACTCATACTTGCTCTGGTTTGGTTAAGAAGATTTTAGAACTGGCAAAGAGTTTTGAAGAAGTCAGGTGGATTCACTCCCTCAGAGAAGCAAACTCTCTTGCTGATAGGTTACCTGAGGCTGGTTTAGATATGGCTTATGGCTATAGAATTTTTGAGTCCTTACCTAATTTTGCTACTGCGCCCTTCCTTTTTGACGTTGTTGGCTCTTAGTATGAGAGAGGGGGCCAATTAGGTTTTTTTTTCCTGTTATTTTGGTCTTTTGACCCTTTCATTCATTAAAAAAATAATAGTACAGAGATTAGATCACATATTTGACTAGATGAGATTTGCTAGCTAGCATCTTGGCCAACTTTCCTTAGCCATTTAGCGCCTTATTATTTATTTAGCGTCATGCCATGAAAACCCGAATGGTTAATATTTTACAAAACATTTGCTGAGTGACCTAATAAATGTTTGACCTCGAAACTGTTGATACTTGATAGCTAATTCTGTTAGTTATGAAATGTAGCATTCATGGTACAATTTTTAACCGATGGTTTTAATTACCGAATAGTACTCCCTCCGTTCTTTTTTACCGATAATACTGAAGGGAATCCCTTGGATTTTTAGAAACTCATGGTTATGTCTTAAAAGATGGGAGAGGAACCTGATCATGGAGCAATTGAACTTCTCTACCATTCCTATAAAAGTCCAGATTTGGGGTCTCCCCCCTCACTGTGGGTTACCGAATTGGTGTATGCCTGGGAATAGTCAAGGAATCTGAGATATTTGAAACCAGAGAAAGGGGTTCATTCATCAAAATTCTGGTTGAAATCGACATAACCCTGCCCTTAAAAATTGGTGCTAATATTGAGAGTAAATCTGATGGAGTTTTATGGGTGGACTTTCAATATGAAAGACTTCCCCAATTCTGTTATTCATGTGGTCGTATAGGTCATGAAGAAGACTCTGCACTCATAAAGAAACTCATAATTTGGCAGAATGTGAGGGTAGAACTTTTGGCCCCTGGCTTCGAGCATCTCAAATAGGCAGGAAAGTTACAGACACTGGGAGAGAACCTCAGTCCAACTCCGGAAAGAGATCTTTTCCACAGAATGTTCATGTGATACAAGAAATTCTGGACATGCTAGCATCCTTATATGTTGATAAACTCCATCATAATTCTACTGTGAATCCCCAACAGAAAACTCCATCATAATGCTTTGGTGATTTGAACATAGTTCTTTCTAATCAGGAGAAGGATGAAGGCAATCCCTCGTCGAGGCATATCACTCAACTCTTCCAGGACACCCTCCAAGATTGGAAGGAGTCTTTTCCCCATGCAAAAGTCATTCATCTGACCACTCACCAATCCTACTGGACCTACTCAAAGTCAGAAATCAAAAAAGAAGGAAGAAAAGGCTTGTCCGTTTTGAAGAGGTTTGGACCCGTGAAGAAGTCCTACATAGCCGTGTAGCTCAAGCTTGGAGCTCATGTTATGGAGATCTTCCATCTAAATTGGAACAGTGTTTGTTCGATCTGGACAGATGGGGGGACAATTTATTTGGTGATATTCCACGAAAAATTAAGAAATGTGAGGCAAAGATTCGGGTCCTGAACTCGAACATAAAAAATCCAGGTGCTGTTGAGAAACTTAGACGCAAGGAGGCAAAGCTTGATGAACTCCTAGCTGCAGAGGAGACATTTTGGCATCAGAGGAGTCGGGTTCTTTGGTTCCGTCATGGTGATCAAAATTCAAAGTTTTTTCATACAAAGGCAAGTCAGATACGTCACAGAAACAAGGTGGACTTTATTAAAGATGATCATGGAAACAACTTTGAAGAGGAGGAAGATATTGCCCGGGTCATGAGCAATTACTTTGAAGAATTATTCCAAGCAAGTAGCACATCCCATGTTGATGAAGTTGTTGAGGTGGTTAGAGAGAGGATTACCCCACAAATGACTCAGATTACTTCATTTGCTTCTCTCAAGCAAATGAAGCCTTGGGCTGCACCGGGCCCAGATGGAATCCCGGCTTATTTCTTTCAGAAATTTTGGCCAATGGTTGGTCTAGATTGTCTCTCCACTGTTCTAGAAGTGCTGAATAATGGGGCAAGCCCAAGATCCCTTAACAAGACTCATATTTGTATGATCCCAAAAGTAAAGAAGCTGAGGCACACAAAGGAATTCTGCCCCATCTCACTTTGCAATGTGATCCTGAAGCTCATAACAAAAACAATTGCAAACCGTCTCAAATTAATTCTCCCTGCTCTAATTCATCCACAACAGAGTTCCTTTGTACCAGGTAGATTAATTACGGATAATGCTTTAATTTCTTTTGATACCTTTCATTATATGAGAAAGAGGAAAAAAGGGAGGAAGGGATATATTGGATTTAAACATGACATGGCAAAAGCATATGATAGAATAGAATGGAACTTCTTCGAAGCTACTATGATCTCTATGGGTTTCCCGGTGCATTTTGTGAATCTTATCCTCAATTGTGTAAATTATGTCTCCTTTGTTGTATTATTAAATGACTACCCATGTGAATCCTTTTTACCTCATAGAGGACTTTGGCAAGGGGACCTTATCTCTCCCTATCTTTTCATCCTTTGTGGTGAGGTTTTTTCAGGCTTATTATATAGAGCACAAATGAATTCCACTATTCATGGTATTAAAATTGCTAGAGGAAGTCCAGAAATCACCCATCTTTTCTTTGCAGATGACAACATAATTTTCTTCAGAAGCTCAGACCAAGAAATTAATTTCATCCTTCAGACTCTTGATCTCTACCAAAAAGCTTCAAGACAGCTAATCAACTTTGATAAATCAGAATTATCCTTTAGCCGAAATGTCCCTCTTGATAGACAAATCATGATCCAAGGTTGGATGCAGGTTGAGGCAGTGGATAATCACTCAAAATACTTGGGTACTCCTACCTTTGTAGGTAGATCGAAGACCCAAATTTTTGAATTTGTTCGGGAGCGAGTTTGGAAGAAATTAAAAGGTTGGAAGGAAAAAATTTTGTTTGTTGCTGGGAGGGAAATTCTCATTAAATCCATTGCTCAATCTATCCCGGGATACATTATGGGATGCTTCCTTTTACCACAATCCTTGTGTGATGAAATTGAATCCATGATCTCTAAATTCTGGTGGGGTAGTAAGCAAAATGAGAGGAAGCTACATTGGGTTTCATGGAAGAAGCTTAGCACTCCAAAAAAGTTAGGTGGCATGGGGTTTCGATCTTTTCATGCTTTCAATTTGGCATTATTGGCCAAGCAATGTTGGAGACTCATCCAGAATCCTGATTCCCTTATGACTTAATGTCTTAAGGCCAAGTACTTTCCCAGGTCAGATTTCTATCATGCCAACCTTGGTTATGTTCCTAGCTTCACTTGGAGGAGTATATATTCTGCCCAATGGATCCTTCACCATGGCTCCTACTGGACAATTGGCAATGGAGATATGGTAAATGTTTGGAAGGATGGTTAGCTGCCTCATCAACCAGCTCATCATGTTTGGTCTCCAAACACTGGATACCCGGAGGATATCAAAGTCAGCTCACTCATTGACCCTGAATCAAGGACCTGGAAGTCTGAGTTAATTATTGCTATGTTCTCACAGCTGGACTCAGACCAAATTCTGGCTATACCACTCTCACGTGCTAGCATGCCTGACACATTATGCTGGAAAGGTACTAAAAACGGAATTTATTCCATTAAATCTGGATACCATTTTGCTCATAATCAATTACAGGATGATGCATCTTCCCTCAATGGCGTCTCCAATGCAGATCAAATTCTTTGGAGAAAATTATGGCAGCTGCATACTGTCCCGAAATACAGGCACCTGCTGTGGAGAATTAAAAAATGCTGCATACCAGTCCGTGCTCAACTCCTTAGGCGTGGGATGCAAATTGATTCTTCTTGTCCTCGCTTCTTAGCTCATGAAGAAACAATTGATCATGCTTTTCTGCATTGCCAGTGGGCTCAACAATTCTGGCTACAGGCCCCCATTAATCTCCCTCCGGATCCAAATAACCAAGCTTCATTCAACACCATAATTGATCATTTTCTGCAAAAATATCCTCCTGACATCAATGGACTTTTTGCTGCTCTAACACATAGCCTCTGGTTTAGTAGGAATAAGTTCTTGTTTGAGATTAATTCAATTCCTATAGCTCAAGCTTTCTCACATGCATCAAACACTTTCAATCAGTATTTGCGTGCCCATGATCATCCTGAGACAGTTACAGCTTTGGTTCCTTCATCAAAAATTGATAAGTGGAGCCCTCCTCCAGATGGACTCTACAAACTCAATACTGATATTGCAAGATGGGTGGCAATAGGTGGGGTGCTGCTGCTATAATTCGTGACTATGAGGGTGTTGTCCTTGGAGCTGCAACATGGCACATTACTTGCAGCCCAGAAACCAGATTGGCGGAGGCAATGGGCATGAGAGCGGGACTTCAATTTGCTCAGGGACGTACTGGCCGAGTCAGATTGCCAAGAACTGATCACTTCAATCAATAAAAATTTGAGTGGCTCCTCCAACTTTACAATGATAGCAAAAGATTGTTCTTTATTTTCAGCAGATTTCAATTCTCTAGTTTTCCTTCATGTTATTAGGGCTGGTAATAACGCAGCTCATTTATTAGCTAAGTATGCATGTAATAACCCCAATCTAATTTGGGTGGAAGTTGAACCTGATTGTATCTCCTTTCAGGTAGCTTTGGACTGCCCTGAGTCCCTACCTATTTAATGCATAACTTAGTTTACCGTAAAAAAATATTGTTTTTAAATAATTGTTATTTTTATATATTAAGATAATAATAAATGTTATTTTTTTAATTTTATCCCTATTTTAATTTGATTTTTTTTATTTTAAATATTTATTATAAAGCTATGTCATAAATATTTTAAAAGTTTAAAATTTTAATAAATGTATATTTTATGTTTCCAACAAAAATTGTATGGTAAGAAGTAAACAATGTGAATTGAGAGAAAGATATTAACATGATGTTTATGCACGATTATTGAGAGAAGAAAAATATTAAATGTATTAATTAGAGAAAGAGAAATGACATCTTTGAAAAATATAAAAATAAAAAAATAGTGATTGCATTTCTTTAAATTTGTGTAAAGACTTTAAATGACAGATTAAAAAACGGAGGGAGCACTACTTATTAGCGCGCGTAATTGTTAGGGGTTGATCGATCGGTACAACAAATTTAATTTTTTTTTTTGTACAATTAAATGTAGGGTGGGGGATAACGCCTTAGTCCAAGGCAGTAGTAGGGTGTTCGCGGTTCGGTTTGGATCGATTTTGAGGCAAAAAAAAACCATCCGATCCGATCATTGTGGTTTTATCATTTCATCATCGATCGATTTTGATATTTTTTTAAATCCGATCCAATCCGATCCAATTTAAATTGGATTGGATTGAATCAATTTTCGGTTTTTTAAAGCGACAATAAATATTTGATAAAATAATGAAGTAATAGTAAACATTTTCTTATTGAAACTTATATTTATTAAAATTAATATAAAATTATATAAAAAGAATGACATGAGACATGAAAACTAATTTAAAACTAATTTTATATTGATATATTTTTAGAAATATTAACATGATATTAGCTAATAAATCATAAAAAATATATTAGTATAAGTATTTTTATCAATATATATGTATACAGGTATAAATATATGATTATTTTATAAGTAATAATATATGCATATATAAGTTCGGTTTGGATTGGATTGGATTGGTTTTCAACATAGGATCCGAAAACCGATCCAATCCAATAAAAAATTTCGGTTTTTTGCGGTTTGCGATTTTTTGGATTTCGGTTTGATTTGGTTTTCAGTTTTTCGGTTCAGTTTTTATGGTTTGCATTGGATTGGATATGAACACCCCTGCAAGGCAGGCAAAGCCTCTAAACCCACACAAATTTAATGTTGCCTCGAGAGACACACATATATATCACTTTCTTCCCACAGTTTCTGAATGCAAATTAATATGAGATTTATAAGTATAATATCATTCCAACTTTGCACACAATTTTTTTAGCTCATGCCAAAGGAAAAAGAACATTGTCCTTGAATATCTTCTGGGTCAAAAATGGCATACCAAAAACTAAGATACCTAACCATGCACGTGACAGTATGCCAAACCTTTTATTTTTTTTTAAATTTATCAACAATTAGTATGGGACCATATGTATTCTTTACTATAGATAACCTCGAATCGAATATGACTAAGTGATGGATTCATACCCTTAAACAAGGGGGACAATTTATGTTATGAGTAGATTACTCTAATCTCCCCTCTATTTTGAACTTTCAACACAAAACCTCCTCTATTTTTAAAATCTACACAAAATCCCAATTCATCCAACTCTCTTAGAAATATTCCATTAAAAAAATCTTTTGTTATTTATTAAATATTATTTTTTTCAAAATGCCAACATTACCCTTTCTAAAAAACTCTATGTAATTGAAAATTAAGAATTGAATAATGCCTTGAAACTGAAAACTCAATGCGAAACTCTGGCGGAAAAAACCCTTCTTCTTCTAGTCTTCCTTCTCATTGCCCCACGTCTGTTAGCCACTCGTCGTGGTTGGCCACGCATGTCCGTTCGTCACTTGCCATCACTGTTTGTTGTTCTCCCAAGTTCATCGCTCACCATCCATCACGTCCAAGCATCAAAACAGGAACAGAGGTACAGTGTCCGTCATTGGAACGTGACTTTGCATACAATTTGGTCTATGCTTTTAGATTAAGCTTTTATGTAATAAGGGCGGTGTATCTTATCATCATCTTTCATGCTCTTTCTTTTGGTTTTGTATTGGGTACTCAATTTCAAAGAATGATGGCATATAAAAAAAACGTTGGCAGGAAGTACCATGTTTTTTTCCATTATAAGGAGGTTATCAAAAATATTTTACTATGATAAAATTTTAAAATAATTTCCTTTATTTTGTAAACATGAAAGTACACTTTTGTTAATTTTAAATAATATTGTTTGAAAAAAAATTATTCATATTTTATAATTTCAAAATTTTATTGTAATAAAGATTTAATTATAATATATTTATAAAATATAAGGGATTTTCTATAAATTTTAAAAAATAGAGGGATTATTATGTAATAAGGAAAAACTATTTAGTAGGGGCATTTATGTCAATCAAATACCAAAAATAATTGTTGACTGTTGACTAACAATTCCATTAAGTGTATCATAAAAAAATGGGTTTTGTGTAGGTTTTGAAAATAAATGGGGTTTTGTGTTGGAAGTTCAAAATAGAGGGGAGGTTGGAGTAATTTACTCTTATGTTAAATAATTATTATCCTACATATTATGGAAATGAAATGTGAGAGGGAAGAAAGCTACTCATTTATTATTCTTATTAGAGAGATAAAATTTAACTTTCAAATCAAATACTTGAATAAAAATAAAAATAAACATATAAAGAGCGTGGGAATTTTGGGTCCAGTGTGTTCAATTGTATAAAAATAGAGGATCAAAATATAAAAACTCAAGATATACTTATAATTTCATCAAAGTCAAGGACTCAAGGGTGCACATCCTCACTTTAATTAGATCTGCCACTAATTAATCATTATATCATTATGAACGATAAAACTCTCCCTTTAAATATTTAAGCTGCATATTTAGAGTTCGAATTCGAGACCACTGGTTAAGTGAGAACAACCTGTGTCAGATTCACATTCTTAGTAATTATTAACAATTACTTTATGCACAGTTGGTGCTTAATCACTTGGTTCTTATATAAGCACATGTTCTTAAATAAGGTGTGATCAATTAGTTGAATTTTTAGATATGTTGGGTTGGAGAGGAGATGTGCTTAAGTTATAAAAAGTAGAAATGAATAAGTGTGGACTGATTGGGTCCACTTAAGATATGTAAATAGTAGAAAAGTGAGGTGTTGGGATGGAAATGACCTAATTAACTTTATACCGTTATTCTATTAGTTTGAGATTGTTGCATGCAGTTGGATACATGATTAATAATTTATCTGGATACATAAATCTTTATGACACGTAGTGTTTCTTTGGTTTATATTGAGTAGAATTGATTCTAGAATCAATGATTGAACATGAGTGTTAGGGGTGGGAACAGACCGGGCTGCTCAGGGGCCTACTATCCGGCCTATATCAGGCCCAGGCCAGGCCAGGCCAGGCCAATTTATTAAATAGAACAGGCCAAGGTTTTTTCAAAAGCATATATAGCAAAACAGGCCAGACTTCAGGCCATCGAAAAAGTCTTTTGAGCCTATCAGGCCGGTCTATTTAACTAAATATAAATAAAATACTAATATTTTTTATATTGCTATTGTTATTATAAAGATTTGTTATTACTTTTCCTTACTTATTAGCTTGTATAAACATTTAAGTATGTTAAAAACTTGAACCTATAAGTCTATTCATATATATACTTATGATATATTCAAATACCTTACTATAAAACATGCTTTTAAACAGGCTTTTAGGCCTTGTCAGACTTTAAATAGGTCATACTCAAACCATAAAATAAAGCATATGTCAGGTAGCAGGCCAGGCCCAGACCATGAATTTAAGGTGCAGGCCTTGGAAAGCCTAGCTCGGCTCGGCCTATTCCCATCTCTAATGAGTGTAATGCATGTTTTACAAAACACATTATACAAAGTGATTTAAAATCAATTATGTGAAATTGATTTTACAGTGTGCATAATCTAAACCAAACAAGCCATTTGGTAAAAAAAATTAATGTTGCTTTTAAAAAATATTGCATACCAAAGGAATGTAATAAGTATTTATCCATTTATATTTGTTTTCTGTATATGTTTCATTTTTTACACTCCAAAAGAAAAAACAATTTATAAATAAAACAATTCACTAGCACTTTCTTTATTGGAAAGAGAAAAGAAAAATATAAAAAAGGAAAAGGTAAATAAAATTAGGGAAAAATATGTTTTCGTCCCTATAGTTTTGGTCAACTTTAGTCTTCGTCCCTGTGCTTTAAATCCCATGTTTTTTGTTCCTAAACTTTTTAAATCCCCGAACCGTGGTCCCTATCATTAGTGAGATATGTTAAACCGATGAGCTGATTCACAGAAGTTGCATGCCAACCTTAATAGTGAGCCCCAAATAGTTGACTTATCTAATTAACCTTTTTTAATTAATTTTTTATTATTAAAATGACCCTAATTACTAAATTAGATTTTTTATCGAGTAAAATTGCTAAGGTGAAAATCCTAATTTAGTAATTAGGGTTATTTTAATAATTAAAAATTAATAAAAAAGTTAATTAGATAAGTAAGCTATTTGGGACTTACTATTAAGGTTGACATGTAACTTTTGTTAATCAGCTCATCAGGTTATAACATATCTCACTAACAACAGGGACCATAGTTTTGGGGGTTTAGAAAGTTTAGGGACAAAAAACACATGATTTAAAGTATAGGGATGGAAACTAAAGTTGATCAAAACTATAGGGACGAAAAACATATTTTACCCGTAAAATTATCACTTTTATTTTTTAATATTATTTACTAAAGTAAAAGATTAATTATTGCTTCTTTACTTTTACTTATTTCCATAAAAAAATAAAAAATACATGTAAATGATTATTGTTACTATTATATTATTATCAGTCGAACTTAAAACCCAGATAAAATTTAGGGCCCGTTTGTTTGTGCTTAAAAAAAGTACTTTTTTAAATTGTTTAAAAAAATTGATTTTATTTTAGAGATTCTTGTATAATCATAAATAAATTTTCGTTTGGCTACAATCATAAAAAAATACTTTATTTGCTACAATAAATGTTTTCACATTGTTAAATAAATGCTTTTACATTGTTAAAATGTTCTCTCTCTTATATTTTAATTGTTTTTTAAGAAGCAACTCTAAGGTCAACTTTATCGCGAGTGCTCTTTGAGCACCACTGCTGGACAAGAAAGACCGATATTGGTCTGACACATGCTCGAACTTCCAGAGCACTGGTGCTGTTGAGCACCAGTGCTTTAAATTTTTTATTTATTTTGTTTTTCCCGAGGGTTTAAATGCCCGATAATTTTTTTATTTGACATTTCCGGGGGTTCCAACCCCAGCTAATCTTTTTTTTAAATGAATTTACTGGCGGTTTAAATTGCCAAAAAACAACACTTTTTTAAAAAATTATTTTTTTATTTTATTATTTATTAATATTATTTTATTGTTTATTAATTAAAATATTTGTAAAAAAAATAGGTGATGTGTGTGTATTGATGGGACCCATTTTAAGATTTGTGAATAGTAAAAAAGTGAGGTGTTGGGTTAGAGAAGATGGATGCTTAATAAGAACTTGCTGATGTATACTGGTGGGGCCCATTTAAGATTTGTGAATAGTAAAAAAGTGGGATGCTGGATTAAATATGGCCTAAGTTGCTTCTTAAAAAAAGCAAAAAACTGATTATTTTTTTATTTTGTTTCTTGAAAAAAATTTAGACAAACATCTTAAAAATTCATATAAGTGATTTTTTTTTTAAAAAAGCGATTCTTTTAAAAAATAATTTTAAACAAACGGGCTCATAATAGGACTTATTAAACTTTCATTTCTTCTTTCCAGCGTTTTCTTTCCTTCTCAAAATATAAAAATATAAAGAGTTTTGATACTCTCATTTTTTTTTCATTTTTTCTCATTTCATTTTTTTCTCTAGCTCTTCATCACATCAATTATCATATCTTTTATTTACTCTTTTTTTATTATTTTTCTCTTTTCTACACTCTTACTCTTACACCCCAAATTTGGGGTGTCAAACTACTCTTTCCCAAATGAAAATTTTGTGAGATTCATGGAACCATAGATATTGTGTTTGTTTAATTTACAATTACATAAAATTAATTCAAAAATTAATAACTAAAAATCAATTATTCATGAATTATTGTGCATATTTAATAAAAGTAATTTATTTTAATTATTTGATTTTTTTTCCATAAAAACATAGTTTCAAAGATGGTGTGCTTTCTTGTTCTTTCAATAATTTGAGTGCTAAATCCACAACTATACGTATAATAATTAAAAAAAAAAAAAACAAGTCCTTCCCACTCCATGCGACTCAAGGAACAAAAAGATCCCATCCGTCAACCTCTTTTATTTATTTTCAAAGAAAAATGGCACACCATAACTAACGAATCAAGTGACTTGAAGAAGGTACACCAAACCACATTTTCCTTTTTAATTTTTATTATTTATTGGGCTGCGCACCTCCAAAATTTCATAAGATTGAACATTATGACCTTAATGCTAGGCTGTATTGGATTAAAAAAAAAAAAAGAAGCTAAGCTGTTCACTTCTCCCAGCTGCTGATAGGTATCCTATCCTATAAGCAAATACTTACATTACAACATTGATTTTTCTTTTTAATACAAAAAGTCTTACATTTCGTTATGAGATAAGAATAAATGGATATGCTGATGTGCTGATTTTATCTTCCATGTAATAATTGTGAATAAAATCTCCATGGTTCATAATTTTCCTTCCAAGTTCCAGGCATAGGAGCAATATTAAAAGGTTTTATTTGTAGCAACCTGTTGAAATTCCTTTGATTAAGAATATCATATTGTAATGGCTTACTTGCTTTTGGGTTTCAGGTGGCGTAGAAAGAAGGAACTGGAGAGTGTAGAGTGAAGTGGATTGAGTTTGGATAATTGGATTACATACATGGCTTACAAATCGCTAAGTTCCATCACTGTGTCGGATATTGAATCCCTTGGAATTGGACCAGAATCCGCTACCACTCTCCACGAACGTCTCACAGAAATCATTGGAATTCATGGAGCTGGTACCCCTGCCACGTGGCAGAACATCACCAGCACCATCCTCAATCCTGAACTTCCCTTCTCCTTCCATCAGATGCTGTACTATGGTTGCTTCAAGGATTACGGTCCCGACCCACCCGCTTGGATACCCGACCCGTATGCTCTTTAACACTACTACATTCAATGCATTATATAAGACTCACTTTTTAGACAAAAAGTAAGAAATTGCAGTATTAATTGAAAATTTAAAGATTGAAACTTAGACAACTTATATAATCATGGTTTCAGTGGTTGATTTTTTAATCTCTTTGCTTTTCATTAAGTGAATCCATGCTTTAGTTATTGTTATGTACATGCTTTACCTCTCCATTTCTTCAGTTATGTAGAAGCTGTTTTAAGTTTTAACTGAAATGATGAATATGTGAAATTTGTTTGCAAGAGTTGAAGTTATGAAATGAAAGGTCAAGAACTTATTTTATTTCTTTTTTCCTTTTTTTTTCCCTTTTCTGTTTCCTATTGAATGTGTGATTAGGGAAAGTGCTACTTTGACAAATGTTGGCCAGTTACTAGAGAGGAGAGGTAAAGAGTTTCTGGGGTCAGCATATAAGGATCCAATTACAAGCTTTGCCGATTTCCAGAAATTTTCAGTCTCAAACCCTGAGGTCCAACCAAGATAATCTCAAAATTTTCTCTGAATTTCTCATGTTCTTTTATGCTTGGCAGTGTTTTATCATTGTTATTGTGTATTTTTTCAGGTTTATTGGAAAACTGTGCTGGATGAAATGAACATATCATTTTCCAAGCCACCTGAATGTATCTTACGTGATAACCTCCCTGGGGAAGACCCATCATCACACCCAAGTGGTGAATGGCTTCCTGGTGCCTCTATTAATCCAGCCCAGAATTGCTTAATTTTAAATGGCAAAAGAAGTTTGAATGACACAGTAATAGTATGGCGTGATGAACAGCATGATGATCTCCCTTTGCAAAGGATGAGACTTGAGGAATTGCGTCAAGAGGTTTGGTATGCTGCAAATAGTCTGTCCATTTTTGTCATTGGATTTTTATGCTTTTTACTTGATGTAGCTGTAAATATATATATCTTCATAGTTATTCGTGACATTTTATAAATAGATGTTTTTATTTTCTCTATTGTATTCTCTGTTAGAGTTGGGTATGTTCAACCTACCTTACCTTATTCTTTTCCCATGGTTGACGTGATTGATTTCTGACGGGCCGTTATTTAACACATGTTTGTAAGAGAAGAGAAAAGAAAGAGAGTGGGATGGAGAAGAATGGGTTGAGGGAGATTTTTGGTGTCTCTGAAAGGAGAAATAAGGATGCAACAAGGGGTAAGGAAGGAAATGAGCCTCATAGAACAGTGGAGGATGTGGTTGTCGGGGAGAAAGGGGAGTGTAATGTAATGGAATGAACATGTGACAACAAGGTATTGTTGAGGGCAGTTCTGCAATGATGGAAGGAGAATGTGAATGTGGAGGGAGGTGAGAGTAGTAGGGAGGCACAGCAGAATTTAGGAATCAATTGGGTGGCTTAGGCCAAGGGGCACAGTCTGTCATTTGCAGCTTCATATTCTATTGTTTCTGTTCATTTTCCATTTCCTTGACTTTTTTTAGTTTTTCAGTGTTCACCATAGTAATGGGAGTTGTGCTTCCTGATTTTGTCATCCTTTTTTTAGTGTTAATACCAGTTTCTATCAAGTTCATTTCAAAGCCATCAATCAACTTAGGACCACCTCAAGTTGCTGCACTTCCTGTGTAAATCTATTGTCAAAATTCCTTTTGTGATACTCTCCCAGGGAATCAATCTAGTTTATCATTTGTTGCCTTCATTCTTGATTTGCTGAGTACAAAGTGCAAGTTCCAGACTTTTAAGAAATACATTACATACATATATATAGCGGGCACATCTAGTGAGAGCATGAGAGGTGAGATGAGAGGAGCTAATCTTGACCATCCATTTATGTTGTATGGTCAAGATTAATTCATCTCATGAGAGCATGCTCTTACCTAATATCCCCCCTCCCCCTCTCTATATATATGACTTGCTTTCTAACTCATATATTTGAAGATTGTGATTTGAACCAAATTGTGCCAGAAAATAGATGGTAGCTTTATGCAGCAGTTTTTGAATTCATGTATATTTTTGGGTGAATTTTTGAATTTGATAGTGCATATTATGGTTAGTCTACACTTAGCTTCCTTAGTTCAAAATATAAAAAAGGCAAAATGAAACTCTTGCTTCTGTTAACTTGTAGGTTAGTTGCCCATGCTCTTGAATCACTGGGTCTGGAGAAAGGATCTGCAATTGCAATTGATATGCCAATGAATTGCACATCCGTGGTTATCTACCTAGCTATCATTCTTGCAGGTTATGTTGTTGTATCCATTGCCGATAGTTTTGCAGCACGTGAAATATCAACCAGGCTTAAAATATCAAATGCAAAAGTCATATTTACTCAGGTTGACTTCCTAATTTCTTTTAGCTTTTCTTTTTATCATGTCTTTTTTGGTTTTTAATGATTTTTTTCCCTCTAATTCTCACTTAGGAAACTAAATTTGGTTATTACTGTTGAAATTATAGGGATATTAGGTAAGGAAGGAGTAAATAAGAGATTTAACATTTTGAAATTGTATGGATTTGATGTGTTACAAAATTCAAGGTACTAAACTGTATTTATTCTAATACTAGATACTAGATTTCTAATCCTAATTAAATAAGAAAACAAATCATGAAATATTGGGGTAGAATGCATCTAGGATTAAGACAGGGGCTAGAGTGCTAGACTGCATCGCTAGTGTAAGTAATAACCAACACAAGTATGATTCAACTCTGAGAAAGAAATCATCACCAGAATTTGTCAGTTGGAGGAGTCAATGTTGATATGATTCATTAGTGCCAAAAAAGCAACATGACAAACACCTTCCAACTTTTTAACTTTCTCTCCCTCAATTCTATGCTAGCATTGAAAAGTGCCATACAATACCCAAAACAATGACCAATTATAACCATCACAAAGAATGGTAAGAAATAGCCAATAAACCTTTGTTTTCTTTTTTTATCATTCCTTGTGGTGGTTATCTCTGGTTTTGTCATTATTTTGGTTGATATTTGGCTGGCTCTTTCCCAATGCTAGCATAGCATTGAGGTTGAGAGAATTGGAAGGTGTTTGTCATGTTTTTCTTTCCTACTAATGGATCATTCCAATGGTAAATTCTTTCCCATATAGATGAATCATACTAGTGGTGAGTGGTGACTTTTCTTACTGTTGACCACTGTGCTGATGGTGACTTATGACGGTTATGAATCACAGCAGCTGTGTCTTTGTCCTTGATGTTAACTTGCCTATATCTGTCCCAAATGCAGTCTGACCTGTCTCTGTACTAGCCATCCTGTATTTTATTTCCAAGTTTCTTGGGTCTCTTAAGTTTCCCTAATATTTGAAGCTTCCAAATGTTATTCTTGATGAATTTGGAGAAGTTTTGTTTTAGTTCTCACTGTTTATAATTATTTGCCAAGAAATTTCTACTAATTATCATCCTGATGAAGTCTCTTCTTCTCTTGGTAATGCAATGTTCCAAACATGTCTTTGATCTGGTTATCTGTTAGGTAACCCCTTAGTTGGTTATTTTAGTTGGTTATTAGAATAATTAGTTAGTTAGTTAGTTAGTTAGTTAGAGAGTGGTTAGTTAGTTGGTTTGCAATAGTTAGAAGAAATAAGGCATGTTGCCTATAAATAAGAGGAAGGGTTGTGGGAAAGGTATCTGGTCCTTTGGAGAGAGATTTAGGGCCTTTAGGCATGGGGAGGTGCAGACCCTCGAAGTTTTGCAGTGCTATTCTGTAATAAAGGGAGATTTTCCCTATTTCATTCTAATAAAAGATCAGTTTCTTACAACTGGTATCAAAGCTCTCGACATTTAAGCAGAAACTAGAAGCCGGTCTTGGGGAGGTTTTAAGGGGAGTTGGCTGCAGGAGGGTCTAAGGGGCTTTTCATTTGATCCTGGTGGAACTTGGCTTTCAGCAGCTACTAGCTATTCACCTTGAGGACAAGGTGAATGTTTAGGGGGGGAGTATTGTTAGGTAACCCCTTAGTTGGTTATTTTAGTTGGTTATTAGAATAATTAGTTAGTCAGTCAGTCAGTCAGTTAGTTAGTTAGAGAGTGGTTAGTTAGTTGGTTTGCAATAGTTGCATGTTGCCTATAAATAAGAGGAAGGGTTGTGGGAAAGGTATCTGATCATTTGGAGAGAGATTTAGGGCCTTTAGGCATGGGGAGGTGCAGACCCTCGAAGTTCTGCAGTGCTATTCTATAATAAGGGAGATTTTCCCTATTTCATTCTAATAAAAGATCGGTTTCTTGCATTATCATTCTCATCATCATGATGTCTTTGGCATCTCGAACATCCCTAATTGCTTTCCTAGCCATGTTTTATGGAGCCTAGTTTAGTTTTATGTTTATTTTAATTTAATGTTCATCTTTAATAAGCTAAAAACTTAGCAAGCTTGGAATAAATAGAGTATCTTCAACGATCTCTTTGGAGTGGTTTCCATGTTCCATTATATTTCATGATTTGTTCTCTTATTTAATTTGGATTAGGAATCTAGTATAAATAGATTTTAAAACTTTGTATTTTATGTCACATCCTTTACATCAAATCAATATCAATTTTAGATTATTCCGTATCTATTTTATCTTTTCCTCCTTCCCTACCTAAAATGAAATAATTTCAACATATTTTAAAAAGTCAGTTTATTTCTTGATATGTGAGCTATTATTGGTGTTTTTATAATAGGTGTCAATCTTGTGGCTAATTACAGTGTCATATTTATTTACTTTTTCCTGTCTCATTCTTCCCTTTCCTTGCTCTCTTTTATTTATCAGGATCTCATTATTCGTGGTGAAAAAAGTCTCCCCCTTTACAGGTAAAAATTTCCTTTTTACTATTTAGTAAAGTAACTCCACAGTTTAGTTGTCTCCTCTGTTTCTCAGTAGTAGGTGTCTCATATTGTTCCTTCACAAATGCAGTAGAATTGTGGATGCCCAGGCACCTATAACAGTAGTTATTCCTGCCAGAGAGTCTGGATTTAGCATGAAATTGCGTGATGGTGACCTTTCTTGGTGTGATTTTTTGGAGGGAGTCAATAGTCTCAAGTATGCACTTTAATCTTGTTTTATTCATAGATATACATTTTATGAAATAAATTATAAGAGAACATTGGTAGTGGTATGCCTTTGATCCTTTCACCATTCTCATGTTCAAATCTGATTTGAAAGCTCTAATTCTGCTTGAATAGTTTCAATTGTTTATGATATTCTCTAGGAACTCTCATTTGTTGCCATGTAACTTACAGAGGCAAGGAATTCATAGCTGCAGAACAACCAGTAGAAACATTTACAAACATTCTCTTCTCTTCTGGAACAACAGGTAGGTGAAATTTTTTATTTTGGCCTGAAAGCATATTTAGACATAAAGCTCATTCAGGGAAAAAGATTAATTCAATTCCAAGACTTCATTCACCATATGAAGCTGGCCAAAAGCTTATTGTCATCTGATTTGGTGGTATAGGTGATCCAAAGGCAATTCCATGGACCAATATTACTCCTCTAAAAGCTGCTTCAGATGCGTGGTGCCACTTGGACATTCGTAAAGGTGATGTAGTTTCATGGCCTACTAATCTTGGATGGATGATGGGGCCATGGCTGGTATATGCATCATTGCTAAATGGAGCTTCAATGGCTTTGTATAATGGATCCCCTCTTGGGTCTGGCTTTGCAAAGTTTGTACAGGTATAAAATCATCATGCTGTTTAAATTTCCAATTCTTCTCTTAGCTTTGGTTGCCTGTCTACATTTGATATTCATTTGTTGGCACATTCTCCGAAGTTGCTATTTCTATAGAAAAATAAGTACTTATTTGGAAGATTATTTGTTAGTGTTTCTGTTTTACATTTACATGAACTCAAACAAACAAGTCAAAACAGTTTTCTCAAGTAGACATGGGATCATAGAATCAACTAAATGTGCATGTCTATTCTCCCTCCCTCTTCATTGCACTATAAAACAGAAACTACAATTTTTTAGCAGTTCATTTCTGCAATTCTGCTATTAGCCTTTGCTCATTAATTTATAATTTCACGTATAAAAGCTATATGTAGGAAGGTGCGTCTGGGAAAATTCAAATGTATGTCTTGGTCTTTTTTTCCCCCATTACACAAGCAGATGGATGGATTGTATTTCTGCAGTGTGCACCTTGCAGCTCTTGATCTTTTAAATAACTTTTGCTTCCTGTTTTATATGTAATTCAAAAGCACAATAGTATCTTTGTTTTTTGTATTTGTACTAGTTATAATAGTAGCTCTCTTTCAATCATTGCTGTTTTTTCAATCAACTTAATGTTTGCTTATAATGGTAGGAAACAATAATTCAATATAACAGTGGCCACCATTTTGCGAATGACAAAAATTGAGGTTGACCACTTTGCCACTGATGTAGTTTGAAAATAACCATATGTTAAACATTCTTTGTTTTTCTAACCAAATGATGTTAGAGATACAAAAATATAATTGGAATGCTGAAAATTCATTAAAGTATTTCTTACCCTAGATTTTCTGATTAATAGTGCTCCTTGTTGGTCAGTTATTAGGATTGTTCTGTTATATTGTTTTCTTCTTAATGAAAGCTTTTGTGCCCTGTTTAGGATGCTAAAGTAACAATGCTTGGTGTGATTCCAAGTCTTGTACGGAGTTGGAGAAATGCAAATTCTACATCTGGCTATGATTGGTCTTCTATTCGGTGAGTATTAATTAAATCCACTGTCCTAATACAATGAGGTACCGCATGAATGCAAATGTTCTTTATAATTTTGAAGTATTTGATTGGAACTATTCTTTTGAATAATGTAGCTGCTTTGGCTCCACTGGAGAAGCATCTAATGTAGATGAGTATCTTTGGCTGATGGGGAAAGCTTGTTACAAGCCTATCATTGAATATTGTGGTGGTACAGAGATTGGGGGTGGATTTGTTTCTGGCTCATTACTACAGGCTCAGTCATTGGCTGCTTTTAGCACACCTGCTATGGGCTGCAGTTTGTTTATTCTGGATGATGATGGGCATCCCATTGTAAGTGCTATTCATTCAACGTTACTTTGAATTGAAATATTACTTGTCAGCTGTCACAATTATCAGTGTTTGATATGCTAGTGAACTATATGCAGTTCTTGCATGCTTACAACCTTAAAACTAATGTTTGATTTTCTTAGCTATGATAAACCTTTATGATGCTTTTATGTTGACAATTATTTAGACAATTTTATTTTTAGGTATTGGTTTAGTTATAGAAGTTTTCATCCTGAGGTTTGCCAAACTAATCAAAGTTCAAATGATCTCTGGCACTTCACTTTTCTTTCTTGAAGAAACTAATGCTCGGATTAAATATTTAAACTAATGTTCAATCTTTTCAATTACAGCCACAAAATGTTCCAGGAATAGGTGAATTGGCTCTTGGTCCCCTCATGTTTGGGGCGTCAAACACACTGCTGAATGCTGATCATTATGGTGTCTATTTCAAAGGAATGCCTCTCTGGAATGGAAAGGTAGGCATACCATTCTCGCCTATAATGTGGTCATTGGGTATCTGGGATATTTGAATTAATAGTTGAGTTTCTCTGGTCAGGTTTTACGGAGGCATGGAGATGTATTTGAGCGTACTACTAGAGGATACTATCATGCACATGGTCGTGCAGATGATACGATGAACCTTGGGGGAATCAAGGTAATTATTTTGCCTATATAATAATCAGTAATATAGTTAGAATGTTAGGTAATTATTGGGGAATGTGGGTTAATGTGCTGTCATTGACTTCAATGTCTAAAAATGTAATAATCTACAACTGATAGAAATTTGTGAGAGAACCATGAAATATGAATGCTAAGTTGGCATATGAATCTAATTTATTATATAAAATTAGAATGCATCAACACAAAATGTTATTGTCTAGAATTTGTCTCCTCTAAAGTGAATAATTTAGAGGAAAAGTGAGCAGTTATAGGCTTATAGCCATCAATTAAAAAACTCAATTGTTGGTATTGTGATTATATTCATGGACATATGTAACAACTTATGAAGTTGTTTAAATCTCAACCACTGATTTTTCCAACCCATAGCTATAACTTCTCACTTTTCCCCTAAAGTAAGGGATTCACCTGATGGTAGCCAAATCCCTCTTGGGCATGATATAGGTTATGTGCAGCCTAGATATTGACACACAGAATATGATACATAAAAATACAGAGAATATGATACATCTTGGTAATAGCAAATAATTGACTTTCTTGAGTTTGTATTGTTGGGCCCTTCTACTTGCTCTAGGTTTATTTTCAAGTCTACCTGTAGTTCCAAACATATAGATACTCACTTTTATTTTTGTTTCCTTCTGTGCATAAACTAGTTTCTTTATGTGTGTGTATCTGTGCGTGAGAGAGAAAGAGAGAGACTTGTCTTTTTCTGCATATAGTTTCTCTGAAAGTTTAAGCATTTTACTTCATTAGCATGCTCTAACATTTGTTACTGTTTGAATAGATAAGTTCGGTTGAGATTGAACGCATATGCAATGGAGTAGATAGCAATATCCTGGAAACAGCTGCAATAGGTGTACCACCATCTGGAGGTGGGCCTGAGCAGTTGATTATAGCTGTTGTATTGAAGAATTCAGACAGCACCGCACAAGATTTAAATAAAATGAGGATGTCGTTTAATTCAGCTCTCCAAAGAACACTAAATCCATTGTTCAGGGTACTGATTATTTTCTATTATTCATGAAGTTCCTATTTTTCATTATCACAGGAATTTAGTGTTCTAAGTACATCCTCCTTTGTGTAGGTTTCTCAAGTAGTGCCATTGCCATCTCTTCCAAGGACGGCATCAAACAAGGTTATGAGAAGGGTTTTGCGGCAGCAACTTGCCGAACATAACCAAAGTTCTAAAATATAATGAAGCCATGTAATGAATACTACTCTTTCCGGTCTTTAATATACGACAATTTTAACCGAATTACACAAATCAATTAATGTAGTTAAAGTAGTTAACTTTATTGGTTAAATAAAAAATTATATAGCATTCCATTTTTACTTTCATTTAATATTATATGGTGACATTGAATTCTGAAATTAAGTTTTTTTTATAAGCCTGAAATTAAGTTTAATTCCAGCTAACAATATTAAACTCTCACATTTGTTTGCTTTGTCAAATGTGCATTAATGCTTGTAATTTCTGGTTAATCATTAATGACTAATCAATAAACAAAGATAGGGAAAGACTTTAACAAAGGCAGTAAGGAATAGAAAAATTAATACCGCATAGAAATTGTAAAGTGCATTATAAAAAAGACCCTTAAAACTTTCTAAATGATTGTATAATAAGGATCAGAAGGAGTATTAAAGAATGAATATTTACGAGTTATGATGTGAGGGATGATAGGGAGTTGCCACTTGCCACTAATTTTATTAAGGGAAAAATTAGAAAACTCAAAAGGATGAGGTCTACATAAACTTAAATTATGTTTGTGAGTCGGTTATGCACAGGGAATGGTGGAGATTGAACCCCACAGAACCCCTGATACATCAACTCAGTGTCTGTTTTGTTCCCAATTGGGAACAGTCATAATCAATTATGTGAAATTATTTTAAATCGTGTTCGTCTTGTTAGGATATATTTTTTATCAGTTTGTTCAGTTTATTTTTCTGTTATTTTTCTGTTTTCTGTTATTTTTCTGTTTTGTAGTTTCCCCTATATATTTTCTGTAATTGTATCATTATTCTACAAGAAAGAATCAATCTTCTTCTGTTATCTCAATATGGCATCAGAGCGGGTTCAGACCCGCTTGGCTTCCGCTCTCTAATTTTGTCAAAATCGTTGCTATTGTTCCTCCTTAATCACCATCTTCTTGTTTCCGCTCTTGATCGTCCCCTTTCTCGTTTCTTTTCGAGCACCTTCTTCCCGTTCGTGAAGATCGTTTCTTTCCTCGTTCGTGTTTTTGCCTTCGCCCCACAATTAACCCATCTCTTTTTTCAAGATTCTTGCCATGGAGGAAGAAAGACATGCAAAGACCACTCCTCAAGGAGATGAATCTCAAGATATATCGAGCCCCTACTACCTCCATCCTGGAGAAAGTCCAGGAATGGTCCTTGTTTCTCCTCCTCTAAATGCCAACAATTATCACACATGGAGCAGAGGTATGTTTAGAGCTTTATGGTCGAAAAACAAGTTATAATTCATTGATGGTACACTACTCATGCCCAAAAAGGAAGATGCAAATTATAAAGCTTGGCAGAGATGCAACATTATGGTTGTCTCCTGGATCACTCGATCCCTTTCCCCTCAGATTGCACAAAGTACAATATATATAGATAATGCCAAGAAGCTATGGGATGAGCTCAAAGAAAGGTTTACGAAAGGGAATTATTTCAGAATTTCCGATTTGCTTCAAGAAATACACTCCATCAAGCAAGGAGAGAGAAGTGTCACTGATTTCTTTACAGAATTAAAGATTTTGTGGGATGAGTTGGATATGTTGAGTCCTACTCCGGATTGTTCATGTACAGTCAAATGCACCTGTGATTTGATTAAGTCAATCCAAAAGAAACAAGAAATTGAGCAGGTGATATGTTTCTTGAAAGGATTGGGAGAGGTCTACGGTACTGTGAAGTCAAATATTTTGATGATGGATCCTCTTCCATCCATCAACAAGACTTATGCCTTAGTCTTGCAACAAGAAGGACAGTTGCAAGCAAATGGAACTAGTGATTCAAAGGTATTTTTTGTCTCCTCAGATCAGCAGAATAATCAAGGGAACTGGAGGTCACAAGGCAGAGGGAACAACTTTGGTAGAGGAAGAGGTAATGGTATCTTGGGCAGAGGAGATGGAAGTGTTGGAAGAGGAAGAGGACACAACTATACAAGCAAACAGTGCACATATTGTAACAAATTTGGCCATACAGTTGACCAATGCTACTCAAAACATGGTTTTCCTCCGGGTTTCAAACCAAGAAACAACTCTGCTGTTAACAATTTTGTGATCCCCGAGGGAGAACAAAGTCAGTCTGAAATTGATAATTTTCTTCAAGGTTCGCAAGGTGAAACTGTCACTCCTCAAGGAATTCAGTTCAAGCCTGAACAACTACAAAAATTGCTCACTATGTTGCAGCAATCTTGCAGTAAATCAACCCACTCAGTAAGTCAAATCAGCTCAAGAAATGTTGGTGAATCTTCCTCACAGCAACAAAATTCTATTTCTGGTAAATTTCTTCCAAAATCTGCTACTTGGATTCTTGATAGTGGTGCTACTGATCATGTTACACATGATTCTTCCCTTCTTATCACTTTTCATGCTATTAAGCCTGTACATGTTAATCTTCCAAATGGAATTGCTGTCACTGCTAAATATTCTGGTTGTGTGCAACTTTCTGAAAACCTTTGGCTGTATAATGTTTTATATATTCCTGATTTTACCTTCAACATAATCTCTATTCCCCAGCTTGTCCATTCTTTGAATTGCAAACTCACTTTTTATCAATCTTATTGTGATATACAGGACATGCCTTCATTGAAGATGATTGGGCATGCTGAATTGAATAAAGGATTGTATTACTTAAAGACTCTTGAGACTCCTGCTATTACTTGTTCCCTGAATACTAAAAGTGATTCTGTATATGCAAATAGTTTGAATTCTGTGAGTGATATTTGGCACTTAAGGTTAGGTCATCCATCTAATAAGGTTCTTGACCAGATATGTACCAACTTTCCTTATGTCAAGATAAATAAAAATAGTGTTTGTGATACATGCCATTTAGCCAAACAAAGCAGGCTTCCCTTTTCTTCTAGTGTTACTGCTACACATCAGCCTTTTGAGTTAGTTCACATGGATATTTGGGGACCCCTTGCTACCCCCTCTTTGCATGGACATAAATATTTTCTTACTGTGGTTGATGATTTTACAAGGCATACTTGGTTGTTCCTCATGAAATTAAAATCTGAAACTGGAAATCTCATTGAAAACTTTATCATCTTTATTGGTAATCAATTTAATGCTACTGTTAAGACTATTAGATCTGACAATGGTGCTGAATTTGTCTATCCTGAACTTTATAACAAATATGGCATTTTACATCATACTTCATGTGTTGCCACACCACAACAAAATTCAGTTGTGGAAAGAAAGCATCTTCATATTTTAAATGTAACTCGAAGTCTCCTTTTTCAATCTCATTTGCCCAAAATTTTTTGGTCCTATGCTGTTACACATGTTGTTCACTTAATAAATAGATTACCTTCACCTGTTCTTAAACAAAGGTCTCCTTTTGAAATGTTGTATGAGAAGCCACCTGCTCTTCTTGATTTAAAGGTTTTTGGGTCTCTATGCTATGCGTCAACTTTAGAACAGAATAGATCCAAACTTGATCCGAGAGCTAAGAAGTGTATATTTCTTGGTTTCAAGTTTGGAACCAAAGGGTACATAGTTTTTGATTTATGCACTAGAGAAATATCTGTTTCCAGGAATGTTGTGTTTTATGAACATGTTTTTCCTTACTCTATGAATGCTGTCACTCAGCCCACATTTGTCTCTACATCCCCTGTTACTTCAGATTTCTTTAATTTTCTCCTTGACCCTCTCCTTTCACATTCTCAACATGCACCTGAATCTTTTAATCCCATCAATAATTCCAATAACCCCACTCATGTTCCCGTTTTATCTGCTTCTCAACCTGTTTCACCCAAAGCTGATCCTACCATTAGAAGGTCATCCAGGAATAGAAAAGCTCCTGAGTATTTGAAAGACTTCCATTGTCAACTCACTCAATCAGCAGGTAATTGTGATTCGTCATCACCAGGTCATACTCTATATCCTTTGTCCTCAGTTTTGTCTTATCATTCTATTTCTCCTTTACATCTTAAATATACTCTTGCTATCTCCACCACAAATGAACCACAGACATATAATCAAGCCATTAAGTCCCGGGAATGGGTCCAAGCTATGGAAAGTGAATTACATGCTCTTTATGCAAATAAAACTTGGTATCTAACTGAATTGCCGAGAGGCAAAGTCCCTATTGGTTGCAGGTGGGTCTACAAGATCAAACATCATGCTGATGGCTCCATTGAGAGACATAAAGCCCGATTGGTGGCCAAGGGTTACACTCAACAAGAAGGAGTAGATTTTTTGGATACTTTTAGCCCTGTGGCCAAGTTAACTATTGTTCGGTTATTGCTTGCTCTCGCAGCTGTTCAAAATTGGGATTTACAGCAGTTAGATGTTGATAATGCTTTCTTACATGGCGATCTCCATGAAGAAGTTTATATGGAGTTACCTCCGGGTCTTGTTCCAGCTTTCCCGAATCAAGTGTGTCGTCTCACCAAGTCTCTTTATGGTCTTAAGCAAGCCAGCCGTCAATGGTTTGCCAAGCTGTCCAGCTTCCTTGTTTCCATTGGTTTCTCTTCTTCTCCTTTTGACCACTCTCTCTTCATCAAGCACAATGGTTCCTCTTTCACAGCCCTTCTTGTGTACGTCAATGATGTCATTCTTACTGGAAATTCTCCTTCTGAAATGACCTCAGTCAAACAGCTTCTGCATCACAAATTTTGCATCAAAGATCTTGGCAAACTTAAGTACTTTTTGGGCCTTGAAGTGTCTCGGACCAGTAAAGGCATTCATATATGTCAACGAAAATATGCTCTTGACATTCTTTCTGAATCAGGCATGCTTGCCTCCAAACCATGCTCTACTCCTATGATCAAAGGGAACAAGCTCCTATATGATGATACCACTCCTCCTTATGACCAAACTGCCTACAGAAGACTTATTGGGCGTTTACTGTATTTGACCACAACCAGGCCTGATATTTCATTTGTTGTTCAACATCTCAGCCAGTTCATGCAGTCACCTAGACAACCTCATTTTGATGCTGCTGTTCGCGTCCTTCGATATATTAAAGGTTGTCCCGCTCAAGGTCTTTTCTTCCCAGCAGATTCTGACCTACAATTGAAAGCTTTTAGTGACTCGGATTGGGCAACCTGTCCTATTTCCCGTCGGTCAATTACTGGATACTGCATTTTTCTTGGATCATCCTTAATATCTTGGAGATCAAAGAAACAGACTACAGTTTCTCGTTCCTCTTCTGAAGCTGAATATCGTGCTTTGGCCTCCACCACTTGTGAGCTTCAATGGTTAACTTCGTTGCTGCAAAGTCTTCATGTTTCTGATATCACTCCTGCTCTTCTCTATTGTGATAGCCAGTCTGCAAGGCATATTGCTTCTAATCCTACCTTTCATGAGCGCACCAAGCACATCGACATTGACTGTCACATTGTCCGCGAGAAGCTGCAAGCCAAATTATTCCATCTTCTACCTGTGTCTTCTTCAAATCAAATTGCTGACTTCTTCACTAAGCCTTTGGAAGCAACCAATTTTCAGACCTTGATGTCCAAGCTGGGAGTGTTATCCATCCACTCTCCAGCTTGAGGGGGGGGTGTTAGGATATATTTTTTATCAGTTTGTTCAGTTTATTTTTCTGTTATTTTTCTGTTTTCTGTTATTTTTCTGTTTTGTAGTTTCCCCTATATATTTTCTGTAATTGTATCATTATTCTACAAGAAAGAATCAATCTTCTTCTGTTATCTCAATACGTCTAGCATGCTTCGTAAATCATACATCATTTATTTCCTACCATTGATTCTATGAATCTATCAAAATCGATTATACCAAACTGTAAATCAAACGGACCCTTAAAAAGTGGTTACCTTAGTTTTAATTGTGTAAATTATTAGTGAGCTTTTAAATATTTATTTACCTCAAAATTACAATATTATTTACAATGAAGAAAATGTATTACAGATCATGTACATGGGAAATTTCATTACAGACTATTTACATGGATTAATTATGAAAGTTAATAATTTGACTTGATAAGGGGTTGTCCGTGTTCCTACGTATTCCCTGGTGCAGTGACGAACTCAAGTCACATAGTTCTTCTAGAAAACGATTGATTGGTTGATGGATCTTAATTATTTTTGTTTTCATTTTTTTCTAATTCTAACAATTCAAATCAAACTAAAAAAGTATTTACATTTTATTATTTATTTTAATTTTTATTTAACAAAACTAAAAAATCTTCCTAAGAAAATTAAAAATATATAATATACAAATAATTTAAATAAAATAAAAAAGGAAAGAGATGGGTAGACTTACCTTGAAGGCGACCACTCTTATACTCTGATTGCTTGATGCTCGATTGCTTCCTTATGTGATTGCATTACTTCTCTCTAAGATACTTTTTTTTTTCTCCAATTGCTTTCCTCTTTGATTGTTTTTCTCTTTGTAATTATAATGCTTCTTTCTAGTCCCTAAGTAAGTATTTATAACCCTTTTTCTAGACCTCAACTCCATCCTCTTTTTATTTTTTTTCAAGTCAGATTTATCCTTATATGATCCTCAGCCTCTTGTTATCTCTTTCTTTTCATCATTTTTTTATCCCTTTCCAATTTATTTCTTTTATCCTATCCTCAAACTTTTTTCTGATCCATTTTTACAATCTTTTTATCCTCTTTTAATTTTTTTTCTTTTAGCCTATTCCCAATGAAAGCTATTAACTCTTCCTACTCTCTTCCATCTAAATTTATTCTCATCTAATTCACTCCTAATTCTTTCATCCTCTTTCAAATTTGAATTAATCCTCCTCTAATACTTTTATCCTCTTTTAAATTTATTACTTTGCTATCTTCCTTATATTTGGTTTGAGAAGAGAATTAGGAAAGAGAGAAATGGGGGAGGGAAATAAGAAAAAGAGAAAGTGATGAGAAATAGAATAGAATTATAGATTGTTTGGTTAGAGAAAAATAGGAGAAAAATAGAGGAGAAATGTAGATGCAATTCTCTCTCCCCTTGTTTGGTAGAGTAAAAAGTGGGAAGAGAAAGTAACAAAAAATAGAAATTGACAAAAATACCCTTAATGATAAAATTAAAAATTTTATAATAATTAATTTCCAAGCAATTATAATTGATAATCAATAAGTAGAAACAATCAGACATTTTAAATTAATATAATTATTTAATTAATTTTTTTAAAAAAATTGTCTTTTGGAGAAATAAAATAAGTTGAATGAAAAAATAAAAATAAAATTATTACAAACTTCCATTTGATAGAAGTAGATAACCTGCAGCTTCAAAAACATAAAAGCATGGTTTTTTTTTTTTTTTTAAAGAAAAGCATGGCTTTATAATTACAAAACCAAAGGCCTACTGGAAGGGTTTATTTTATTTCAGATAAAACGCTAGTTACCCTACTAAGTAAATTGGTGGCCTTTGCTGCAATTGCGTGTAGTGTGCACTGTATAGCATATATTTGCTAATCCAGTTTTTGTTTTTAAAAAAAGTAAGGATATTCTAGTAAATTTGCTTGCAATCCCAATCCCCACGAAAAATTATTAGATGGTCTGGGACCACCACGTCATCCATGGTCCCGACCAATTAACTATGTGTAAAATGTTAATTGGTCGGGACCATGGATGACGTGGTGGTCCCAGACCATCTAATAATTTCTCCAATCCCACTCCCTCTCTCGCATTTCTCCTCCTATCGGTAAAGATTGGATTTTAAGTGGTCCCACGGTCATTTTTAATCTCTCTTCTAACTTTTCTCACAAGTTCACAATTAATCAAGGTGGACTTTACATTTTATCTCTATTTCTCTCTCCCTCTTTTATTTCTTCACAAAATCTATTCAACTAAACATAGTGTAAGTCTTTTTTTTATTGCTTCTTTTCCTCATCTATTTTTCTTTATCTTCTCTCATCTATTTTTCTTTTTTTTTTTATATCTTTTATCTTATTTTTTATATAAAGTAATAAAATAATCCTATCAAAAAAAGGTGTTTATATTTTCGGAGGAAAACAAAAAGAACATTAGCATGACAAAAAAACAAGCTCCTACTTTAAGTTATAATCTTCGTTATACAAAACCTTCAAGCAATGATTTGGATACATAAGTTTATATATTTTGTTAAACCAGTGAGTTTACATGTGGATCGTACGTGGTACGAGGTATTATTAAGAAATTGATTTAAATTAAATGATATATTATTTAAAATTTTAAATTCTATAAAAATGTATCATGAGTTAAATAAAAAATTAATTATAATATTTATATTTGTCCTTATAACTTAAATTTAAATTTTAATATATTTTTATGTAATTTTTCATTTCCATGTACGATGTAATAGAATCTTACTTTATAATTTAAATAGCAAATAATTTTCATGAAGATATTATCAATTCAAATTTTAATATTTAATTTTATTATCACTGTAAAAATGCACCATAAGATAAATAAAAAATAATTGTAATATTTATATTTATCCTTATAACTTAAATTTAAATTTTAGTATGTTTTTATGTAAATTGTTCTTTTCTGTGTGATAGATTCTTACTTTATAACTTAAACATGAATAAATTTTCTTGTTATTATGTTTCCATATATATATATATTTACATTTATAATTTAGATATGAACATGATTAATATAAAATCTTATTCATATATAATAGAGATATTTAATTTTATTATTAATGTAAAAAAGCATCATAAGCTAAATAGAAAAATAATTACAATATTTATATTTACTCTTATAACTTAAACTTAATTTTCATATGTTATGAATGATTTTATTTGAATATATTCACAATATTGTGTTTGCTTCAAAAATAACATTCTTATAAATAAATATTACTTCTCAATTTAAAATTTTAAAGATAATTATAAGAATAATGATTAGGTGAGTACGTAAAAGAAATGATACTATTGTATTCCAAAGCATCCTTAATAAAATATTTAAAAAACATATGATTTTTATCTTATTTAAAAAGTATATATATTCCTGTAATTTGAATATTCATATGTTTTTCTATGATTTAAATATTAATAATTTTTTAAAGAGACATTAATGTATTCGTATATAAAATATTGATCTTTGTTTGATATAATTTTACTTAGGATTGTTATATATTTGTATATATTTAATTATATTATTTAGATATTTTTCTATTTAAAATTTTATTCATATATGATGTAAGTATTTTTTTCTGTAATTTAAATTTAAATTTTAATATATTTTATATAAATTGTTCCTTTCCATGTGATAGATTCTTATTTTATAATTTTAATATATGAATAAATTTTCGTGTTATTATTTTTCATACATATTTACATTTATAAGTTAAATATGAATATGATTAATGTAAAAACTTTATTAATATATAATGGACGTATTTAATTTTATTATTACTAATATTCATTATTTTCTTTAATAAATACACTCCATTTGGTGTTGATTTTCCATACAATTTTTATATAATCAATTAAACGAAGGAATTTGGAGGGAATTGGACATTTGAATTTTGAACCAGTCATTATTAGGTGGTTCATGGTTATGTTTTCCAGAGTAATTAGCGTTAAGAACACTCTCACATTACATGCTGATAATAAATATGTTGACCAACTAACCACTCACTTTACACATCTCTAGACACAACCATCATTTTTTCTTTTTTTTTCTTTGTTGGATGGCCCTTTTTTTTCATTTTTTTTAAAATTTTTATTATTTCTATTTATGGTAACTTTTCTCCAAGTTGTTCAAGAAGGATTTAGAGTGTGTTTGACGAGGCCAATAAACTAGCTATTAGCTTATTTAACTAGCGTATAAGCTAGTTTGACCAACACAAAAGTGTTTGGTAAGGTAACTCAAAGTAGCTTATTTTAGGAGCTCCTAGCTTATAAGCTACAAGTTATTTCACCTAGCTTGTAACTTGTAGCTTGTAGTTTATTTAATTTTTTTTCCATCACCATCCCTTATATTTTAATACATTTCCCTTATTATCTTTAATTTCTTTTTACCTATTAATATCTATTTTCAATTTTAGTGACAAAAATCTTTCAATTTCTCTTTACCTATTATTACCTATATAATAAGTAATTTAAAATATTACGAATTAATTAAATTGTTATTTTCTTTTCACTATTTTATAAAATTTGTTTTATATTATACTATTTATTTTATTAGTTTCACTATTTATTTTAATTTTTAATTAAATATTTTATCACTAAAAGTTTTAATAAGAGTTTAATTATTTTTTTAAAAATCTAAAATTATAATTGCATAATAATATATTTTTGTCTAGAAGACACAAATAGAATTTATATAATAAAACCTATGTAATTATGTCCTCTTATGTCATTTTACATTTACCAACTAGCTTATCAGCTAGTTCTACCAAACACTTTTAATTCAATAAGCTAGCTTATCAGCTCAGAGCTTATAAACTATGAGCTTATCAGCCAGTTTTGCCAAACACATTAATCTAGTGAAAACACGTGTCCCTAATGTGGTTGCAATTATATATACAACTTTTCTAACATGTGCAATATTGCACATATTAATAAATCAAAAATGAAAAAATTATTAAAAATATAGTATTTTATATTATCAATGCATTAATAGTGTGATAATTATAATTTTCAATAAAATTTTTTAATTTTTAATTTATTAATATGTTTAATATTACACAAGTTAGAAAAAACTTTTAACATTTTATAGATTTGGGGTTGTAATATTCCACAATTCTATTTCTACCATGTTTCCCTTTTCTCTCTATTCCTCTCATGACCGATGAGTGGGGGATAGAACTTGATAAGTGTACTGATAGGTCTCTGGTCCAATTACAATCCAATCAATTTAATGTGTCAAAGGACTCAAAACCTAACTTGCGTGTTGGTTTTTGCAACTTCCATATGTTTCTTTTAAATTCTAGTGGAAGAAAATCATGATTTTGAAAATTGGTTTTAAATAATTTTTGTTCAACGTATTTTGTAAAGTGTGCATGATCCATCTCAACCATTCATTTCTAGAATCAATTCTACTCAACTATAAACCAAATAATGAGAGAAATATGAAATAGAAAAATAATAAAAGAGAGAATTATTAATTTTGTGAGTTAAAAAAATACCCTCCTAAATTCTCACTACAAGAAAAACAGTTTTTAGTGACGGCCAAAAGTCATCGCTACAAGGGAAAAACTGTCGCCATTTCATAATTAGTGATGGCCTAGCAACGACCAACCAGCCGTCGCTAAAAGCCTCGTCATTAATGACGTAGCAACGACATTTTACGGCTGACGCTCCGTCGCTAATGGCCGTCACTAGTTCCATGGTCGTCCCTATATTCTTTCTTCCCAGATTTATCAATTGTGATGATCGAACCCACAACCTGCATGATACCGAGAAGGAGCATTATGGTTACGCTATATTTGTTTCTTGAAACATATAGTCAACTTAGCGACAACCTAAATACTCGCGTCTAAAAACGCACATTCTTGTAGTGTCTACACATTCCTCTTATATATCTTTTAGGGATATAAAATTAGGGGTGTTCATTGGTTCGGATCGATCCGATGAACCCGACGAACCAAACCGAACCATTCAAATTGGTTCAGATTTTTTTCTCATTCGAGTCCGAACCGAACCGAACCAATTAGAACCGAGGACTATTGGTTCGGGTAACGGGTTGGGAAATCCAAACCCGTTACCTGAACCGAACCAAACCAAACTCATATATATAAAAAAAAAAAACGCATTTTTTTACGGTTAGTGTTTATGATTTTCATGATATTAAGATATTTGAGGACTAATTTTCTTATGATCTTTAATTAGTAATTTGGTCAATGTGTTAATGTGTTATGCACTTATGCTGGTTTGTAATTTTCATGTTTGAATGTTATTAGTAATTTGGTTATGTTACCACTGATACTTGGTTGAAACTTGAATTGTTGGTACAAATTTGAAGCAACAAAACAGTCTTGTGCCTTTTTTATATCAAGTTATATGTATTATTTTAGGCAAAATCATGCATTTTTTCTTTTTTTTTTTCGAACTGGTAAAAAAAAGGCATTTTCTGAGTTTCTGATCCGATTGAACCGAATCGAACCAACCCGTATTTAATTGGTTCGGGTCAATGCAAAAAAAATAACGAAATCCGAACCGAACACTTTTGTTTGGTTCGGATTCGTTTTTCCTCTGAAACCGAACCAAACCGACCCGTGAACACCCCTATATAAAATTCATACAACAACCCATATAACACACTTTTCTCTCTATATCTTTCCATCACATCTCACATTTCTCTCTCTTTTTTCTCTTTTCTTTCTTTCTCTATCTATGTTGTATCTTTTATTGTATAGATGAAAATACATTTTGCATAAATCAATCCTCACTCCTTACTTTCTCCTCTCACCGGCGGAGATTTAAATTTTTGTGGGTCCCATGAAAATAAATCATTCACCACACGGAAATATTCAGGACCTGTGGCTTGGCCCGTTTATGACCTGACCTGACAGATCTTAACGTGATATTAAAAATACCACGTTAAGGCTTTTTAAAAGACCTGTTTAGTTAAAGAGACTAGATTTCATGCCTTTGAAAAAGCTTGCTAGGCCTGACAGACCGGCCTGTCTAATATAATAATACATAATATATTAAATTAATTATATAAATAACTATATATATAATTAAAAAATAGAATATAATAAAAATAATAAAATATATTATATTAATTATATATAAAAACTTGTTTATATGCATGTTGGCTTGCATGGGCTTATAGGTCTATTGGCTTGTTTGTAGGTTTTGTTATGAAAACAGATTTATAAGTCAACCAGACTTTTCCACATGCCAGGCCTTAAAAAAAGGCTTGTAACAGGTAACAGATCGAGACTAAGCTTAAAAATTAGGAGTCAGTCTGACTTGTTTCCACCCCTATTAAGTATTAACCCATCTCCCTATTGTTAAATTAAACGAGATTGTTAATGAATCTATCTGCTATATATCTCTCTCTTCTCTTTCTTTCTCCCTAGACTCTACACAAACAAACAAATGGTTATTCAAGATTTACCTCTCTTTCTATAGCATAATGTAGCTTCTTAAGTTGGACATGTTTAACTTTTTGAATGAATGCTCAAACTAATCATATAATCATATTAGTTTCAATTAAGAGTAAACTTATACTTTAGCCCCTGACTTTTATAGCGTCATGCAATTTAGTCCCTGAGTTTTGGAAAACCTTCTGTTAGTCTCTGACGTTACTCTCCGTTTTGTAGTTAAGTCCAAATCGTTAAAAGGTTTAATTGTGTGATGAGGTGTCACATTAAGTGACACCATGTATGTTACAATGGACAGAAACAACGTAGTTTAGGTGTTTTTTAAGAGTGTAACACACATAACCCTAATAGGCATATCATTTTTTGTTCCCTGTTCACCCTTCTTCTCCATTCTTTTTCGTCATTCTCAATACTTCTTCATCGTTTCTCTCACTTCTTCTTCCTTATTCTTCATTTCTGTCTTTGTTGTTTTCTTTGTGTGAAACTAGAGTTGTCAATATGGGTTGAGCTCGGTGAGCCAACCCGACTCACTAGTGGGTTGGATTGGTAAAAATTAGGCTCACATTTTTGCGGGTCAAAGTGGGTCAACCCACTTAACTCGCGGGCTAAAGTGGGTTTGAGGTGGGTTGGCTCACTTTTTAATTTTTATTTTATTTTTATATTTTTTAAGTTATTTTTATAATTTTTTAAATTAGGTGAACCAACCCACCACCAACCCGTAGTGGGTCGAGCCAGGTTGGTATTTTTTCAGCTCACCAAAAAAGTGAGCCAACCTGGCTCGGCCCACTTTTAGCCTAACCAGTGGTGAGCCAACCTGGGTTAGTCGGGTTGGCTCAATTTGACAGCTTTATGTGAAACTCACATATCAGCCATGAATAGCACCGCTGGAATGAGGTATAACACTAGTGGCTCAAGGTTCTTGCAAAATGTTGGAAAAAGGGTTAAGTGGATCAAAAAGTGATCTCATAGTAGTTATTAGGGTCTCTGAAATTGGACAAAAGTTCAGGGAGGTTATTCTATGGATGTCCCAATTGAGGATAATCGTTTCTCATTTTTTAATAATTTTTTATATGAAATTTTATAATTTTTGTATTGTGTAATCTTGTAAAATGCTTGAAATTTTGTAGGTTGCAGGCATATGCCAATGTTTTCAATGGGTGGAGAATGATTCTACTGTTGAAGAAAGCATGAGTGAAGCTATATCAAGCATGTCATTCATACTAAGTGAGGATGAAGAGTGAAAGCAATGTGACAATGAAGCTGAAGAAATTAGAAAGTGAAATTAGGAAATTAAGTTGGGTAATTTTGGTGTAGTGTAGCCTAATGATCATTTCTATTTTGTTGGGGTTTATATTGGGGTTTTGGTGGAAGAATTAGAATTTTTTCTAGTGCAATGGATAATTAAGTATCATACTATTATATTTATTTCTGAGCTCTTTGTCTTTCCATTATTTTATAAAATTCTATCATAGATGTCACACATAAAACTTATATGGGACACTTGTATTACCTCCTGTAATCTTAGAATCAACCTCTGCACATGATAATTTAATTCACATTAGTCCCCAACTTTCATAAAAATAATGCATTTTAGTCCCTAACGTAACACCGTTTTACATTTTGGGCTTAATTTCAGTACGAAGAGTAATGTCAGGGACTAACGAAGAGTTTTCCTTAACTTCAGGGACTAAATTGTATGACGCTATGAAAATCAGAGACTAAAATATCATTTTCCTCTTTCAATTAACTTTTGTCTAAATTTATTTTAAAGTCTTTTATTTTATTTATTTGTAGCAATATTTATATTTGTAAAAAGAATAAAAACAGACAAAGTTTATATTAGTTTGCATTTACGTATTAAGTGACTTTTTAATGATATGAATGAACAAACTATATTATCTGTACCCTTTTTATTATTTTACCATTTATGCACTGAAAAGTCAATAAATTCATTTTCATTTTATCAAACCATAGCAAACATTAATAGTGTAATTAATAATTTCTTAAAGTGCAAGCTTCCACACGGATCCTCTATATATAGAGTTAGCCCCTCAATTTCCCTATACAAGCCACAAAGCCATTCATTCACCATGGATAGGGGTGGAAACAGGCCAGGCCAGGTCAGGCTTTGGCAGGCCTGAGCCTGGCCTGACTCCCAATTCTTAAGCCTGAGCCTGGCCTGTTACCTGTTACAAGTCTTTTTGTAAGGCCTTGGCCTGACCTGCGAAAAAGCCTGGCCTGGCCTGTAAGCCTGTTTAGAAGCCTGTTTTATAACAAGGCCTACAAACAGGCCAACAGGCCTATAAGCCTATGCAGGCCAGCAGGCATTTTAAGCAGATTTTTTATATAATTAATTTAATATATTATAATTTTTTACTATATTATAATTTTTTAATTATATTTATAGTTTTTTATATAATTAATTTAATATATTATATATTATTATATTAAATAGGCCGGCCTGTTAAGTTTAATAGGCTTTTTCATAGGCCTGAAGCCTGACCTATTTAACTAAACAGGCCTTTTAACAAGCCTTGGCCTGACCTTTTTAATAAACGAGCCAGGCCAGGCCAGGCCATAAACAGGCCAGGCCGTAGGCCCTTGACAGGCCGGCTGGCCTATTCCCACCCCTAACCATGGACTACATGAAATTTATCCCACTAATTTCCTTTGTGTACGCATGCATCCATATCTTATTCTTTAGCCTTAGCAAGAAAACCACAAAATCTCCCAAACTCCCACCAGGTCCTCCTTGTTATCCCTTAATAGGAAACATATTGCAACTTGGCCCATCCAAATTGCACCAGCACTTACCCTCTGTTTGGTTTATGCTAAGAAATAGGGATGAGAGAAATAGGGAAGAGAAAAAAATTGGAGAAATAGAGTAGAAATAGAAGTTGTTTGGTATTAGAGAAATATGAGAGAGATAAAAGAGAAATTAATTATAATAGTTGTTTGGTTGTGGAGAAATGAGAGGGAGAGAGATGTGTAAAAATATAAAAAGACTAAACTACCCTTGAATTGAAAAAATGCTCAAACAAATTGTAAATATTAACAGGGGCATAATAGACATTTCATAAATGACACCCCTTCTTGCCCCTATTTCTCCGCTGCAATGGAGAGAAACAATTTCGTGTGGGGCCCCGCCTCTGACTTGTGCTCAATCTCTCTCTCTTGTGTAATTCCAAACAAGATGGTTTAACCATCTCTCTGCTAACTCTCTCTCTCGCACTTCTCTATGCCTAGAATGACCTCAAACAAACAATGAGTCAGTGAACTCTCCAAAACATATGGACCTATTATGACGGTTAAGATAGGCACCATTACCACAGTGGTCATTTCCTCACCAATCTTAGCCAAAGAAGCACTTCATAAAAATGACCAAGCCTTAGCTAGCCGATTTATACCACACTCAGTCCAAGCACTTTCACATGATAAAGCTTCTCTAGTATTTTTGCCTACACTATCAGCAAAATGGATAACTTTTAGGAAAGTCTGTGCCACCAAAATATTCTCTCCTCAACAGCTTGATTCTACTCATTGACTCAAGCTCTTCGCCGAGAGAAGATGAAAGAACTAATTGCTTATTTGCAAGAAAATTGCAGAAAGGGTCAAGCTATTGATATTGGTGAGACTGCATTTACTGCAGTGCTTAACTCAATATGAAACACCCTTTTTTCCATTGACTTGGCTAGCTATTGTTCTGGTTCTTCTAAAAAATTTAGGAATGTTATTTCGTGTGTGCTGGTGGAAGCTTCAAAGCCTAATATTGCATACTATTATCCTATTTTAAGAAGATTTGACCCGCTAGGAGCACGACGAAGGATGAAAAATTATTACCAGACGTTACTTACAGTTTTTGAGTCTATCATTGAAGAAAGAATTCAGGGGAAGGGATCCAGCAAAGGAAATGATGTGTTAGATTCACTTCTCAATATAACCCGAAAGGAAAATTCTGAATTATCACGCCATGATGTGTTACATCTATTTCTGGTGAGTACATTAAATTGACAAAATTCAAACTATCTATCTCTATTTAATCCTCACACATGAAAAACTCAAAATATGAGAAACAATATCAACAAAGTGGTTAGGTGTTGGTTCTTTTTAATCCTCACTCTATGGAATGTAAGAAATATTCAACTCAAGAATTGTAATTTAATTCACGATCTAATTCACAAAAGTAGTTAAAATTCAATTTCTTGGTGAATTAACCTTATATAAACAATCAAGATCCTTAATTCCTTGGGTAAACTTAATTGAGACATGCATTAGTATCAATAATTGATAAAGATCACACAAGAATCGATTACCATTCTTAGATAATTATATTCCTATGTTACTTATTTCATATCCAAGTTTTTCTCCAATTTTTCAATTTTGAGGATCACTTTTAGTTCATACAAATGAGTGTTCAATCCAATTGAAACATTAAGAGTAGAAGGAAGCAATGCAATTGAATCACAAATCACTAAGTTGAAATCGGAAATATGAATTCACAGAGTTTGAATCAAAATTTACCAATCCCTAACCTAAGAAACTTAAAAACTCATTACAATGGAGAAGAAGAGAGAGAAGAGAAATGTAAACTCAATGGAAGACTCCATTAGATCCGAACCCTAACTTTCACTTCGGTTTGGATCTTCAGGAGGAAGAGAGAAAAAGAGAGAATTTGAGGTTTACAACATTGAAAAGTCACTAAAAATGAATTATTAACTAACTAAAAGTCTGAACAAATCTATTTATATGGTTGTTGTCAGGTGCGTGTGGGAACACAACAACTCTAGGTGTCCTCACATGCCACCGTACAGAAGCAATACAAAATTCTATCTTATTTGTGTCCTCACACATACTGTTGTCATGTCCTCACACGAGTACTACAATAAGCATGCATTCTAACTTTCTGTCATACTTGTGTCCTCACATATAGTTCTAGCATGATCCCACACAAGTGTGGCAGAGAGCTTTTGCAATATTAGTGCATAAAATGTCCTCATAAGTAAAAAAATACATGTTTCCAAGAAAACATGGCTTATTCATTTTTTACTTCTCATGTGTCCCTAAGCTCATTGTTTTGTCCCTACAAAAACCTTCAAAATTGCTTCTCCTCACAACCTTTTGCTTCTCTTCCATAAAATTCCTAAAAAACACCAAATTAATGAACAAATGTACTAATATTTACTACAATCACCTAAAACAACAACAAATGCAATTCTAAACAATTTTAACTACAATTTTACATAATTAATAACCTAAACAACTAAAAATTACCTACAATTAGCCTATAAGTCTACTACTATACTCTCTCCATTTAAAAAGACACATGGTTTATTAAATTGGCTTGTTAGAAAATAAAATTTGAATTGAATAAAGATTATTTTGGGTATTACCTCAATAAATAGGGTGAAAGTAGTTAAACCTGAGTTTTTATTTTATTTAATTATATTCGAGTTCGAAAGGAGTATTTTTATATACATCAAGATTATGTTGAAGTTTGGGCATATTTGACAAATTTTCAACTTGATTCTATCACATGAGACTAGGGGTGAGCGTGTGACGGGTTTTGTCCGTCCCATACCTGACCATAATTTTTTATCAGGCCAAATTTTTAGATCCGAACCGGTCCACAAACCTGACAATGTACATTGTACAAGACTAATTAATACCTGAACCCTCTACAATCTGAAGAAATCCGTCTACAAACCCAAAATCCTAATTTTTTACTTATTAACTTTCAAATATTGTCAAGAGAAAAATATCATTATATCATTATACAACTTTATATATGAGATGTGTTTTCAAAGTAGATAGATTATTTATCATAGAGAAAAGTTAAATTAAAAAATCTTCGTAAAGTTAAAATGATGTTAAGCCTTTAAATAATATAAAATTATAAATATTAAATATTATATATACACACATATATGGGATGAGATGTGTTAGGTGACCCGAAGATTAACTTGAATCTTTCCTCAACCCGATACCGGATTATTGAATGAGACCCGATTTAATCATAATATCTTATGTGGGACGAGTTCTAACCCAATCCGAGTAGCTTGGGTTGTGACAGGTCATGGGACATTATGGGCCGTTGGCATTGGCTCACCAAAATGACAATATGATAATCTATAGACTTTCACTACATAAAAATTTAAGGATAAGAATTTTGATTCACCTTTCATTGTCATATACTCTGTGGCATGCAGGACTTATTTATCGCTGGAACTAATACAACATCAGCCACAGTAGAATGGGCTATGACAGAGTTGCTAAAGAACCTAGAGAAATTGGTGAAAACTAGGAATGAACTTCAACATGTCCTCAGCAAAGATGGAGAACCAGAAGATTCAGACATCACTAAGCTCCCTTACCTACAAGCAGTTGTGAAAGAAACCCACAGATTGCATCCTCCGGCCCCTATACTAATCCACAAATCAGTGACTGAGGTAGACATAAGTGGCTTCAGGGTACCCAGAAATGCACAGGTTCTTGTTAATGTATGGAGCATGGGACGAGACTCTAGCATTTGGACAGACCCAAATTCATTTTTACCTGAAAGATTTTTAGACAGTCAAGAAAATTTTAAGGGAGAAGATTTGGGATTCATCCCCTTTGGTGCTGGTAGAAGAATGTGTCCCGGTTATCCACTTACTCACAGAGTTATGCATACAATGTTGGCCTCACTTTTGTACCACTTTGATTGGAAGCTCCCACATGGGCAAAAATCAAACGTTGTGGATATGACTGAAAAATTCGGGATTACTTTACACAAAGTCAAGCCTCTCATGGCCATTGACGTCAAAGAATAGCAAATATGTATATTTATATAAATGATATGCTAATGAGTGCTCTGCTGGTTAAAGAAGGTTTTTTAACCACTTTAGGGTAAAAAAAATTACCAAAATAATGTGAACCGAAAACAATTTACCAGGTTGGGGTAGTTCGGGACACGTGGACAGAAGGATGCGTAAGCTGATATTGCGCAATAGGAAGCGCAAACTCGATTTGCGCATTAAGCACAAGATGCGCAACATGAGATTGCGAATCTTATTGTACTCTCTGCGACTTGTAAACTGACCGCTGAGAAGCTTTGCAGGAGAATATATTTGTCGGTACAAAGAATATAGTCCATTATACTTAGCAGAGATTTTGAATAGAGACTGAAATCTATGTGTGAAGAAATAATTGTAATGTTATATGAATGCTATAAATACCATAGTGATTGAAGATAGCTGAAATTACAAAGTAACTTCTCTGATTTTCTAATCGTGCTATTTGTGATTTCAACTTGTTTCTCTTTGTTATTTATTTTTATATCAGTTGATTTTGTAATTTATTTTGTAAAAAATGAGTTAAATTATTATTTTTGTTTATTGGAACGGTAGAAAGTATGAAGGTGCCCACGATATAATGTTTGAAGGTGATAAGAGATCTATTCAGATAAAACACAGAATCAGTTATAATTTTTTAAAAAGGAAGATTCATAAAAAATTAAATCTTTCGTCCAACCAAATTGTTTCTAGTTTGACTTGTAGGTTTTTAATATCTGAAAATCCAACCACATATACAGGTCTTGAAATTTGTGATGATGAAGATGTTGAGTGCATGATCCACGCATTTGAGCAGTCATTGATGACAGTGCTAGAATTGTATGCAGATATCGACAATGTTAGAAGTTCATCATTACCTGTCCAATCTTTTCATTTGAATACTCAAGTGTCAATGGGGATTGAAGATCAATGTGTATATCAATCAGGAGGTATAACTGTTGAGGAGGATGTCAACAGAGCTGAACCTCAAGGTGAGCAGAATGATAATGATTTTAACATGAATATGAACAGGGAATTCGAGGATAGTGATGACTTTAATGATGAAGGTGAAGTCCCTGAGGGGGATTCATCTGATACAGAGGTTGAGGGCGACTTTGATGCGAATGTTGATAATGTAATGCCCCCAACATTTGCTGTGAATTCACTAGATTCAGTGTCTATGCATGATCACAATGAACGAGAAGGAGGTATGTTATATCTATGTTGTGATGTTTGTAGTTGTATTCACATTAGTAATTTAATGATCTTTTTTATGTATAGGTGGAACAGAAGCACCTTATTGGAATTTAACTCCTCATTATAAGTTTGTAAATTGGAACCACCCTGATCAAGAGATAGAATTCCCTGGGTTGGATGTGCCTGGATCCTGGCGAGTAGGAGATGAATTATATGTTGGTTTGCAATTTGATAGAAAACAATCTGTTCAAATGGCTGTCAAGCACTATTTAATGAAGATACACCATACCTATTTTGTGGTTGAATCTAAGCCAAATTATTTGACTTTGAAGTGTCCAAACTATTCAGATGGTTATCTGTGGAGTGTGAGAGCAATGTTAGGTAAGAATTCAAATAAATGGGTCATCTCTAAACGGGGTGGTCGACATACGTGTATGAATGCAATGCTCTCTCAAGATCACAGAAAGTTGGATTCTGAATTTGTGTCCTCCTGCATCTTGGGTATGATGTTTTTATTTGATACAAAGTATATATAATATTGTATTATATGTATACGTTATTGAATGAATGTTATTAAGAAATATTGTCTTTAATGTGATATAGGAATGGTTGGCATATATCCATCAGTCTCCATATCAATGATACAAGAAAGGATTAATGGCCAATTTGGTTATTCCATCTCTTATAGAAAGGCATGGAAGGCTAAACAAAAAGCAATAGTGAAAGTCTATGGAGATTGGGATGAGTCATATGAACTACTGCCTCAATGGTTGGAGAAAATGTTGTTATACTCCCCTGGTTCAACTTATAAAATTGAGACAAAGCAGTTTCTTTTGTGATAATCAAGTGGATCAGCAGTTTCGTACTTTTTCATCGAGTTTTTTGGACCTTCAAACAATGTTATGATGCCTTCAATTTCTGCAAGCTAGTTATACAAATTGATGGGACATTCTTGTATGGAAAATATTGAGGTACACTTTTAATCGCGACCTCTCAAGATGGAAAAACTTGTGTGTTGCCAATTGCATTTGCTATTGTAGAAGGAGAGACATTGGAGGCTTGGTCATGATTCCTAGCTAATATACGTGAACATGTGACCTAAAAACAAGGAATACGTCTCATATATGACTGACATGCAAGCATTAAATCAGTTGTGGCAAGAGCCCCTGTGTGGCAGTCTCCAAGTACTTATCATGTTTACTGCATTCGCCATATTGCTAGCAATTTCAGCCATAAGTTTAAAAATACAAAACTAAAAGGGGACCTTCTGAAATTAGGTACGTGTGTGGGGTTAATTTTTATATGTAGGTTGTTGTTTTTGTATAATATCTCTAATCAATTTTTAATGTCAATGTAGGGTATACAACATGCATCCATCATTTTGAGAGGAATCTCAACAAGTTTCGTGAGGTTAGTCCTGAAATTCAAAGGTGGATTGACGGTATTTCAAAAGAAAAATGGAGCCTTGCACATGATTACGAAGGACGTAGATATGGACACATGACCACTAACTTGTCTGGGGCTGTCAATAAGATATTGTAAGGTGCTAGAAATTTACCAATAACAGCATTAGTGAAGTGTACATATGCACCTCTTGTAGAGTATTTTGTTAAACATGGGGCTGAAGCAAGGTCGGAACTAGCATCTAGACGGAGATACTGTAAAAAGTCCACAGAGTTATTTAGTAAAAATCAAGAAGATGCATGTTCTCACAGAGTGCGTCGATACGACATCCATTCCATCAAGTTTGAGGTGGAGGAGGCATTCAATCCTGTTACACAAAAGGGCGGTCATACATGGGCAGTAATCTTAAACAAATGTTACTGTGAGTGTGGAGCATTCCAAGCATTTAGATTTCCGTGCTCTCATGCTATAGTTGTCTGTGCTGCTGTGAGCATTGACTTCTATCAATTTGTTGATCCTGTGTACTCCACTCACAATATTGTTGAAGCATATTTTGCACAATGGTGGCCGATTGGAAACGAAGAGAACATGCCAGTGTATAATGGTCCCTGTATTATTCCGGATTTCTCAACCATGTGTGGTAAAGGTCGCCCAAAGTCTACACGCATAAGAAATGAAATGGACTGGATGAAGTCTCAAAATACACAAAGATGTAGCCATTGTCACCGTGTGAGACACAATCGTCGAATTTGCCCTTCTTACTCACAACACCAAAGTCAAACTGATAATGACAATGAAGTTGATCCATAACTCTGTACTCCTTGTATGAAATTAGTTTTTTTTAATTATGTAATTAGTTTATTTAATTATTTCTTATCTATTTCTCTCCACTCTAATTCTCTCTTCCATATTTCTGTCATCTACAATTCTTTCTACTCTACCCAACACACCTTTTAATTTTAATTTATCATACGTAAATCTATGTAGCCCATTGCATGCATGAATGGATTGAATTAACAAGACTCATCCTTCGAGCTTTATTTAAGAGCTTTCCTTTCCAAGAAGCTAGTCTGTTATTTGTCCAAAATATCTTGAAAATCAGCCTGAGAAGGTCTATTTAAGAATATCTTGAAGCCCAAATATTTATCTAATGAACTAGTCAATCTTATGCCATTAATTTGAGAAAGCCTTTGTTGTCTTCTCATTGGAGTTGCAGGAGAACAAAATGCCCTTGACTTCTCAATATTGACTTTAAAACCTGAAAAACTATAGAAGTTTTGCACAATATTTGACATAATCCTTACCTCTGAAGGTTTAGCTTTTGTAAACAACAAATTTCAAACATTAATAATTATAAATGTAAAATATATCATATCATATTATTTATTTATTTTTTGAAATATCTCTTTATACACTATATTTTTCGTCAAATTATAACGTTTAAAAATATAATCACATATAAGAATCCTAAATCCTTGTCGAGACTTCACCCTAGATATAGCAACATATAATTGACCATGAGAGAAAACGGTTTTTGGTAAATAAAAACCAACATGTGATAATGTATAGCTTTGACTTTTATTAATAGCCACAACAAAACAAAAAAAAATGAAAATTATCTTCGTTGAAACTTTAATGGAGTGAGATGATCAAATAGAATTAAATTCATTCGAGGTGTCTCCAAATGTGTTTTGCATTTCTTATTTTTTTTGGAAAAAATAAAAATATAGTTTATATACATTTAAATGTAAACAAATATAATATACTCCCTCCGTTGCTTTTTATAAGGCACACTATATTGAATCACAAAGACCAATAAAAGTAATTAAAGCTAGTTAATTATTTTATTTGAGTTTTAAAAAATAGTTTAACTTTCTAGTTTTGCCCTTATTTAATTTTCTTATTTTTACGATCCTTCTTCCTTTTTCCCCATCTTTCTATTCTGAAGTATCTTCTTCATCTTTCTACATTTTTAGGCAGTTATTATTTTTATCGGGTGGTTATTGGTTAGTGGGAACCGTAAATCAGTAAATCAGGATATAAAATAGGGGTATAATGGGAATGGAAATGTGGAAACCAAAACTCCCATACTCTCTTTATATATAGTATATATTATTAACTAACTCCACTATGATTTGATTAGTTTTGCCCTTATTTAACTAGCCAGGTGCCCGTGCGATGCACGGAGGATGCTCATAATGAGAATGTTAAATAGATAAGTTGTAAAGTTAAATGTTGCAATTATTTTAAAATATAATTTGGTTTGAATGTATATTTGAAAGTGAAAGTCTATGTAATTTGTAATAAATATGTGTATGAGAAGAAATCATATATTGTAAAAGAGTTACTGTGAAAATGAATAAAAAATATTGGATGAAGTATATAACTTATGAAGATAAACTCTGATTGTTGGAGATAGGAAGGTGGATGTAATCCCTATAAAATAGAAGTTAAAGTTAACATAAGGTAAAAATTAATATAAAATAATAGTATGGGAAAAAAGAAAAGAGAAGGTTACTTACCTAAATTAAATTTTGGAAGACTTATTTGAAAATCACATTTGATGTAGTGCTCGTTGAATTTCCATCTTCATCACATATAAGAATTTTAAGTTCATTATGTGATGTTACTCTTGAGAGTGCAACATACAACTGAGAGATTGTCCCTGACTTTTGTTGATTGTCATTACCAATGAGACTGCAATTGAAAATTGTCTTCAAGCAATGCTTTTATCTGATGGAATTAATAAGATTTTGGAATGAAAATCTTTTCTCCATCTTTACTGCCTGATATAACTCTTGCTTAAAAAGCATATGTAGCCATTTAAGTAATGATGAGTCTTGTCCCATTACATAAGATTGGTCTATATTTCTCAACATCGCGACAGATAGGGGTGGGAACAGGCCAGGCCGCTCGTCAGGGGCCTACTACCCGGCCTACATCAGGCCCAGGCCAGGCCAAGCCAATTTTTTAAATCGATCAGGCCAAGGCTTTTTCAAAAGCCTATATAGCAAAACAGGTCAGGCTTCAGGCCATTGAAAAAGCCTTTTAAACCTATCAGGCCGGCCTATTTAACTAAATATAAAAAAATACTAATATTTTTTATATTGTTATTATTATTATAAAGATTTTTTTATTACTTTTCCTTCTAATTATATACTTATTAGCTTGTATAAACATTTAAGTTTGTTAAAAACTTGAGCATATAAGTCTAATCATACATATGCTTATGATATATTCAAGTACCTTACTATAAAATAGGCTTTTAAACAGGCTTTCAGGCCATGTCAGACTTTAAATAGGCCAGACTCAGGCCATAAAATAAAGCCTATGTCAGGTAAATAGGTCAGGCTCATGTCATGGATTTAAGGTGCAGGCCAGACTCAGGCCTGGGAAAGCCTAGTTCGGCTCGGCCTATTCCCACCCCTAGTGACAGAAATACCTACTTTAGATCAAACTTTTCAACATGACCAATAACATCTATAAAAACAAATTGATTTTATAAAGATTATTATATATTGTATATATAAAGAAAGAAATTTAAACAGTGATAGATTAAAATTTAAATTTAAGACAAAATGATAAACATTTAATACCTATCAATTGTGACTCATCATAAGTGCTAAGAATGAGGGAAGGAAACAAAGTTGAAGTGATTATTTGGGATGCTTTCCAGCTCTGTTTCAATAATCTTGGCGAGACTCATAAAACCTAATTTATACTGGTTTTATGTAGTCTTGAACTTAAATCTATTCTCTTTAACCAATAAATTCTCTAAAATGTACGTCTTTCATTTCAATACTATTCCTTGAATCAAACTTCGATCACTTGAATCCTATCACACTGAACAAAAGAAAATTTTCATTTACGTTAAAGTGTGCATAAGTTTAGAAATAATGAAAAAAATAATTAATTGATGTGTCTAACCTTTTCATCATGTAAGACCATATCAACACTATTAGTTTGATGTGACTTCTTATATTTGGGGACTGACCATAACTGAATAATATGAACTCTAAGCTTCTAATCAATTCCACTAGAAATAAGATCTTTTATAAAAATGACTTTTTCAGCCATCCTTGTAGATTATAGATCGATCAGAAGAACATACAAAGAGAAAAATAGAAACTACAGATCTACATCAATATATGAAGAGTAAATATGCTTTCAGACACTACAAAAAAGAAGTGAATTACTGGCAAATATTTACTGGGGCTCATTTAAAAATCGCCACAAATGACACATTTTCTAGTGTTCATGCGAACGCACAAATTATTTATTTTCCTGGCGTTGTAAGACTTTTTTTTAAAAGGTACAAGGCCGCCACAAATGTTTCTTTTTATATTTCTATTATAATTTCTATACGGCGTGTTTTGGCTCTAACAACCTAACACTATTTTTTTAGAATTCATATATCTCAATTCTTTCTTTCACCGAGAAATTCTCCTCTCTCATTCATACCATAGCACTCTTCTTTTCTTCTCAAATATCCTCCGATTCTGTTTCAGATCCTTCTCCTTCCTCACCAAACTTCGCTCCTCATTGATGACAAAGATCATGGGAGTTGCAGTCGACGGTGGAGGTGGTGATGATGGCCTTGGGCCCCTGGACATCAAGGACTCTTCCACATCCTCATCGCCTTCTACAAAATCGCAGTTGTCATCATTCTAGTATTTTCTAACAATCTCAAACATCTTTCTCTGTTTTCCTCCGTGATTTCTATATATGTTTCGCTTGATTTGGGATTTGACTTTGGTTAGGGTTTTACCAAATCATCTTCTGATTAGAATTGTTTTGCGATTTCTATGTTTCACAGTTGTCATCGTAACTGGTTATTTTCTAATTAGAATTGTTTGAATTTTTTCTAGCTCTAATCCAAATCATCTTCAATTTGCTTTAATGTAGATGAACTACCAGCATAAAGTATAAAATTGCAAATGTATTTTATTCAATTCAATTAATAATGGACATCGTATAACTTTAGTTTGAAGCAACAACCAAATCATGAAAATGCATTAATATATAGAGCCGAAGGTGAATGATCATCGCTACCTTAAAACCAAACATAACTCTCCATTTTTTTAATTCTTTATTACCATGGGCACTCAGTGTTGTATATGCTATTTACGGAAAGGCTTCAGCAGTTCAGCTTTCAAGCCTGAGTGGGTGTTACTCTTGAAGAGAGTCAGTTTGAGCAGAAGCACTTAACTGGTACTTTTTCAATTTGTTTTCATTTTAATAAACTCGAAGTGAAAGTGATGCATTGATGCTTCGTTTTCAGTTCCTAGTTTCCAGTATTGTTTGCTTTTCTGTTAAATGAGGTCCAAACTCTTGTTTTTCTCTTTGTTGTCATTTTATGTTTGCTTGTAGATGCAATAGGAAGAACAGGTTTGCTCCATCTGTTGCATGTTGATGTTCTGGCTCTGCTGAGTATATAGCTGGTACAAGCAAAAGATGTAAATGAGGTCCAAACTCTTGTTTTTCTCTTTGTTGTCATTTTATGTTTGCTTGTAGATGCAATAGGAAGAACAGGTTTGCTCCATCTGTTGCATGTTGATGTTCTGGCTCTGCTGAGTATATAGCTGGTACAAGCAAAAGATGCATACAAATACTACACATGGACTGTGACTTGTGGGGATCTTTCTCTACTAGGTAGTCCACAGTAGGTGAGTAATATGTTTTCATTGGATCTAAGATGTGATTTTTTTTTCTTTAGATAAATTGGTGCTAGAGGGGATCTTTGAAGTTGGATCTAAAGTTTTAGTGTTTGACTTTTATAGGGAAACCATCCTTTTTCAAATCCATTCCTGGACAACCAATCTCAAAAGACTGCTCCATGCTTCTCAACATGTCCATTAGTTGAGTGTCTGCAGTAGAGAACTCAAAAAATTTTCCACTGAATCCTTGAACAAAAGCCAACAAGTTTTCCCTTTCAGATGACAGTCTTGTGGCATTCTCATGTAAATTTTTATTCTCCATTTTGAGTTTCTGAACCAAAGCGTCTGAGTTTCTGAGCTTGGCCTTTATTTGATCATTCAATTCCTTAACTTCTACCTGTTTTGCATCCATTTCTGATTCAATATCCAATGCAAGCTGTTCTGATTTGCTCTAGTTTTCCTCCTGCAATTTCAGTTTCTGCTGCATAGCATGGATATCAATATTAAAGTCTTGTTATATACAATTTCAGTTTCTACTGCATAGCATGAATATCAATATTAAAGTCTTGTTAGCTAATCACAAACCAGCTTCAGTACAGTGCAACATAATATGATATGATACCCAATAAACAAACACTTAACTTTCCAGTGTCTCAGCCCTGTATCCGAAATTACAGTTCTTCACAGTCATTAGGTATTATACTAATACTACATTGTCGTTATTAAGTATTAACAACAATATACAACAAGCTTACTCATGATCAAAGCTTTATCCTTGTGTAGGAAGTTGAAGAAGACGATTTTTTTTATTCAATATTTTTTAATTGTCTTTTGGAGAATATTTATGATGAGTGAATGATGGTGGAAGATGGTCAGAATAATCATTTGGGCACTGACTTTTTTTTCTTAATGCAAAGAGAATGAGAGTTTTTATGTATAGTGATTGCCGCAATATTTGAGAAAAAATAGGAACAAAAAAGAAATTGAAGTTAATGATAGAATTACAGAACACCTCTTGCTCAGAGTTCTTTGCATCTGTCTGCTTGATTAAAATTATAGTACTGATAAAGTTGGGTTTGACATAAAAAATCAGTTAGTATTCCATTCCTGTTGAGGTGAGGTCTTTTCACTGATGAGAGACAGAGACAGTTCAAACTAAAGAATGTTGCAAGTTTGGCGGGAATATTGGAGACTGTATTCCATTCCTGATTTGTTTGTGAAGTGAGTATACATAGATGATTTTGATCTAAGAATATCTAGATACTCTGGTGTTGTGTCATGATTATTTCTTTTCATTCAGGAAGCTACTTTGACAAGAAGTGCCCCTTCACTGGTACTGTCTCCATCTGGGGTTGTATCCTAGCTGGTGCTTGCCATAGTGCTAAAATTAAAAGGACTATTATTGTTAGGAGGAATTATCTTCATTTTATTAAGAAGTATCAGAGGTGTTACCCTTTCATACTGATATACTGATTGGTGTGTTTGTGTGTTCATAGAGATGTCTCGCAAAAGTCCACCAAATTTAACTCATTAAAGTATTAAACCATGATGTTCTGCCATGAAGTCCACCAAATCGCAGGTGTTCTGCCATGTAGTCTTTTGTTTCTGTAAAAGCTCTAAGACGCGTGAAAGGGTAGATCATGAATCTAAAAGCCTTTCTTTGTTGAAAGAAATGCTTATTTTTCTTGTTTCCTATGAGAACAGCTTTTGTAAACGGGTCCTAAAATAATATATTTAAGACAAAACATTGCTCCTTGGTCTTAAACTCCTATGGCGTGAAAGGGTTTACTTCTCTGCTTCTTATCGAAAAATATATGTCCTTGACTAATTCTACACTCAGTCTTGCATTCTCTTTTTTTTTCTGTTGAATACTACTTGCCAGTACTTTTGGGATTAGTCAAAGATGGTAAAACATGTTTTAGTCCATTTATACTTATGCATGCTCTCTCTGCAACATGTCCTGATTAATTGCTTATCTTTATTTTGCAGGAAGCCATTTACAATACAAGTACAATTTATTTGGGTGAATCAGAATGATGATGCAGAGGTAATTCTCAATTTATTTTTTTATTTAATGCATACAAAGAACCATCATTAAATGAGCGATGCGGTTCTTGAGTCACTTGACTATTATTCTCGTGTGCATAGTAACATCAATTTACTTTTTATTTAATGCATACGTGTGATTAGAATTGATAGATTTTTCAATCATGTTAATTTTCTATGATTTCTCTGTTTTCCTCCCCTCTTGTCTCTCATAAGACCAAAATATATCATTTTCAAGTAGCCAATTTGACTTGCTTTCATATCACTACTGTTAATTTTTCAATGGTGCTCACTTTAAATGAAAACTTAGTTCAAACTTTAGCAGTTAGCATACAGCAAAATGATAAATGAGGAAAGATATTGAGACTAAGGTTAGAACCCATAGTAGAGAGTTTCTAACAGATCAATTACTTGAAACCATGTCACTTCCATTATAGTATATATCAATTATACCCTTAAATTAATGTCTATTACATGTTTGCAAACCATAGGGATGTGATGGATCAATTATACCCTTACGTAATGATACAGCCCTTTAAAATATTTTCCACTTACCAATGCTTTGCATTGAATTTTTTTTAAGAGATGGAAATGGTATTGATCAAACATTAAATACTTATTTACCTTTTCAAAGAATTATTAAATGTTAAACTTGAATCTTTTAAATTGAAGCTGAATAACATTTTAATATCTTTAATAAAATATCATTTTCCTTATGTTAAGACTCTCGTCCTATTAAGGTATTATTTTTTACTTTAATTTATGATATATAATTTGTGAAATACCTATACAATGTCAATTGACTCATTGATATAAATTCTTTATTTTCCTAAATGTGAGAGTTTATTAATTAATCAACGAGTAGCTTTGCTTGCTTTTGGTGCATGATTGAGCTTTGAAGAATTGTCTTCATTAGTTTACTATTTATTTTATTATTTGGTTTAAGAAGTTTTGTGGCGGTTAAAAGCCACCAGTAAGGCATAAAGGAATTTCTGGCGGTTCTGCCAGCGTTCCTGCAAAAACCGCCACAAAGCAGATTGTGGCACACGTAATGCGGCGCGGCGATTACTGCCAGAATTTTACTTTGTGGGGGTCTTAGACCGCCAGAAAACGAAAATTTAACCTCCGCTAAATTACAAATTTTTTGTAGTGGGAAGACAAAAAGTAAACCCGAGACCAAGTACATCAAGTGAGGAACATATGAAAATTTTATAAAATGTTAAATAATTACTATAATAATTATAAAAAAAAGTTGTACATAATTTAGGAGACTACATAATTATATAATTACTATAGTTATTATAACATATTATAGACTTTTTTAATATTGAGATTGTCAAAATGGGCTTTAATATTGATATCTAATATGGATTTAATTTATATACACCGTCAGTGTACAAAAGTTTTACACAGACATCCAATGGTGTGCCGCCATATCAGTTAATAAATATAACATCTCATGTGTTATTAAATTCAATAAATGATGAGACAACACATTATTGAATATCTATGTACCATTTCTTTACATCGATAGTGTATATATATATTAAACTCATCTAATTTTTTGAAACAATAATAACACGTCTCTCTTAAGACTATGCCTTTTTATTGTATTTAATGCAATAATTGAATTTTTAAAAGAAATGAGACTGTGCCTTTTTAAAATTATTTTATTATTTTTAAAATTTCATATTATATTTTTATTTATGTTATAAATCTTTTTTATTATTGAAATTATTAAAATGAGGTTTAATATTGATATTTGATATAATAAAGATAACTAGAATTAAATAATTACTATTAATATAAATATAAAATAATTTTTTAAGTGTTTGAGCAGTTTTTAGATTTCATATTATATTTTTATGTTTTAAAAATTAAGTTTTACCTTCATGTGGTGTGCTGCCAATGTCATTTAATAAATATAACACCTCATGTGTTATTAAATTCAATAAATGATGTGACATCATTTATTGAATGTCTATGTACCATTTCTTTACATCGATAGTGTATATATATTAAACTCATCTAATTTTTTGAAACAATAATAACATGTCTCTCTTAAGATTATGCATTTTTATTGTATTTAATGTAATAATTGAATTTCTAAAAGAAATGAGATTGTGCCTTTTTTAAATTATTTTATTATTTTTAAATTTTCATATTATATTTTTATTTATGTTATAAACATTTTTTATTATTGAAATTATTAAAGTGGGTTTTAATATTGATATTTAATATAATAAAGATAACTATAATTAAATAATTACTATTAATATAAATATAAAATAATTTTTTAAGTGTTTGAGCAGTTTTTAGATTTCATATTATATTTTTATGTTTTAAAAATTAAGTTTTACCTTCATGTGGTGTGTTGCCAATGTCATTTAATAAATATAACACATCATGTGTTATTAAATTCAATAAATGATGTGACAACATATTATTGAATGTCTATGTACCATTTCTTTACATCGATAGTGTATATATATTAAACTCATCTTATTTTTTGAAACAATAATAACATGTCTCTCTTAAGATTATGCCTTTTTATTGTATTTAATGCAATAATTGAATTTTTAAAAGAAATGAGACTGTGCCTTTATTATTTTTAAAATTTCATATTATATTTTTATTTATGTTATAAACCTTTTTTATTATTGAAATTATTAAAATGCGATTTAATATTGATATTTGATATAATAAAGATAACTATAATTAAATAATTACTATTAATATAAATATAAATTAATTTTTTAAGTGTTTGAGTAGTTTTTAGATTTATTATATTTTTATGTTTTAAAAATTAAGTTTTACCTTCTCTTATATTATTTTATTATATTTTAAATTTTGTATTATATTTTTATTTATATATTTTTAAAATTTATTAGTTATGTTTTATATTATTAGTATTATCATTATTGTGATATTCACGTTAATATAATTATTATAATTAATTAATGGTGATTCATAATCTTAATCATTATATTTTCTATTTTTAGAAGTTTTATTGAAGGAAATTTACTATTATGTCCTCACTTTAGATTTCTTAGGCCATTTTTACTACGTTACTAATGCATATATGTGAATATGAATTAATGAAGTTAATTATTGATTTAAATATATATGTTATGCAGTACTTTGCAGATCACAAATGCACGCCTTACACCGTTGCCCAATTTGATGAAGTGAGAGAAGACTGGACTAAGCATATCATGACCACTTCTATCTTATAGTCAGTTTTTTCTTTGGTGAGTTGATAGGTAAATGCTATAAAATTAGTGAGACATAATTGTAATTCTGAAGTTGGTAAAGTTTGTGAACTGTATTGATGATCATGTGTACTGCGGATCTACTTGGTAGAGTGTTGCCCCCACAAGTATTTTTGTTTTATTTTCTCTCAAACATATATATAGCTCTATTATTTTATAGTAATATTTTTGTTATCACTTAATTTTTTATCCATTGAAAAATTAAAGGGGGAAAACAATATCACTCAATCTAAATTTCTTTCATCTTAATTTATGAAACTAAATGTGAAAATTATCAAATATTAGAATGATTAGAGAAATAACTAAAAATTCATTTGAAGTCATGGGGTATTGTTAATAATAAAAATTATGATATATATTAATATTTTGAATAATTTATATTATATTTTTTAACATTGTAAATTTATATATGTGTGTTGCCCCCACAATGTAAAATTTCTGGATCCGTCACTATGTACTGCCTTCAAATTTGCCTTCAGATAATAGTTACTACCTTGAGATGTGTTGATGTGAAGTTGGTGAAATATATGTTGACTATATGTATATTCTGCCTTCAAATGTGATATGTGATTATAGGTCTTTGAAATTTTGGGAAAAGTTGGAAAAACAGGGGAAACTCTGCCCAAATATTTATAGGTTCTATAAATTTTTCATTAGATTATTTTATCATGTTGAGTAACTTTGTGATATCAATTAGTTTCAAGGTTTGATATATAATTTTGATGAAATGTATTGATGATCACGTGTTAATGTGAAGATAATATGTATTGCCTTGAGATAATATCTACTGCCTTGATATGTGTTAATGTGAAGTTGGTGAAATGTGATAGTTGATTATGTGTATTTGTTTCCAATGCTTCATTGCTGAATTCTGGCTGTTGGTACTGGAGTGTTATAGGTCTTTGAAATTTTGGGATAAGTTGGAAAAACAGGGGAAATTCTGCCCAAATGTTTATAGGCTCTATAAATTTTTTATTAGATTATTTGAGTAACTGTGATATAAAAAAATTGGTTTTAAGCTAGCTAGTAATGGAGTATTTGATCCTGTCCTTGTATGTGTGTGTGTGGGGGGGGGGGGGGGGGGTTTGCAAAATAGCTGTCATTTGGTATTGCATACAAAAAGATTCAGTCATGCATCAAAATAGCACACGTAAAAAAAAAAACATTACTGGAAAGGGCGCTAAGGATGGAAGAAGCGCCCCTACTGTAAGCTGTTAAGGGCGCTTCCTTCCTGGCAAACACGCTGAAAGAAAGCAATTTGAGGGCGCGTAAAAGAAAGAAAGCGCCCTTATTGACTCACCTTAAGGGCTGTTTCTTTCTTTAAGCGCCCTTATATTGCGTACCCTACGAAGACACATGATAAGAGGGCGTTCATAAGGGCCCTTAAACCTAACACGGGAGCGCCTTTATATGTCTTTTTTGGCATAGTGACATCAATATATGAAGAGTAAATATGCTTTCGAAAGACAAAAAGTAAACCTGAAAAGAGCAACAAATGAAGCTTAAGTACATCAACTGAGGAACATATGAAAATTTTATAAAAAATTAAATAATTACTATAATAATTATAAAAAAAGTTATACATAATTTAAGAGACTACATAATTAAATAATTACTAGTTACTATAACATATTATAAAATTTTTTAATATTGAGATTGTTAAAATGGGCTTTAGTATTGATATCTAATATGAATTTAATTTATATACACTTTTAGTGTACAGAAGTTTTACCCAGACATCCAATGGTGTGCCGCCATATCATTTAATAAATATAACATCATGTGTTATTAAATTCAATAAATAATGTGACAACACATTATTGAATGTTTATATATCATTTCTTTACATCGATAGTGTATATATATTAAACTCATCTAATTTTTTGAAACAATAATAACATGTCTCTCTTAAGACTATACCTTTTTATTGTATTTAATGCAATAATTAAATTTTTAAAAGAAATGAGACTGTGCTTTTTTTAAATTATTTTATTATTTTTAAAATTTCATATTATATTTTTATTTATGTTATAAACCTTTTTGATTATTGAAATTATTAAAATGGATTTTAATATTGATATAATAAAGATAACTATAATTAAATAATTACTATTAATATAAATATAAGATAATTTTTTAAGTGTTTGAGCCGTTTTTAGATTTCATACTATATTTTTATGTTTTAAAAATTAAGTTTTACCTTCTCTTATATTATTTTATTATGTTTTAAATTTTGTATTATATTTTTTATTTATATATTTTTAAAATTTATTAGTTATGTTTTATATTATTAGTATTATCATTATTGTGATATTCACGTTAATATAATTATTATAATTAATTAATGGTAATTCATAATATTAATCACTATACTTTCTATTTTTAGAAGTTTTGTTGAAGAGAATTTACTATTATGTCTTCACTTTAGATTTCTTAGGTCATTTTTACTACCTTACTTTTATATATATAAAGATAAAGATAAAGATAAAGATATTATTGACTGGACTCTACTATCATTTGATAGTTGGGAAGACATTAAAGTTAATAAGGGCAAATAAGGAAAATTATTTTCTTCAAATTGTAAAGTGACATATAAAAAGGAACAAAAAAAAATCTAAAAGGGTCTTATAAAAAGGAATTGAGGGAGTATGTATTTATGTGATTTCAATTCCTATTGTATTCATTTCAAAATATTTAGTGTTGTCTTGTCATTTGTGTTTACTTAAATTCTTATTATTTATATATATATTTTTGATTGAAACATGTAATATATTTAAGTATTTAATAGTTTAATTTTAAAATATATAAGATTTTTTCACGCCTAATTTTTTTCTTTTTATCTCTCTTTCTTTCCTATCACATCAATTATCATTTATTTCACACTCTCTCTTAACTTGTTTCTTTTTATCTCTTTCTTTTTTCTACTTTCAACACCCAAAAGTTAACTATCAAAGTTTTAATACTTTTAAAAAGAATAATAATTTTTTCACATTTTTTTGTTTTAGACTTCCTTTAGCACCTTAATTTTTTTTTCATTTTTCTCTCCATTTCATATCACATTTTTCACATTATTATTTTTTCTCTCTATTTTTCTTCTCCCTAAACTTTCCATATTTATCTACCCACTATCCATGTATCTTATAGATTTGGGTATATTTAAAACTCTTAACTTTACTACTTATAGGAAATAAAAAAAACTAACCCCCAATAAATAATAACAAAAAAATTTAACCAACTGCAATAATATAGATAGATTTGGTCAGCGATCATTGAAATAGGTTAGCGTTTTATCCGTGGACTGAGGAAGGAAAAAGAAAAGTTCCATCCTAAAATTGGTCAACACTTATTATATAAGTATAATTTCGGTTTCTCATCTAGGATAAAAATATTAAATAGTTAAATACACTAACCTACGAAAAGATAGATTCATTTTTTTAAAAAATATTTATGTTAATTTAATAACTTAAAAATATTTTTAAAAAACAATTAAAAACAAATTTTAAAATAAAAAAAATGAGCTTTAATATAACAATTCATATTAATAATTTCTTAAAGAAAGTAAACTAAAAATAATTTTGCTGAGTACAGTACAGAGAAAAGGAAAGCATGCATTGCATACTACCACCTACCACCACGCCACCACCTTCCGTCATAGTGTCCCCAACAACCTCCAAAAGGCGTTGTTTCTCAAGCGTTAAGTTTCATCGCCCCTGGGCGGAATTTCCCACCAACACAACCTTCTTTCTTCATATAAGCAAATACAACACACACTTCACACTATCATAACACAAAACCCTTAAACCCTGCGTGTAAAACAGAAAAACAATGGCTCTCAGTACCAAAACCCTTCTCCAAACACCCTCCTCTTTCATCACCTCTCGCCCTCTCTCATCACCTCAATGCGTCCCTTTCCGCGACTCACGGAAACCGCGCCGCCCCCTCGCCGTGCGCGGTTCGGCCACCACTGCGGCTCCTCCGTCGGCGGCGAAAGCATCGAGGGAGTGCGCGGTGAAGTCGGTGAAGGCGAGGCAGATCGTGGACAGCAGAGGAAATCCGACGGTGGAGGTGGATCTGGTCACTGACAAGCTTTACCGATCGGCGGTTCCCAGCGGGGCCTCTACCGGGATTTACGAGGCTTTGGAGCTCAGAGATGGAGACAAGAACGTTTATGGTGGAAAAGGCGTTCTCAATGCGGTTAGGAACATCAATGAGGTCTTGGCTCCCAAGCTTGTTGGTGTGGATGTTAGGTAAAATGATTCTTCTTGATTCTGAGATTCTTTCTTGATTCTTGAACATTGTTAATGGTGATTGTACTTGCTGTTTGTTCATGTTGTTGACGATCTTGACTCTCTTTGTTACTCTGGAGACTTTTGAGTGCGTCTTGTTTGTTTGTTAACGGAGTTGAAGTTAAAATGTTAAACAGAAATGAATGAGTGCTAGGTGGATTGGTCGAAATTATAGGAAGATTATGTTCTAGGATCATAAGGGATGGTGGCGAGTGGCGACCTATTGCAATTTGTTTGGATGGAGGTGTTTGGAAGAGAAGGAAAGAGAGGAGAAGGATAATTTTTGCATTTTATTGAGAAAATTAGTACACGTTTGTAAAAATAACCATGGGATACCAAAGTGGTTGATCGCAGTGAAAGTGGACTGTGACCACTTTACCAAGGTCAATATAGGGTTGATGCTTGAAGCATAGACAAGAAACTTGACTGGCTAAAATACAAGAGTGAAGGCTATTAAGCAATCATATCATAGGCATCTCAATCGCTTTGGAAATTTAAAACTTATCAGCTGTCTCTACAATTTTGCCTTTATGCCAGCATTGGACACTGATCTGTTAATCAAAGGATACAAGTAGATCCTCACACACAGTATCAAAAGCAGTATTTGTGTGTTTTATTAAAAATTAATGATGTATTACAAGTTGGAAACAAATGTCATGCTGCAGCAGTATATATTATAGAGGCTCTGTATAAGCAGTGTCTTTCACAGTATCAAATTGATGTGAAATTTGCTGAAGTTTTTTTCTAAAAGATCTATGTAACCTGATGATATACATTGTTAGTTGCAACTACTTTTTGAGGGTTATGCTTAGATCTTGATATCTTATTGGATTTAAATGAATAATATTTCGATCATTTCTTCCTCTGACTTATTATTCTTTTTGAAAGGAAAGAAAGAAAGAGAAACTGATTTTATATTTACATGCACTCTTAACAAAAGTATGGTATTCTGTTTTTGACATTTTTACCTGTGCAACTGACATTTATGGCTTTGCGTTTAACAAGGAATCAAGCTGATGTGGATGCTATTATGCTGGAAATTGATGGAACTCCTAACAAGTCAAAACTAGGGGCAAATGCAATATTGGGAGTTTCACTGAGTGTGTGTAGAGCTGGTGCAGGAGCAAAGGGAGTGCCCTTGTACAAGCACATCCAGGAGATATCAGGAACAAAGGAACTTGTAATGCCAGTTCCAGCTTTTAATGTCATAAATGGGGGCAGTCATGCTGGAAATAATCTGGCTATGCAAGAATTCATGATACTACCAGTTGGAGCAACTTCATTTGCTGAGGCACTCCGAATGGGCAGTGAAGGTTAGAAGCCTAATACCTTATGACTTTAACCACACTGAGGGAGTATGTTTGTGAATTTATATGACTTGTGGCTGCATTCATGCATCTTTTGAGTGCACTTTCTCATTTTGATATTCAACTTGATGCCTTACTTTCTGGTTAATAACATGAGCATTTTGGTGGGTGTGAATTGATGCGACTTGTAATATCAATATCCATTCTAATAGTAGGTTCTTAGACATATAGGTTTGGTATCTAAATTAATGGTTAATCTTCCTGACTACATATAGCATATGTTTCATGATTTGTTGAATCCCATCACCAATGATATATTATGGTGACAATCAAGTTAACTTGGTCATATTTGGTAGAACAGTTTATCATGTATTAAAGGGCATAATCAAGGCAAAATATGGACAAGATGCATGTAATGTGGGAGACGAAGGGGGATTTGCTCCCAATGTTCAGGATAACAGGGAGGGACTGGTTTTACTCATGGATGCCATTGAGAAGGCTGGTTATACTGGCAAGGTCAGCAGTGCTTTTGTTATTATATGCTGTTACATAATTTGAATATCCACTTGTACTGATCAGGAAATAAAAACAATGGTGCAGATTAAAATAGGTATGGATGTTGCAGCTTCAGAGTTTTACACCAAGGATAGGAAGTATGATTTGAACTTCAAGAAACAGCCAAATGATGGAACTCATGTTCACTCTGCTGAGAGTCTTGGTCAACTTTATAAAGACTTTGTGAAAGAATTCCCTATTGTGTCAATTGAGGATCCGTTTGATCAAGATGATTGGGGTTCATGGGCTTCATTACTCTCTTCTGTTGATATTCAACTTGTAGGAGATGATTTGTTAGTTACAAATCCAAAGAGAATTGCTGAAGCCATCCAGAAGAAGGCTTGCAATGGTTTGCTTCTAAAGGTTAGCATTCTTAAACAATTTTTCCTTCTTTCTTAATGTTATTATGCTAATCACTAACATGTACTAAAATTTTATTTCATTATTTGGTTTATATTTTTAGTTTAATTTGCCCAGCATTTCCCCTTTACAGCTTGCTTTTAGATAAGCTTTTTCTGTTTGCCATCTAAATTCTAATCAAAACTATTCCAACTCCAGCTGCATGTGGTCAAATATGCTGATGAGATATTCCAATGAATGCTTCATTTGTTTTATCTGTTATCCATTGACTGCAGGTTAACCAGATTGGCACAGTGACTGAATCTATTCAGGCTGCACTTGACTCAAAGGCTGCAGGTTGGGGTGTCATGGTTAGTCATCGGAGTGGTGAGACTGAGGATAACTTCATTGCTGATCTCTCTGTTGGCTTGGCCAGTGGACAGGTTCTATATCCTTAATCTTTTTGTTTGGTGAATTTAATCTTTTCAACTACAGTAAATTATCTTGTGCCATGCTGTTATCACTTTCATGTTGATTATCCAACTTCTGTCCTCCAGATAAAGACTGGTGCCCCTTGCCGGAGTGAGCGATTGGCAAAGTATAATCAGGTAACTAAAATCATGCTTTAGCTCCAAGCTCCTCTTTGATTCAAGGCTTTAGCTTGGCCTATGACATGAATATTTTAAAATAACTCAGAAATCTTTATGATTAGACTGTTACAAGCTGTATTCATTCGTGCCATTATACTTTATCTTTGCGTCTGACCTATTTTAAATTATCTTTTTTTTTTCTTTTTGGTATACTTGTCTTATTTATTTGGGCTTCGAATGGACTTGGCAATGTAGAAGATTGATATAAGTAAAAACAAGAAATTTTAATTATGCAGAGTTTGAATAAATGAACTCACTCAATATTTTCTATTTAGTATGTCTAGTATCAAATTTTAAATTTCATTTAGATAAAAATCATTAATTATCCTTGGAGGGGCTCCGTACATATAATTGTTGCATACTATTACTATTGGATAAACAACTATGTGAATGGTTAGAAAGATAATGGACTGATCTAATACACATTTTCCTTCTCAATGTGTTCAATTTCTTTTCAGCTTCTTCGGATTGAAGAGGAACTTGGAAGTGTGCGATATGCTGGTGAAGCATTCAGATCACCTTAGAGGGAAGGACTACTGATCTCAATCATTGTGTCATTAGTTTGATTAAGAAAACAAACTGAAACAAGGAAATTCCTGAGTTTTGATATAGCTGCTAGCCTTCTGTGGCTTTCAAAAGATCTACTTGATGAGTTAGCCTTAAAATGTGTGTTTTGAACTGAAATAACTACCAAGTGAATAAGTTTTGAAGGCACTGTTGTAATGTGAGGAAGTAGTTAGTTACATGTAACTTGATGCAGTGACAAAGCTGTTTAGGTGTAGTTTTCAAAAACAAGATATACTTGATGGGTTAGCCCCTTTTGGTCACGGCCATAACACTGTATTACGCGGCTTCCCTTTTGGGGAGAGGGGAGAGGTTCAAACATTGTTGTTCGTAATTCGCTGTTTGTATTTTCTGACATTAATAGTGAACCCAAATTTTCCTATAACGATCTAGCAAAATCGATGCGCCTCTTTTTCAAAACTCACGACCACGTTCTCCTTGACCCTGCACATAAAAAGGAAAATCTACTTGAGATTCTAGTCTCTAAAATGTTTTATTTTAACTCTTATAGTACTTTATTTTGGCTTTCAATCTTCATATTTTCATTTATTTGTTTTTTATTCCTATATTATTGAATATCATTTTTTATATTTTTAAGTTATGAGTTTTAACTCTTAAAATTCATATCCATCAAAGAGAAATATTCCTTATGTAAAGGGTTGGTTAATTTTTTTATAGAATAAAATGTTCTGAATTGTGCATTTTAAGCAAAAAAATGTTTAAAATAATGGGATTAAATTTGAAGAAAAAATAATTGAAGAATTAAAACTACATTGATCAATAATAAAAGGACTAGTCCAAATTTTACGGTTTGGTTTATATTAGGGGGGAGGGATTTATATTAGGGGAGAGGGAGGGATTTTATCTGGTTTGATTTGGGGATGAGAGGTAAAGAGAGGGGAGATGTATTTTTAGTTGGGGGTTTGATTTGGGGATGAGGAAAAGAGAGGAGAGATATATTTTTAGTTCACAAAGGAAAAAGAGAAAATAAAATTAATTTATTTTTATATCCTTATATTTTTATAACATCTAATTTTGTTAATGAATAAAGTAATATCTAAATAATTTTGATTTATTTTTTTAAAAATCTCGCCCCTCTCCCACTTTTGGAAGCGAGGGAAAATGCTATAAGAAAGGATTTTAACCCCCTCTCCTCCACTTTTTTTTTTAAAAAAATTGAACCAAATATAACAACCCTCTTATAATCCCCCATCCCCTTCAAATTCCTCCCACCAAAACAGTATGTTAATGATACAAAGTTAAAATCAATGTTTTACCGGACCGGTCATTGAACCGGTGTCCAGACCGGTTCAAGGTTCAATGGTTGGACCGTGGTCGAACCGGTAATAAATGAAATAATTTTTTTATATTTTTATTTAGTACATTAAAATTTAAATAATAAAAAAATTGATATCTATGACTTTAAAATATTTAAAAATAAAATTTATTCATAATAACACATAAAATAAAGTTAAATATAAGATAATATGATATCTAGGTTCACCAAAAAAAACAGTGTCCATCACCAATGATAAGAATGGATTAATTAGCAAAAATAATATAATGGATTCACAATCAGATTTCATAATGTATCACTATACATTGCAAACAACCAAAGTATCAGTATACATTACATTGCAAACAACCAGTCGATCAGGAACAAGAAAAATAAAAAACATGCGTAGGTTGGGCATCATTTAGCGAAGATCAGTTTCTGTGCAGAGTGCATAAGCAACAACGGACTGGTCCAGTATAGGGGCGCCGAAGCAGGGGGGAGAAGATCTCGTACGGCTGGGCACTGTGCATGACGAAACAACAGGAAGGAGCAGCGTGGACGAGCAGGTGGGCGAGCAGGAAGGAGCAGCGTGACGGCGCAGCGGTGGGTGGTGGTTTTCACGGAGGAGGGGGCGGCAGAAAAAATTGAGCAGGGAGCTGGGAGAGAGAGCGGGAAGGGTTGGGTTTCTACTTTATAATTTAGGTCGAGCAACACAAGTGAGCAACTCAGCAGGAAGCTGGTTTTAAAAAAAAAAACGACGTCATTTTTCGTAAAAAATCTCTGAACCGCTCCAAACCGTTGAACCACCTGTTCTTGACCGGTTTTTCCGGTTTCTGGCCGGTTTTTCTCCCCTCCGATTTTCAGGCTATGTAGAACTGTTCCTATCACCGGTTATCGGTCCGACCGGTCGAACCGGCCGTTTCGATCCGATTCTAATAAGCATGGTTAAAATAACTTATACTTAATAAATAAAAAATATATATGAAAACTAAAACCTAAGGACCCGTTTGGGATGGTTGCGAGTTTTCAGTTTTTTATTTTCAAAAAATTTCAACCAAGATTTTACAACTCAAAACTGAAAACTAAAAACTACTTTTTGTGATTTTTAAAGCGGACGTTTTGAAAACCACAAAAAATGATTTTTAGTTTTCAATTTTTAGTTGTAAAAACTTGATTAATATTTTTTAAAAATCAATAACTGAAAACCGGCAACCACCCTAAATGGGCCCTTAACGAAAAAAAAAAAAAAGGACGGAAAGGGAAATGCCATCTGTCTGCAAATACAGGTTAAAATAACGCTCACAGAACATATTTTGGCTTACAATTTAAAACTTAACCTATTCCGGAAATTTGTAAATCGGATGCCACTTGTGAACCCACCGTGCGCTACAAAACCAAAAAGGGTGGCCGAAAGCGGGAGCATGCCTCAGCCTCACATTTGCTTAGTGATGAATTGAAATTGATCACAATGACGCAAATGATGGGGATGTTCACCTATGACGGTGTTAGTAAATAATGTGGGACTCATGCCAGAACGAGATATAATAAAACACGTACAAGTATTACCATTACTTTGTCTGTCGGTGTAGATACCATATAGATGAGGATCATTGCAAACCAATTAAGCTTCTACATGTACAAGAAATGAACATGTTTTAGACCTCATAATAATGGTTGAGATTGGGAGAATATAAAATGAAACACAATGACTACTGTAGTAACTAAAGCGAAGATTAATGATCCTGAGGTAATAAGACACTGCAGATTTTATGTACCAAAATCTTTGCACAAAATCTGCATTCCAGCAAAAGGAGGCATCATATATCATAAGTTAATCAGAACATGCCTTGCATCAGCATTTTAGATTTTCCTGTCACTAGTCTCCAGGAGAAAAATGGGAGACGAATAATTTTAGAGATTAATATCATCCACCATTCAACAGGAAACATTCAGTTGCTTTTAAATCCAAGCAGCAGAGCTAAAGCTGAATTGCTGGACCAGCATATACCCCCTGGCGCATATAAAGATCGTTAGGTGTATCTATCTCTTCAAGCCAAGCATATTCATCCTCTTCGCCATCACATGTAGGTCCATTTCCTGCTGCTGCAGAGCCATAACATTAAGAAAATCATTCATAAGCAAATTCAATATTCAATTCACCTCCCTTAAAGAAAGTACAAGTTTTATAAAAGAGTTCTGATTTCCTAAGCAGCATAAGATACTTTTAGACATAAAGATTATAATTCAACTTATCAATTGTCAACGACAACTCATTTATGATGTATAGAAAACAAACAATACCAAAGAGTTGTGGCTCAATTGGCAACACAGGCTGAGATTGTGGGAAAAGCTCCCGGGTTCGATCCCCACTAAACACACTCTTAGGGAGGGGTGAGGAGCCTTAACTATGACTAAACCCCGAATAGGATTATCCCTAATAATAGGGGATACCTGTGGTGAAAACCAAAAAAATAGAAAACAAGGGATATTTCTAAGTAATAACTTACAGAATGTTGAATAAGGATAATCATGATAGTAAGTACACTTTCTTCCTTCATATTCTTTGTAAGGGGGCGAGAGAACGTCCAACACAGCACAAGGTGTTACTGCTGTGAAACAGTGCAGATTTCCACCATGCTTTGGATATAAAACTGATGTCTCACATGGTGCATTCAAAACCTTATCAACTGCTAACTTTGCTAGTCTTACTGCAACAAAGAAAAATTAAAACACTAATAAATTCATTATCAAGTACCTTCAAAATGTGGATACAGAAGAGCATGATGTATAAGCCATTAAACATGCTGAGTTTCACATTGTCTAGTTTTCAAAAAAGATTTCCTGAATATTATACATAATAATGTATTTGAGTTCTCAATGAATGAAGTAGCCAACTAAATCACTATAAACCAAAACATGGCATAATGAAACAATTTATTAGTTGTAAGCAATTTCTCTTGTGGGGATTTTAATCACGTTGCAAGTTACCAACAATTGCCATTGAGTGTTTTTTTTTTCTCTGTTTAATTAGTAGACAAAGGGGAAAGGCTTCTCAAACAGTCTGCATCTCAGCCCACTGATTAACCAAATACAGATAATAGAGAGACAAAATAACTTGCAACATGGTAAGCTATTGGGTTTTGTATCACAATTTGATTAGATGAACCAAAATAAACAAACAACTAATTGAGTAACATCCAGAGTCAGAAAAAACAATGCGTAGTGATTATAGTATACTTCAGCAGATCTAAGACAGTAAACATTAAATACAAACGTTGTCACCACAAACAATTTACACCAATTACCAACCACCAAGTCCAAAAGCATTGAGTTGATCATCAAATCTGTGTCCTAATAATTCCTATCTAGCCAGGAGAAATGTAATATTTACATGTATGTATATGGGAACAGATTGACATTTGAAGCAAAAGCATTGTTTATTAAATTGAATTAGATCTAGAGTATGTAATTTGAAACATTTTGGTAAAATAACATTCCTAAGGAGGATAATATGCCTTCATGCAATATCATGAACAGGGTCTTCAAAGTCCAAACAAAAAATTAACAAGAGCGATCTCACCTTATCAAAAAAATGGGAACATATGAAAAAATAAAAAGAAGATAAAGAAGAAAGAGAGTCAATTAATGAGTAAATGTAATATACAAGTCAGACCTTGAGAATATCCTGGTCCCTTGCTTTCTACAATGCAGGGAGGCTCAACCCAGTCATAAGCTTTCACATGCAAAGAGCCATAGAGAAGTTTGCTAAATACAGTCATCCCAGGATGGTCGTGGAGTGGAATAACTGAAGAAGTTGGAAAGCAAAATATACACATCTGCACCAATTTACATTGCTTACTTTAAGTATAAAACTCATTTCAGCTTGGAATGTCACATGAAAATCATTAATTCACTATAATTAATGTAAGAATACAAACATCATGCTCAACTTAATTGAAAGATTGAAATTGAAATGAACAGTTTAGCTACAACACATACCAGTGCTCAGAATGTTGTCAATTAGGACATAGACAAAATTATTGAAAAAACAAAAAATTATAAATGAACATACACAGGCAAAGACATGAAGCTTGCATCAGTGTAGAGGCAGCTTACTGAGTACTGACACAACAGACACACATAAATATTGACCATCATAGTACTGGACAAGAGAAGATAAATTGAACAAGTTATGCTTAAAGTATGACTCCCAAGCTGAGGTTTAAACAAACCAAGATGTTCATATACTGTTTGTATATGTGTAAAACCAATGGTATTTTAACTCTTTAAGTTCAATCATTCAACACACAAGTTGAATCTAACTAGGACCTGATTCGCAGTAGAATGACTAGCAGTATCAAGTGTTCAAATGGCCACAAATTACGCATTCAGTTCTTTTTATTTGGTTTACTGCAATTCATATTTAGCCACACATCATGTGAACAAGAAAACAAATCTAGGTGTGGACATAGACCATGTTCTCGCAACTTATGAGTCAAGAGTTTGATATGCAACACTGTGCTAATATGACTAGTTGTCTTATAGAGATGTATATACTAAAATGCTAAAGCTCACCGTAAAACTGTCACATTCATGAATGTCCACATATGTTATTGGCTGAGCCCATCTACCTACTCTATTTAGTAGGTTCACACCAAAAACCCCATGCCCTCTATCATCATCTGCAGTTTCCTCCTTAAGCCCAACATCAGCTGCTTGAACAGTGTCTGCCAAGTCATAAATAATAATATCAAGAATCCATTCCCAAAAACAATGTAACATGTTATGGATTTCAATGTTCAAAAACAAGAAAAAAAAGGATCGTATTTTGATAGGAAAAGGCCATGATAGATTGTTTATGTGTGTTCATTTTGCTTAACAAACTAGACTTTACAATTGACAACAATTTACTAATATCATATTCTCTGTTTATTGAATTATTGCCCATAATGAATGACATCAGAATCTAGTGCCAGGCCGCATTCTCCGTAAATAAACTCTTTATAACATCTTTTTCAGTTTTGCAATCTTTTTAATATGAGACTAATGAGAGTGTTCAGTTGTTGAACGACTCCAAAAAAAGAGAAAAGCCAAAGCTAATTTGTTGTTCTACAATTCATCTTGGGCTTCCCCCAAAAAGTAAAATTCTCTAGATTCATCACAATAAAAAGCTACCTATATTATAAGTCCAAGTATGCAGCTTTCACAGTTTTGATGTCCTTATTTATATAGGTCTTCGTTCTCCTTTCCCTTTTCCACAGATTAATTGGAGTACATTCTCATACTTCAAAACCACACCATTCTTAAAAGTTTCATACATTGTAACGTAAAAACTCATCAGAAAATTCAAAACCAGCCAACTCTTCAATTTAACCACAGAAGACCAAACTTACACAAAAAAATATTCACCACAGCCACCACTTTAAATACCCATAAGCACAATTTCTCCAACTGAACATTCATTCTGCTGGGGGAAAAAAGATTTATTTTTAAAGAAAAAGCTGCACACTTGAACTTTGAAAATAATGAAAAAGACATACCCAGAATTGAAGAGAGCTTCTGCAAAGCTTGGGAGGAAGGAGAGGGTATTCCAGAGGACGAGAAGATGTTTTTACAGTAGTCGTACAAATCCTGAACCTTTGAGCTTCGGTGCCTCATACTCAGGTATCTTCGAAATGAAGCGAAAACCATGTCCTTGTTCTGTACAAATATCCTCAGCTTATCAGATAATAATTGTTGTAACTTTGAAGACATTATTATTTTTACTACGGTTAGTGCCGATCCACAACCGAAAGTGATTCATGTTCGAAACAAAAGCATTTTCATTTTATTATTTGAACAAAGATGCAAACTTCCCCAGTTTTGCCCATAGTTTTTCTTTCTTCCCCCTGAAAAAAAAAAAAATTAAATTAAGAAAATCCCAAATCGCTTTGTTACTTCAGATTTCCTGATTCACGCTTCACCCACGCACTGTGATTCGGTGACAGGAATAAAATCAAAATGGGTTAAAAATATGTCTGTTCTGAAATTTAACTTGGATTCTTCCTTTTTTTTTTCTTTTCTTTTATGCTCAATTTATTAAAAATCTAAGGGTTAAATGTGATCCCTTATTTATTTTTTCTTTGGTTTTAGTCCTCTATTTTTTAAAAACACGCGATTTTAGTCTTTATTATTAGTTATGTTCCGTAAAGTGATGACATAACAATATTTTTTGTTGATTTTACTACAAACTTTCCTTTAAATTTTGCTGTATTTTTCAAAATTGAAAGGAAGTTTATTCATGTTCTAAAATTTTTGTTCTACCTTTTTTTATAGAACTAGAGTGTTTCAATCTTTTAATGATATGTCATGTTCTGTTCTACATTTAAAATACACCAAACATGGAATGTAACTCACATGTCTCGTTCTGTTCTGTTCCGAAGTGTCTACCAAATATAAAAATAGGGTATCTAAACTTAATTTTAATTAAATTAAATTAAATTTCACTATATCATGAGAAATATAATTTTATCTATAAAAAATAAATAAAATAAATATTTATATGTTTAACTATAATTAAAATTAATTTTATTTCAAAAAAATAATATATATATATATATGTGTGTGTGTGTGGGGGGTAAAATGACTTTTTGGTCCTGTAATTTTAGGGGATTTGATTTTAGTCCCTCCAAAATTTTATTTATTGAAAACATACCTATAAAATAGTAGAGATTTTATTTCAGTCCCTTTCGTTACATTTCTCTGTTATGTGTCTTATGTGTCAAACAGATTTTCCAACTCAGCTATATATTCAGGTGGCAATATTTTATGTTGATGTGGCTCATTCAAACATTAACTCAACATCCTTTTCATTTTCTACCCAAGTTGAGTCAGAAAATTTTGTGGACAATGAAGAGGGAGTAGAAGAAGAAAAAGAAACATTTAAAAGACAATAAAGAACATGTTTCTCTACAAAGGAAGATGAATATCCCGTCGACACATGACTAAATGTTCTGAAGAATCCAATTGTGGGGGTAAACAAAAAAAGTCAACTTTTTGGGCAAACATAGAAGATAATTACAATAAATATAGTGCACAATATTTGAAGAAGAAAGATTGGTCACAACTAAAATATCGATGACAAAATATCAACATAGATTGTGCCAAATTTTCAGCTTGCTACAAACAAGCATGTCAAAGAAAGTAGAGCGGTAACTCCTAGTCTATCATCATGCAAGATTCACATGTGATTTATTTGTAAAACAAAAAGTTATATTTCAAATTTGAAAATGTATGGGATATATTGAGGAAACAACCTAAATGATGGGACCGATTGTGCCAACAAATAATTTAAATAATGATAAAATAAAAAATTGGTTATTTTTTAAATTTAATTAATTTATAAATAACATTATTATAAATTAATAAATAAGTTCACATAAAATATAATTATGTGTACATGTGAGTCCCGGTGGAAGCACCCAAACAGAGTTAGTGTATCGTGATGCTCTATAAGTGTGTTTGGCAAAACTAGCTTATAAGCTAGCTGGTAGCTGATAAGCTAGCTTCTAGCTGCTAGCTTATAAGCTAACTTATTGAATTAGAAGTGTTTGGTAAAACTAGTTGACAAGCTAATTGATAAATGTAAAATAACATAAAAAAAACATAAGTTTTATTATATAAATTTTTTTTATGTTTTTTAGACAAAAATATGTTATTATGTAAAACATAATGTCAGTTTTTTTAAAAAAAATTAAATTCTTATTAAACATTTTAAAGATAAATTACTTAATTAAAAATTGAAATAAATAGTGAAATTGATAAATAAATAGTATAATATAAAAACAATTTCATAAAATAGTAAAAATAAAATAATAATTTAATTAATTCATAATTTTTTAAATTACTTATTATATAGGTAATAATAAGTAAAAAAAATTGAAAAGTTTTTGTTATTAAAATTGAAAATATGTAATAATAGGTAAAAATAAATTAAGGATAATAAAAGAAATGTATTAGAACATAAGGGATAGTGATGGAAGAAAATTAAATAAACTACAAGCTACAAGCTAAAAGTTAGGTGAAATAGCTTGTGCTTATAAGCTAGAAGCTCCTACTTTGATGTAACTTACTACTACCAAATACTTTTATATTTGTCAAACTAACTTATAAACTAATCAAATAAGCTAGTAGCTAGCTTATTGGCCTTGCCAAACACACTCCTCTAAGTATCCGTTGAATAATGATAGGCGGTTGTGTAGTAGATGTTAGGTAGCAATACTAGGTTAAAGCCTTAAAGGGAGAGAAGAAGACAATATAAATTTATGGAATTTTCTATGCATTCATTATAAAGCAAATACAATTAAATAGCCATAACAAAGGCTAGTCATTCACTTGGCATCATCTTAGAAACAGTAATAAAAACTACCATTGCAACAATTTTTTTTCACACGAAGTCTTTCATCCGGCCAGGTTTATGGTTTTCCTTTTGGGCCTAGGTGAGCCCAACATTACTTGCTTGCTATCAGGTACCATTGGTGTAAAAAAAAAAAATAATCCTCTTTTGAGATGCTTATATAGTCATCCTCACCCGTGATCGTGAAGATGTATTCGCAACCCTAGGGTTTATTTCCTTCGTCGAGGTCTTCTTCCTTCCAGTACTTTCTAGCCGTCAAACAATTCTTTGTTTAGGGCCAGTAAAATTGGCACGAGTGTCTTCGCCTCTGAGCTATCCCTATTTTGCGATCTGTTCCTTAGCCTCGGAGGCGTAGGTACTCGTACCCGTTTTGCTCGCTATCTCTATGCTGCTCTCCTTCGATCATCGATCTTTGGTAGGGAGGTATCTGGCCTTACCATTTTATTTCCTTCTTTGAATTTCATTTGTATAATGATTTTTATTTTTGCAGTTTAAAGAGGAAGTGAATGCTTCGTAACCTTGAACTAGTTAGTTTGTCATATATCAAACTATTTTAATCGTATTGATATATAGATCTATGTAAATTCTCAATAGTTTTCGTTATTATTATTTATTATTAAACCATAAAAAATCTCGATGTATTACAACAACACTAGAAATATACGGTGTCAGTGAGAAGTTTGCGAGATCTATTTTTATCAGATGAAAACAAAATCATGCAGTATAATATAGAAAGAGCACTAATGAGATCTATGCTAAATATTAAATAAAAGGAAAATGAAAAAAAGATAAATTCTTTTTCTGGTGATAATGGGTCTTTAATTAGTTGTGTGTTTGATTTATCCCAACATCACATCAGTAGTTTTAGTTGTCCTGAGCCACGTTTAAAATATAAAATATGGATATGGTTAAGTATAAATCAAATAGACTATCTTTATCTAGAGAGGATATGCATGACTCAATAAGTAAGGGAAGAAAACAGTATGGACTATGGAGGGTATTAGATGCAAAATTCATAACGTCCCTCTGTTCGGCGTGAAAAAAAAAACTTCCTAGATTATTCTTGAAAGTTTTCTCTTTTCGGATTTTGTTTCCTCTTTTTTGGTGTTGATTTACATGTCTTAACAATTTATTCTTCCATCATTGTCTGAAGTGGTTTTAGTCCAAGTCATCATTTTCAACCATATGAAAGTGCATACTTTACTTCTTGGTTGTTTGTGCTCTCAGCCTTGGTTTATTGCATATGAGAATTTCGTGGTGAACTAAGGTATCTTTCTTCTGTTCTTCACCTTGCGGTCTTGCTAGTGCTGAGATATCTTTTTGCTGGTCTCTTTGTCGTCTGCATTTTTAATTTTACATTATGTATAAACCATGGATTACTAGAAGGTGGCGCAAATATACAAAACAGAGAAAAGATTGATTAAAATTACCTGAATACACGCGTAGAATATTATTAACTTATGATTCAATTATATCATTTAGCGCAATCATAGCCTCGCATTTATATGTTTAGTATATTCATGATTCTTCATATAAGCTATGTGTCGCAAAAACCAAAGCATTTTGATTTAGTTGGTAATGTAAGCGAGGTTGATTTAGTTGGTAATGTAAGCGAGGTTGGGAGAAAAACTTTTAGGTTTGATTTCCATCCATCACACCTTTCAAGGGGAGGTGATGGGCATTTCCTGTGGATGGAAGCAACAAACCATCTTGTAGAAAGAGTGGTTTTGGTGGAATGTTCAAGACGTTTCTTCTACTACTAGTCGGAAGGCTAGTTTTACTGGTTATGTGGAGACTGATGACAATTATAGCCGAGTTAACAACTATTCAAGAGGGTTTCAAGATTGATTGCTTGAAAATTAAGATTTAGGAATTTGATCTATGAATCAGATTCACTTGATGCAATTAAAAAATTATCTTGGATGGTGCTCACGTCTTGCCTTGAATTGGTTGTTAGAGAGATTTTGCACCTTGCTCATCGCCCATGGGTTAGAGTTTAGACACGTTTTTCGTGAAACAAATTCATTCGTTGATTTCATGATCGGGAAGAATATTAATTATTACACATCAAGAGGACCTGCACATCCTCCATCCATTCAGACGACCTTAGGGACAGAAAATATTTTTTATTTTCATTTCCTATTTTTAGTTTTAATTATCAGAATATTTTTAGTTGTAATTATAAAAACATCATTCTTAGGAGGTGTGAATCATTATTTTTTTTAATTGGTTAAACCAAATCTAAAAACAACGAAAAAAATTGTTTAAAAAAGCATTTATATTTATGTGTCTGGATTCGTTGACATAAGGTGTTAAATTTTAAGTGTTATATCTCTTAATAACTTTTTGTAGAATGAGAATTTGACTAATCTAATAGTTGAATAATATTATATTACTTTCATGATCATGTATATTAAATTTTAGATGATCATGTATATCAAATTTAAGATAATTTGGACATTCGTAGGTATGTTACTACTCCGGATTTGAATATAAGCAAAAATAACTAAATTCACACATATTAAGAAAGTACATGATTTGTTACATAGAGTAGTTGGAAAGTAAAATCAAATGGCATTTTGTGTTTATCTCATTAAATATGGTTGGAAAGTAAAACCAAAAGGGCATTTTGGGTTTATCTCATTAAATAGGGTAAAAGTAGTTCAGATTTGCTTATATTTTAGTCTACCAAATGTGAGTTTTTTTTGTTTATATTCAAGTTCGGAGGGAGTATCTAATAGGGGACTTTTACTTATGTTTTAAAAAAAAATTATACGTTAAAATAAATTAGTTTGATGAAGTATCAATTAGTTTTTGATTTTTATGAAATTTTATAAACTTGATTTACTTTATAAGAACTTTTAATTCAGATTGAATTGGTTAAGTTCTCATCTTATGAAAAGTTATTAAGAGGTGTAACTCTTAAAGTTTGACACTTGGTATCATGTGATGTTGACTATATATATATATATAGAGAGAGAGAGAGAGAGAGAGAAAGAGAAAGGGAAAGAGAAAGTGAGTGATTACTTATAGTCTTATATGTAAATTAATCATACTTAAAAAATTCTTTATATAACTAAGTTGTTTAGTGGTGGGATTTGGGTAGGGATGATATTTGGGCACCACAATGGACAAGGCAAAAATACACTAAGTGTGTAATAATTTTATTACAATATCATATATATATATATATATATATATATATATATAAAACATAATATAATATAATATTATACATTAAAATATCTTTTTAAATATGATACATATTACACAATAAATTTAAAATTAGAATCAGATCAAAATTAGAAAAATAAAATATCTAAAACTTTAAAATTTTGGATTATAGAACCCTAATTTATGTGATTGTCTCACCATTTGGAGTCATTTTCTTCCACTTTGGTCCATGTATGTAGCGAGGGCGTATTACCTTTAATAATTATGTTATGATGATTTTGGAACAAGTTTTTAATAAAGTTATATTTTTCTTAAATTAATATTTTTTTATTGACTTAATAATTTTTCACTTAATTAAGTGTGGATACGTGCATATAGGTATTCAATGGGTATGTATGAGAATGTGTATTAAAATCGCCGTCCACGCAAAGGGTATAGGTGTGAGTACGCTTCTTTTTTAAAAGCGGGTATGAGAACAAACATTGTGGTATCTTGCATTGGGTTGTTTCCTAGTTCAAATCTTTGTCCTTCCATTATAAAAAAATTAATTATATTAAAAATACTTATGTGATATAAGCTAAACTTTTAAATAGAAAAATAATAAATAAAAATAAGGGTAAAATAACTTTTTCATCCTTACGAAATGTCCCGACTTTTTATTTTCATCCATGAGAAATTTTTATTTTTTATTTAATCCTTATAAAATTGTTAATTTCATTGTTAATTCATAATCAACAATCTTATGTGCAGTATTTTTACATATCATACAATAATGTTAACCCCCTTAAACTTATTCAGAAATTGTTTAGGTATATGGGAAAGAGGAAATGTACAAATAATTTCAATTTAAATTGGACATAAAATTTGTTTTTCTAAATGAATTTAAGGAGGTTAACATTCTTACATAACTTGTCAAAGTATTTCTTAGGAATTCGGATTCACTGTAGTTGACTACAGTAATCTGGACCGTCTGATGGAGATCGGACGATCTGAATTTGCTGACTGTGGTGACTGCACGGAAAATCGACTGTAGGGAATCCGGATCCATTTCTCAGATATGGTGACTATTTAACCGTAAAATCAATACCAGAAACTAAAAAATAATTTAAATATTTTGTAAGGATTAAATAAATAATAAAAAGTTTTCCAATAACAGAAAATCAAATTCTAAAATTAAAATCTGACTTTTGAAGTGCTATATAAATCTTCTCCTAAACTCCATCCTACCAGTTTAGGTTTAGGGTTTGAAGACACTCAAGCCGTCAGACCTTGCTATACTGCAGTTGCTTTCTCCTATGGGGCCAGTAAAATTGTTGCGGGTGTCTTCGCCTCTGATCTCTGTCAGTTATCACTGATTTTGAGTTTCAGAGGCGATGAATCCCGCAACACTTTTGCTCGCCATCTCTACACTGCTCTGCTTTTCAGCAATCTTTTTCCTTCTTTAAATTTCGTCATTCGAATATTTCTTCTCAAAGCTTTACAGTGAACAGGAGCCATTCTTAACCTTGAAAATGTTTATTCATCATATATCAAGCTCTTTGAATCGTAATAATGTATGGATCTATGAAATTTGTAAAATAAATGTTGACTAACCGTTTTATACTTTGATTGCTGATAAGAAAGTACTTTTTCTATGCTCATGCTCAGGAGTTAACATAATCTAAGGGGACATAACCACTTCAAAAGATGATTAGAGTAATTTTTTTCTCTATGCACAGTTTTTTAATCAACAAATGAATCAATAAAGTCATTTAAAAGAAATTAATTCCGGTAGAAAGAGTTTGGCTTCTTCAAAGTTATACTTCCTAGAATTATTTAACTTTAATTGCCAGTGTTTGTAGTGAAGCTGCAGTTTCAGTTGTATTAACACGAATGAAGTACCAAAACAAGGAAAAACAGAGGAGCATACAAGCATGAAGGTGAACCTAGCAGTTTTACTTTATTTTTTTAATCTTTTTCTTTTTAACGTCCCCTCTTTGTCATCGATTTTTCATAATGTCATGAGTATTTGTTCCTTGGTTGTCTGAGGTGTTATTAGTTCAAGCTTTCATAGTCAACGAAAACATGCTAAACTTCTCTGTAATTAGTCCCATCGAACTTGGTTTATTGCATATGATGAAGTTGCAGTGAACTACTGTTTCTAGGTTGTCTTTCGTCTGTTCTCGACCATCTGCTGGCCTTTTGCACGTCCCCAATTTAAATTTAAATTTATATAAGCCATGGATGATTCACAGAGAATTTAAAATTTTATACAAATGAAAAATGCAGCTAAATTCTTGTATTTGGAACTTGTGGTTGAAGAAATTATATCTGTTCTTCTTTTGATAGACATTGCATATTAGTAGGACATACTAGGAGGTTCTACAAATATACAAAACCGGGACAATATTGAGAAAATAGACATCAGAGTGTACAAACAGAACTTCAAATATTAGGGTGGATTAGAAGTAATCCTTGTCAGTAAGTTTGTTATGAATTTCCTCTTTATCTGCAATATCATTTGCTTATGATGCAATTTTTACTCTATTTTCGTAGTGTTTTTAGCTTCTGAAAATTGAAATGCCCTGGCATCTCTTTGTTTTGTAGATACATGTTTATTGGCATTGTTTGGTAGAGATAACTGCTTTTTCTTTCTAGTTAAAGTTATGTACACAACATCTTATTCTTTGAAGTGGAGAGAATGGGAGTTCTTTGGACCGGTATTTGAATGTGGAATTCAACAAAAGCATCTGACTTTCATACACCATAAATTCCTTCAAGGCTGTAAGAGCACAAAATAAAGGCAAAAAGGATTATCATGCATAATGTTGTCATGTTTTCACTTTTGGTCTGTTACTTGGCTCATTAGTGCAGGTACCTCTGCTTTTGGTTTCTCCTTGTCCCCCAACAGAAAGATCCTTTCAATAGTCTCTCTTGTATAGGACATGAGAATGGAGCTAGAACATGTAGTCCCATCAACTCAGCTATTAGGATCAATTGTGCTTACCAATTCATGGAGCAATATCCCTAGTCATCCCCAATTCTTGAGATGTCCCCAAGTTGTTGCCCTTGATTCAGAATATCTTCTACTATATACATGAGCCCAAGATCCTAACTCGAAATAGCTGTCATCTCTATCCTCACTGATCCCAATTATTGGAGTGATTCAAGATAGACATAGTTGCTTTCAACTAGAAGTGAGCATAGATTAGATTATCGATTTTACTCAATTATTGCATTAAGGGTATTTTAGAAAATAATAACAAAAATTAGTAGAGAAAGAGTGATAACTACACTTTTTTAGGAGGGGTAATAGATGCTTCCTTAATTGAGCGACAAGATCTTTTGAAGCATCCTGAAAGCACTATTCTTTTACTGAAGCAGAAATAGCTTTTGCTTCACCATGGCTTCATGAGATTATAACGATATAACTATCTTAGAAGTGTACCAGCAAACAGATCATATATCAAAGGAATGAATTGGTCTTTTGGTCTGTAAGGCTACTCACAACGCATGATTTTACATATTTACATGTCCAATTAAATATTTAGATACATGGGGATATTGATCTTGTTTGATTGCCTGAGGACTCAAGTTATTTCACTTCTTACTGCAGCGTGGCTAAGACCATACTTTATTGATTAATCCCTATGATTTAATGCAAATTATTGATCATATGGTCATAATCTCTCTACTTTTTCATTTGAATGAGGTTTGATTTATGTGGAAAGAAAGGAAGTAGAATTTGGGTGAGGGCAGGGAGTGCAATGAATGAGTGAATGCTAACGCATATATTTGATGTGGCCGTGTGCTACTCAGCTCAGCCCCCTGGTAAGTTTCACCGTTGATGTTATGTACTCAATATTTTACAATACCTCAAATAACGCTGCGAATGATTAGAAAAGGAACGGGGTTTTCTAGTGCTCATATGTGGGTCAATAAATTCATTATTTATTTTAGACTGCCACTTATATATATTTTTTATAACCATACAAACGCAGCAGTGAGTCTAAAAACTAGGGTGCCAGAACGTTAGCATAGGAAACCTGGAGGGAAGAGCAGTAGAGTTTCCCATCAGACTCTTGAACTTCACTGACTGATTCAGTGCCAAACACCTCAACAAGAGTCAGAGTCTGTAAAACTGCACCTTCCTCATTGACCCTGAGTCCTAGAGGCAAAACAGGAGGTATTGGGGGTGGAGGTGAACCATAAGGATAGTTCATTGCCACCCAAAATTCATTCATTGAATTCCTCTTGATGTTAACTGGTCTTCCCGGAAGCTCCAAGAATATATCTGCAGTATTTGCTTTAGGTCCGGTAAGCCAGAATCTCTGAATTCTGTTCGCCATGTGCTCACTAACAAGGACAAATGAACCATTGTTACTTACTGCCACCCCAGCTGCCACAGCAAGATCATGGATCAATAATGTAGTTTCCTCGGTTGATGGGTCATATCTGAATAAATTCCCAGAATGATCCGTGCTATTTAGCAGGTCATGGAGATCCCTGCAAAATTAATTAATTTTCACAATTATAATTGGCCTAGAATAGATAGAACAGGTGCTACATTGAAATTTTTAGATAAGCATCATTGAACCAATTAAAAGCTTAACAGTATGTTTGGTTTAGATAAACTTAAGTTTTTAATGTAAAAAATAATTGTGTCGGTAAATCGAAACTTGAATTTGGTCAGTTTCAACGCTAAACTAAACACATTGTAACTAAACACATTGTAAGACAGAATTAAAGCAATTTTAATAAAGGCTTTGTTATCTTTTTCGCTATTATTTTAATATATATTAACCTTTAAATTTGTCGTACTCAAAAAGAATTGGAGTTATGCAAGATTTTTTCTCATATCACATTATTCATATTTTCTTTGGTACAGGATTTTGACGTCATTATGACATCCCAGTCTTGAAGATTGAGCCATGCTAATTGAGCTACAATCACCAGCTCAGCTAGCTATGCAAACAAACGAAAAATCATGAGAATGGATTTTACCTGATCTTGAAATTGGAGCTAGCTTCCGTGAAATAAACGATTCCAGTTCCAGGGTCTACATCCAAACCAGCAAGAAACCCAAAAGGAATGCCTTGATCATCAGCAACAAGTTGGGTTGCAGCACCTCCATCAGAAGGAACCTTCACAAGCCCAAAATAGGCATCAGCTATATATAAATCGCCTGAGTTGTGATTGAAACTCAATCCCAGAGGCCTCCCACATATTTCTTGGAGTGGGGAGAAGTCAGAAATGCCATCACATATTGCCTTGTCCCTGCACCAGCACCAACAATGACACGGTTTCAACCAAATTTGGTCACTTGAAAAGAAAATAACAGACAGATCTATTACCCATATTGACAGAAGACCCATACCTGTCTGGTGAAGTGTGAGCAAATTCAAGGAAACAAGCATTTGATTCATCATATTTCAGAATTCTTCCATCAGAAACACCAGTATAAGGGCCTCCACCGATGGAATCAAATGCTAGGGACATAGGACCTGTCAGTGATGATGGGAGATAGAGCCTGTTGAGTAATCTGCTGGAGGAATCTGGAGATGGTGAGTAGAGGTGGGAGATTAAAATCCCAAGGATAGCTGCTATTGTGCTAGTAGTGTTCAACATGATCACCACCAACAATGCTGAACTAAGTTGGTGCAGGTGTTATGTACGTATAAAACAAGCTTGTTTCGTCCCCTCTTTCCTCATTTCCCTCGACCTTTCTTGTCAATATTTGAACGTGAAAGAGCAAGCGAAAGGTTCTGGGGCCCAGCTTGGTGGAAGAACGCACGGGAAACTCGAATGATCTGTCAAAATATGTTCATGGTTTGTTACAAGTTTGGATTGATTTATGATAATAACAATATTTCCAAAATGTAAAAAGTGAAGTTATTCAGTCTTTTTTTGGGTGCTGAGTGAGAAGAAAACAAAAAACAAGCAGCAGAAAAGAAAAACTAAACACGCATAAAGCACGTTCTTACTGCATGCATTTGCTAGCATAAGCTGGCAGAGTGAGGTGGCTCCAAGACCAAGAGCTTGAACCTATCTGTGCAAGGAGCACCTTGTTTGCCCAAATTATCTGTGATTCCCTCGAAGTGTATGGGAAAAGATCACATTCCAATTTCCGGAGACATTGGTGGTGTGTTTGTTTCAAGTAATACAAATTCATTTCTGGGAACAATGTTTACAGGAATGTTAAGGTATATTATATTTAAATTACATGTTTGAATTTTGATTGTCATTTAAGACTTTCTATTTTATTTGAAATTATTAAAATAATTAAAATATTTTTAAAGGGTAACGAGTGCCTCTATTATTTATTTTTTATTATGCACTATTATTTATTTTTTATTATTTAACAAGTGTCTTTGATAGCATTTCCCATTCTTAAAATATCTCTACTATATAGTAGTAGTAAAAGACAAGAGGACAATTGCCTAGTGAATCACAGTGCCAACACCTATTTTCATCAGTTTTTTTTTATATATATATAATTAAAAAACTGTGAAATGTTCTTTTTAAAGGAAAACTGCTGACCTCATTTGCTCTTTTAACTCATCTTTGATGAAGATAAAAAGAACGCAAAGCCTATTCCTGTCTTAACTCTTAAGTTCCATGTAGCAGAATCACTCCTTTCAACCTTTCCAGGGTCAATTTTCAATTACTTGAATTGGAACAACCAAAAAATAAAATGCGTGGGTTCAATTCTAAATATAGATAAAGCTTAAGTACTTTAGTTAAATTTCGAATAAACTTTCAAATTTGTCTCCAGACACAATAGTCCCTAAAAAAAAAATGCATCTTGTGGTCTTTGTTATTCACTACTATCGGCTAAGTCCCTTTGTTGAGTTCTCTCTATTAAGCTTAACAGAACTTGACTGGTGGCATGTTAAGTGCCTAACTTTAAAGTTTAAACTCACTTTTTCATACATAAACGGGACTAAATCATTTGGCTAGAGGCTCTCTGCATATTTCTCTTGTTGGTGTGTTGTGGGTTTTATTAATAGTTTTTTTGGTCGAAATATCAATATATATTAAGGCTGGATACTGTTCATATCCAGGTTAGATTTGTATTAGTCTCTGTTAATAGGGGTTTTGAATTCTCTATTTTCTTAGTTACAAGGATTGAGTTGAAGATAGGAATTGGGTTGCAAGAACTATGAATTAAATATGGGAATTTGCTTTCTATGTAATAAAACAGAATATGTTATTCTGTGTATTCAGAAACACTAGATATATATATATATATACAGGTTCTCTCAATCACTAAGCTAAAATCTCTCCTATAATTTCTGCTAAGATAGATGGAGCTAATTACAAGAGTGATCCCGATGATAAAGGAATAAGACCAATCAGAGATACAAAAATCAGCATATAAAGATACAATTAGAATTAATATACAATCAGAAATTATTCCTGCAGCTAATCAGAATCAATCAGAAATTATTCCTGCATTATTACTATGGTTTGATTTTTTGAGTATTTATTGTGAGAGTTGATCTTATGAGCTTAGTGCTTATTCTTCAAACCATGCAAGGGATGTCAGGTACTTTATTTATGGTTATTTTTTACTATGTTGGCATCTTCAGAATGATGGTGTTATTTATAGGGGAAGGCAATTCAGTGTTGGTTAGATTTCAAGCGGATTGACAAAATGACGGGTTTAGTTAACTGTAAGATTATTTCGAGTTCTTCCAACCTTCACAATATATTCACACTTTGGTTATGTTTGCTAAACTTAGCTAGTAATCAAAAGTGTTTGTAAAAATTAGTTGATAAACTAATTGTAAATGTAAAATGATAGAAAATAAAGATACATTCACAAGTTTTATTATATAATTTTTTTCCTAAACAAAAAATATTATTAAATATTATAGTTTTAGATTTTTTTATAAGTTTTAAACTCTTATTAACATTTTTAATAATAAAATGTTTTATTAAAAATAAAATAAATAGTGAAAAAATTAAAATAAATAGTATAATATAAAATTAATTCAAAAATAGTAAAAGATGATTTAATAATTTTAAAATAAGAAGAGAGGTGAAGAGAGACCAAAAGAGTAGAATATGAAGTGGGAGAGAAGAGGGGATTTTTATTAGAAAAATTTAAAAAAATAAAAAAATAAAGGCAAATAAGCTAAAAGCTAGTTAAAGGTTATAAGTATTTAGTAAAAATTAGCTAATAAACTACCAGTAAATGTAAAATAACACTAAAGAACATATTTACAAATTTTATTGTATAAATTTTATTTTTTCTAAACAAAAATATATTATTAGATAACTATTATTTTATATTTTATTAAAAATTAAAATAAATAGTAAAATTATTAAAATAAATATTATATAATATAAAACATTCCAAAAAATTACACGTCTCATCAATAAGTACTTTAAAAACTTTACTTACTAAATATTTTTTAATTTAAAATAGGATTTAATGTATATAGACTGACAATATAAAAAAGTTTTACATTGTCATTTAATGATGTGTTACCATATCAATTAATGAGTTTAATAATACATAGGTGTCATGGCCATTAAATGATGTGACCCACATCATTGAATGACAATGTAAAACTTTTTTACATCATATACTAATTAAACTCTTTAAAATATCACCATATTAACATTTCAAAATGTTTTGTTAGCAAATTAAATTTTTAAATTCATTACCAAATTCCTCTTCCGAGTTTAATTACTATGCACTGTTAATGTAAAACAATTTTACACATACACCCAATGATGCGTTGTCACATCATTTAATGAATATGACACCTCATACATTTTAAACTTATTAAATGATGTGTCAATGCATCATTGGGTGACTATGTAAAATAACTTTACACTGACAGTGTATAATTATTAAATGTAATCCTTTATAAATGACTAATTTAATGATATTTTATACCTTTTATAGACTTATTTGATAACAAAATTTTTTAAAGACTAATATAATAATATTTTGTATGACAAATTTGATATTCAAGTTTTTTAATGATTAATATTAGAGCCGTTTGTTTCAAATTATTTTTTCAAAAGAATCACTTCTTTTTTTTTTTTTAAAAAGTCACTTATAAGAATTTTTAAGATATTTGTCTAAACTTTTTTCAAGAAGTAGAATAAGAAAATAATCAGTTTTTTTGTTTTTTTAAAAAGCAACTCAGGGTTGCTTCTTGAAAAAAAACAGTTAAAATAAAATAGAGAGAAAACTTTTTAACAATGTGAAAACATTTATTTTGGCAAACAAAGTGTTTTTTTATGATTATAGCTAAACGAAAATTTATTTTTAATTATACAAGAATCTCTAAAATAAAATCAATTTTTTAAATAATTTAAAAAAGTATTTTTTAAGCACAAATAGACTATTATTTTAGAGAATTAACTTAGTATTCGTTTGTTTACTAGTTATGAACCGTGAGAATCAATTCTAGTAGAATTAATTTTAAATTACTTTTATCTAACGTGTTTCGTAAATCATGCATAATTTATTTTCTGTCATTAATTCTATAAATCTATCCAAATAAATTTTGTTAAACTTTAAACCAAGCAAACCCTTAGTGTTTTCTATATTTTTTTCATAAAAATATTGAATTTCAATAATTATAAGTTAAATAATTAAATTTATTTGCTTAAAGCAAATATAAACACATTAAAAAAGACATTGAATTTCATTAAAATAAATTATGTTTCAAAGGCATGAAATTATTTTAATAAATGCTTATTGTTTTAAAAAAAAATATAATCATTATTTTAAAATAAATTAATTTACTTACAAAATCAATAATCAATAATAAATGTTGTATTTTGTTTTATCAAATGTTGTATTTGCGTATTTAGTTGGAGGTGTGTTTGGATAAGTGTTTTGGCCAAATAAACTTGAGTATTTGGTCTTTAAACGTGAGTTCAGCTTTTTCTTTAATGTTTGGATGAACATTCATAACTTGAGTTTGGATGGAAACTTGAGTTTACTTGGATACAATAATTCCTAGCTTTTGCATTTGATGATACTTGAGTTCCCTTTAGTTTTTTCTTTAACTCACGTTTGCAACAAATTATCCAAACAAAAAATCATGTTTATACAAACTCAAATTCTCTTCAAATCACGTTCAATAAATCACATTCACCTAAATTCAAGTTTGCAAACACAAGTCCAAACAAACCTATTATTGAAGGACCCAATTCAAGAACAATAATGGAAGGCGTAAATTGTAAGGAAAACCGAACGAAACGAATGCAGTCAACAAAAAGAGAAGAATGGAGAGGGAAATAAACAAATCACAATTCGCACACTGCACAGCATAGAACAACTCATTTAAGGCGAAATCACAGCCTTCCAGTTCCAAATTCATTTTCCAACACAGAGAGAAAGAGATTGAATTTGAATGCAGCGATAGAGTCAGAAGAATCAGAATCCGATGGGGTGTTCATTCTCTGGTCTGAACGCCTTATACGACGCCGTTAATGGACGAGGCGATGTTTGGATCAACGAGAACCGGTTCCGCATCGTGAGGCAGCTCGGCGAAGGTGGGTTCGCATATGTGTACTTGGTGAAGGAGGTCCCTACTGACACTGGTGGTGGTGGTCTTGCAAACAAACTCAAACACCTCTCTCTCCTCTCCGGTTAGCTTCCTCTCTTTAATTCATTTACACACACACACACATCAAACCCCTTAATCTCTATTTTTCTATTCAAATTCAAATCTTAAAACTAAAATCATGCTAATGCATCGTTGGTGCTAATTTCGATGATTTTTTAATTTTTAATTTTCTGAAATGAGCCGCTTGGTTGATCTATGCGATCTATAATGAATGGTTGACTATTGGACTTACACATGAATGAAACTTTGGGGACATGTAATATTGGGTTTTGGAATGGGAATGGATTAAAGGAATGTTCATCCCTATATGTTAGAATTGATTGGAAAAAATATTAGGTGAAATGAAATGAAATGGGAATGCTTCACTTTTATGAAAGAATACTTATCCCTTCAATTTTGAAGTAAAGCCAAACATATGAATGTCGGTGCTATATTATCGTGTGCCATTGGATGTTGTGGGCGGCAAAGTAATTTTGTCCTTTTCTTAACATGTAATGTGATGATGATCATCTCATCATATTTCTCACTTTGTTGGGTTATGGAATTTTCTTGTTCTCTTTTTCAGCTACTGAAAAGAGGATTTTCTATTTTATCATTAACATCTCTTTACCTGCAGATGATGGAACTTATGCTTTGAAAAAGGTACTAATTCAGAACACAGAGCAATTGGAGTTGGTTAGGGAGGAGATTCGTGTTTCGTCACTGTTCAGTCATCCAAATCTGCTCCCACTTCTTGACCATGCAATCATTTCAGTTAAGGTAACTAGTAATTGCAGCCAACACTCATTCTCTCCTTATTATATCACACTTTAGCATTTGTAATTTCAAAAGTATAAATAAGTTGGTTTGGGTGATAAACATGATACAATTTGAAAGTATTCAATTACTAAATTTTGCTTAAAATTTGATCCTGAACTGCAGCTGTATAATATGATATATGGTATTCCCAGATTCAAGTCTCTTTATTTCTATGTGCTTTCTGGAACAATATCATGCTTGGCTCTGCATCCTGAAGTTTGTAAAAATGCTATTTGGGTTCTAATATTTAGCAGTTTATATTTCCAAATGTTGTGTATAACAGCAATAGGAGGCAACTCACTCGAGTGAAGGTTATACCTTTTCAGAGCACTTGGGCTGTATCTTAAAATATTTAATGTGAGAGCATTCAGCATTCTAATGTGGTTTGCTAGGCATGTTCCAACTATATTCTTAATATCATAAATTTATTTATTTTGCATTGGTCATGATAAAAAATTAGGAATGTGAGAAATGAGACTTGTCATCTTTGTTGTTTGCTGAGATGAAAGCTTGTGCATAGAGCCTGGTCCTCCACTATGGTACATAATAAACATCTATTTACTAGTCAAACAATTTAACTTGTTCAGTAAGCTTCCTTAATTCTTGGAGTAAATAACGATATCAGACCATGAATTTCTAGGTAATAGATTATACAAACACACATTGATACTGTCCCATTTATGACCCGGGGACGTGATTTCTTTTCTTATATCCACTGTGAAATGAAGAAAGAAATGTTATATCTATTGTATATATACTAACTGTTAAATATTCTGCCCTGAATGTATTCTCCTTTTCAGTCTCACGTCTGTCAAAGATGGGTATTGTTATCTCATACAGATTTATGATTTTTTTTGGTGAGATTCAATAAAATCTATTGAGTATTGAGATATGTGAAGGGATAATGAAATAGTACCATTACAGCTTTTAACTGGTGGGCACTGGGAGATATTCAGCATGCTGCAGGTCTTTCATTAAATATTTGATTAGTTTTGTTTGAATAAGCTCTTTGCTGCTGGTCTCATAGCTTATGAAAATCTTCCAATGGTGCTGTTATACCAGAACTTCTATCCATTATTCTAGTACAAAATGATAGTCTTTCCCAGGTAATCACATGTATTTTTCTATGATAGTGTTTTTATCCTCCTATTTGGTTTCTAGCTCAGGTTAAAAGAGAAATTATAATAATATTGTTTACATGGGAGTGTGTAACTGCTCTTTTCTTTTTTCCTCCCATTTTTCTGTTTGGGTTTATTTTGTTCCTTCCCTTGTTTCTATGCTTGGGCTTTTAGATTTATACAGACTATGCACTTTTTGCTGGCAGCCTACCCAAGAAATATCTTGGAAGAATGAAGCTTACTTGTTATTTCCAGTTCATTTGGATGGAACGTTGCTAGATAATGCTAAAACAATGAAAGCCAAGAAGGAGTTCTATTCTGCCTCAGATGTTCTTCAAATATTTCAGCAGGTAAAGTGAACCATCTTCTTCTTACTAACTCAGATTTTGCAATCAATTTTTTTTGCACATAAAAACTTGTTTCCAGCTTTAATATCGTTTGGAATTTGATGGAGTATTATCGTTCCTGTGATATAGTTTAGTTGTTGTCTTTAGAATCACATTGAAGAAGTAGAAGTTTTGATATCTCTGCTTTGCTCCTTAGGTGTTTAGAATCTAACTGAGGAGCACTATTTTTTTCCCAGTTTTAATGTACTTCTTATATATATATATATATATATATATATATATATATTGGGTATTATTTCAACAAATTAACTGCAATTGTTCAAATACACCAAAAAGCCTTTTAACCCTGTAAAATCAACTGAACAGCTTTGTGCAGGACTCAAGCATATGCACAGTTTAGATCCTCCATATGCACATAATGATGTCAAACCTGGTAATGTTCTTATAACACATAGAAAAGGACAACCGCCTCTTGCCATACTGATGGATTTTGGTAGTGCTCGACCTGCCAGGAGGCAAATTCGCTCCCGATCCGAGGCACTGCAGTTGCAGGTGCTTCTTTATTCACTTCATATAGGGTTTTTTTTTTTTTTTTTGGATGTTCAATAAACATGAATTATTCTGTGCTGTGTTAATGTCCTAGAACTTTCATTTCTTGTGCCAAGGTAGTTTCTTTAATAAACTATCTATGTCAATCTTGTAGAGAACAGAGTCTAGGATGCCTTCAGCTTCAAGTATATTACATTTTAGATTGTCTTACAAATATTTTTTATCCATTTCTAGCTTGTGAAATTGTATTGCCAAATATGTTGGGTGCATATGCATCATCAGGTTAATACAAGATCTTTAAATTTGTTACTATGCAATGTACATTAATTGGCCTTACTCATGTTACATTTAAAAAATTTAAAATACTTGATTACTTAGCTTAGGCTTTCATTGTGGCTCTACTTACTCTTTAAATAGCCTTGCTGTTTAAAGTAGGTTTTGCATACATGAAGGCGGAAAGTTTCAGTTCAGTCATCTGGCTTGGATTTTATGCTTGCTGATTGCTACTTTTATACATCTTTCTGTGTAGGAGTGGGCATCTGAACATTGCTCTGCTCCTTTCCGTGCTCCTGAGCTGTGGGATTGCCCAAGCTATGCTGATATAGATGAAAGGTCTGATATTTGGTCACTAGGATGCACCTTGTATGCAATAATGTAAGGATTTATCCCTTTTTATGTGATTATGTTAATTTTTATGTTAAACACTTTTAATAATTGTATCTTACAACACAATAAACATGTTTTGATCATTTTGCTCATAGTATTGGATTTTAAATATGTTTTTGCTTCCTCTAAAACATTGGTTTCATGTGTGCTTTGTTTTGAGTTCATTCATTGCATTAATCCATTTTCACTCTGAAGCCTTGATGTGCATATGCTACAAATGCATCATTCATACCAATGCATTTTCACACTGTTTCAGGTTCTTGCATGAATTTGTCAAGCAATTTTTAAACCTTTTGTAGAGCTTGCAAATTCTGGGTCTAAACTTGAAAAACATAAAACAAAAATCATGTCCTTAGTCATGATCAAGGCTAGATCTCTTGTCCAAAAACCTACACTTGTCAAAGTGAAGATGTCACACAGCCCAGAAAATTCCAACTGGCCATCAGTGGCGAAGCCACATAGGGGCAGAGGGGGGCCATGGCCCCCCCTCAATTTTTTTAAAATATGTGTGTTTTGTTGTGTGGAAAATTTATATATTATATTGTTTGGTAAAATTATATAGTAGAAGTTCAATTAGGTGATTTAGATAAACTTTTCTAGAAGAACTTATGAGGAGAAAAAATAAAATGAATCATCAAAGTAAATTGAATTCAATTTCTCCCACATAAGTTGAAATTAGTATTACTTATGGAGAAGCTAAATGTGAGAGCTTCTAAAAGATCGTTCATTTGCAAATACTAATTTCAATTTGTGAAAGAAGTTGAATTAATTCATTTTGTTTGCTTGATTCATTCTATTTTTTGCTCCCATAAGTTCTTTCAAAGAAGTTTATACAAACTTGTCTATAAGCTATATTTAATAAAATTAACTCATAAATTAGCTTATTGAATTAATAGAGTTTCATTTAAATAGTTGATTAATGTAAAATGATATAAGGGTATATTTACATAAATTTTATTATATAAATTCTCTTTTTTAATTTTTTAGGTAATTACAATTTTAATTTTTTATTAAAATTTTAATGATAAAATATTTTATTAAAAGTTAAAATAAATATAGAAATGATTAAAATTAATAGTAAAAAGAAAATAATAATTAAAATAAATCATAAAATTTTTAAATTATTTACACTAGGCATTTATCTTCATTTGATATTTTATATTTGGTTGTTTTTATTTTATTATATATATATATATATATATATAATAATAGAATTGTACTTATTGTAAATTGATTAATTAGGAAAATTTATAATATTGGTCCCCCTTGACCTCAATGGCTAGCTTCGCCCCTGCTGGCCATCCCTCTGACCATCGTTGCTGGAGAGATGTTGTCATGTGCCCCAACACCTTTATCTCCTTTATAGGTACCATCAACAGAACCTATAGCTGTCCAGCTTGGCAAAGCCGAGTTAGATCCACCTCAATGCCCCCTTATTATATGTTAGGATCCAATTGCAAGGTATGGGACTTGAGTCCCGCATTGGAAGTATGGGATTCCGTTGTGGGATTTATAAGGCCTTGGACTCTCCAACTACGATAGCTAACTTTTTTGGTGTGGTTCTCCCAAGGTTCTTATCAATTGGTATTAGAGCTTTCCACCATGGCTCTCAGCTGCAATCGGGTGGCGCGGGTGATGATGCCGACATTGCAGTGTTTGTCCGGGACTAGTCAAAGGGGCTAGTGCACAGCCAGCTTGCGTGGGCGCTGGGGTTGCGAAGCGTGGTAGAATGTTAGGATCCAATTGCAAGGTATGGGACTTGAGTCCCACATCGGAAGTATGGGATTCCGGTGTGGGATTTATAAGGCTTTGGGCTCTCCAACTATAATAGCTAGCTTTTGTGGCGTGGTTCTCCCAAGGTTCTTATCATTATATATCAATGTCACCTACGGGTAGTCATCCTTGTGATGGAGGAAGCAGATGAGAGTCCTTGTGAATTTTGTCCTATTCCATTGACTTCTCTTGCTACAAACTTGTCCAAACTTGTTGAGTTTATCGGTGATCCTCCTATTACTCTTACCAAAGGTACTTGATCCATTTGAAAAACTCATCAATTTTATAGTTTCCTGAGTTTCCATCAGATATCCCCATTATATTATGCTTTTGTATCTTCCTGTTTATTGTTCTACTTCCTAAAACTACTAGTGAGGCTATTTCTAGTTCAAGCTAGAGGCAAGCCATGATTAATGCTCTTGACCATAGAGGTAAATGGGACTTAGTTCATCTTCTCCTAGGGAAAACAATTGTAGGTTGTTAATGGGTACATGCTTTAAAGGTTGGCCTAAATGGTCAAATTGATCGTCTTGAAGCTCACCTAGTTTAAAGGGGTACACTAACATATGGTCTTCATTATGGATGTTAGATATAAAATTATTCACTTGCTTTCATCTAATAGTTTAAACTTTTGGGATTGTTGGTTCATGACATAGTCTTTATGACCAAGCGATATGAAATTCAATCCTTACTAACCTTATTTTTCTAAATAAAAAAAAGTTAAATTTCAAAACAAGGTTGGATGGGTTTGTGCATTGTCCATGACCATGCTTCAAGCTCAAAACGCAAAAGGCTATTCCTTGAGGGGATGTGTTGGATAAACCATTCATGTGCTTTCACCTAGTAGCTTAAGCTTTTGGAATAGTTGATTCATGACAAAACTGATACATTTTCTTTGGTAGCTAAGATAACATTTTTCGACTCCATCTTACTATGTCAATTGTTGTGCGTTGGTTGTTGTATCAGCTATACATTAAGATTGTCTTCCTTCATGCTGATCTTAAAGAAAAGATAATATATGGAGCAACCATTTAGGCTCATTGCTCCTGGGCGTTAGGCTTGGGTTATAAGTTGAAACAACCCCTTAATGGGTTGAATCAATCTCCTCAAACTTGGTTTGGTAAGTTCAACATTGTTGTGCTAGAATTTGGCATGACATGAAGCAAAGATGATAATTAGTTTTCTATCAACATACATCATTCAAGCCCAGTTTGGATACAATTCTGCATAAGAACTTCTAGAAGATAAAAATAGAATGAATCAAAGAGGTTAAATGAATTTAACTTTTCCATAAGTTGAAATTAGTTACTTATGGAGAAGTTAAATGGGAGAGCTTTTGGAGTAGGTGGGCTACAAAGACTAATTTAAACTTATGGAGAAGTTAAATGCATTTGACTTCTTTGATTCATTCTATTTTTTTTTCACCTAGAAGTGCTTCTGCAGAAGTTTCATCCAAACTGACCCTTGGTCGATGTATTTATCTTGTATTTTATGTGGATACTATAAGAATAAGAAAAAATTACCATGAGGGAATATCTCAGTTAAAGAAGCATTTGTGCAGTCACTTTCAGGACAAAGACTTGGGTGAACTCAAAATTACTTTCTTGGTATTGAAGTAGCTCAATTGGTGAATGGTATTGTGATTTCAGAAAGAAGATATACTTTTTATTGGAAGAAATTGGTATAATAAACTACCATGTTGACACTTAGATAGTTTTGAACAACAAACTATTACTGAATCACGCAGAACCTTATATCTACACAGGAAGTTAGATGGGAAACTAAATTTCCTTACAGTAACCAAACTAGGTATTTCCTTCCCGATTAGTGTGGTGAGTCAATTCACGCAATCTCCATGTATTGATCATTGGAATGCTATGGCACAAATCTTGTGATATACTAAGCATGCTTTGGGTCAAGGATTGTTATATTATAAAGATAAAGGAAACACTCATGTTGTGGGGTACTCTGATGTAGATTGGTCTAGTTTTCCCATCGATATCTACTTCAGAATATTGTGTTTTGTTTGGTGGTTACCTTGTCTCCTAGAAAAATAAGAATCAAAATGTGATTTTCTCTTTGCAGTGTAGAGGCCAACTATTGAACTATGGCAATATTAACTCGTGAACTTATATGGTTGAAGCAATTACTTTGTGATGAAGTTTGGAAATGTTGTCAGCTATACATTACATATTGTCAAATCCAATCTTCCACTAGTGGAGAGACAAAAAAATTGATTGTCACTTTATCAGGGAAATAAGTCTAATCACTATTGAGTTTGTTAACTCTAGTAATTAGCTTCTGCTTATCCTTACAATGTCTGAGGTCCTCAAAGCCGCTCCATTTGTAACAAGCATATAGTGCATATGAATTGTATGCTTTGACATCAAGGTGAGTGTTGAAATGTGTCTTCTATGTAGGGAAAATATCTCCTATTTAGGGGCTGTATATTGGGTGTTTATTTTCTGTGAAAAAATTTAATGACTTAAAATTTCCCACTTTCTTAATATTAGAGATTGTAAATGTATATATAATTAATCAGGCAAAGGCAAATGACATTTGTAGGGCAGAAAGCCACAAAGAGGGGTTAGTCACCATGATGCTTTAATAGAAGCTCCTACTCATGAGCCCAAGTAGAGAAAAAGTCTCTGGTTCAAAATTTTGGCCTGTTTATTTGTTTGATTGTTTTTTTTAAACACATTGAATGCCTTTTCGCTTTCTGGGTATTGCTACACATAGCACAGTGAGTACAAAAAGAAAAACATACTTGTGTATAATGCCATTGGGTCATTTTGCATAGGTTATTGATTTGGGGTAATAATAAACATTCTGCATTGTCAGGTTTACTTCCTGATCTCAAGTCATATGATTACATCAATACTTTTTTCTGCACAAATCAACATGAAGTATAATGGCTTAGCACATTGGTTATTTTATTTATTTATTTATTTATTTTGTATATTCAGGAGTTGTTTACTTTGCATTGCCCATTTATTTGATCCTTTAGGGTATGTTTGGAAGTTTGGAGGGAAGGGGAAAGAAAAAGGGTTAGGAGGGGAAGGGAGGGATAGGAGGAGGAGGTCTTTGTAAGGCATAGAAGAAGAAAACTACACTTACAAGAATAAGGGGAAGAAGGGTTTCCTGTAAATTGTTCTCCTTGATTTTCCAACTTGCAACACATCCTTAGAGAAATCTAATAATGCTTGCATGGTGTATTTTTATGACATGCAATAGTGTCAATTTGCAATAATTTCTCAAGGGTGACCGGTCAGCCAAACACTACCATCATTCTCTACATAATTGCTCTTATCTTGGAAATAGTTTATATGTATATAGTGATAAAGATATATCGTAGCAGCTTTAATGTGTTTGCTTTTCATCACCTGGCTGAATTTTGTAGGTATGGAGTATCTCCGTTTGAATATGCACTTGGAGAATCTGGTGGAAGCTTGCAACTGGCCATTATAAATGCTCAGGTCAAATGGCCAGCTGGACCTAAGCCTCCATACCCAGAAGCTCTTCATCAGTTTGTGACATGGATGCTTCAGCCCCAGGCTACTGTGCGGCCCCGAATAGACGATATCATAATCCATGTTGATAAGTTGATTGCAAAGTTCTCTCCTTGAGTTACTAAAGAAGGGTACAAAGAGACATGGTTAGTCATTCGTGTTGCAGCCGTTTAGAAAATTTCAGCGTGCCATTTTCTACGTAATATTCTCTTTGTTATTTTACGAAACGAAAAGAAATAGCAGTTGCTTGCCTTGCACAGTTAACTAACCCTCACGCCGTTGCCCCCCTTTTTTGGGCGGCAGTAGGGCGTTTGGGCTTTATTAATCTATTGTTTCTGCCATATCTACATAATTTTTCTCTTGTAATTTATGAAATAGCCAATCCCCCTTTGTCTTCCTCAGAATTTATGTACATAATGGCAGCTTATCATTTACTTATGGGTTAAATATGTTTTTACTCCTTGAGGTATGACCTGAATTTGGTTTTAGTTCCTAAATTTTAAACTGTTGATTTGCGTTTCTTATGTTTGAAAATTACGTAATTTTAGTCCCTTTCTTTAACACGGTTAATTTTGATGCTGACATGAAAAACAAATTTTTGTATCAATTTATCTAGTCACCTTTAATGAAAATTGGCAAATGAATAATACCTCAGCTCATCTAGTCATATTTCATTTAAGATTTTATTAAATGTAATAAAATTATTAATTTTAAATAGAAATTACAATTATCATTTACTATGTTAAAATTGTAAAAAGAAATCCTAGTATGTGTTTGTCAATTGCCAAATTATTTTCATTAAAGGTGATTGGATATACTAACACAAATCTGTTTGTCATGTTAGCAAAAAAGATAACGATGTTAAGGGGATGAATTAAACTTACGTGATTTCAGCACATAAGAAATCCAAACCAACAATTTTAAATTTTATTAAAAATTAAAACTAAATTCGGGTCATATTTCATCGACTAAAAACATAACCTTTTATTTATTGATGTTCCATGTTTAATGGGAGTTGCTATAGTATTTATGGGTGCTAAACCAAGGTAAGATGTCAAAAATTTATAGGATATCTGTTTATCGTTAACACTTTGTTTGAACTATGAAAGAGAATGAAAAGGAAGAAAATGAATAGAAAAAAATAATGAGAAAATGAGTGGTGAATTTTATGATTTGTTTGAAATGAATGAAATTAACAAGTGAATTAAAAACAAATTAATTCAAGAATAATAATTTTTTTGGTCAAAAGAAAGAATAATATTTAGAGAGCACGGTTACACGAATATAAAATTATGAAACAGACCTCGGAACAAAATAAAATCAAGTAGAATGTGATAAAAAAAAAATCATACAAATAAAAATATGAAAGGCCTATCACTCTATAGGAGAGCTTAAATAAACCATTTGAATGTCTAATGAGTGAAATGCATTTTTGATTAAAGGAAGAGAAGTCCCTGCTAGGGTTTGCGCCGCGGCTCTGCAGAGAAGGCAAAGTTTTTCGTCCCCTTTGAGAGCTCTTCCCCTCCATGGGAGGAGCTCCTCCCTCTATAGGAGGGTTTTCTACTCACAATATGTGAGTTTTTCTCTCTCTTTAGTGGGAGTTTTTGTGTGTTATTTTTCTGTGTTGTGTTTTTTTGCTGTATTTTCTTTTCCTTCTTCATCCACCACCACCTCCTCTCCCTTCTCCCTTCCGGCCACTACCTCCTCCTTTGCGAGATTCTGTTAGAGCTATCATCTTGCAGCACTGTTTTTACGCAGTCTTGTTGCCTTCCATGCATTTCCACCACTAGAGCTCGATTTTTGCAGCACTGCTTTACTTAGGTTGGCTGCGGTTGATGTTGTGGATTTTTGCTTGAAGTTGATGTTGAACATGTGCTGATCCGGAAGGAATAAAAAAGAGAGAAGAAAAGTTCAGGCTGTTTCAGATTTTTGTAATTAGGAGGCTTTATTTTGTTTTTTTTTTGTTATTATCAGGATTGCTAAATTGTTTAGATTGATTGAGTATGCGTGCTCGTTTTGTTGTTTAAATCTGTAGTGCACTGCTGTAATACTCTCTATTTAGCATCCTTAAGCTTTGTAAGTGCCGTTGGGCATTTTTTAATGAATGTTCTCTTGACCAAAAAAGAAAATTGTCTAATGAGTGCTTGTAACAGTGTAGCCTTCTAGTGGGGAAAAGCAGCTACCTTTTTGCTATTCACACCCCTCTTCCACTTTTGAATTTTTTTTTTCAAATTACCCTCTTCCCATCACCCCACCCCACTGCCACCTCCACCTACCCAACACACCTCCTCCCCTGACATCCCACCACCACTTCACTCACTTTTTTTCTTTTTTCTCTTTAGAAATTAATTTTCGGAAAAAACATTTTCAGAAATTAATTTCCGAAGAAAAATAACTTCTAGACATTATTTTTCTGAAAATTTTTGGAGGTGTTTTTTTTTGTATAAATTTTCTATTTTTAGAGATGAAAAAAAAAATCGTTTCAAAATTGTCTCTAGAAACGAGAAAATTTTGTTTCAGTTTTAGAAACACACTAATTCCTCTCTAAAATGTTTAGAGACGAAAAAAAAAATGTCTCTAAAAGTTGAAAAATTATAAAAAAAATACACTTCTGGAAATTTCCGGATATCCGAAAGTCTTTTTTTTTATCATTTAGCTTCCAAAAAATTAGTTTCCAGAAGTTAATTTCTGCAAAAAAATAAAGGGTATATCTAGAAGAAAAAAAAAGATCGTGTTTAGGGAGGTATGAAAAGCAAAAGGGGGTGAAAAAGCAAGTCCCCTTCTAATGTTTATAACAATATTGATATTAAAGTTCTGTCTTGAAATTAAGTTTTTAAAAGTAAGGAATCACAATTTTAAATAAGGTTTCCTATCATACTTTTTTTTAATATCTATTGTCACCATATTTGAACCATGATATTTAAAAAAAATATCTTGCTAACGAGTGCCCTCGGGTACTGGTTAAGAATGCATATATAGAATGTTCTTATTAAAAATCACGACATTAATTATATCTGTAACATTGAATGTAACACACTCCAATAAAAAACTTTCTATTTTTTGACCCGAGGGCACTCATTAACTTTTCCTTAAAAAGCATAACCTTGGAGATAATGACAATCCTATACAGTATGAATCAAATCTATTCTTCTTACCTTGTTTAAAGATGAATCAAATGTATTCTTCTTACCTTGTTTATAGGTACCGATTTAAAAAAGAGAGAGAAATAATGTGAAAAGATTCATTGCATACTTAAGTGGAAATTAAGTGGAAATCAAGAAAAAAGAAAAGAAAAGAAAAGAAAAGAAAGAAAGGCAAAGAAAGAAAGAAAGATGAAAAACGAAAAGTGTTGGGCATGTTTTTTGTTCCAAAATGAAACATGAGTCATTGTTTTAAAAAAATATAAATACAGTTGACAAAATAAGTCATTGTGCTGAAGTAAAAGATCATTAACATTTAAAAACCTTTTGGGTCTTCTATATATTTTGCCAATAACTTTTTACATTTTACCACGTTACAAATTTTACAATGTTCATTCTAATTATTGAGAGTGATGATTTTATTTTTAAAAGTATTAATTTTGAGACAAATTGTTCTTAATTATATCTTCAAATTGTTAGTTTTTACTATAGAAAAGGGGAAAAAGAAAGAAAAAAAATGAAAATGATGAGTGAAGCTCTTGAGATAATGGGATCCGTGAATTAACTTCTTGGTGCAAGTGACAATTGTAAAACTACAAGGAAAACATAATAATGGGTGAATTATGTTTTCTTAAACTCTTTCAAAAAATAGAATCTCAACGAAATTCCAAGCCATAAATCGATTTGAAAGCTTTAAGACAGCAGTATTGTGCCTAAGATTTAAACAGTTTGATGGATTAGCTAATCTTTATCGGCCACTAAAATTATAAGTTAACAATAAAATATATACAATTAGTTAATTACCAATAAATAATTTCCACTAAAAGTGTTTTCTATTGTAGAGTAGATTATATATTCTTATATCGAAACTTTTTTGAAAACTATTGAAACTACACAATTATTTATGAAATCATTGCGTTACTTGTTAATAATTAAATATTAAATAAAAATTTAAGAGATAAGAAGAGTACATAAAAAATTTATATTGATTCATCCTTAACCACTTAGGTTACGTCAAATCTTGAGCACAAAAGATTTTTCACTATATCAAGTATTCTTACACAATCATTTTTAGCCATACACCAAGTTTTTTTTGTCAAGCTTCTCTTTAGGCTCATTTTATAGGTTATAAAGAACAAATATAATGAACCGAAAGTTATATATATCATTTAAATTAATTTAATCTTATGTTTGGATAGAGTAAATTTAAACTATTAGATTTCATGTGTTGAAAAAGTAAAAGAGAGAATTTTAAATAATAAAAGTTTTATGAAAAATAGGAGGATTTCAAATGATACATTGAGAGAGAATTTCAACATTTATCAGTTATATTTAACTTTTTAGATTATCATATATATACAATATTTCCCCTCATACTTATAATTTATTTAACATTTATAATTTTAGAAATTCTAAAATTCTCCTTCCAAACACTATGAGTGTTTAATACAATGAGGTATATAAGGATAACTTAAAAACTCTAAAAAAGTATAACTACCTATACAAGAATTGAAGAACAAAGGGCTTGGGAAATATTGAATGTTAAGTAAATGTGCTTTGAATGCTTTAGCAACTAATTCCTCTTTAGTTCTTCAATTCTTCTATTTATAATCTTCAATCTAAGAGATGTTAGAGACTTCGACATTATACTCTTTAGGGGTTTGATTTAAAAGAACAATAAATGTTCAGAGTTATTGACCTTCTCTCTTGTGCAAAAAGATTTTTTTTTTTTTTTTATATAAAATGGTAGGTATAATGGTAATGTATGTTTCTGTTGAAGAGGACTTTCCTTTCTTATGGAGGTACAAATATACTTGGACCAAGTCAAGTCATAAATAGGGCTTTGCCATTTCTTATGACTTATGGCAGTTTGCCACCTATATATGAGAGATATAGGATTGTGGTAAGAGGTTAGATATTCTAGACCTCTTTAAGAGTGATTGAAAATGTTTTTTGTAACACCCTAGCTATCATTTGAGTGAGTAAGTAAAGAATTTTCCTGTAATTGCATCTAGAATTGTGAAAAGAGGGAGTCTAAGTGTATATTTGGTTTAGTGTTAAAAATTGATCATACTCAACTTTAAATACAACTATTTAATTTGTAGCTAACGTTGAAAATGTGAATTTACTATGTTCTAACACTAAACTAAACACGCCCTAAGCATTGCATTTGTGTGGATCCTAGTAGAAGAATTACTTCTTTGACTGCTCATGATTTTGACATAGAGACTTGATGAGTCTCTATATAATCTTTTTTAAAGGTAACACTTTTAACACAAGTCCATGTAAATTGAATTAATAAATTTAAATTTAAATTTCAAATAGAGATAAATCAATGATTATAGTATTTATTGTGAATTATATTTTCAACATTTATTATGATATATTTATTAAAATATTAGACTTATAACTAATTAAAATAATAATTATAAATTAAAATTAATTTAAGCAAGAAACAAATATGCCATGCAATGAGATTATTTGTAATTAGGCATGGCAACTAATATGAATACTTGGATAATAACCCAATTCTAATAGAGAAAATCCACTTCAATCGGGTTTCGGGAAAACCTGACCTCAACTCCTCCCTGACTTTGGCAAGTGTGGTTTGCGCATGCAAGTATCCACCTCACAACCAAACTCGTCCCAATATAAAACTTAATTAATTAATTAATAATAATAATAATAATAATAATAATAATTATTATTATTATTATTATTATTATTATTATTATTATTATTGAAAACCAAAGTTATGCTCAGATGTTTTTATAAAAAATATTATGTAATTATTAAGTTTTTTATTTTTTAATATTTCTATTTTCTAATTTTATATATTAGTTTGAATAATAATGTATTTGATATACGATTTTTTTTTTAAAAAATGTGTATATAAATTAATAAAATTTAAAATAATGAATAAAAAAGTGGAGTGGGAAAGGGGATGGGACTGGGGGTTGTAATTTCATCGTTGCCCTCGAACTTGACACGCCTTTATTTGGGATGGGGATATGGTTGACACAACTCGAACCCACCCTGCTCGTTGCCATGTATATTTGTAATTAGTCCCGGCCAACAACCAAGGATTAATTTCTTTCCATACACACGACTACATAAAAAATCGAACCATCAACAATGTGCTTAAGAATCCCAACTATATATCATGTATGCCAAACCAGTATCTATTTGTAATGGGGCGATTCTAAGGTAGACCAAATAAAATTTGGCCCACCTAGTCCAATCCACATTTTACCGATTACTAAAGGTGAATGAATATTTTTTTTTATTAAATGGTTCTTATATGGCTATTTGAGTTGAATTTAAGGGTAAATATGGATTTACAATACAACCTATGCTAATTTCTTTGAGTATCTATCAATTTAAAGTTAAAGGGGAGAACTTCTACTTTACATGATACTATCGATTTGTTTTTTTTTTTTATTTTTTAATTAATATTTCATAAAAATAATTGGAAAGCGGTTTAATATCTGTTATTAATAAAATCAACATTAAATCTAATAGTCATGAACTTAAATTACTATATTTTTATATTATGAACCACCTGGACCATGGTCCACCCTAGACACACCCATATAATAAGCTACATGGTATGACACATTGCATGGGATGTTAAGATGTGATACCAAATTTTTTTCTTTTCTTTTTTTAAGGAGAAATTACACCAATCAATTTGGTGCCTTGTACACGACGTGCTTAACCATGGCAAAAAAATGGTCCCATTTTAATAATTGTTTTTATATATTTAAAAAAATATTTTATAATGCCACCCAATACATTGATTAGCATGGATGGCAATGGATAGGGGTGTAATCGGGTTAGGTTGGATCGAGTTTGGGATGACATCAAGTCCGAACCGATAGAATGGTGGTGGGTTGGGTTGGTTCGGGTTTTGTATTTTTTGGTGAGTAACTCAAACCGAAACCAACCCGAATATGTTCGAGTTGAGTTGGGTTGGGTTATCGGTTGTGAACATTTTTTCATTTTTTTTAAAAATGTGGAAGATAAAATTAAATTAAAATATAAAATGAAAAAAAGAAAAGAAATAGAGAAAAATAAATTGAGAGGAGCATATGAAATAGGATTTGGGGAACCACCTCTGTTTGTGTTGTCACTGCACCTATTTTTGTTCTCTCCTTGCATGAAAATGAAATAAGATTAGGACTTTTTTCTGGTTTGGTTCGAGTTAGGTCTATTCAACATAGGCAAACCCGAGACCCGAATCAAACCAAATTGGGTTTGAAAGAAAATGTTCGAACAGAACCGAATACTCGAACCGAATCGTTAAATATCTTCGGGTTGGGTTGGATATATTCGTCGGGTTCGCGGGTTGGGTCGGACTCGCTTACACCCTTAGCAATGGATACCCTTTGGACAGAATATCACAGTTCCGTCCTCGTACCCATGTTTTTTTTACAAAAAACGCGTAACCGCACCCGTACCCACGTGGGTAGTATCTTTAGTGTCCGTTCCCATTCACGTTGGGCACCTAAATGCCCTTACCCGCTGTTTCGGATCAAAAATGGGAAAATAAAGATTGAGATTGAAAGGTTCAATTTCTAGAGAAACATAGTTGCAAAAATGTGGGATTTCTTATGGATATCCCCTTCCTTCTGGTCTGGTTGCCCACTGGTATTTATAATTACACAAAACTTGGGGTACAAGCCTTTACATTGGATTCCTTCTCTAAATAATTCTATTTTTCCTAGTCCCGGGAACACGCCCTACTCCTGTACAGCTATGTTGTTTCTTCTTTTGTATCCCTATTACAATATCTCCCTTTTGTATCTTTATTTTGGTGCAAAGCCCTGCCGTCCTGCTGCGCTGTCATTCTGCAGGTTGCCAGGCTTCCTTCTGACACGCCCATTTCCTTGGTCAGCACGCTTCCGCAGCAACTCAACTTCTTTTTTTCTTCTACGTCAGCCTTTTCTCTTTGTTGGGGGGTTTTGAAAACCAATCCTCAACATTTGCCCCCTTCAACATACAATATGAAATACTGTAATGTGCAATTTTAATCAAAGGATGATTTTTATTTCAGGTTGTCATACAGTTGACCCTTATTGGGGTGCGTCAATAAGTGCCTGGAGCTTCATCATGCCCTTATTGCGTCAGGTTCCACTCATCCTTTCATCCTTCTTCTCTGTGATACGTATACTTGAAATGCCCACTCAGGGCAGTTTTCCCTCCTTCGTGGCAACTTCTTCTTTTACCACGCGCACCCATTCCTTGCTTCTTATGCATTCTTTTTCTTAGATCCTTACTTTTTGCCTTTCAGCTTCTGCTTCATACTTTTTTTGTTTTTCTTCCGCCATGTGCTTTTGTCATCATTGGGTCCTTCATGTTGATTGGGTAGGCGTCCATCGTCCCATCTCTCTTACGCCAGCTTTCAGGGGTTTCACTTATTATTTTTTGAATTATTGTTTTCATCCGTGGGGCTTCTCATATTTACTTTTATGAGTTTTCTTTTCTTCTGGGTCATAAGTTACTACCATTTTTTCTTCTGTTCCCCTATTTCTTCTTTCTTCTTTTGCCATGGTTCGCTTTTGTCCTCCATCAGTTGGGGTTGCTCCTGGCTCTTCATCCAGTCCTGTTGGTGAAAGTGTAGCTGACCCTGCTCCTCATTCCATTTCTCTCGCTATTCTGCCAAGGTTGCCTCTTCCTCGGGCGGCTCCTGCTTTGACAGATTCTAGGCGATGGCTTTCCTATGTTCCCTTCGCAGAGCATCCTTTTGACACTTCCATGCTTTCTCCAGGGGATGCCTTATTCTCTTCCTCTGTTGCCTTTTCTTCTACAAAACGCGCAGATGCTTTGCTTCATTACCTGGTTTCTGAGGTGCCTTCTCTTGAACTGGGTTTTTCCTTTTTTCGTTCGCGAATCCCTACAGAGGAATTCCCTTGGTCATCTATTTTCTTTGTTAGCAAGTTTTCTCATCCTAATGGTTGGGCTGGATGGGTGGATCATGTTTTCACTACGGATAAACCTTTTATCGTTGTTCTTTCTCAAGCGGGCATTGCAGATGCTATTAAGATATCTCCTCATTTGAGTATTCAGGAGCGCTCTGAGGATTTGGATATGTTGGTTCAACGCTGGAGTTGCAAGACTCATTCCTTTTTAACATCATGGGGCGAGTTTACTCCTACTCTGGAGGATGTTGCTATTCTCTTGAAATTTCCGATGTTTAGGGATTTTGATCTATCTGCCACTGTCCTGAATCGTCACATTGCTGAGATGGCCAAGTCTTTGAAGGTGACATTCTCGTGAAAAACTTGCTCTTATGCGTTTTCAACAAGGAACTGACACTGGTTCTTCCTCTGTCGAGAAGATGCGCCTTCCAAAAGGCAAGGATTCCAAGGATACTCCTCCCCCCAAACAAAAAAAAACGCCTAAGGAATCAGTGCAGTACACATACACCTCTTAGATTCGTTAGTTTTTTTGGTAATTTTCCTACTGGTGAACATTTTGAGGCTGGCCCAGATCATCCCCAACCCCTAGAACGCGCAACCTTTATTTCTTTTTGGTTGTCTAGGTATGTCTTCCATGGTTCTCCTTGGGAGTCTATTAGCCCAGCTGTCTTTACCTTGGCGTCTCTGCTAGCTGAAGGGTGTACGCCTTCCTTTGGCCTCGTTTTACTTAGGTAGTCTCTATGGCCGCTTGGATCAACTTCAAGAACAAATGTATTCTTCATATGGGCGTTTCTCTGTTAATTCATGTATAAATGTTGCTTTCATCCAAATGTTTCTATATGAGAGATTTCCAAATTATGGCCCAGTAAGGCGCATTCCTAGGCCTCCTCCCGGGGATAACTCTCCTTCTGAGTATCATGTGCAAGCCTGGTCTCTGGGGCATCCTCGCCAATCTTTGGTTAGTTTGATTGATGGTGAAGGCTCATTTGTTTTTCGTCTTTACACTTCTTCATTCTTTTCTGGGGTTGAGAGGATGGATAGAATATATTTGGAACCCTCGTTTTCTACTCGGAATAACAAAGGTTTGAAGATAGAGGGCGTCTTTGACTTCTGGTTTTTGTGTGTTCGTCCGCATGTTCTCCCAGGTTTGGTTGTAACTAATACTGTGGGCGTTATTGGGGGTGTTTTATTCCCCTTTTCTTATCGCCCTGATCGAGTTTGTCGTCAATTTAGCTTAGGTCAACCACCACTTCCATTGGAATTAGATCCACTACCCTTACATGAGGCCATGAAAGCTGTTCTCTTTGTGGAGCGGCAATATCTCCCTTTGTTTGACTCTTCTTTGTTTATTCCTTCTGATCGCGTAAGGAGTGTTCTTGATGAGTGGGTTACTTATCAGCATCGTCTTAAGGCTTTAGTAGTTTATTATGAAGGCGTGAAGACTGTTTCCCCCTCATAAAATTTTCATCATGTGCAAAGATCCTTACTATGTGACTTCTGTTGCCATTGATCAAGATGAATCTAGTGTGTGTTTTACTGCTTTGGTTGTCTTCCTTTGCTTCTCTTTGCTTTCTTTGTAATGGTTTCTTCATTTTTTAGACGCTTCATCTAAGAAGAGGAAGTTAGCGTCTTCATAGAAAGGAAAGGCCAAAATTCTCGCCTCTCATCCACCTGTTAAGAAAGTCTCTGCGAGAATTCCCTTTACGGTGAAACGCCCTTTTTCTCAAGTGGCTACCCCTAGGCGCGCTTCGGAGTGCTTAAAAGCTCACCCTGCCCTAGGTTCACCGTCTTGTTTTCCTTCTTCTTCTTTTGTTGATTTTTCTGAAAGTGGTCAAGAGGATTCAAGTGATTCAAGTGATAAGTCACATGATTCCCCTTTGCTTTCTCATCCTCTATGTTCAGATTCTACTAAGAACACTCCTATTGCAATTCCTGATGCAGACCGCGTGGTTGGTCCTGGTGTTTTAGGGGAAATAGGATACGCCTCTTCTGGGCAAGCTGAAGCTGTCATTCGCAATTTTTCTGTGGAAGTTGTTAATCTTCCAGCTCGTGTGGTCACTCTTATCGCTGGTTCTAGCTTGCTGCCCCCTTTTGGGACACACGCTCCTGATGATCTTCTCTTCTTCCTTCTTCTTTTTCTTTTCTTCTTTTGTTTTGTTATTCTCATATGTTCCTTTTTTTGTCCCCCTTTTATTTTTATTAGGATCAGTGCTATTTTCGCAAATGTTCTCAGAAGAGGATGCTAAACTATTGTGTATCTTTTCTTCTCGTCACGCCGGGTTCCTTCTGAGCAAGTCTTATCCACAAGCCTGCCAGCGTCTTGCGTATGAGCAATTTCTGGATTTGTTGAAGCGCCTATCTTGACTCTTCTTGGTCCTCTTAGGCCTGAGATTTTGGATAAATTAAAGATGCTCTCCTGTCATGGTTTTAAAGGAGAGTGGTTTGATGAATTGATGAGGTCGTTCAATCAAAATATTCCCTCTGCTGCCTTTGAGGACTTAAGTAAGATAATTGAAGCTGTAAAAACCCCGCAGTCTAAAATTGATCGAGAGAAAGCTGAACTCTCTCTTCATGAATCAGAGCTATCACAATTGTTAATCAAAAAGAAGGAAATAGAGAATGCTCAAGCAGGATTAAACATGATTTTTTTCCTTCTAATTCTTGTGATGTGCTTATTTCTATGTGCTTGGTATGTTTTGTATGTCAAATTCGCTTATGCCTTTCTGTTTGTAAAGGGCTTTTCGTTATTTCAATTTTCTAAGCGTCTTTGTTAATTGCAACATGTATCATAATCGCTCCATAACTTTTACATATGTGTTTTAGGCGTGCTAGGCTCTTAAGTGTCCTTGAGGAGGGTATGCCTTTAACCCATCCTAAGTTGTTCACTTAAACTCGCGTTATAGCTAGGCATGTTAGGTTTTAAACGTTCTTGAGGAGAGTACGCCTGCAATCCTCTTCTACGTTATTCGCTTAAACCCGATTTGTAGCTAGGCGTGCTAGGTGCATTCTTGAGGAGAGTACACCCGCAATTCTCTCCTAAGTTATTCACTTAGACTCGCGATATTCTGAATAAGTTTCACATTAAAGTCTTTTGAGCGAGTTCTTTACGCTACATCTTTTCATAATTCTGTTGTGTATTTTCCATGTGTTCGTGTTTACAACATGATATGTACGTTATCAAATATAAGCATTTACAAACGCAAATTAAGCGCCTTCCCCCCATTTCTCTCTTTTTTTAGAGACATTAGGGCATGATTTATGTGATGTTCACAGGGCCCCCCCTTTTTTCTCTTTCTTTCTTTGTATTAAATACGCTAAGATATCGTAGCTATTTACTTCTATATATGCAATCAAGTTTTATCACATAAATATCTAAAACATTCATATACTATTCTATTATGCGTATAGATTCATATCCATAAGTTCAGACTAAAAGTTATTTTCTACTAACCTGGAACGGTCGCTTCTTTTTGTAAGAGTCGTGTTTTCACGTTTGTATAGCTCCCTTTTTGTCTGTTGCATTGAATCTTAGTTCCTTTGTAGGATCTTCGCGTATTGTCACGTAAGGCGTCTTCCAGACGTTCTTTTCCTTTCTTCCCTTGGGTCATGATTTCATCCCGGGCCCTCAAAACGTGCGCTATGCATGCCATGTTATTATCCGAGCCGGGGCGTTGGTATTTAACGACTCTTAATCGCCATGCAGTTAAGCCCGTACATTGGCGCGTTCTGAGTTCAGTGAGTTTGTGAACGGAACTCCGCCTTCATGACATTGGCTGCATGAATCGTTCCTCCAGCGTAGTACCTGCCTCATCTCGTTTTTGCCTTCATTTTATTGTAAATTTTTTTATGAGAAATGGCCTCCCTCGCTTCATGGGAGCTCTTAAACTTTGATACCTTCCTTTTGTGAAGAGCTTTCTCTTGTTCTATTCCAGGGGTGCGCTTCTTCCCCTTTTTTGTGCGTTGGTCATTCTTATTCTCAGCATGAGGGCGTGTTTGTGACACCCTTCTACCCCAATTTTTTATACATTCAGCATTTTGAAATATTTAGGAAAAGTTACGGACCACATCGGGTAAAAAGGTTCACATCTCTTTCTTTCAAAACGTCATTTGATCCAAATCAACGCAATTAAAATAGAAATTAAAGTCAACGGTTTTCAGAATAATTTAAGCCTCAAAATCTCAAATGTCAACATCAAGACATCCTTATTGGCCATGTAAGGCACTTAAAATAATTTTCATAATCTCTCATCATAGAAATAAAAACCCCTATTACTAAGCCCTGATGTCACAAGTATCAGAGCGACACCCCTTCAATTCAACACTCGGCACCTGACGTGCTATCTTCACTACCTGTAAATTAACCACAGAGAACACGGTGAGGAAAAGAACACCAACTCATACATGCACACAAAAGGCTACCCTATCCTCACCCACACATAGTCATAATCATCATCAAATCATATCATGATCATATTATCTCACACTCTTATTATCAAATATATTATCTCATCACAAGTTTATAAGTCACATTTCGCAAATCATCAAGAAAAACACATTCTCTACACTCAACATATAATACTCATATCATCATATCGCATTTCAATTTCATCATAAAATACAATGTAGGTTCATTCTATGATCATGCACACCAACACTCATCCTAAGAATAATGATTCGGAACTCCGCACAATGGGCGCACCTCATCAATCCTCTTAGTTGTCACCAATGATGGTCCTACCGTTAATGCCCTCTCTGGCCGATAGGTTGCACCCTCTCAATGGGCCCGTGCAAAGACATCCGACCCTAGGTTGCACCCCCTCAATGGGCCCGTGCATCGAATGTCTCCATCATGGTCTCTGCACCCCCTCTATGGGCCCATGCAGTTCACTTCTTGAGTTGCACCCCCTCTATGGGCCCGTGCACCTCAGTTACCACACCTCATATGTTCTATGCATCAATATATCATCATCATCATACATCTCATACCTCATATGCTCAATGCATCATCATCGTTATACATCTCATACCTCATATGCTCATTACATCATCATCGTCATACATCTCATACCTCATATGCTCAATGCATCATCATACATCACAATATTATAAACATCTAACATCACATGGGATACTCATATCACCATACTCATGCCACAAACAACACACTCTAAGGGCCCGTTTGGTGCACATGATAGGATATGATAGGATAGGATAAGAGAGTTGGATAGTGACATGATAAGATAAGAGCAGGATAAGCTCTTATCTTATCCTATGTTTGATGTACACCAGGATAAGAAGACATATATGATTATTTTATCATATTCTACGTTTGAGATGAACAGATTATGGTAGGATAGGATATAAAGAATATTAAAATGACAAAATTACCCTTATTACAAATTTAAATTATTTTTTTGCTTTTCAGCAAGCACACATAAATAATTTTTTTTATTAAAAATATTTAAATTTATTTTACAAAAAATATTATTAAAAATATTAAAATTAATATCAACATTACCACAAAATATCGCTATTATAGAGAGAGGAGGAGAGAGAGGGGGGAGAGAGGGATGAGAGAGAAGGGAAAGAGAGAGAGAGGAAAGAGAGGGAGGGAGGAGCGGAGAAAGAGGGGGGAGAGAGGAGACGAGGGAGCAGAGAGACGAGGAGAGAGAGGTGAGAGAGAGGAGGAGAAGAGGAGAGAAAGAGGAAAAGAGAGAGGAGAGAGATGATGAGAGAGGGATATAAGAGGAGAGGGAGGAGAGAGAGAAAGGGGGGGAGAGAGAGAAAGAGATAAGAGAGAGAGAAAGAGGGGAGAGGAGAGAGAGGAGAGGAGGAGAGAGAGAAAGAGGATAGGAGAGAGAGGGGAGGGAGAGAGAGGAGGAGAGAGAAAGAGGGGGAGGGGAGAGAAGAGGGGGAGAGGAGGAGAGGAGAGAGAGGAAGAGATAGGAGAGAGAGGGAGGAGAGAGAAAGAGGGGGGAGAGAGGAAAAAAAAGAGGAGAGAGGAGGAGAGAAAGAGAGGATAAATGAGGAAGAAAATTTTTTATCTTATCCTATCCTATCCTATCACTCCCTAACCCAGCTCCCCCCTCATGATAAGAATTACACTAGAAGGAAAGGATAGGATAAGCAACAGGATAAAGTTATCATATCATATTGGTGCAACAAACACATGATAAGTGACAGGATAAGATAAAGTTATCATATCCTATCTCTTATCCTGTGCACCAAACGGGCCCTAAACATCCAATTAAATCTCTCAATTCCACAAACAAATTGTATAAACAACATCAACAGATAAAGGGTTACAATCATCACATAAACAACGCTCTCATACACAATTTGACCTGGTAATCGATGACCACACAGCTGTAATCGATTACCAGCAACTCTGGGACACAAAATTCACTCTGGTAATCGATTACAAGCCTCCTGTAATTGATTACCAGCCAATCACCTCTCTGGTAATCGATTACCACCCAGTTGTAATCGATTACCAGCATGCCAACTCTCTTGTAATCGATTACAGGCCCCCTGTAATCGATTACCTGCAAGCCAACTCTCTGGTAATCGATTATAGACCCCCCGTAATCGATTACCAGCAAGCCAAACTCATTCCATGCTGTCCAGAAAACCCTGTTATCGATTATAGACTTCTATAATCGATTACCCGCGACACGAGACGACAATGCTTGCGATTTTTACCCCCTTTAACCCCTTTTCTTCAACCTCTAATAAATTCTCATTGTTAATACTTCAATCATACACGTTTATACCGAACAAAATCAACAAAAACACCAATCTTTACAACAAATTTTCACAGTTATTCCATTATAATCTCCAATCACTAAACCCTTATTTACCCATTTTCGCTCTTCTCGCTACCCTCATTCAATTCATCAAGATTAACACATTCAATCACCAAAACAACTGATTTTTATCATACAACACGTAATGCACATATCAAATTCGAATTTAAAGCCTTAGAGGGTCTTATGGTTGCCCTCACTACCCAAGCACCCCCACATACACATACAAGCAGCACCCTTTCCCCCACCGTACCTTTAAGGTGAAGGTCGAACAACAACGATTGACTCTTTCTTGATGATCACTTTGCAGCAACCTCCTATTGAGATGTCGTTTCTCCCTTCCTTATGGTTTCGATCTCTGACGATTTGAAAAATAAGGATTAGGGTGAATTGGTAACCCCTCCTTACTTAAATGCTTAACTGGACTGGGCCCACCCTCAACCCACTCATCCTCTTTTAATTAGAAATAACATTATTAATAAAAATACTAATATTACTAATACTATTATTTATTTATTTCTCTTATTTATTAATTTTATTTTATTTAATAACATTTGGGATGTTACAACTCTCCCCTCCTAAAAGAAAATTCGTCCTTGAATTTTACCTAAAGTGAACAACTCTGGATATGACTCCTTCATCTTCTCTTCAAGCTCCCAAGTAGCACTCTCAGGTGTAGCTCCTCCCCAGATGACCTTAACTAAAGGAATTTCCTTACCTCGAAGTTGTTTCACCCTTCGATCCTCAACTCTCACCGGTATGGTTTCCACCGTCAGGTTTTCCGTAATCTCAAGATGATCCAACTCAATCACATGTGAAGGATCATGAATGTATTTCCGGAGTTGAGAAACATGGAAAACATTATGAAGGTTTGACAAATGTGGAGGTAAAGCAATCTGATAGTCAACATTGCCGACTCTTTTGAGAATTTGGTAGGGACCAATGAAACGAGGTGTAAGCTTTCTAGACTTTAATGCCCTATCAACCCCAGTCCACGGAGTGACTTTCAGGAACACATGATCTCCTTCTTTGAATTCCAATTCCTTCCTCCTCTTATCAGCATAACTCTTTTGCCTACTCTGAGCTGTCCTCATCCTCTCTTGAGTTATCCTAACCTTATCAGTGGTTTGCTGCGCTACCTCCGGTCCTAACACAAGGCTCTCTCCCGGCTCACACCAACACAATGGTGTTCTACACCTCCTACCATACAATGCCTCATAAGACGCCATACCTATGCTAGAGTGAAAACTATTTTTGTAAGTAAACTCTATCAAAGGTAGGAAACTATCCCAACTACCCCCTTGGTCTAATACACAAGCCCTAAGCAAATCCTCTAAGGATTGAATGGTTCTCTCGGTCTGACCATCAGTTTGAGAATGATAAGCTGAACTAAGTCTAAGTTGGGTCCCCAAAGCCTGTTGCAAACTCTCCCAAAATCTAGATGTAAACCTGGGATCTCTATCTGAAACTATGCTAGATGGTATGCCATGCAACCTCACAATCTCACTGATGTAAATCTGAGCTAGTTTCTCTAAGGAGTACTTAATGTTAATAGGAAGAAAATGAGCGCTCTTAGTCAACCTATCTACAATAACCCAAATGGAGTCATGCCCCCTTACAGTCTTAGGCAAAGCAACTACAAAATCCATAGAAATGTTATCCCACTTCCACTCAGGTATACTTAAAGGTTGCAACAATCCTGAAGGTTTTTGATGTTCTACCTTAGACTTTTGGCAAACTAAACAAGCACTCACAAAATCCTCTATATCCCTCTTCATTCTAGGCCACCAAAATACTTTTTTCAAATCTTGATACATCTTAGTTGAACCCGGATGGAAACTAAGCTTACTCCTATGCCCCTCTTCAAGTACTAAGCGCTTAATGGTAGGTTCACTGGGTACACACACTCGGTTTCCAAATCTCATTACCCCATCTACACCTAAAACAAACTCTCCACCACTACCCCTTTCTACAGCCTCATGCCTACTCACCAAAAATGGGTCCTCTAATTGAGCTTTTCTAATGTCCTTCAACAATTCATTGCTTACTCTAATCATCCCTAACCTCACACTATCAGAAGTCACCTCACAAGCTAAACTCAAATCCCTAAACTGAGTCAAGAGATCCATTTCCTTAATCGTCAAGGAACTAACATGAAGAGATTTCCTACTTAGAGCATCTGCTACTACGTTAGCCTTACCAGGGTGATAACTTAATTCAAAATCATAGTCCTTTAGAAATTCTAACCACCTCCTTTGTCTCATGTTCAGCTCTTTCTGATCAAACAAATACCTAAGGCTCTTATGGTCACTAAAAACCTCAAATTTGGAACCATACAAGTAATGTCTCCATATCTTCAACACAAACACCACAGCTGCTAACTCAAGATCATGGGTAGGGTAGTTCCTCTCATGGATTTTCAATTGCCTAGAAGCATAAGCTACTACTTTACCCTCTTGCATTAACACTCCGCCTAAACCCATCTTAGAAGCATCACAATACACTACAAAAGGTTTACTAAGATCAGGTAAAACTAACACTGGTGCACTAGTCAACTTTTCCTTAAGGGTTTGGAAACTAAGCTCACACTTACTATTCTACACAAAAGCAACCCCTTCCTAGTCAACTCAGTCAAAGGTAAAACTATCTTAGAAAATCCTTCTATAAATCTCCTATAATACCCGGCTAACCCAAGAAAACTTCTAATCTCACTCACTGACTTAGAAGTCTCCCACTTAAGCACGACCTCTACCTTAGAAGGATCAACACCTATACCCCCTTTAGACATCACATGATCTAAGAAACTCACTTCTTCTAACCAGAAATCACATTTGGACAATTTAGCATACAATTGTTTATCCTTAAGAATCTGAAGTACTACCTTTAAATGTTCCTCATGCTCCTCCTTAGTTTTGGAGTAAATTAGTATGTCATCTATAAAGACAACTACAAATTTATCCAAGTAAGGATGAAAAATTCTGTTCATATAATCCATAAAAATTGCAGGAGCATTAGTCACACCAAAAGGCATTACCAGATACTCATAATGCCCATATCTAGTCCTAAAAGCAGTCTTAGGTATGTCCTCTTTCTTAACTCTAATCTGGTGATAGCCCGACCTAAGATCGATCTTGCTAAACACACAAGCCCCCACTAACTGGTCCATTAGATCATCTATCATAGGCAAAGGATACCTATTCTTAATGGTTACTTTGTTCAACTGACGGTAATCTGTACACAACCTCATACTATCATCCTTCTTCTTCACTAACAAAACAGGTGCTCCCCGGGGTGATACACTAGGCCTCACAAACTTCTTCTCTAGCAAATCTTCTAATTGTTTCTTAAGCTCTGCTAATTCCATGGGTGACATCCTATAAGGTGCAACTGAAATAGGTCCCGTCCCCGGTACTAAATCTATGGAAAATTCTATCGCTCTCTCAGGTGGTAGACTAGACACATTATCAGAAAACATCTCAGGATACTCACACACTATACGTATCTCACTAACAATAGCACTACTCTCAGAATTCAAAGAAGCTAGTAACATGTATACCTGGGCATCTTCCCTTAGAGACGCCTTCACTTGATTGACAGTCAAAAAGTCCTTATTCTTACTCTCAACAGGGTGACCAAATACAATGGTTTTATTAGCACAATTCAATAGGACATGATTGGAAGATAACCAGTCCATACCAAGAATAATATCTAGTTGACTTAGAGGCAAACAAATCAAATCAACTGGGAATTCTCTACCATCAACATGAATAGAACAATTTAAGCACACATCAGAAGTAGAAACTGATCCACTAGCTGGCGTTTCCACACTCAACACAAAAGGCAAAGAATAGACAGACAATTTTAATTTAGACACACAAGCATGTGATATAAAAGAGTGAGTTGCACCAGAATCAAACAAAACAACTAAAGGATTACCCGCAATGAAACCAGTACCTTGGATCAAGTCTTCAGATTGAGCAGCTTCAGTACCACTCAAGGCAAATACTCTCCCAGTAGCTTTAGGTTTACTGGCACTTCCACTAGCACCTCCACTCGCTGCTGCAGTTACTTTTTTCCCTTGAGGACAATCACGAGAAATATGTCTTTTCTCTCTACATGTGTAGCAGGTGACCTCTTTATCTTCACATTGTTTTGCTCGATTTCCCTCATTCCCGCATCTGAAGCAAGTATTGGAAGCGGTAGAACCCACACTTCCACCCTTGGACGCTTGACTAGCAGCTGGAGCGTAATTCCTCTTTTGCACCGAACCCTCACTGCCACCTCCGAACTTGGAGCCTCCTGTTGCACGAGAATACGGTTTACCCTTGCTAGTTGATTGGGACCTGCTCTGATTTCTCAAAGGCCCTCCACTCTTGTAATACGCAGCTCTAGCCCTATTGTCTTCATCATAAATTCTACATTTATTAACCAGCTCGTGAAAGCGCGTCATCCCCTGGTAGTTGAAAACTTGCTTGATCTCTGGACAAAGACCGCTGATAAACTTCACGCACTTTGCCTCTTCATTAGCAGCTCCCTCATATGTAGGACAGAATCGAACTAATGCTTCAAACTTGGATACGTAGTCCGCCACGGTGCCATCCCCTTGCTTTAACTCAAGAAACTATATCTGCTTCTTGTTACGCATATCATGAGGAAAGTACTTCTCAAGGAACAATCTCTTGAAGTTATCCTAGCTCAATGCGGTGCCCTCATCAATCATCCTCTGATAGGTGCTCTGCCACCAAAATCCAGCATCCCCCGATAACATGAATGCAGCCAACGTCACCTTTTGTACCATCGGGCAGTCCATCGCTCTAAAGATCTTCTCGATCTCAAATATCCAATCGGCAGCTCCATCGGGGTCATAACCCCCACGAAAGGTAGGTGGATGGTTCCTCTGGAACCGAGCAAGCCAGTCCACCTCCTGATGTTGGTTCAGGTTGCCAACAGCCTGCGCCATAGCCATTAAGGCTTCAGCCATCACTCGGTCATTCCTACCTCCTCCAGCCATTACTCTTCTGTTTCACGGAAAGGTAGATAAGTCACAAAAATAATTAAATCAAAACAACACAATTCACTCAATCAACATAACACATTAGCACCACAGAAGCACAATAAACTCATAACTCAAGGCCGGTGAACCGACCTGCTCTGATACCACTAAATGTGACACCCTTCTACCCCAATCTCTTATACATTCAGCATTTTGAAATATTTAGGAAAAGTTACGGACCACATCGGGTAAAAAGGTTCACATCTCTTTCTTTCAAAACGTCATTTGATCCAAATCAATGCAATTAAAATAGAAATTAAAGTCAACGGTTTTCAGAATAATTTAAGCCTCAAAATCTCAAATGTCAACATCAAGACATCCTTATTGGCCATGTAAGGCACTTAAAATAATTTTCATAATCTCTCATCATAGAAATAAAAACCCTATTACTAAGCCCTAATGTCACAAGTATCAGAGCGACATAGGCGCCTGTTTACCTGACATAGGCTTTATTTTATGGTCTGAGCCTGACCTATTTAAAGCTTGACATGGCCTGAAAGCCTGTTTTATAATAAGGTACTTGAATATATCATAAACATATATATGAATAGACTTATAGGCTCAAGTTTTTAACATACTTAAATGTTTATCCAAGCTAACACTATGCCAAAAAAGGCTTTAGAGGGCGCTCCCGTGCAGCCTTAAAGGGCGCTCCCGTGCACACTAATAGAATCTGCTCTTGTATGGTCAATAAAACGAGGACGCTCAATGGAGCGCCCTGACAGAAGCAAAAAGAGGGCGCTCCCGTGCAGCCTTAAAGGGCGCACACTGGAGCGCCCTGGTTCTTTAAAACAAGGGCGCTCCAAGAAGCGCCCTCCTTTCGTTTTTTTTTTTTTCAATTTTTTGTTTTTTTAATCTACTTTAACCTGCATATTTATTTCAGTCTGATCCCAATGGCTTAATCCAAAATCATGTATATTAATTCCTTAAAATTCAAACACTTAGTCATACTATGAACAACACTTAGTAAACAACACACATACTTTTATACACGTCATTATTATTTTCCGTTTCAACCATGTTTTTTATTACAAATAAATTAAAGGAAATAAAAGATGTGAAACTATTCAAAGCATCAATAGGTTATCTACTTCAAGTGAAGAATTCAAACTTGTCATACTTTGAATAGTTTCCTACGCATGCTATAAAGTGTGGTGAAAGTATGAAGTATCTATCAAACTTATTCCTAATGCATGTACATACAAATAACCTAATATATAGTTGAAAGAAAAACGATAATATGATAAAGGATATACCTGATTAAAGTCAATCACAAATAAGCAGTTGTTAGATTATAAGCAGTTAGGAAACAAGACCTGAACAAAAAAAGACAAGTCAAAAAATTAACTAGTAATAAAAATTAGTAGTCGTTAAAAATTTGAGCAGCAACCACCAAATTAACGAAAAAACAATTTTAACTCTATACCACCAACTACCAGTCCAAAAGAGATCAATATGAGTAATATATATTTATATAACATTTCAAAATCTAATGTAATATATGACAACCTATATACTTAACACATAAATCATTATAAACTATATCCCAAACATCAAATCATTATAAACTATAATACTAATGTTCAATGTTATCTAACCTTAACAACAAATAAACAGTTCAGATAGCAAAACAGGGGGTGCAGGTAGCAAAAAAACAATGTGCAGCATAAACAAAAAGTGGTGCAGATAGCAAAAAATGTCAATGTTGGAGTTGCTTACCCTAGTAGCCGCCGCGGACTGAGAAAAGAAAGGGGAAGGAGAGAGTCGCGACGCGCCGAGGGAGAGGAGAAGGGAAGAAGGGAAGGAGAAGCTCACGTACGGTTGCGCTGCGGAGGAAGAAGGGAAGGAGAAGCTCTCCCAAGCTCCCTCACGGACGAAGACGACGAACACGGAGGAGAAGGCACGAATGGAGAAGCTCGCGCACGGAGGAGAAGGGACGGAGGAGAAGGGAAAGAGGAACAAGCTTGGGCACAGAGGAGAAGGGACGAAGGAGAATGGAGGGAGAAGGGACGCGGGATGAATGAAAGTGAAAATTAAATTTGGGTGGTCATTTTTAAGGATCAACGAGGGTGCTCCGGTGGAGCGCCCTGAAATAATTTAAAAAAAATAAAAAAGAGCGCTCCCGGGAGCGCCCTGTATTCCCAGAGAACTAGAAAAAAAAAATAAAGGAGGGCGCTCCTAGGAGCGCCCTCTATTCCAGAGAATTTTAAAAAAAATCATGCTGGGCAAAAAAAATAAAGGAGGGCGCTCCCTGGAGCGCCCTCTATTGCAGGGCAAAAAAAAATATCCACCAGAAAAGAGGGCGCTCCTGTAAAAATAAATAAAAAATAAAGGAGGGCGCTCCAGGGAGCGCCCTCCTTTCGTTAGAAATAAAAAAAAAAAACAAATTAACGTTGGGAACAAGGGCGCTCCCTGGGAGCGCCCTGGAAAATGGCCAAAGAGGGCGCTCCACCTGAGCGCCCTGGAATTATAAACAGAAAATCCAATGGGGGCGCTCCTAGGAGCGCCCTCCTTTCATCAGAATTAAAAAAAAAACAAATTCACACTGGGAACAAGGGCGCGCTGTTGGAGCGCCCTCTATTCTACCTATAAGGGCGCTCCCGCCCATCTTTTGAGCGCCCTGGTATTTAAACGATTGTTTTAGACGCTAGTCCGCACGGGAGCGCCCTAAAGGGAGTGCTCTAATATCCTCAAATTGGCGTAGTGTAATAAGTATATAATTATAAGGAAAAGTAATAAAAAATCTTTATAATAATAATAGCAATATAAAAAATATTCGTATTTTATATTTAGTTAAATAGACCGGCCTGATAGCCTCAAAAGGCTTTTTCGATGGCTTGAAGCCTGACTTGTTTTGCAATATAGGCTTTTGAAAAGTCTTGGCCTGATCTATTTAATAAATTGGCTTGGCCTGGCCTGGTCCTAATGTAGGCCGGGTAGTAGGCCCCTGACGAGCGGCCTAACCTGTTCCCACCCCTAATTATATATATCAAATATGTATCAACTTTTTTATAACAAATTTATATTATCATTATCAGTTTTAAAAAAATATATAAATATATTACAAATTTTAATAAAATTAATATTTAATGTATATATATTTATGTCGGTGTTTATTAATTAATTTATATGTGTATGAAAGAGGTTGAGTACTATAGTTCTCGTCCCTGCGTTCATCTTTATGATTTTTTTTTTTGGATAAAAATCCAATAAGCAAATATGAATTTTTACCCTGCCCATTACAGATATTTTTTTACGGATACTTATGGTGTTCGAGCTCAATTGTCATCCCGTTAATATGATGCCCGTTCAAGCTTAATGAGTCAAACAATGGTCAATTGATGGCTAAAATAAGCCTAAGGGTTCTATCTTCACAAACTTACTGTGTCATGCCCTCTTGTTACCCTATACGCAGCTATCCACTAAAATCATTGGGAAAGATATATATGAAAGAAAGAAACCCTGAGAGAGATATGCTCTTGTAAGTTGTAAGACCCATATAAATCGAATAAGCTTCGGTCGCCACATATGAGAGATACCCATAACCCAACCACACCATATGTAGTACATGTACTTCACCGACCCATCACACCACGTACCAAGCAATCTACTTTTCTTTTTCGTTTTTGTAAGGCATAAATCCCTTTTCTTCATCGAAAGCAACACAGCGACGATACCCACCTCCTAAAGGAACAATAACCACACGATCATCTCTGACCTCATCAGCAGCAAGAACATCTTTTTGACTACCTTTTGCTTTTTTACTTTAAGTTCGTTCTTTCCACCTTCCTTGCTTTGCTTACCCTAGCTAGAAGATGCATGGACTATGTATATATAGTGATGGTTACGTGGGTGGCCTTCTGAGACGCGTGTTGAGTCCTTAGGTCCTTAATTAATACATGCACCCCTTCATGCACTTATACTACTCTTCTTATATATCATTTCGTCTTTGTGATCACTATCTAGCCCTGCAGTGCACCTTTAACCACCAGCCATGCATGTTGATGCAGCTTCAACTTGAGGAGAGATCGAAGCTGGCTGAGGACTCTTATTGTTACTTATTGTTTTGGAGATGATGAATGCAAGTTCGTACACGTGTTTGGGAACTTAATTAGTCGCTAGCTGAAGAGTGTGATCCATATATGCATAAGAGTTTTGTAGTCTGACACCTGGTGACATAGCAACGTTCCAGATTTTGTGAAGAAATATCAATGGAGGAGAGGAGATGATGCGGTGCCAATTTGATCACTACTTGAAGAGCAACAGCTGTAACAGTGGAATATATATCTTCTTCAATATAGAGTCACTTTCGCTAACTAACCATACATATATGCCTCGATCGCTTTCGATCTACACTAATTGATTAGGCAAATTTCATTTCAATTTCCTTTGTTGGGTATCATCTAGGCTGAGTTTCAAAGCTAGATAGATCCAAAAGGAGGAAAGGAGCTGTTAGATTTTGGACAGACCCTAACTCAACCCCAAAAGTTAGCTCTGTAGGGTGAGGATTGCTCAAGGCTTATATACCACAATTTGGCTTTATCTCTTGGCGTGAGACTCTAACACACCCCCTCACGTCCAGAACTGGACATCTGGAGCGTGGACAACTATACGAGTGGCGGCCCAACAACAACGAATCATCTAGATAGGTTTTGATACCATATTAGATTTTGGACCGGGCATAACTCAACCTCAAAAGCTAGCTTATAGGGTGATGATTACCTAATGCTTATATACCACAATTTTGCCTTATCTCTACTCGAATCAATTGGGTAAGCATTTCTAACATGCCTGATCATGTGACTTCATAGGGAAAATATTTTTTTTCTTTTATTATTTTGAAGAAATATATACTTGCGCGCATAAACCTTCAATATATACCTAATGAGCAGTGATTCAGATACCGGATACAGTAGGTACACCACATATACCACGGTATACAATCAAGTATAAAACAAATTAAAAAAATAAAAAAGTAAAGTAAAAGGCTTTTAGCCTAGCCGCAACAGTGGTACAAAATGGTACCACTATTTGGGGTACATAAAACTTTTCCTACACCTAATAGTTACGGTAATATCACAAACAACCATACATTTATGCTCTATAGAAAATGGAAGGATAGAAAATAAAACAGAAAAATATATTTGAAAATAGATAGAGAAAAAATTGACGTGTGATGTGACCCTCATCGTCTCACCTCTAATGTAGAGAAAACATTGGAATTTCAAGGAATAATTTCACTTTTTCTAATTTTTTTCTATCTATATATTTGTCTCTTTTATTTTATCCATTAGTTTTCCATATTGATTTCAACAATTCAAGTGGGAAAGTCATTTTTCATGATGAAGTAAATAGTTACAACGTCCATTGATTTAAAAATTAATAATTAAATAACTTCATATTTTATCAAACACTTCATATCGTACTTATAAGACACACTTAATATGGAAGGTGATTATTACAATACTCTACAGTGAGAGGACATATATGCCCTACCATAAATGAATGGTTTTGTGAAGTTATATTAGAATTAATCATCCCAATTTATTAATATATATATATATATATATATATAGAGAGAGAGAGAGAGCATCCGTTGACACTAGGTGTCAAACTTTAAGAGTTACATCTCTTGATAACTTTTTGTAAAATGTGAATTTGACCAATCCAACCGTTGAATCACATTATAATACCTTCATGATCATGTATATTAAATTTCAGATAATTTGAACATTCGTAGGTATGTTATCTAATAGTAGACTTTTACTTATATTTTAAAACATATTAACGTTAAAATAAATTAGTTTGATGAAGTATCAATTAGTTTTCGATTTTTATGAAATTTTATGAGCTTGATCTACTTTATAAGAACTTTCAATTCAACGGTTGGATTGGTCAAATTCACATTTTACAAAAAGTTATTAAGAGGTGTAACTCTTAAAGTTTGACATCTCATGTCAACGGATCTTGACTTGTGTGTGTGTGATTGATTGCCCCAAGTTTTTTCCTTCTCACAATTGAATTGAATTAGGATGTAAAAAAAAACTATGCACAAATAATTCTTTTAATTTTACACCTGTTTGTCCATGTCTGCACTTTGTATATACCAACGACGGACTTCTTGTATGATCTCTTGGATAAATTCAGCTTTGAACCTCCTCCTGCAAGTATATATGAGGCCTTTCAATTCATTTGTGCACAATTTTTTCTTTCTATTAATCATAATTTATTTCATAAAAAAAATGTAATTAAGCTTGACTAATAAACTTCACAAACAAAATACTACTTTTGTCTTGAATATAAGCTAAAAATAACCGATTCACGCTAATTAAGAATAGTAGTTGAGCTCATTAAATTTTCTCAAACACACATAAAAAATTAACTGCATTTCCTAAACTACCATTCACAATATTTATTACAAAGTGGATCATTTGAAAGAAAATTTAAATTAAATGAGGGTATTGTGGAGATACTAGCATTTAAATAGTTAGATTTTGCTTATATTTGAGACCAACAAAATTGAGTTTTTAATTGCTTATATTTGAGATCGGAGTGATAAAAAACTGCATTGAAACAACAAAATTTACACAAAATATAACATGTCCAACATAATACAACTTCACAAAACCATTCATCCATTGGTCAGTCAACAGAGGACATAAGTGCCTTTTCTCACTAAAGAACACCTTAATTATCACCTTAACAAAATTACACATACAAAAAAAAGTGGTTAAAAATGGTTAATTTTATTGGAGTTTTAAAAAATAGTTTAACTTTATAATTTTACCCTTATTTAATATTATTAACTAACTCCACTACTATTTAATAGATGGAAAGACATTAAAGTTAATAAGGGTAAATAAGGAAAATGATGATAAATGCTCCATTGAAATTGTAAAGTGCCTTGTAAAAAGGACCATATATAACTTGTAAAAAGTATCTTATATATAAAAAGGTGAAAGGGGTTCTTTATTATCACAAGCTCAATTATTAATTTTTAAACCAATGACTAACTATTTACTTTTAGTTTAAAGGAGTCAATTTCATTTGAGAAAGGGTAGGAACACACACTGACACATTATTTTCAACACATCTTCTATATATAATTGGTTGAAGTTCATGAGTTCTATCAAATAGAGAGTGGGTTCCACTATATTGGAAATTGGATTTACATGATTTAGTAGGACTTATGTGAATTTCAACCAATTATACGAAAGATTTACCGTAAAGGATATGTTAGATAATGTGTTACTTGTACTCCTCCATTTACAATGCTTAGTAAGGCAACACAATCATAGAGAGACATATTCTAACAAAGATTAAAAAATGACTTTTAGATTTGACTAAAATATAAATTTTTTTTTTCAAAAAATGTTTTATAAAATTTTTTATTTAACAATAAAATTTTCCATCTACGACATTCATAATTTTAAGAATGAGTTTTGTTTCATTTATTTGTTATTTAAAAACCTCGTGAGTCCTTAATTATTTTTGAGCTTTATTATTGACTATTTATTTATTAAATTAATTAAGATATAACATTCATGTAGTATAAAATTTCAAGTATTTTAATGGATGATACTTTAGTTATTAATGGATGGTTGGTTTATGTGGTGCATGATTGATTTCAATGGATTTGAACATTGTGTATATGGAAAAAAAAATGTCCGCTGATAGAGTTAACTCCACCATGTTATAGATATTCTTGATTTGAATAAAATTGTTTTCTGTGGAGGATACTGAAGTCTTAGACTAAAAAGATGATAGTTTAATTAAATACATTTATGTTTTCTTATAACTTGGAATATTAATTTAATACACAGTTTTTCAATCTTTGTGTAACTACTTTGTTTTTAAATAGATGTGATATTTTTTTAAATAATGTTTTTCTATGAATCACATTTGCTAAATGCTTCTAGGATCCCTTAGCATGAAAAGTTGTGTAGGATATATCAACATTTAGTTAAGGAACAATTGCCACTTAATTAGGAAATACTGAAATACTCCCTCCGATCCTATTTATAAGACAATTAAAACAAAAATATATATATTACAAAAAAAGTAATTAATGTGTTGATTTTCAAGAAATTACTATACAAGATTATAAGTTTACCCCTATTTAAAATTAAACTCCATAATTACCATAATAATTATGTCACTTAAAAACCTTTTTAATGGTCAACAAGGGCAAATATGAGAAAAAATAATAAATACTTCTAAATTTGTGTACTTTGTCTTATAAATATGACCATAAAAAAACTTCAAACATTATCTTATAAATATGACCGGAGGGAATAGTTAATAATTAGCTATGAAAATCTCATAGCTAATTTTCATAGTTAAATCTTGGCTACTTCACAGTTAAATGATTATGCACTATAATTAATTAGCTGCAGAATTCCATAACTAATTCCTAGTACTCCCTCCATTCCATTTTGACAGTCGTTTAAGGTTTCTACACACAAATTAGGAATAATAATAAATAACTTAAAAGACATAGTAATCTTACTAAATTACCCTTATTAATTTACTACACACTTTTTTTCATTTTACCTAAATATATTAATGAGTAGTGTGGTGCACAGTTTTTAAAGTTTCTTTTCCCATAAAAGTGAGAGGGTAAAAATGGAAAACTAACATTAATACTCACATAGAAACTAGAGAATGACTCATATTATGAAAAAAATTTATTTTCCTAAAACGACTATCAATATGAAATGGAGGGAGTAAATTGGTAGATGTTTCGTAATTAATTGCTGGTGCACCATAACGCTTCTACCGATGCACCCAAAACAAAGTCATACTTGTGATCTTATTTTTCCTTCTCAAGTTATTCATTGTTTTCCTTTTTTATTTACTTTTGCTTGTGGTTACTTTTCTTTTATTGAGAGAATGCTCATAATATTTGGAAAGACTTATTTAAACTTATCTTATGATAAACTTATATGTAAGTGTTTAGATGACTTTAAGAAAATAGTTTATGATTTGGTCATAAGATGTTTTTAGCTTTTTACAATAAACTCCTTAGAGTATTTTATATGAATCTTAAATACATCATCCCTTCTTCAATTTTTATCTACTCCTTAAGTATTTATAACATAAGCTCCTATGTAAAACACTTATTAAATAAACACTTAATTAAGTTGTTTTCCTAAACCCACCCTAAGGTAGCATTTGATAGACACTTCCAAACGGAACGGAATGAGACATATGAGTTCTATTCTATGTTTGGTGTATTTTAAAAGTAAAACAAAATAGGACATATTATTGAAAGAGTAGAACACTTTGGTTCTATAAAAAAATGTGGAACCAAATTAAAGAGAACATAATAGAACATCTCATTATTTATTTTTTATTGACAAAACTACCACCGACTCTCCTAACCTTCTTCCCAAAACCGCTATGCCCCATTGTCACCTAACACATTTTACCACCACCATTGTCGCTTGACACCCTACGTACACCACCACCGTTGTCGTTGCCGCCACCGCCATCGCTGTCGTTGCCGCCACAACCACTACAATTGTCATCGCCATCACCGCCACTACCGTCTTTGTCACTGTCGCCACTACTACCAAACACCTTTTACCACCACACCATTGTCGCACGTACACTCTACACCACCATCGTTGTTGCCGCTAGCTACTATCGTCGCCACTGACACCGTCGTTGCTGTCACCACCACCGCCACTGCCACCATTGCCGCCGCCGCCCTACACCCCCTACTACCACCGTCCAACACCCCATATTAATTTTTCAATACTTAATTAAATAATAAATAGGATAAGGACATTTATGTAATTGAACGCATATATGTTCTGTTCTGTAGTTACCAAACACAATACATAAAACATTTTTTTGTCCCTTACATTTAATTTGTTCTGTTCTGTTCCGCTCTATTTTATCCCGTTCCGTTCATCTACCAAACACTACCTAAATTCTCTTGTGAAGGTCAGCCTAAATTCAATTAGCAATCTTCCTATATTTTGAATGCAAAGGAAAGTGAGAAGTATATAGGATATTTAATTATATATATATATATGGTTTATAAATAATTATGTGTATTTATAAAATGTGAGTAATGGGTGTAGATATATGTATAAACGTACCCAATGTGTAAGAGGATCATTAAAGTTGCTATCCGTGCAAGTATAGACATGAGCACGAGTATTTATTTTTTTTTCCAAATGCAGTATGAGAATAAGTATAATACCATATTCAACATGTACCTATTGACATCCCTAAATTATAAGCTTTAAATTTTTAGCTCACAGCTTATCAATTATCAGCCGATAGTTAAGCCAACTTATCAGTTACTTTTACCAAATTAACATAGTGATCCCTAAATTATTATAGAAAAGATATAATTGATAGGAAAAGGCTTCAATTCATTAATGATCATGAGTACAACTATATATATACAATATTTGAATTTCAAAAATTAGATGTAACAATAATTTGAATTTGAATACAACAAGAGTATATTATACAGAGATAAGATGAGAAGTTTTCTCAACCACTTTACACGCCCCGCAAGACGGTGGAGGGGTAACGACACCGATCTTGGATAGCAGAAATGAGTGTCGGGGCCCAGAGAGCAGCTTTGTGAGAAGATCATCTAGTTGGTGACTGGATGGAACATGAGAGACAAGGAGCTCATTCTTGGCCACTAAATCGCAAACAAAGTGATAATCAATGGATATGTGCTTCATGCGGGAGTGAAATACAGGATTTGAGCATAAGTAAGTGGCACTAATATTGTCAGAAAGAAGTGTTGGTGCACTTGGTAAAAAAACTTCTAATTCTTGTAGAAGTTGTCTTAGCCAAAGAATCTCTACAGTAGTGGAAGCAATGGTGCGATACTCGGCCTCAATAGAGGATCTGGAAACAGTCTTTTGCTCTTTACATGACCAAGATATGGCGTTTGGTCCAAGGTAAATTATGTAAGCAGCAGTTGACTTACGGTCTGCAGTATCACCAACCCAATCAGAGTCATGAAAGACATTTAGATGAAGAGAGGAACTTTTAACAACATGAAGACCACGATTGATGGTGCCCTTGAGATAGCGTAAGACGCATTTCAGGGCTTGCATGTGGATTTCCTGTGGTGCTTGTAAGTGTTGGGACAATTTGTTGACAGAATAAGCCACATCTAGCCGAGTAAGGGAGAGATAATGGAGAGAGCCAATGAGTCACCAAAAGAGTGTGACATCACTTGTGGGACCATCTGGTAGAGGCGTGTAGCAGCACGAGGTTGACATCGGTGTGCCAACTGGATTTGCATCCGTCATGTTTGCAAGCTGTAGGATGTCGCAGATGTAGTGGTGCTGAGACATGAACATACCAGATTTTGTTGGAAGAATTTCAACTCCTAGAAAATGAGACGGTTGGCCAAGATCCTTGAGAGAGAATTTAGCGGCCAAAGATGCTTGAAATTGATGGAGAAATTTGGCATTGTTTCCAGTAAGCAACAAATCATCTACATACACCAAGAAGTATTCCAAAACATTGTTAGTGTTATAGATAAAAAGAGATGTATCAGACCTGGAGTTCTTGAATCCATATTATTGTAGAAATTCCTTCAGCGCATGGTACCAGGCACGAGGTGCCTGCTTGAGGCCATACAAAGCCTTGTTAAGCTTGCAGACATAAGAGGAAAGAGAGGGATGAATGAATCCCTGTGGTTGAGACATGTAAACATCCTCAGTGATAGTCCCATGGAGAAATGCGTTGTTGACATCCATTTGACTCACTGACCAGCCATGAGATCGAGCAATGCACAAGACCAATTTTATAGTTTGGGGCTTGATAACCGGGCTGAATGTTTCATGAAAGTCAATCCCCGGGCGTTGATGAAATCCTTTGGCCACCAAACGGGCTTTGTATCTGGAAATTGAACCATCTGGATTGCGCTTGAGGCGGAAGACCCATTTGTTTCCAATGACATTGTAGTGTGGCTGAGGTGGGACAAGATCCCAAGTTCCATTGCACATCAAGGCATTAAATTCCTCGGACATGGCATCTTTCCATTGATGATGTTTCATGGCTTGAGAGACACAGGTAGGTACCAAAGACTCTGTAAGAGGATATTTGGTGACTAGATTCAACTGTTTGGGCTTAAATATACCAGCTTTGGCTCGGGTGATCATGGGGTGACAAGGTACAAGAGCAGTTGGAGCTGAGGGAGATGCTTGTAACAAGGTGGATGAGGATGTGTACAAGTCTTCATGGGTTGTAGTGTGTAAGTCTTTGGGTTGAGGGAAAATGGTTGGGGTCGTGGAAGAGGTTTGGATGGTTTTTGCGATATCAGGGGATAAAGGATTGGGGTGCACGGTTTGAGTGTATAGGGTTGTTGGATCCGATTTGGGAGAGAGAGAGGATTAGCTTATAGGAGGAAGAGATGGGTTATTGGATAAATGGATGGGTGGTGATAAGGTTGGAGAATTTGAATTGGAGAGAGAGGATAATAGGCGTGTGGTTTGAGGGATGGGTGGAAAGAGATTATGGTTATTGGGGGATGTGGGCTGTGAATGAGGAGAGAGATTATGTAAGTTGGTGGGTTGAGACTTTTGTGGGGATGATGTAGGAAAGATAAGGTTGTTGGTTGATGAGAATGTGGGTTGAGACTTTTGAGGGGATGATGTAGGAGAGATAAGGTTGTTGGTTGATGGGGATGTGGGGTGCGACTTTTTAGGTGATGATCCAGGAGAGAGAATGTTTGTTGGGTTGGTTATGTGGGAGTGATGAGTGGGTTGCGGAAGTGAGTGAGGAATTTGGGGAGTGGTTGGGCGATTAAAAGGAGATAGGTGTGAGGAGAGAGAATATGATGGATAGGAAGTTGTGGTGGGGTCACTACGGGATTTTGGGAGAGAGAAGGGAAGGAATTTGATTGGATAAAAATGAGGTGGATGACTCAAGATTGGACTGGGAGTATGGGAAAACACTTTCAACAAACTGAACATGACGGGATACAATTAATTTTTGACTTTTCAAATTGAAACACAAAATAGCACTCTGAGTATTACTATAACCAACAAAAATGCACGGTTGAGATCTTGTTTCAAGTTTGTTATGGGTGTAGGGGGTAAGCTAGGGAAAACAAAGACAACCAAAAATTTTGAGCTTGGTGTAATTTGGCTCACGATTAAAGAGGATAGAGAATTGGGTTTTCATTTTCAAAGTAGGGGTTGGGAGGCGATTGATGAGATAGGCAACAGTTTGTAAGGCATAACTCCAAAAGGCAAGAGGGAAGGAGGCATGGTGAATAAGACAGCGAGTCGTTTCAACCAAATGACGGTGTTTTCTTTCAGATAAGCCATTATGTTCTGGCATATGTGGTGGAGTGGTGAGATGAGAAATTCCTTGAGATTGGAAATAAGCACGTAGCTTTATAAATTCACCACCATTATCCGAATAAAAATTTTTAATTTTTGCATTAAATTGATTCTCCACTAATGATTTGAAAATAGGAAATATGGTAGAGACATCAGGTTTGAGTTTTATAAGATATAGCCAGACATATTTTGAAAAATGGTCAATAAAAATGACATAGTAAGAATAACCGTCAATTGATTGAATACGGGAGGGACTCCAAACATCAGAGTACACAAATTCCAATGGGTGAGTACTAACAATGGTAGACCTAGAGAATGGAATTTTGTGACTTTTATTGGAGAGACAGTCATTACATTTATTCTTAGAAGTAGAAAAGGAAATATTGTGTGAATTGAGAGCATGTAGTAGGGGTGGGCGTGTTGGATGGCCAAGTCGGAGGTGCCAAAGATCAAGTGGTGGGGAGGTGGTGGCATAGGCGGTGTGGGCTTAGAGGTTGGTGGTAGGAAGCTTGTACACATTGTCCTCATTAGATCCGCGTAACAGCATCGCCCCCGTGTCCAGTGCCTTTACCTCGAAATTATAAGGGAAAAATTCAATGGAGACAAGGTTAGTTTTAAAAAGCTGGGAAACTGAAATAAGATTTTTAGTAACAGAAGGAACACATAAAACATTGGTAAGGTGAAGTGGGCGGGAGAGAGTGGGAAGTTTAGTGGAGCCCATGTGAGTGATGGGTAAAGTCTTACCATTGGCCACTGTGAGTGTGTCTTCTCCAAGATAGTCTAATTTGATGGAAAGATTATTGAGATCACCAGTCACATGATGAGAAGGGCCAGAGTCAATCAGCCATGTGAGGTCATTGCTTTCAGATTTCTGTGCCACATTTGCAGAGGGAGGGTCCCATTTAGGTGGATAACCATGAATCTTGTAACACATCTTTGCCGTGTAGCCCTTCTTGTCACAAAATTGACAAACAGGAGTAGAGGTAGATGGATACCTCTTTGAGGAGTTGTGAAAGGAGTGTGAACGACCGCGATTTGAACCAGAAGAGTTTCGATTGACAAGGTTAGCAGTGAGAGGAGCACTGCTATTGACACGATCTTCGCGTTGAAGGTAGATTTCAAAGTCCACAAGCTTGTCAAAGAAATCATCAAACATTATTGGAGAGTCGCGGGTACGGATAGATGTCGTGAACTCTCGATATGATGGACCTAAACCATTGAGAGCATGAATGACAAGGTCGAGATCATCCATTAGATGACCAATGAGAGCCAACTCATCCGCAATAGTGCGAATAGAGCGCAAATAGTCACTGACAGATAATGTGCCTTTGGTGATGGAATTGAGACGCTCTTTCAATGACATGATACGCGAGTGTGAGCGACTGGAATAGGTCTTTTTCAACCAATTCCAAGCATCGGATGGGGTGTTAGCAGATGACATGACAGTCCTTGCCTCTACATCATAAGAGCCAAGTAGAGCAAGATATAGTAACTGATCCTGATGAATCCAATAGGCATAGTCTGGATTGGTTTTAGTTTCATATCCTTCACCAATGGTAGAGGGAGGGCATGGGAAGGTCCCATCAATGAACCCTTCAAGAGCATGAGCAACAAGCAGAGAGCATAATTGCTTGTGCCATGTTGGGTAATTAGAGGCATTGAGTTTGATTGGAAGCTGAATGGTGGTATTGAGGTCGACAAGAGGTTTGTGTTTAGTAGTGGGTTTTGGGTTGGGATCAATGAAGATATCAGAGGAAGGTGAGGAAGCCATGGCTGGGGATCGCAGTGCGATTAAGCAAGATAGACTTCTGATACCATATAGAAAAGATATAATTGATAGAAAAAGGCTTCAATTCATTAATGATCATGGGTACAACTACATATATACAATATTTGAATTTCAAAAATTAGATATAACAATAATTTAAATTTGAATACAAAGAATAGATTATACATAAAAAAAAATGAGAAGTTTTTTCAACTACTTTACAATTATAAGCTTTAAATTTTTAACTCACAGCTTATCAATTATCAGCCGATAGTTAAGCCAACTTATCGGGTACTTTTACCAAATTAACATAGTACGTTGTCTTTTAAAATGTAAGATAACATTACATTAAATACTTAGCAAAATAGTTTTATTATTAAGTTACTTCCTTATAAATTAAAACGATGTTATTATATCACTCCTTCGAAGATATTTTATTCAAATCAATCTCCAAAGAGATGCAAAGTTGTTGTCAAATTCTTTATAATCCTTCGTGTTGATGAATTTAATAACAATTTTATATCTTTAAAGAAATTAATTTTGTAAAAAAAAATTGAGGGATTAATATGATTGCATCATGATGTTTAAATGATTAAGATTCACTCTAAACTAGATTTAGGACGCATGTATTGCGTGGATTTATGTGAATGAATGAATCATTTAACAAATATTTTAAATAAAAAAATTATATTTAATAATGTAATTTTAATTATTATATGGGTAGAATGAATGGATAAGTTATTGTAAAATTAGTAAATTATTGAAAATATGAAAGGGTAGAAGATTAAAATGGTGACACCTAAAATAAAATGTTGAGGTAGATAAAATAGTGTACAAATGACAATATAATAACTTGTGACTCAACTTTAATATATTATAATAGATAGATAGATAGTATAACTACTTACTTTAGCCTCTAAAGTGATTCCCTTATTACTTTAGAGGAGTCAAAATCTTGAGCTATAGCACTCTTTTATCTTTGGAGGTGCTATTTCATGGATGTGCGTGTCTTAGAGAATGACATGCGGATTGTGATCTGTGGCATAAGGAAGTAACCAAAAATCATTTCATTACTTTAACTATTCTTCCAAATTTAATTTTAAAATGTATCAACTTACACATAAGCATATTAATTTAATCCAATGAAAAATAAAGGCATGATACATAGCTAAACCAATTAAAAATGTTAATTTTTAATCACATGTATCCTCCATGAAAGACAATCATGCTTGAAATGTGGATATCCACTACAACAGAAAAGTGGTCCGGAAAAGACTACGGTTCCGTGTCACAAAAGGGAAATGTTGATACATATATATCTGCAAAAACAGAAACAAGAACGCAACAATGATAATAAAGATAGGAAAAACTTCTCCAAAGAACCCTGGAAAAGAATAAAGCAACCAAGTTCAAATTTAACTAATAAACCCAGCTAAGTTCAATAACAATACTCTTCTTCTGCCTCAAAACACAGATACTAATGTAGAAAGCAAACATTTTAGATAATAATGAAAATGAATTATCTATGAAGAATGTGATAGCAAACACAGTTTCAAGCCAAAACACATTGAAAAGAAACAATCCAAGCATTAGAGAAGAAATTGCCACCAGCTTTATTAAAATGCATATAAACAATGATCGTTATGCAATTTATGTTTCAAGATACAACATTTTCATCCTTTATTTTTGCCATTACAACAGGTTACAACTTGATCAAATTGAGATCAACAACAAAGGTTAACTCTCCCTACAAATTACAAGGCGTAGTTTCTTTACAATTAGTGGAAGGAGGAGGGCACACACAAACAACTTCTCATCCTAAACCCATCTATAAAGTTCCATAGAAGATGCCTGATTGGGATCATACAACCACTACAAGAATGCGCAGAATTAGACGCGAAAACGTAGCGACGGCGTCGCTACATCATTAAATGTGCAGCTCAACGCGTAGGTGTGCAATTAATACGCTGTGACGGCCTGACCGTCGCTACGTTTCGCACTGTAGCGACGGATAGGCCGTCTCTATGCTAAAAAAATTAATTTTTTTTTTCTGGAAAATAAAAAAATAAACATAGTGACGGCCTAACCGTCGCTAAGTTTTTAATTAAAAATTAAATTTGGTGCGTCAGAGGTATATTTTTTTAACTTAGAGACGACCAGGCCGTCGCTAAGTTTAAAACTTACGCTCACAAAACCCTTTCCCCCTCCCCTCTTCTTCTTCCTCCTCCTCCTCTCCTTTCTCTCCTTTCCCCCTCTCCAACCACCTATTGTTTCTCTCTCTCTCTCTTTCATTTTCAAATCCTCACCGATTAAACACTCTCCTTCCTTCATAGGTTTATTTTGAACAGATCAGAATCTCAAATAGTTGCCCCTAGGTCCCTCTGTCATTCCTCCTCCTTCCTCCTCTGACGCCCACCACCTCCTGTCGCCGTTCAGGTAATTATTTAATTAATTAATATTTTTAATTATAGTTATATAATTATTTAGTTAGTTATTTAATTATGTAGCTAGTTATTTTAATTATATATGTATTTAAGTATATATATAAGTAGTTATTTAGTAATTATTAATTATTAGTAATTACGTAGTTAGTAATTATAAGTTATTTATTAATTATTAGTAATTAATTATTTATTATTAGTAATTATGTAGTTATTAATTAGTAGTTATGAAGTAATTAATTATTAATTATTAGTAATTAATTATTAATTATTATATTGTTATGTAGTTATTTATTTACTTTATAGGTATGTTTTTTAATATTTAATTTAACCTTATTAAAATTAGGTAAATATGCCTCGTATGTGTGGTAGAGGTGGACAGAAGGTCCTACCTATTAGATAGAGGTCCATCCCTCCGTGCGTGCTTGCTGCGCAGGCAGCTCGCTTACGTCGGGATCATAGGACCAACCTCCCTCTCCCTGAGCAGCTACCAGAGCAACATTCTTCCTCCAGCCCTGCACCGTACATGGTGCCCACCCCTGCAGAGGTGGCCCAACCTGCTGCATCAGCTGCAGCCTTCTTGGAGCCGATGAGGTTCATCCATACTCCGGGATAGCAGGAGGTTGCCACCGAGGTAGGTCATCAGCCGCCAGAGAATGAACTGCCACATATTTCTAATGAGGAAGGTGAGGACGACCTCCAGGCTGACATTGACGCGGAGGCTGACGACGAGCCTGATGTACACCAGCCTCTGCACCGGGGTGCCAACTCTAGTATCGATCATGAGTGAGACCCTCATGGTAGGGTTATCATCCGGTCTTATGTTAGAGGGTAAGTATCTACAATTTTTTTATTTCCATAATATTTTGATTTTTATAAGTTGCAGTGTTATCAATGAATTTATTTATTTTGCAATTGGGTGCCTAACAACCCCCTATCGCGGCCATTGGTCATGCGATTCGCTCACAATTCCAGGGTCCTTACTATATGTGGGAGGTCACTCGAAGGATGTAAGGGACAAGTGGTGGGAGGAAAATGTTTTCATTTTACATTATTTTTTTAATTTGTTATGTCATTTTCAAATGACTTACCCTAAAAGTTTTTTCTTTTACAGAGTAGAGTTACTTGGGCCCTTGAGGATGAGGCCCGGATTAAGAAGGTGTACGAGCAGAGGATTACTCGACGCCTTCGAGATATGCTGAACAAGGCCCAGATGAGTGAGACTAGGCCCACTTGGTGTGGTGAGGAGGCCTGGGAGGGTCTTTTGACCTACTGGGCCTTTGATGTTTTCAAGGGGAAGTCCACTCGTAACAAGAGCAATCGGGCTTCTCGTTGAGGTGGGACAGTCCACACCACGGGCCGCAAGGCCCACATTGAGGTCGCACACAACATGGTTTGTAAAAACCTACTCTTATATATTATTTTTTTTATTTGTAATTAAAATAATTAATTAGTGTAATTTTTCTATGTAGCGACGACAGCTTGGGCGGGATGTAGATCCTGATGAGTTTTTTGTGGCCACCCACACAAAAAAGGGTGGTGGTTGGGTAGACGACCGAGCGCGGTCCACATATATAAGTCAAATTACCAGTGTTTTTTTATATAATTTGCAATAGAATAACTAACAAATTATAAGTTTATCTCTACTCAACAGACAAATTACCAGGACTGCCTGAGAGAGGTGGAGTCACAGATATGGGACAACTCCATCACTGATGGGTCCACTAAGCTACAGATCTGGAAGGATGTTGCCGGTGGCAAGACTCAAGGCCGCTGTAATGGCACCGAGTACTTGTCAAATAACATTCGTCTAGGTGTCACCAGCCTCACTCAGGAGTCTCGGGCTCATACCAGCAGGAGGGACGGGTCACGACATTCGTCTGACGAGGCGCTGTGCCATGAAGTCATCGAAGCAAATGCAGGTTATATAGTCGAGCTGAAGAGAGGACTAATCACTGTCAGGCCCAATACGGACGGTTGGAGGAGGACTTCGCACAACTCCGACAACAGTTGCAGTTAGTGCTGGATGCCCATAGTGCAGGTGGTTCTACCAGTTACAGTCAGACTCAGGCGCACTGGCACTACGATGGCGACCTGGATAACCAGCCCATGGATAAGGATCAAAGCCCACCACCACAGCAGCGTTGTCACCGTCAGCCGTGATTTTTTTTTTTGGATTATGTTTTTATACACTTTGTATATATATATATATATATTTTCTGTATGAGTGTTTTTATTTAGTATTTATTATTTTTCTTTATATTTTAGATCGTTAAAAAATATGATATAAATATAAAACCCTAAATTCAATTAAAAAAATTAATATAAACATTAGTGATGGCCATGGCCGTCACTAGTTATAATTTTTTTAACAAATAATATAAATGCTAGCGACGACCTAGTGACGACCTTTGATCTTTTCTGCTAGCGACGAACTTTAGCATAGCGACGACTTTAGCGACGGGCAATCAGACGCTACATAGCAATGATTGTCTTTTCTCGTTGCTACGGTATTAACATCAAGCATTTTAACGACGTCCTTGGGTCCGTCACTAATTGCATTGTAGCGACAGTTTTCCCCGTCGCTAGTTAACGATTTTCTTGTAATGAACAAGTAACACAAAAAAACTTTATCTACAAAGGATTTAGATAAAAGGGAAAAAAGAAGAGCTTTTTGTAGCAATTTTCTAGGAGTTTGCTCAATCAAAGCTTGAGGAGCGACTCCACCTACCTCTCAAAATGTCAGGTCATTGTAAAGAATTAAAAGAAAAAACTCCCAAAATGAGGAAAAACTACTTTTTCGTGCAATTTCTGTTTGTCACATTTAGAGGACTTATTTTGTTCGAAAGCCAATTATAAATCACTTACAAGGCTCGTTTGAGGCCTAACTCTTGGAGCACGTCTAATATTACCCCTTGATGGGTTTTGGAAATCAAAGTCTCCTGCACTCTCTAGTAGAGGGAACATCCAATTCCATGGAAATCAAAGTCTCTTGCACTCTCTAGTTTAGGAACATCCAATGCCTCACAGAAAAGACCCAACTTTTCTGGTCCTTTTTACTATGTTAGAAAATCGAAATAGAGTGAAGAAAATAGAAACAAAAACAAAAGAGAAGCAAAGGGAGTAGGGAACCGTCACGACGCCACTACGCATAGTGGCCATCCCCATGGCTGCGAACTACGCCACCCCCGTGGTTGCGCACCACCGTGGCCCCATCTCTTCTACATCATTTCGGCCGCACCACCACTATAGTTGCCGCGCACACGTCGTTGCTGCCCTCTGTCGTCCCAACCACCATTTTCCCTCTATACATAAATTAGAAACCCTAATCCCTCGATAGGGGAGAGAGAATGAGTTTGAGAGAGCTTCTTGACATGGCTGAGAAGAAACAAAATTTAGGGTTGAGAGAATGATTCAGGCGAGAGGAGCAGGGACGAGATGAGAGAAGAGGAGGAGCACGGAGGAGAGGTGGAGAAGATAAGTGTTTCGTACGTATAGCTTCGTGTGGGTAGAGGTTTTACTGATAATGGATTGCGGTTATAATTTAACCGCATTTCTAAACTGCTTTAGGAGTACGGTTTCGTGCCAACCGCACTCTAAGGTAGCGTTTGGTAGACACTTCAGAACGAAACAGAACGGGACATATGGGTTCTATTCCTGTTTGATGAAATTAAAAGGGAGAACAAAACGGGACACATGATTAAAATAGTGGAACACTTTTGTTCCCTAAAAAAAGGTGGAACCAACTGGAACAGAACAGGACATTTTATTAAACATTTTTTAATGACAAAATCATCACTCCTTATCTTTATAACTCTTTCACTGCACACTCAACTAAAAACCAAAACCCTTACCGCAATCCTTTTTCGCCCTGCACTGTTCACTGCTCCTTTTTCACTCTCCCTGCATTGTTTGTTGCTCTCGCTACATACAAGGACAAAGCATGTTTTTTATTTCTCTTTTGCTTTGCTATTTGCATCATTTGAATTATTGTACTTTGCTATTTACATCATTTGAATTACTGTTCTTTTCCTCATTCAAATAAAGAGGATGCTGGCATTCAAATCAACGTTGATATATATAGTAATAACACACGTTAACGTTGATATATCAACGATTTTAGTCAATTTGGTTTGTGTGGCTATTGGATTTGTTGTCTAATTTTATTTTGGTTTTTCAGTATAGGCCTTGAATGGAACATTTTCGTGTTTTTTATATAGTAATAACAATATATTTAAGTTAATTATATTTTATAAAATATATTTTATCAAATATTTCATATTTACGTATTTAGAAAATAATTATAAAATATTTTATAAAATATAAATAATAATATGTTAATAACTTTTAAGAATATTATATAATAATAGTCATAAAATAGCAAATGTGAAAAAATGTTCTATTCTGTTCAGTTTAGTTTTTTATATTCAGCCAAACATTAAATATATGATAGGGATATATATGTAATTAAACATAGTGTTCTGTTCTGTTCAACAAGAACCAAACACAGAATAGAACACATGGTTCCGTTCTGTTCTGTTGTTACCAAACACGGTTATAAATACATTATTATTCTATTCCATTCCGTTCTGTTCTGTTCCGTTTTGTCCCGTTCCACTACCAAATGCTACCTAAGTGTCTGTTTCCATAGGTCAAATTTGTTGTAGTGATCGATTATATCATGGTGGGGTTAACTCTTTTAGCGAGATTTTTTATATGCAAGACTCGAACCCTAGAAATTTCTTAAGGGGAATCAAACGTACGTACCACTTGAATTACCAAATAACCATTGATTAATTAAAAATGGTACATGACAAAAAATATGGGTGATGATTTGAGTGCGCTGATTATAGTTTGCCACATGATTTCGTGTGTTCTCGTAGTCGTGATATTTAAGAGGCTATTCGGGGTGGTTGCGAGTTTTCAGTTTTTGGTTTTTAAAAATTTTGAATCAAGTTTTTACAACTCAAAACCAAAAATTGAAAACCACTTTTTCTGGTTTTCAAAATATATGTTTTGAAAACCACAAAAATAAGTTTTCAATTGTTGATTTTGAGTTGTAAAATCTTGATTAAAAATTTTTAAAAACCAAAAACTGAAAACTCGCAACCACCCCGAACGGCCCCTAAGATTTCTCTTAATAGAGTATTTGGTTTTATTTAGGAACCAAATTTGGAACCGTTTGTTACGCGTATTTGTGTGAATGAATGAATTATTTTACAAATATTTTAAACAAAAATATGATATTAAATATTTTAAATATACTGATAGTACAATTAATATTTTGATATTAAATTCAATAAAAGTGTTTTAACTTCTTGTATTATAACATCAAAAAAGAAATTAAATGACAAATAATGTGAATTTTAATTACTATATGGGAAGAGTGAATAGATAAGTTATTGCAAGAATTAGTAAATGATTGAGAAAATGAGAGAGTGGAAGATTGAAATGGTGACACCTATGATAAAATGTTCATGTGATAAAAATAGAATATACAAATGGCAATGTAATAACTCGTGACTCAATTTTAATATACTATAATAGATTTATCTTTTAAGAGAACTATATCACAATATTGAGTATGCTTTAAGATAACAAGAAAATAACATTTACCGAAAAAAATATTAACTGTATAACTCCATTAATCATTAAATCCATTGTTTTTGACCGGCTGATGATTGATTCAAGTAATACATTTTTATTCTCTTTATATAAAGTTTTAGGTTCAAATTTTGTGTAAGGAAAATCATCACTGAAAGAATTAACTACACCATGATGTAAATATTACCGACTCGATTAGAATTTCCCACTTAATATACATGTGGTTTAAATAAAAAAAAGAACCATTGTCTTTATTTCTTGCATTCCAATTTTTCAAAATATCATTGGATCCTTGAAATGCACCAAAAAGGCCTAATATAACGAGCATCCAAATTCGGAGACCGTGGTGTGGACCATAATCTAAAAATATAGTAATTTAAATTTTTTATTATAAAATTTAACGCTCATTTTATTAATGATTGATATTAAATAAGTTTTAAGTTATTTTTACGAAATATTGGTTGAAAAGAATAAAATTGAAATCATTAGTATCATGTAATATAATAGTTTCTCCTTTCAATTTTGAATTGATAGATTGATCATCAACCAAACTAGCATATATAGATTGCATTGTAAATCCATATTTTCTCTTAAATTAAACTCAAATATAAGGACCATTTAATAAAAAAAATTACTTCTCCTTAAATAACCGATAAAATATAGGTCGGACTAGGTAAACCAAATTTTATTTAATCCACCCTAAAATCGTCCCTTGATTCAACATCTTACTCTAAACTTTTTAATTAAAAAATATATCATAACTTAATTACATTTCTAATACATTCTTTTGTGCATTTTTTTTTTTACGATTGTAGCAATAATTATTACGGTGAAATTCAACTTTTTATAATTTAGAGAATGAATACATCTACTATTGAATTCTTAACTACTTGTCAGACATTTTAATACCATATGGAGATTTTTTTTTGTGAAGTTAAATGATAAGGTGAGCCTCTTATATATTATAAATCACTTTTTTATATAAAACGAGGCAATATAATTAAAAAGAATATATATATATATATATATATATATATGGTTAAATATGTTTTTAATGTCTGAAATATAGTCGAGATTTGATTTTAGTCCCTGTAATTTAAAACTGGTGGTTTTAGTCCCTATAAAATTGAAAATACACCAGTTTAGTTCTTACTACCTAGTTTTGCTACATATTTTGCTACGGATTAACTACAAATTTTTATCGATAAGGACTAAATTGATGTATTTTTAATTTTTGAGAGACCAAAACCACGGGTTTTAAATTAGAGGGACTAAAAGCAAATCTCAACTATATTGTAGGGACTAAAAACATATTTAATCCTCTCTCTCTCTCTCTCTCTCTCTCTCTATATATATATATATATATATATATATATATATATATATATATATATATAACACACAACACTCTGCGTGAGTTGGGAAAGAGTTGCATTTTAGTTTCTTTACAGAAAAATATGCCAAGTGTATAATTAATTATTAAATATTAATTTATAAGTATATTGATCGATATTAATTAATCCTGTTTTGATTCAAAGAGAAATTTGATGACATAAATAAAATATTTGTTTTCTGCATACCTAATTAATGTATGTGTAGAATTACCTGAAAGATTGTGTGAACATGCGTGAACCGTATAAAAAGTATATAGATTCTATAACTTTACAAGTGTGAGAAAATCAAATTTGAAGTTCCCATTGTTTCTAGCATATATGGTCCATTGCTGCATGGTCCATAGTTATTCATGCTTTCCACTTTCTTCTCATCAGCCCTAGATAGATTCTAATCCTTATATTTTCCCTCTCTCTCAGACTATCTAATCAATAATTTGCTATCTAAAATGTGGGATTACATGCCATTAGGTACCTTTACACTTTATGAATGTCAACTGTTTATCAAGCTAGGTGATGATATAGGATTCCAAATGGGGTGGATTTGTTCCCAAATCGCGCGTTCACTTTTTTTAATGCAACTCCGTTTTGATCAGATGAACACCAAAGCAGAGGTCCTAAAATACAGAGACATAGGGATCATCAAACACGTTTTGTATAGGTAAGATAAAATAGGATGAGGGCTAATTAGGTTTGCAAGAGAAGAAAACTCAAAAGCAAGACCCAGTTCTCTCAATTGAAAATTTAAGACATGGCACCTTAGTTATTGAGAAATAATTTCTTTTATGGACTAGTTCTTATCATGACGTCTTTTTTTAACCTTATTATGACAACTAATACACCATGTTCGTTAAAATTTGGGGGTGGTATTTATTTATGGTTTAGGTTAATATGATCAGTCTATGGAAAGGAAGCGTTTGACCTAATTTTTTTAGGCTTAAAACTACTTTAAAACTTAACTAAAAATAATAGGTTTTAAACGTAAGTTAAAGTTATTTGATAATTTGTTAGTTTGAAATTCTTTTAAAATTAAAAAGTAGAGAAAAGTTTATGAGTGTAGCTTTTAAATAAGTTACTTTTTTATTTTTTTTTATAAAAAATTAGTTATTTTTCATAAAGAGCTTTCCTTAATTAGGGGTGTTTGACCCAACTTTTTCTCCGTTTTTCTAAGAAGAGAAGCTTGTAAATAAAAAGTTAATTCCTAAAAATATAAAAATGAATTTTTTTATTGAATAAAATATTTATTACTTTTTCTATAAAAAAACTAACTTTCTTAATAAAAATTTTCTTTAAGGTTAATTAGGTGTTACCATCTTCGATTGATCTAATTTAAATACTATTAGAAAACAATAGTGATTAGTCCTGGTGTCATATAGATAGGAAAGGAGACATACGTAAAAGAAATGGCAAGCACACCCGAGAATTGTTTATTAGAAAATGAGTTGAAGATGATTAATGCAAAATAAAGGGAAGAAGAAAACAAAAAAGAGAGAATTTTGAGCATTTGGTTTCGACGGAAAGGAAATATTGTAAATTAAAGGGAAGTTGAATGACTTTCAATATTCTCTTATCCCATCTTATACTATTGAAAAGGAAATAGCAAGTGCCTTTTTACTGGCTAGGACAAAGATGAAGAAGGATGGATGTCCATTTAAAAGCTGAAAGAGATCTACAGGAAATGAAATGAGCCCTCCTGCCTGCCCCTTCATTCATTCCCATTTCACAAATCCCATCATATATAAACAAAATGCTGAACAAAATTGCAGAGAATAACTAGTACTACAGTTAACCTCTCAAATTAAATCCCACCCCACTTTCTTTCTAGTTTTCAAAAATCGACCTTCATCTTTTCTTTTCTTCTAATACTACTTTAATTTCCAGCAACATGAACAACCACCCTGCAGGAGATGAAAGGGATCATCATCAGTACAGTCAGAAGAAGAGGAAATCAACAAGCTCTGAATCCATGAGGAGTAACAATTCAAGGAGAAGATTCTGCAGCAACAAAAATCATGATCAGGAAGTTAAAGGATCAGGAGTCTCCACCACACTGAAGCTTTATGATGACCCTTGGAAGATCAAGAAGACTCTAACTGACAGTGATCTTGGAATCTTGAGCAGACTCTTGTTGGCTGCAGATGTGGTGAAGAAACAGGTTTTGCCTATGTTGGGTGTTGATCATGCAAGAGCTGCTGAGACTGAGGAAGGTTCCCCAGTTAGAGTTTGGGACATGGACACCAAAACCATGCACCAACTCGTTCTCAAGCGATGGTCTTCATCTAAAAGCTATGTTCTTATTGGAAAGTGGAACCAAGATTTTGTCAGAAGAAGAGAGCTTAAGAAAGGGGATGAGATTGGATTCCACTGGGATCCTTATAACTGTGCTTTCAACTTCTGTGTTCTAAAACGGGCTATGCCGCTCAATTAGTAGTCAAATCATGCTTGCTAAACTGTTAGTTTTGATTTGATTTATATATGTTATGTTGTTACAATACTAGCTAGCTGAGTAATACACACATATATATATATATATTATATATACTTGAGCAAACATATATAATAATGTTATTGTATCAGATCCTAGTTATTAATTCAGTACCGATCGAGTTTCAATATATAGATAGTTAATTATATCTATGAAATCCTAGCTCCTATTTTCTTCTTTTCCCTCATTCTGTAAAGACAGCTCAGGTCTAATTAATATGAGGTGTGTTGAATTGATCCTTGGCAGACTGCACTATCACTTCCTGGTTGTGGGCAAGGGTACTGCATTCATCATTCATCAGTATTCTTATAATTGATGTAGAATTACACATTAGTCAAGTTGTTAATTACCATAAAATCCATGAGTTTCTCTTAATCTCATAATTGGATCAATTGAAAAAACACCAGATGCATGGGTTTAAAAGGTTAATGTAATTCTGTGGTAAATGGAATAAGATTTTTTTATTTAATTAAATCCAGTTATTAAATGTTGTAAGGGATGAGAAGATGAATTGCGTTGTTAAAATTAATTTTATGCAATTAATTTTAAGTCATTTCTGTCCAACATATTTCGTAAAACATACATAACTCTTTTTCAGTCATTGATTTTAGCATAATTTTACTCAACTGTAAATCAAACCAACATGTACCGGCTGGAGATGAATTATAAACTCATTTTCAAGCATAATTGCAGCAGCTTTTCCGGCTTATATATATTAGTTCTGAGAAGATGAGCCTAAATTCGACCTAATCAATACTGGAAAAATTAGCCCTAAATTATAAGCAATGGGGAATTTCACCTACTAATCACTGAAAATTGGTTATAAGTTGTCTAAATTATCATTCTACACTATTTTGTCATCTCAGTTTTGAAATTCTCTTAATGAACTTATTGTTCGTTAAGATTTCTTTAGAACTACACACTACACAGGTTCGTGGCTCTTCAGCAATGGATACTGATCATCAGAACTTCCTTGTTTAATCACATCACTTTTAATTTGAATCCTCGCAGAGTTCAGTTGTATACTCTATTTAAGTTGTTAGTTTATCACATGCTTGTGTGGAGGGAGATTTTTCCTTCATCTCTGGATAATGAGCAGTACTTAATTTTAGGCTGATACATTATTCCATAGTCCAGGTATATCTAACTATATTTGAACTTAACCTAATTACATTTCCTTATAATTTCGTATTTGTTTTACAATTTATACTGTTTTCCCTTTTCCCGTTTTGATCAATATTTCACACAACTAGTTGATCTCTTGATGATAACCCTTTTAGGTCCATAAATTATAACCATTAATTAACCAATAGTTTATCATGCCCTAGCCAGGAAAAAGTTTTGTAGAGTAAAAGACAACCACTCGTGACAAAATCGCATTTATCATTCAAATCAATTGATGTAAGCATTTTCATTTACTCATTTCCATGTTTTCTTTTCCTCTCACCATGACAATAATTATATCATTATTATCTCACATCGCATGTAAGATAAAACAGTCAATTATATATAGATTAAATATGGTTTTCATAAAATCAATATTTATTTCTAGTCCCTATAATTTAAAATCGGTGGTTTTGGTCCTTTAAAAATTAAAAATATATCAATTTAGTCCTTATCTTATATATTCTCTCCGGTCCTTTTTATAAGTCACACTTAACCGAATTACACATACCAATAAAAGTGGTTAAAGTTAGTTAATTTTATTAGAGTTTAATTAAAAAATAGTTTAACTTTCTAGTTTTACTCTTATTTAATATCACTAACTTACTCCTCTATCATTTGATAATTGAAAAGACATTAGAGTTAATGAGGGTAAATAAAATAAAATGATAATAAATGCTGCCTTGAAATTGTAAGGTGCCTTATAAGAAGGACCACAAAAACTTGTAATAAAAAGTATCTTATAAACAAGACCGGAGGGAGTAATTTTCCTGCAAATTTTTATCGATAAAAACTAAAAATGAGATTTTTTTTACTTTTTGATAAATAATCGCGGTAAAATTCATAGGAAAACTATATGTAGGATTAAAAATGATTGAATTAGTATATTTTTAATTTTTGAGGGATTAAAACCATCGATTTTGAATTGTAGGAAGTAAAAACAAATTTCAGTTATATTTCAGAGGTCAAAAACATATTTAACCCATTATATATATGACTTTTATGTGTATATAAGAGTTGTTATTATAAACACTTCTAGAGATTGTATGTACATGGAGACATCTCAGCTATCCTTCTATATATGCCTATGAGATCCAATTCTAATCAATTATTAATTAGTGCATAATTAATTGGGATTTCTTTATCTCTTTTCCCTTGCGTACACAGAACTTCTCTTCATTATTCTGAATGGTTTGTGGTCAAGCTGGTCAAATCTTTATGGTAGATCCTTCGCATATTTATTTTGGCACAAGAATAAACCTTTTTTTGCGTAATACTCACCTTAAGCCCAAGAAAATGTTTTATGACTTTATGTTCTCCAAGCTTTTTAATCTGCAAGTGAATTGATAGATTTTTGTCTTTTTAGCTGAAGATCTCTGCCAAATTGTTCTTAAGATGATCAAATATAGTTTACTTGAATACTCTAATTATTTTCTTTCCGGACTATATATGCTTTCGGTTCGTCCTTTACAAAACCTTTATCAACTTGTTACATGAGTAATCAACATGGGTTTATCTACGGTGGACCATGGTTCATGTGCTCAAGAATGTAAAAATATAGTAATTTAATTTTTTAATCATCAAAATCAACACTAATTTTATTAATGATTAATATTAAATTGATTTTCAATTATTTTTCAGAAAAATTAGTTGAAAAAAATAAAAATCCAAATCAATAGTACCATGTAATGTAAAAATTTTCCCCTTCAACTTTTAATTGATATATTATCAATGAAACTAACATAAATTATATTGTAAATCCATATTTTCCTTTAAACTAAACTCAAATTGTCATATAAAAATTATTTAATAAAAAATAAAATTTTTTATTCATCTTTTATCACCAATAAAATATAAGTTGGACTAGGTGAACCATAATTTTTTATGGTCCACCCTAGAATTATCCAATCAACATATTAATTTTTAGGTTAATACTTATCTTAGAATCAAACTTTCAGTATGTAATTGCATTGGGGCCCATTTACTCTGAAAATATATTTTCTACGTACTTTCGTTTCCTATTTTTTAATTTTAATGACCAAAAATATTTTCAGATTTAATTTGATCATAAAAACATTATTTTATTTTTCATTTTCAACGTTTTGTATAGGAAATTGTGAAAATAACTTTACAATGATTTCTCTATTTTCTATACAAAACTTTAAAAACAGAAAAGATAATGTAAAAACAGGTTAACAATTTTTGTATTTAAATTTTAAAAATAGAAAATATAAACTATTTTCTCAAAGTAAATGCCAAAAAAAAGTGAGAACTTTTATTTTAAACAACATTGCTTCTTGGTGAATTACAGACTAAAAAATATAGTCAATTTCTTACCAACTTATTACTTTAAGTGCCTTTTCTAGATTTCTCTTCTTGTTCTCTAGGAATTTCTCATTTTGTTACCTTCAGATTAAAGCGTTCACTTGACGTCCTTATACTTACAAGTGGCATTCTTTTGTGAAATGTTCCTTATAGTATATATGTCTCCTCTCATTTATTATTAACTTCATTTACAATAACTTTCGAAGTGAGAGTTTTGAATTTGCTGTTGTCAAAATTTTTACACAAAACCTTGTGTTTATGCCTTGTCCGCTAAAGAACGAATCTTCTTCTTCATGATTCTTTAGAGGGACCAACCATTTGGCATTTGGTTAAGGCTTTTTGATCGGCTACTAATTTTTTTTTTTTGTTTTGCATATATTTCCTCATTTGATTTCCAGTTGAGTATAATTTATTCTAAAATCAATAATTAAAAATTAGTGATGTTTGTTTTACTAAACACGTAAAAATAAAGTAATTCAAAATCAATTTTGTGCACTTTTAGAAATTTTAACTTAATAGACATTTACATTTTCTAATTTAAGAAGTGACGGTAGAAGTCTTGATTACAGGAATAAATTCGCTTCACGCTTGCCTCAAACCATGGATATAAAATTAGTATTTTCATATTTAGGGCAAGTAGGTTTTGTTCATTTTGTTTTCGATGAAGCACTTTAGTTTATTGTCATGTCATCCTTTTGTGAATTTGATAGTAACTCATTCACCATATGATCTTGCGCTGTTGTTATTTGAAAATGGCATTGTAAAATGTGGTTGCTTTCCTTATATCTTGTAGCATATCTTCTACACCATCTCCCCACTAATAATAATATTATTATAACCTTGGTGATATGATTCCATGCACGTATACCACATATTAGGCGATGAATTTCATGATTCCACTTATCACTTGGGCATTTGTCATTGAGTTTTGATAAGTTTTACACCAAAAGATTTTCATACACACCCAAACCAATAGTTTCACAGTTTTGGATTGCGCCTCATATAGAAAAAGAGCAATAGATCCGACAACGGTCCTTGCCACTCCTTGAAATGGTCCCAAACTCACCTTGGTTGATTGGATACGAATTGTAAAGAAAAAGACAACCACACACCACACTTTTCATGATCAAATGTGTTTCATAACTATTCGTATATACTCTAAGTCACTTGCATTTTAGGTAGAAGCTGACAAGACACGTGGACATTACATATTATCCACTCACCCACTAAATCCTTGTAGGAGAAAATCTTTGTATACACACACATAGGCTGCACTGCATATATATGCCCCATAATTATGCTTGGAGTTGTTAGAAATATATTTATTTATATGTCTTCCATCCATCAGCTTAAACTTTTAGGATAGTTCATGACATGATATCAAAACCTCTATGATCGAGTGGTCAAGAGTTCGGTCCTTATCGCCCCCATTATATATTCATTCATGTGTCCTCCACCCAACAGCTTAAGTTTATGGGATGGTTGGTTCATGACAAGAGCAACAACTAAAACTAATCAACCATTTTTATATTTTTCATGTTTTCTTCATTAATATCACTAATCAAAACCATATTTTTATAATTGCAGTTATTTTCTCAAATAACAAGCATCATCACTACAACATTCAGTAGCTTAATTAGGTGATAATTAACTAGTTTCATTTTTTAAAAAAAAAAACCTTAAATTTTATATATATATATAGTTTAAGATTATAAGGAGTTTTACAATTGAAATAAGTGCTTGAATTTAAACTTATAAAAAAATTATCATAATTGTTTATGTGTTTATGGAAAAGATAAATAAGAGATTTAAAAAAAAATTGAGTTATAAGAACTAATTTTAATTTATGAAAAAAATTAAATTTATTTATTTTGATTTTTTCTTCTATAAATGCTTGTAAATAAGTATATCTAAACTGATTCATAGTTGGGATCTAAAATTAAGCCACTTTCTTATAGCTAAAATTATGGTTTTAATTAAGGTTTCAAACACAAAACCAAACACAAGATTAGGCGATGAAAGAATCTTTAAGAGTCATGCTTGGGTTTTCAAGAAACACGCCATGGAGAAATAGGATTTGGTTAGAATTTTGTTCATGGTCAATAATGTGGCATATATTGGCTTTGTTCTAGACATAAATTAACCAGTGGCATGGCTTTCAACAGTTGTCACAAACATTATATCGAAGAATCCGGAACGGAAAACCTTTTCTTGATTAAGATATACCCAAACCACAGCAAGCCAATCGCAAAGAAGTAATAGATACTTAAAGTGAACGGAAATCTTGAGGCTCAAATAAATTCCAATCCTTCGTCATCATCATCATCAATTTTATGTTAATAATTTCAGTGGGGAGAGGTCAGGTCACAATAAACCACGAATCCAAGGTTGGAGCTTTTGTTAGTGGAGAAAATTGAGGGGCAGGCCAATGGATATGTAGAAATATATCCTCATGAATATACGTTATTTGTGAATCCAACCAAACGGGAATATTACTTTTCCCCTTCTGTGGTTTTGTTTATTCCAATTGAATATTACCATGGCTCTTCATTTCAGTTAACCTTATATAAATTTGGCCGTTGTTAGGAATAATGGGTGGTGGTGAGTGATGGTGAGTTTTTAGTTTTTTAAAATTTTAAATTAAATTTTTATAATTTAAAACATATGTTATGAAAATAGGATTGGATTGACCAGTCCAACTATAAATGAATCCGGGATCCGATCTATTAATTGGTTGAACTGATCAAAAATCGGTGAAATTCAATCAAAAATCAGTGTCAGAAAACTAGTTTGAACTGACCGTTTAAAAAAATTATTTTTTATTTTTTATTTAATCTAAAATATTTTTAATATAAATAAAAAAAATTTTAAATATTATATATAAATATTTATTATTTAGCCCATTATTATTTTTTGTCTTATAAGTTATAAAACATAAATAAGATTTTTTATATTAATTTATAATTTTATATGATTTAATTTTTTAAGATTTTATTATTTAAATATATAATTTAATTATCTGATCACGATTCAACCTACGGCCGTGAACGAGTGTCAATATAGTTTTAAAAACATTGCTTAAAACCAAAAACTAAACTTGTTTCTTCCTTTTTTTTTATTTGACATATTTATAGATACTTAAAGTGAAGAGGAATTATTCTTTAAGCCAACTAAAAGCGGAAAGTGTGGACTGCGGTAAAGATAGCTCAATTTTAGAGTTATTTAGTTGTAGGCTTGTGGCTGCAAAGGGCATATCTTCAACTTCCATTCCATATGCATGGTTCCGTGTACTTTAGTTTGGGGCTTGTAAAGTGTGATGAATTTCCCATAATGTTAATTATATGCTAATAAAAACTGTGATAATCCAACATTAGAGATAAATTATTCATATAATTAAAATGGAGTTTAATTATATTTGAGCGAGGTCATTAAATGTTTCATTCCCTTTTAAAAACTATTGTTTTTAAATAAATTCATTAATTATTAAATAATAATAATGAGTAAGAATTATTAAATGATTCAATTGTAATAAATTTTTAGTTAATAACTAAAAATATGAGCTTTTTTAAAAATACTAACTTAGGCAGCTTTAAAAAAAACTACTAAAAAACTAGTAACTATTGAAAAAATATCTTATTAAATCAACTAAAATAATTTTAACTACTATTTTCAGCTACTTAAAATGTTTTACCAAACACACTAAGCCATGAAAGGTGTTTTGTATGACCCACTGTATCATCATTTAAATTTTCTTGAGTGACTGTGAACTGTTTTAGGTTGATTTAATTGAGTGTTTTACCATTTTTTATCAAATAGATTACTCAAAAATCAAGAAAAAATAAAGATAATATTGGTGGGTTCTGATTATAATTAATTTTTTAAACAAAGAGATGAATTTAATCCATTTTAAAATACGCACAACTACGTTTAAAATTATTATTCTAATAATACAAATATAAATGGGCTTTTTGCCCTGTACAGAATAAATAAAACACGTAGAAATAAAACATGAGTTTTTTTATTTAATACAATTTGATAAGTAATTAAGTATAATATGTATATAACTAGTGTATAACCCGTGCAATGCACGGGGATTACTTAAGAAATTGATTTCGATAGAATGATTAGAATATTGGTTTTTTTAAATTGAATTTTGTGTATATGCGGATGGTGCTATAGTAGAAACACAATCTAACTAAATGATATAGGTTATAGGGAACTCAGGTGGTAATATATAGGATCTAGTGAATGCTTGTAGTAAAATTGTGTATATCCACCTGGGTTTACTTTAGTTGATGTGACACCGGTAAGACTTTAAAAGGATATCATCATTATATCATATTATAAGGCTCAATGCAGGAATCCGAGTTACTGACTCTATGTATTGTTTTATTATTTCATTTTGCTTTATATATTGATATATAAAGATAAAGTATCAGAACACTCTACCATATTAACAATCATTTTTCCATGTAGCAAACCCTAAACCCTAAATAATATCTCAACAAATAAATTTGTACTCATGTGTATGTTGATGATTAATCTCTCATCTCTTCCAATTTTTTTTTATTTAGGGTGGTTTGGTTTGGTTCAGGTAACAGATCCAGTATCTTTAATTCGTTACGTACCAGGACCAATCATTGACGAGTTTGATTGGTTCGATTCGTATCCAACCTGATTTAACTAAAAAAAATCCAAACCAATCAGATTAGTTCGGTAGGATTTAGGGTTTATCGGGTTCGTCGGATTGAACCAAACCAATGAACACCCTAAATAATATATTAGGAAAATACATAATATATTTGATGTAAATCAACACATTTTATTATATTACCACATCCAAACTTTAGTATCAATCTTAACAAATATATCTGTATTCATGTGTATCAATATCTACAAATTAAACAATTTTAATGTAAATAAAATATTAGGAAAATACACAATAAAGTTGATGTAAATCAACACATTTTATTATATTACCACATCCAAACTTTAGTATCAATCTCAACAAATATATTTATACTCATGTATATCAGTATCTATAAATTAAATAATTTTCTTTTGAATAAAAGAGATTACACGACTTTTGATAACATAAAAGTAGTAATAATACCACATCCAAACTTCGATAATAGTGAAAAATAGTGAAAAAATAGATAGATGTATAATTATAGCTAGATTGTATAATTATAGGATTGTATAATTAAAATACCTATAGGATTGTATAATTATAGATTATAGATAGATGTAAATCAACATATTTTGTTATAATACCACATCCAAACTTCGATATTAATCTCAACAAATTTATCTGTGCTTATCTGTGCTTATCTGTATCAATGTCTGCATCTTAAACAATTTTACTTTAAATAAAAAAGATGACACGACTTTTGATAACAAAAGGTTGTAACAATAATAAAAAAATAACTAATAAAATATTATAATAAATTGAATAAATAGTGAAAAAAATATTAAAATACCTATAGGATTGTATAATTATAGATAGATTATAAATAGATGTAAATCAACATATTTGTTATAATACCACATCCAAACTTCGATATTAATCTCAACAAATTTATCTGTGCTTATTTGTATCAATGTCTGCATCTTAAACAATTTTACTTTAAATAAAAAAGATGGCGCGGCTTTTGATAACAAAAAGTTGTAACAATAATAAAAAACAACTAATAAAATATTGTAATAAATTGAATGAATAATGAAAAAAAATATTAAAATACCTATAAGATTGTATAATTATAGATTCTTGAATTAATTAACAGTGAGTTAATTAAACGACTTGTAACATTCCAAAAATTAATTAGGGCTATAGGAAGTTTAGTAAAATCATAAGTTAATGACCCTATTAATGTGGATGGTTGGGAATTGAATAGAAGTTCAGTGTTTTAGAGGGAGTTTTGAAAGAAAGATCAAATATTATGTCTCAATTATCAATCATAAATGAACTTAGAGGAAATCAAGTTATGATATGAGAAATAAAGTTTATAGAAGTGAGTAAATAAGGGAGGAGTTTAATTCCACCTTCATAAGTGAACTTAGAATAGGAAGATGTTTTTATAAAAGAAATTAGGTTAAAGAGGGTTAAAAACTGTGGAAAAATGCATAACATTGTCCCCTTTTCGCTCAAGCGAGAAATGACTCGCTTGAGTGAGTGGGAATTGAATTCTGGGAATTCAGTTCTGTGGGATCTTCGCTCAAGCAAGAATACCTTCACTTAAGCGAAAATATCAGGAAAAACTGGGTAGAAGCTTTCTGATATTTTCTCTTGAACGAGGGATTCTCGCTCAAGCGAAAATGAGACAGAGCAGGACGTTGTTCCTACCTGGTTTTCGCGTGAGCGAAAGAAGCTCGCTCGAGCAAAAACAGGGTTCTCGCTCAAGCGAGAAGATTCTCTCCCAAGCGAGAACCAAACAAAAGCTCAATGTCTGATTTTCGCTCATACGAAAATTCACAAGTTCAATTTTTAAAAACTGATTTTAGGGTTTTCCCCACTCATTTTCTTACCATCCTTGCATTCTACAGAGAGAAAGAAGAGAATGAGGCTTTGGTGGTGCTTGCCCTAGGAAAAGAAGAGGAAGAAAAAGCTCTTCCCAACCCTTCAAGATCGTTCCCCTTTGATCTAAAGGTGAGTTTGATCCACCCACTCACTCTCATTTTGTGTGGAAACCCTAAATGATCCCTATCCTCTTTTCCCCTTCCTATTTTTCTTGTGATTTACTTGATTGATGATGTTTTCGGCTTGCCCTAGTGATGATGTGTTGATTGTGCTTTGTATTTGTAACATCCTGAATTTTATTAAGTAGAATAAAATTAAATTAAATTAATAAAGTAGAGGAAATAAATAAATGAATAATAGAATTAATATTATGAGTAGTTTTATCCATAAAGCTAGTTCAAATTTAAAAAGAAGATAAGGGGGTTGAGGATGGGCCCAAACCCATATAGACATTTTAGTAAGGAATGGTTATCAGTTCACCCTAATCCTTTTTTTTCAAATCGTCAGAGGGCGAAGAACCAAGGAGGGGAGAAACTACGTCTCAAGAGAGGGTTGCTGCAGATTGATCAAGAATCAAGAACCAAGAATCAAATATTGTTGCAGTTCGACCTTCACTCCAAGGTAACAAGGGGGAAGGGGTGCTGCTTGTATGTGCGTGTGGGTGTGTTTGGGTAGTGAGGGCAACCATAAGACCCTCTAAGACATTTAAATTTGACTTAATATATGTATATGTTGAGTATGGTATGATGAAAATTGTTGATTGATGACTGATTTTATGAATCTTGATGAATTCTTGGGTGAAATTGAAGAGGATATTGAGAATATTGAAAAAGGGTAATTAGGGATTTAATGATTTGGGATTTTGATTGAATAACTGTATAATCTGTGTTAAGATTGTTGTTTTTGATGAGTTTAATCGATATAAACGAATATGATTGAAGTATGAACGATGAGGATTGAGTAGGGATTGAAGAAGGGGAGAAAAAGGGGTAAAACGTAGAACAGACGCGTTCTACGTAACTTGCACTTTAACTTGCGCTACAGCGCAGGTTGAAGCGGGAACTCTCTGGAATCTGCGCTGCAGCGCAGGTTGGAGCGCAGATCGCAGATTTCTGTTTTGATGTAATTTTGATGAGTTTTCCAGAGTGGTTTTGATGATTTTAATGTTTGAAGGTGATTGTTATACCTTGATTTTGTTGTGATTATGATGATATGAGTGTGTCCTTGATGATAGATGTTTATTTTGATGATGATTGATAAATGATTGATGATATACTTGATGACTATAATGATGATGAATGATGATGCCTTATAATATTTATGATGATTATTATGATGATGTTTGATGATATTATGATGATTAATGATGACTAACGACGAATGATGATGATGATGATGTATATGAACTATATGATGTTGATCGTGCATTGAGCATATGAGAATTGATTTGATGTCGTATATGCCTTGAGCATGTACATCAGGTACACGGACCCAACGAGAGGAGTGCATCCTGATAACTGAGTTGTGCGGGCCCAACAAGGGGGTACAACTCAGGTGTACTACACTGAGGGGGTGTAGTGACCATGATGGACATTCGATGCACGGGCCCAACGAGGGGGTGCAACTTAGGATTGTACTGGCCCAACGAGGGGGTGCAACCTAGGGTCGAATGAGTTGTGCGGGCCCAACGAGGGGGTACAACCTACCGGCCTGTGTGGTGTTTAACGGTAGACATCATTGGTAACAACTAGGGAGATTGATGAGGTGCGCTCATTGTGCGGAGTTCCAAGTCATGAACCTTAGGAGGTGTTGATGAGTTTGGTGTGCATGATAAATGAGCATGCATTGCATTAATGATGAAATTAATTGATACTGTGATGATATGAGAATTATTGATTATGTGAATATTATGCGTTGAGAGTAGAGATGTGTTTTCTTGGTGAAATATGATGTGTGAGTTATATAGTATGATGAATATATTGATAAGTTATTATATGATGATTTATTGATGAATACGATGTGATGAGAATATGATGAATGATTATGTGATTGAACTTGATGTTGTGCTATGTGTGGTGAGGATGGAGTAGCCCCTATGTGTATGTATGAGTTGGTGTTCCTTTCCTCACTGTTACTGTGGTTAATTTCAGGTGATGATGATGATGCAACTGGTATCGAATATTGAGTAAAGGGAGTGTCGCTCTGATACATGTGACATCAGGGCATATCATGGGGATTTTTATTTTATGTTTTTTTTAATTAGGGAGAGATTTGTGAACTGTTTAAGTACCTTGCATGGCTAGTAGGATATTTTAATATTGTCATTTGAGATTCCGCTGTTTCGAAAACCGTTGAATATTATTATTATTTTAATTAAGCTGACTTTAAGATTATTTGACGTTTCAAACGATGAGGAATGTGAACCTTTTTACCCAGTGTGGTGCATTATTTTACTAAGTCTTCCGCTTCGTTGATATATAAGAGTTTGGGGTAGAAGGGTGTCACAGTATTGCCTTTAAATTGATCTAGCTCTAGGAATTTGAAGTTAGGGTTTCTATGACCATTGTATGGCTAGCCTCTGATTCTCATGATAATGTTTAGTTGCACCATTGATGCTTTTCCACATGCTTCATGCCTAGTATCATGTTTTGCATACTCTATCATGTAAAAGGAATTTCATGGGTCTTCAGACCAAAGAGGAAAAAGAAAAGGAAAAGGGAAGATAAAATAGTGCATCCTTGATTTCTAATAAAACAGATGAAGGTCTATATAGCTGCAAGAAAGGCGTTTCTTGTTTCAGGTTCTGAGCGCTCAAATCTTAAGAGGATAAGTGAAAAGACCCTTGGTGGTGGGTTAAACACCAAATTTTTTTACTGCTTAATTCCCTGGCCGTTATATGATTTTACTATGAATGAGAGCATGTAATTATTGATGCATTCCATCTATATGCCACCCTATACTGTAACATCCTAAATTTCATAAATCGATTTCATTATTCAAATAAGGTTAGAAAGGAATTTTTGTAAAAAGGAATTAGGGAAATGGGGTAAAAGTTGGAAAAAATGGCTAAATTTCCATTCTTGAGCATTTTTGCTCAAGCGAGAATACCCTCGCTTGAGCAAAAACATCAATAAAAATGAGAAAACTCAATTTTGGTTTTCTCGCTCAAGAGTTGGCCAGCATCAGAGGATGCTCTTTGGAGTAATTTCGCTAAAGCGAAATTGCCCCAAAATTAGGGGTTGCTCTCTGGAGCATTCTCGCTCAAGCAAGCAAATCCTCTCTTGAGCGAGTGCACATGAAATGAGTGTTGTTGACTCATTCTCGCTCAAGCGAGAAATCTTCTCTTGAGCAAGAACGCGCGGATTCAGTTTTTTAAAATAGAGTGGTTAGGGCTTTGCCCTCATTTATTGCTTCTTCTTCACTTCCTAAAGAGAGAAATTAGAGAGAGGAGCTCGTCCAAGCTTAGGATGGAGAAGGAGATTGACTCAACCACACCCCTCACCACCTCATTTCATCTTCCTCCTTAAGCTATTTTAGGTGAGGATAACTCACACACCTCCACCCATTTGTATGAATCATCCCAAATTATCCCTATTCTTCTATTCTCACTTCTTTTGACTTGTATATGGTTGCTTGGTTGTATTATCTTGATTTATGCCTATTCGTACGGTTGTGATGCCTATGAGGATGAGCTAGGGTTAGTGTAAATTAGGGCTTTGTCTACATTCATGTTCTTGCTTTGATTGCTTGTGCTTCAAGTTATAATAGTCATGTGGTTGTTAAAGACTCTTGGGTTTCGGTTCCGGATGGTTCGAAAATGAATTTGGCTTCGACCCAACAAACCTTAAGTTAATCAAGCTTAACTTCGGTCCAAAAACATGGAAAATGAGTTTGGCTTCGGCCTATTTTATTTGGCTTCAGCCCAGTTAATGAATGTTGGCTTTGGCCCAATAGTCATGTATTAATATTTGACTTCGGTCTAGTTAATGGCGGGCATTAGTCCCCAAGGGAGACGTTCCTTATAGTCTGAACTCAGGTCTAGCCCAGTTAAGTGATAGGACCCCGTCTGTCAGGTTAACAACGGGTAATGTTCCTTATGTGTCATGTTTAGCTTTATATAGCCAGAATATCTATGTATGTATTGGATTGTATGTGTTGCATCTCATTTGCTTGTTACCCTACATTGTCTGCATACATGGATGTTATGCTTACTGAGACACTAGTCTCACCACATGTTTGTGGCTACCTTTTTAGATGCACAGGGTCCCCCTCGGGCCGGACGATAAGGGAGCTGGAGCATGGAGTTCTTTACTTGTTTTGTTATGCTTGTACTCCATTATTTTGAGATGTTCAGTACATTGTTATTATATTATTTTGATGGATATTTAATACATGTGTTACCCATGTTGAGCTTTCTATTTTGATTATGACACATGTATTATAATATCCATGCTACATCATGTATTTATATTACTCTGATTCTGTTTAAGTAAATGTTGGATTATTTAAGCAAAATCATGTGTATTCATTGATATTGTTAATGTCACGAAAAACAATTCCCCAAATTTGGCACTCATGCTTCCAACTGGCATAAGTCCTATGTTTTCAGAATTAGAACATTACATATACTGCTTGCAAGATTGCACTTACTGGGACGTAAGTATCACCACACGTTTTATGGAATGATTTAGATATGCAAGAATCTCAATTGGAGATTTGTTGGGAGAACTCGAATGTCCGGGAGTGGACCTCTTCCCTCACCTCCATTATTCACATAGAAGACAGTTATTTTGGGGGATTTGCATATTTAATTGGATTAGTTGGCGATGTATTGAGCCACTAGTTGGCATAGATATGTATTTATACGGTAATTGTATACTCAATGCTTATGTAAACATTGGATTACCTAAGTCTTTATGTGTTGTATGTTCGATATCGATAATGTCGCAAAAAATAATTTCTGTAAATTTGGGAATGTGCCTCCAACAGGCATTATTCCTTAGTTTACGGAATTATGATGTTACACGACTTGTATTTATTAATTTAAAAAATGTAAATAATCAATTTTTCTAATTTTTTCCTAAAAATAATGACTAAAATCATAATATTCATAATTATAATTAATTTACTTTTGATTTAAATCAATTTTATGAAAGATATATATACATGTGTGTGTGTGTTAAATTTATGTGATAATAATAATTTTAACCAATTTTATATTAAACGACATACTTATTATAGTAAATTTAGTCTTAGTGACTGATGACTATTACATATTTTCAAGTCATTGTGACTTTTAATTTCTGCTATATAAAATTTAATTAAAATTACACAATGAGAAATTTCGCTAATTAGTTTTATATATGTCTAAGATATATTTAAATTTATTAGGATTGACCAGTTTCACAATAAATTTTATCAATATTAATTTTTTAAATTTGAAAGAAAATATTGATTTTTTATGCATTATAAAATCAAAGGCCGCAAAAAAAAGGAGGATAATAGGAGAAGTAATAATGTGTACTCTGAAGTTTCCATGATCACACGAATTTTACACATCATTTACTTGAGTTAGCACTTAGCAGATTGAGTTTTAATTTTTAAATTTAATTTATACTGAATAAAATTTAATGATGTGATGATCATTAGAACAATATGAAAAAATTAACTGTGATAATTATAAAATAAAATAATTGTAAAAGTTAAAATAAATAATATATTTGGCATAATTACTTAAGAAAAAATTTAAAATGAAAAATTAATTGAAAAGAAGTGACATTAAAAACACAGAAGATGATAAACAAATATTCTTACTTTATGAATGTCAAACACCTTTAAGAAAATAAATCAATAATATTAAATATAATTTATCTTTTTAAGATTGAAAGCAGAAATTATTATATTAAATATTATGGATTTTGTTAATCATATGACACACAAAATTACATAACCATTTTAATATAATTTAAATTATTTAAAATAATTCTGGTGGTCTTTAAAAAATATATAACTAACTGAGTTTTTTTTTAACGGTCATATAACTAGAATTGTTTTATGAATCATTTTATATTTTTCAAAATTACAAAGTTATTATTAAATATTCTTACTAATTTTTAATAAATATTTTGTCAATTATTTGTGTTAAATAAATGATTTATAGTTTTTTTTTTGTCTTTGACTGGGAATCCCTTATTGACATAGTTGTGGGTTTAACCATCGGGCTAGATGTTGTAGTTAAGTAAAGCCCTTTAAAGAGTAGCAACTCTAGGATTCGAACACATAACCTTGCAGGTAAAGTCCGCCTAAAATCACATTCCATTCCACTTCCGTATGAAAATAGAAAATAGACGTTAGTATTGAAAATTTGAAATAGAATTTCTATATCCTTTCATATTATCAAATGATAATTGTTTAAGAATTTGAAATTTAAAATGATATGAAACATAGTTATTATTTATTATAACATTTAATATATTCCAATTAATAAATATAATATTTTAATGGATTTAATGTATATACCCTTACAATGTTAAAAAGTTTTAAATTATCATCCAATGATGTGTTGCCACATCATTTAATGAGCTTAATAACACATATAAGGTGTCATGCTTATATGATGTGGCAACACATCATTGCATGACGGTGTAAAAAATTTTATTACACTATTAGTTTATACTAATTAAGCTCATATTTAATACCAGTGATTAAGAGTTTGTTTGTTTACAATTTTTAAAAATTATTTTCTTTTTTTAGAAATAGAAAATTAAAAAACTTGTTTTACAAACAGTTTTTAAAAACAGTTTTAAAAAGCGTAACTATTTTTTAGTTTTTAAAAACTAAAATCCTAAAATCACTTTTAAATGTTTTGAAAAACTGTTTTATAGTTTTTCTGTTTTTGTGATAAAATTATGTTAAATAAACCATTTCAATTTGTAGAAAGCAATTTCTTAAAAGCAGTTTTATAAAACAGTTTTTGAAAACTATAAAATGTAACTGATTAAACACTTCCTAATTTTATATATTGATAGAATTGTAATTAAAATAAAAAGTATTTATTATATTTTTGTGTTTCTAGTGAAATTAATATTTTTCATTTCTAATAAAAAAATTTTTTTTATTGTATTTATGAAAAATCATTTTACTTATTATATTAAGACCATGTTTGGTAAAAATATAACCGGCCTAAAAGCTGAAAAGATAGCAAAAAAAAACTAATTTTAGCTAAAAACTAATAAGCTAATTAGAAATAATTGTTAAAATTAGATGTTGAAATAACCGGTAAATGTAAAATGTTATGGTTTAAAATTAAAAAAAAAAGTTATAACACCTAAGTTTAAACATTATTTGTAGTGTATGAAAAAACATATAAATTACTAAATTAAGCTCTTTTATTAAACACCTATGTTCCTATAAAAAAAAGAAAAATTAAACACCTATGTTAGGCATTCTCGTACAATTGTAGGTAATTCTACTCGGAATTTTAGTCACGCTTAAGACTTATTACCCTTTTGTAAAAGTGTGTTTAATAGGGATCAAATACAAAAATTTTTCCCACAATATTAGTCTGTGTTACCAATTAAACCACAACTCTTTGGTAAACACCTACAATTTGGTAAATGAGATTATAAATTAATCAAATATGATATATAAGTTAGAATATTTGTATTGTCAAACACACGATATGGTTAAAGTATATTTTACTTATAGATATATTTAAGGATAAAATATGTTTTTAGTCCCTATAAAGTTAGCGAGTTTTGCTTTTAGTCCATGTAATTTTTTTTTTTAAAAGCGTCCTCCCAATATTTGCTCCAAAATCATCCCTGCCTCTAATAAGCATGTATGACTGTTGATGTGTCAGCTCTCTTTCATAGTCATCACTCTTAGTTGGTTTCCACTTATGATATGTCTGGGAATAGGAGGGGAGGGTTAGGGGAAAATGGAGGGGGAGGGGGATGCCTTATAAATATTGGACACTCTCAAACATATAGGTAGTTAGGGATTCTTACAACCCTCCCTCGCTGCTCCTCTCCTCTTCCCCTCTAACTTCTCTTCCCAAACAAAGCATTAGGAAATTCAATTCAATTAGGGTGAAATTCAATTAGAAAATAATATTAGATATTACCTAATTAGGGTTTATTAGGATTAATTCAATAAATTGCATGTCACACACGATAAGTGGAAACCAGCTAGGAGTGATAACTAGGAAAGAGAGTTGACACATTGATAAATACAATTTTTACTTTTGAATCATCCCTAAAAATGATATTTAATTAACAAGTCATAAGCATATTTTTTTCATTTTAGTTTCAAATTACACTTTTCGGTATTTCAAGCATAACTTGAGTTCTAGATTTCTATAAATTATGAAAACTATATTGTAGGAAAGCTTGAAGAAAGACCTACAACTTTGTTGTTGAACCCAAAAGCTAAATCAGATGTCTAGTGGATTGAAATGGACTTGGAAAGTTAGCACAATCATCTTGTCAAGTGAACATGAACAACACCCAGAGGTTGGGCCAGAACTTGGGCTACAAAAATCTTTTTGGGCTCAAACCAACAATGTCAGAAAGATTACATCCATGACATCAACTCTTCTGAAGACAACTTCCTTGGACTTGGTCATCTCAATGATCCAATTTTCAGTTCAAGTGGGAGACAAGTTGTTGAATGATAACTAGGAAAAAAATAAACATACATTATAATGCAACATACAATAACGAACTTTTTATCCTTTCTTTCCTTTTCTTATCTTTCACTTTACTTCTTATCAATATATCTTTTCTTTTCATTCAGTCTTATCTTTTCATTTCAATCCAAGGGTACATTTTAATGGTGTCTCTAGCCTTAACCCTGTAACGTCCTAATTTCTTAACGCAAGAATAGTGCCCGTTGGAGGCAAAATTCCCGAATTACTGAAATTATTCCGCGCCATTTCGAATATCAATGCATACGCTTCATATAACACATAAGCATCCCAACGCTACTTACTCATTATATGAAACTCCAACTTAATAATACATCAAAGTTTTTCATGAATACAATGTAGTCATCAAATACATAATTACATACTAAGTATATGTTCATGAAAACCTAATAGATAGACTTCATTCTAGCAAAATAACATAAAGCAAGGTATAAAGTCTTCCGGGCCTCCTCAGCTCAATGATCCACCTCGGGAAGAACCTGTGCATCTAAAACGTAACCAGGAAACGTGTGGTGAGACTAGGGGTCTCAGTGAGCAAAGCATGCAACATGCAGTGTGGGGAAGACAGACATATGCAATGCAACACTCAACACAGTTCAACAAGTCATACATAACTATTCTAATCACTTTACATCATCGCATCAAGTTAAACCCAATTGTCGTATCATATAAATCTAGCTCCACACTTAGTAACTGTCATGATAAGAACTAAAACATGAAAACTCATGATCGGCATAACCCAGTCGACGGGTGATGGCATATGCGCCCTCATTTGAACTTGGCACATACGCCCTCCTCTGAACTCGGCGCATACGCCCTCAACTGAACTGTGACTCGGCGCATATGCCCACATCTGAACTATGACTCGGCGCATAAGCCCACATCTGAACTCGACGCATACGCCCTCAATTCATAGGCAAAGCATTACATAAAACATTACTCAACTACACTGCCTTTTCATACTCTAGGAATTAAATTCATATAGCATTAACAGAAAACCCCCAAACCTATCAGTAGGGCAAACATAATCATCATGATCACCATACAACCATCAATTCCACATATATTCCCAAAATCCCCAAATTATCTACCCTAGGGTTCACATACAATATCATAATCCACTCAACCATGCAAATCATTTAATTCCAACAATGAAACAACATCCACAAAGTCAAAGGGAAAGGGAATAGGAGAATAGGGGTCATGAGAGAAATCAACACCTGATGAGAGTGAAAGTGTGTGAGCTTCACTCACCTCAGAAATCACCACAGAGAAGATAAGAAGGGTTGGGGAAGGTTGGGCGAACAATCCATTGGCTTGATGAGTGGTCTCCTTGCTCCTTAATACCTCTCTCTCTAGGATGCACTCTCTCTCTCACAACAGAAGAGGAAAAGAAAGAATGAGGGAAAACTAAGCCCTACGACAGTTTTTATTTCTGTAAGTGCCTTCTCGCTTAAGCGAGCCTGTCGTGCCCTGAAATGCATGCTCTCTGGACAAATCTCGCTTAAGCGAGTATGACAGCAAAAACTTACACCATATTTTTTTGCTTAACTCGCTCAAGTGAGCCTTCCTCGCTTGAGCGAGAGGTCTGATGCCTAAATTCTCAATTTTCACTCTTCCTCTCCTTTCCATCCCATCCCTAGGCCTAAGACATACCGTTACACCTCATAATCCTTGCTCTACGGTCCTACATGTAGCTTAGGTTCAATTATTTGGGATGTTACAAACCCCGCCTAGTACATTTTAAATTTTTAATCTTCTAAGGCATAAGCCAACTCTTTAACTTTAAATCTCATCTTTTCACTTTTTTATCTATCTAAGGTCGACTAGAGCTCATAACTGAGTAGAACGTGTCCTCCTTACAAGTTTATTTATTTAGGGTGTTTTTGGCAATATTATTAAAATCGAACCGGTCATTGACTCGGTCAAGATACTGGGTCAGTGGGTCACTAGTTGAACCGGAAATATATTAATAAATATATATATTTTTCTAAAATATATAGATATACATTAAAATAGATAAATTTATATTAACTAATAATTATGGCGTAGTATTTGAATGCAATTGTAAAAGTTGGAGATTTATAAAATTAAAAAATCATGCATATAAAAATATACAGATATCCTTAAAAAAACTGTACAGATATATTGTGTGAACCTAACAGACTAACAATGCATAAATTATATTGTATGAGAACGAATAATACAAATTAAATATTAAATTGTGCATACATAATATTATATAGCATGTTGGCGTAGTAGATAGTGCCTTTTGCACCTTTGATCCCTTGAAGGTCTCGAGTTCGATTCTCAGTAATGGCGCTTTTAACATTTTATTTAATTTGCAGACACTTACAATTTTGCAACCGGTCAACCACGTCGACCCAATCTAAGTTGTGACCGGTTTCTACTCGATTCGATGACCCAAGCTCGGGTTCTGTTATACATCTGATCTAATAAGTAGACTAGATTGGAACCTAATATTTTGTTCCTAAAATTTTCCTTGTAAAATGCTTAAGATAAAAATACTGTGAAAACTCACATATAGAAGAACAGAAGAAAGGAACCTAAGCGTTGCTGGGGCCTCCTCTCCCTCCATGAGAGACCTCCTACCCACTTTTGGTATGGATTTTCCTTTTTCTATGGTGAGAGTTACGTTTTTTTCCTTTTTTTTATGTTTATAGTCACATCATTCTCCATATTTTTTGGTCACTCTTCTCTTCTCTTCTCCTTTTCATCCACCACCTCCATAACCTCTACTCCTTCCTCTTTCTTGAGATTCTGCCTTTTTTTCACCACATTTCTACTAGTTAACAGTCTGTTGGAGCCGCTCTTAGCATTTTGGCAGCACTGTTTTACCCATAATATGTTGTCTTAATACACATCTACCACTGAAGCTCGATTTTGTAGTACTGATTTATTCATTTTAGTTGCCGTTGATGTTGTGGATGTTTTTGCTTTGAGCTGTTGTTGGATTTGTACTGCTCCGGAAGAAATAAAGAAAGACGAAGAAGAAATGTCCAAGGCTCTTCCAATTTGTTTTGTAATAATTTTTATAGGATGGCTAAATAGTTTAGACTTATGTGTATACGTGCTTGTTTTGCTGTTTAATCTATAATAGTTTTATTTTAGGATGGCTAAATAATTTAGACTTATGAGTACATATTCTTGTTTTGCTGTTTTAATTTGTAATAGCTGTGTTTTAGGATGGCTAAATAGTTTAGACTTATGAGTATGCAAACTTGTTTTGCTGTTTTAATTTGTTGTGCACTGCTGTAATACTCTTTATTTAACATCCTACAAGAAAATGTAAGTGTCGCTAGCGCAATAATTTTCAATCAATGTTATTTCGACAAAAAAATAGGTCGGATTGGTTAGTGGACCAGTTCCCGGTTGGACCAGCCGGTCCGGACCGGGTTTTATAACACTGGTTCCGACCTTAACCTTTCCTGTTACATTTTTTAAGCCGGAAGACATCTTAGACATAAGCCTGATCATTTTGACAAGCCTTTCATAATCTTTGAGATGATAAAAATGTGTTCTTAAAGGGTTTACATAACATTCTCAAGGACTGTAATAAAAAATGGAAAAAAGTAACGATGTTCAAAATAGAAAAATCAGCGTCAACGCTCGAGCGACTATGTATGTAGAGCTCGAGCGTTACACTACTGATTCAATACTTGAGCGATATGTACATATCGCTCAAGCGTTACTTTTGTTCAATTCTTATGTATGTAGCGCTCGAGCATTGCCAACCAAACAACATTTTTGTTTCCTTCTTTTTTCAGCATAAATAAGGTTTTCTAACCGTTGAGATCTTGGAAAGCGTACCAATATCACAGCAGTATAATAGTAAGAGAAAGGGTTGTCGTATGCACAGGGAATGGTACAATTTAAATTCTTAGCAATTGAACTAATCTAATTGAGTAGGATAAGAATTATTTTGGATTTTTGAATTTTAAAATACTGAATTTAAATGACATAAAATAAAGATAGATTGAATCCAAAACAAATTTCGAAAGGATAAGGATGAATGAGAAAAATAGGATTGAACTTCGTCTATCGCACCCCTCTTGTATTTTGAAATCATTGAAATCTGGGAATTTATAATTATAAATATTGAAGCACAAATAAATATTATTTCATAAAAGGTTCCCACAAATATAAAATACTCAGAAACAATTCATGCAGGTTCACACTGTCACAAATTGTCCAGCTTGAATAAGTTGTTAAAGCTATCAATTCATCCTGGTTCCCACAATGACAAATTGAGTGTTTTTACCAATCAGAATTCAAGAACCCTATTCCTAGGCATTCAAGAACTTGCATCATAACTCCGACACACAGGCAGAAGCTAAGCATTAAGTTTAGAAATAAAAATACCAAGTTTATAAAAACAAGGATTCCCAAATAACAATTATTCAAAATACAATTGGGGATTGAATCAACATTGTTCAATCCTAAAGAGAGGTTTAGCTACACATGGTAGCCATTACAAACCTAAATAGATGAGAGGTTGAATAAATAGCGAGACTGTCACTCTCTTTGTAATCTCCCTCTTGCTCCACTCTGGCTCCCTTGAGACTGTCACTCTCTTGGCTCTCAAGAATTCTCTATCAAGACTCTCCCTTTGCGGCTCTGTATTTTATTCTGAGTGTGATCACTGGTATGGTCTCCAGATTCTCTCTGTTGACTCTAGGATGATTGTGAATGTGGCTCTTGACGTCTTTTTATAACTGTTCTGATGGGCTTTTGAGACTCTGATTGCGGCCCATTAAAAATTAGGTTACGTTTCCTGCGCTCAGCGCAGGTGAAGCGCAGGAAACAGAAACTTGAATGTTATTTTTGCGCTCCACTTGCACTCAGCGCAGGAAGCCGCAAATTCCTCTCCTGAATTTCCTCTTTTTAAGCTTATCTTGTGTTGTTCCTATCCTTATCTGCTGCTATCTCGATGCTGTATTTGAAATTTAACTTTTTATCTGCAAAAATAAACATAATATTTATCAAAATAGCATCAAATTCAAATTTGATTTAAATAATTATAGGAATCACATTTTAAGCCAAAAAGGGATAAATTGGGGTATAAATTCAGCATTTTGCCCTTAGTAAGTGTTGTAATTAAATATGAATTTTACGTAAATTTAACACTTATCAAATTCCCCCCAACTTAGCTTCTTGCTTGTCCTCAAGCAAGAAAAGAATAAACTGATGGTTATATTGACAATCCCTCAAAGGCTTCCTATGATTGAAGAGAAAACAATTCAAATTCCTTTGCTTCAACAATTGTCACATTCCAAAAGTCAGATCAAAATCAGAAATAAGTAATGTTTTCAATCATCAAAAAAGAAGAGATAAAAGCACATTCAGATCTTTCAAGAACATTAGTTGAAACAATTTCGAGATCAATCAAGGAATTACTCTCATTCTCACGTGTAAGTGTTTTCCCTCAATTATTTCACTGAAATTGAACAACTAGAATTTCCTGTCATTTCCTGTTAATATTCAAACACACAATCAGCATAGATCAAAAGGTCTTTTCTTGGGTTGTAACGAGGCTGGGCTATCAAGAACTCATGGTTTTTCTGGATGTTCAAAGAAACACTAGAATAGAGAGCATATTTGCGGTTTCACCATTTCTCAAACTTTCTCTCAATTCTCCATTACATTCTTGACTTGTATCATTCAATTGGCCTTTTTTTGTTTGGTAATTCACTCCCTTCTTTATTCAACTTTGTACTATACACCCTTTTTTGTTTACTTGAGGGAGTTGATGAGATTCTGAAAACGTACCAAAATTCCAGCAGTATAATAGTAAGTATGAGTTATCGTATCCACAGGGAACGGTTTAACTTATAAAGATTAGTGGTCTGGATCCCACAATGATAAATTACCCTGGATTAAAGATCTATTTGTTTACGCTATCAATTCACCCTGGTTCCCACAGTGACTACTATGAGCGTTTTTACCCGAATCAGAATTCAAGTTTCCTATTCCTAGGTTCCCCCAAACTCGCTATTGATTTTATAGAACCACCTTCCGAATGCGCCCCATAAAACCAACCTATAACTCCGGCACACAGGCGGAAGCTAAGCATTAAGCACAAAATAAAAACACCGATATTATAAAAACATGGATTCATAAATAATAAAGAGAATTCACATACAATTGGGGATTGAATCAACTACATTCAATCTTATTGGAGAGTTTAGCTACGCATGGTAGCCATTACAAACCAACGGAGAAACTGTCACTTTCTCCAGCCCTTGCTTCTGCTCTGCCGTCTCCCAAAAGCTCCCCCTTTTGCTCTACAAAAGGTCCTATTTATAGACCAAGGAAAGATATCTTAAATCTGGAAGGAATCTATTTTGAAAACAAATCTAAAAACAAATCCGCGCAGCTGCGCTTCACCTGCGCTCAGCGCAAGTGAAGCGCAGGTTACAGAATGATGCGCTCCAATCTGTGCTCAGCGCAGATGGAGCATGGAGCGCGTAACAGATTATTCTGTTTCCTCTTTTAACAGCTTGATTTCTTCCTGATCTTATCCTTATCTGCTTGACTTCCCTTGTTTCCCTCTTTTTGAATTGTTTCTGTGTTTATCTTGTCTTTGAATTTAAATTGAGGAAGTTATCCGCAGAATCCTTGTTTAAATGGTTGTTGATCTTATCTTTATTTGTTCTCATTCAAACTTCAAATCTGCAGATCCTATCCTCAAATAACGCTATCTTCTTTCCTCGTTCAAATCTCTCTCATAAATATGCAAAATTAACAGATTTTATATTAAAATAGCATCAAATTCAAATTCAAATTAAATAAACACAATTATTACAATTATTAATAAAAAGGGATTATTTTGGGGCATAAATTATTATTTTACCCTTGATAAGTGCAGTAAAAATACAAGAATATATCAAATAATTTGCACTTATCAAATACCCCCCAACTTAACTTCTTGCTTGTCCTCAAGCAAGAAAACCTTTTGCAATCAAAATGGACTCAATCCCCTGTCATGATTCTCAAAAAGATTAAGGAAATAAATTTATCACTCTTGCTAGGCAGCTGTCACTTTCCAAATGTTAGATTGAAAGTCAGAATCAAGTGATATTTCCAAACCTCAACCAAAACAGGATAAAAATACATTCAAACTTTTCCAGAAATAGCAACCAAAACAATAAGTGAAGAAAAAATCAAGGAATCCTCTCATGCTCATGGGTAAGTGTTTCCCTCTATTTCTCACCGCAGTTGAACAACTAAGATTGATAGTCGTTTCTCATCATTAGACATGCACATGGTTAACATGGATCAAAAGGTCTTTCTTTGGTTATAATGAGGCCGGGCTATCAAGTATTCATGGTTTTTCTGGATGTGCAAAGAAACACTAGAATAGAGAGCAATTTTTATTTTTCTTGAACTTGGAACTTCTCTCCATTTTCCATCTCATTCTTGATTTGTCTCATTTTAGCTGGCCTCTTTCTTTGTTTGAAGATGCACTCCCCCCAACTTATTCAATTGATTCACTTTTTTCTTTTTGATTTTTGAGGGAGTGATCTTCTTTTGCTTTCATGTGCCTGCTCTTTGTATTTATTGACTTTCAAATCACCAACCTTTTCTTCCCATTATATCAAGTTGCACCTTGCTCTCTATCCCAAGTGTGTAAGGGATAGGATATAGACATCAATTATGGCTTGGGTGCATAAGAAGAAACATTAAAGCTCAAATGGGTTACCAAAAAAATTGGAAAAATTTTATCAAGGGTTGGCTTTTTGGCACTGAGCAAATAGTTAAACCACAAAATTTTGCCTTTATCACTTCCATATTTTCCAAGTGCAGAAAAAAATCCAAAAACTCAAGCAATAACAGTTGACAAGCAGCGGTGAAAACTCTCATATCAAGTGTTTGGTCTCACAACTCACCGACTTTTTGGCTAATTTCCTTGATGAAATCACTTATTGAAATTAATTAACTACTCTGATATATTTTCCTACATAATATTCGAATTCTAACTGATTATTGATTTAATCTCAAAATTCCTATTTCTTTCCTAATTTGGTTAGTTAGACTGCCTAGCTTTGAGATTTTAAAATTAATTTCTTAAATCCCTAATTCTAAAACCTAAAAAATTGAAATACAAAACAAAAATCCTAATTAACTAAAAAAAATAACCCTAAAAAATTAAAAAAAAATGAAAAGAAAGAAAAACACTAGTATCAATCGTCATCCTCTGTATCCCGTAAGTCCTCATCATGCTGCTCCACCTCCCCCTTGATGAATAGGCTTGTCCCCAGGCCACTGCAAGAATATCCGGAACTCTTCAAGCAGCATGCATGGGTATGGGTCTGTTACAGATGCTTCAAAAGGTGGAAAATCCCTCTATGGATATGGTCTGAAGGCTTAATACTTTGCAGCAGCCTGTGCACTTTTGAATCTCATGCGATCGTAATGGGGTTCATCTCTGAACCTCTTTCCCATACCTTTTCTTCGTGAGCTAGAGCCACGAGAAAGGCCATCAGTGTATTTGATCCTAGGCATTTGAAAAGTCAAATAACAACAGTTGGTTGCTAAAAACACATTCATTTCAATGATGCCTTATTGCAAACACTAATTTATGAAGAACATGGAAGCCTATCATTAACCAATTTGCATGCAAAATTCAGAATACTTTCAAAAAGAAATCAATCTCTTCTCAACAAAATTTCAGTTGCATTTGGTAATGGCTTCCTAAAAACAGAATATACTCATTTGTTTTGCAAGCACACAAATAATCCATGGAAAGTGCAAGTTCAAAATTTTGCAAGAAACAGAGCATAACATTTTCAAGCTCCAACAACTCACAAAGCAAAGAGCATTTCAATAGAAAACTTGTTCTTCAAATTCCGCACAGCCATAATCACATCCAAGATAGCAATTATCAACAATATGCACATTCACATTCTAAGGTTTCTATCCTAGAGTTTAAACCATAAAAACAGAGGAAAACGAAAATTTCAATTGGTGAAAACTACTTTGGAAGATTCAAAAATGAAGGAGGTTTGTAAGTGGAAAAAGTGAAAAGAAAGGTTTAGGAAGTAGAGAGACGGTACAGGGAAAAACAGGGGAGGGAGAATGAATGACTCCCCCTGTTTTTAGTTCAATTTAAGCAACAGCGCGTACCTGCGCTCTACCTGCGCTCAGCGGGAATGGAGCGCAGGTTTCAATTTTGAAACTCCGTACTGCTGCGCTTCACCTGCGCTTAGGGTGAAGCGCAGAAAACAGAATGAAATTTTTGCAATTTTTAGTCAAGTTTTCTGCTACTTCCTATTGTTTAAAAATTTTATTTTCCACAAACTTATTCCAATCAATTTTGAAATTTTCCTAAATCCTAAAAAAAAGAAAAATCTTAATTATCAAACAAAAAACAAAAGAAAACAAAACTGAAAATAATTAAAAACTTAAAAATCTCTGGGTTGCCTCCCAGGAAGCGCTTGTTTAACGTCTTCTAGTTCGACGCCTGTTCTCTCAAGGTGGTTGAAACTGAAATCTTTTGGTGAGCTTGTGTGCTGCACCCTTCCTTTCTTTGGCCAGTAAATCTCCCCATAATCTTGCCTTGGAACAATCTGTAGTGTGATATGACTTTGACCATTTGGGCTTCTTTCAAGGATTAGACCATGCTTCTGACTCCCTTGGCTTGACTTTCCTTTTCTTTATTATCTTGCTCTCATGTGCATGAGTCTTCTTTTCCTGAAGCTTGGATGATTCACAGTTGATTGTTCTCAATTTATTTGCTTCACAGGGGTCTTTGATATGAAACACACCTGACCACTTTGTCTTCAACCTGGCTCTAGGCTCTGAATGTGATGTCAGCTTGACTTTTCTTTTCTTTGCCCTGTTCTGGTCAGTGTGATTGCAGACCTTTCTTTTGTGAGGTCTGGAAGGTTTAACACTTGCACCATGCATTTCTTGATCTTCCTTTGGAGAGCTGGTTGGATAAGGCAAGGTCTTTGGTCTTGGTACCACTTCCCCTCATTCCTCGGGCTTTGACTCACTATCTCCCTGTTCACTCTTTTTCTCATTTTCTTGACCTTTTTCATCATGTACACCCTCATATGTTTTGTTATCTTCCTCCCTTTCAAAGTCAATCTCTTCTTCAAGCACACTTTTTTCTATTTCATCCTCTCCTTTTTTTCTTCTTCTACTTCTGCTGCACCTTCTTCTTCTTCTTCTTCTTTTTCTTCTTCTTTTGCTTCTTCAATTTCCTCTTTTTCAGCTTTCTCTTCTTCATCAGCCAGATTGTCATTGATTTCTTCCCTTATCTGTTGCACAATGTCGTCACACAGTTCTTTGGGGTTGGGTTGAGCCTTTGCTGAGATTCGTTCTGACTGATATTTGGTCATATTTTCTATTATCTCAGCTAGTATGGGATCAGCAAGTAGTCCTGCTTCTTCATAATACTTTTGAATCTGTATGAATTCTTGCAACTTTCTTTCAATAGGATCTTCCCCTTTTGAATGCAATGGTTGAACTGAAGAGTAGCTTTAATTATTCCTATTGGGAAGAAGGTTGCACATGGAATGAAACATTATCTTGCTGCCACCTACAATCTTGATTTTGGCTATTTCTCCATCCTTGTGAATTGCTTACAAATGTGTTGTTGTTGGAGAAGTTGTCTGGTTTTTCTTGGTTACCCATGTAAGTAACTTGCTCTTCTTGAGTGCATGGGTAAGAGTAGTAACCATTGAGATGGTCACCTCCACAAAAATCACAAACTAATTGTGGTGACTGGACAGGATAGGAGTGCACTTTCTGCGGTGGCTGAGAAAGGTTAGCTAGCTCCTTTTTTAGTGCTTCCATTGATTGCATCAAACTCTTATTATCTTCCTTGAGTTCATCTTCAAAAGTTTGCACGTGGGACGAAACAGCATCTTGTTGCCACCCAAAATTTTGATTCTGGTAACTTCCCCAATCCTGTGAAAAATTGTTAGAATAATTGTTGTAATTAGAGAAGTTACCTTGAATCGTTGTGTGGGAGAAATAGTATGGTTCTTGCTGCCTAACATAATCTCCAAGGGTTCTTCTTGGAGGATTTTGCCATTCAGAAGCCATTTAACATTTACTTCACTTGGGGTGGTTAAACAGAGAGTCTTGAGTTTGTCTCCTTATTTTTGGGTTCTTCCTCGCTTCTCCTTCGTCTCCTTCTCTTGTTTCTACTTCTGTTCCTCCTTGATGTCCTTTCTATTTCTGGATCAAATTGTAGATGATTTGGGGACACCTGGCCTCTCAAAAGCATAAACAAGAAAACTTGAAAATGGTAAGTGTGGAAGAGAATTTTAAAAATTTTAAAAATAAATAAAAATTAAAAATTAAAAATAAAAAATTAAAAATTAAAAATTTAAAAAAAAATCTAAAAATCCTAAAAAATAAAAAAATCTAAAAAATAAATTCCTAAGATAAAAATATATATACAAATTAATAGTATAGACCTCACAAGTCTTTACAAATTGATACATCGTTCCCCGGCAACGGCGCCAAAAATACTTGATGAGATTCTGGCAAGCGTACCAAAATTCCAGCAGTATAATAGTAAGCATGAGTTATCGTATCCACAGGGAACGGTTCAACTTGTAAAGATTAGTGGTCACAACTATCAAGTAATAGCGTATGGTTGTTTGTTAAGAATTATGCAAGTAAATAAAATTGAACTTAAATGAGAGAGATAGAGACAGTTAGTTGGACTAGGATTGAACTTCGTCTCATCGCACCCCTTTCGTATGTGAACCCCAATAATATTTATGAATATGCAATTATAACATCTTAACACAAATTAATGTTATTTCATAAAGGTTCCCACAAATATGAAATACTCAGAAATAATCTACCCTGATTCCCACAGTGATAAATTACCCTAGATTAAATATCTATTTGTTTACGCTATCAATTCACCCTGGTTCCACAGTGACTACTATGAGCGTTTTTACCCAATCAGAATTCAAGTTTCCTATTCCTAGGTTCCCCCAAACTCGCTATTGATTTTATAGAACCACCTTCCGAATGCGCCCCATAAAACCAACCTATAACTCCGGCACACAGGCGAAAGCTAAGCATTAAGCACAGAATAAAAACACCGATATTATAAAAACAGGGATTCATAAATAATAAAGAGAATTCACATACAATTGGGGATTGAATCAACTACATTCAATCCTATTGAAGAGTTTAGCTATGCATGGTAGCCATTACAAACCAACGGAGAAACTGTCACTTTCTCCAGCCCTTGCTTCTGCTCTGCCGTCTCCCAAAAGCTCCCCCTTTTGCTCTACAAAAGGTCCTATTTATAGACCAAGGAAAGCTATCTTAAATCTGGAAGGAATCTATTTTGAAAACAAATTCGCGCAGCTGCGCTTCATCTGCGCTCAGCGCAAGTGAAACGCAGGTTACAGAATGTTGTGCTCCAATCTGCGCTCAACGCAGATGGAGCGTGGAGCGCGTAACAGATTATTTTGTTTCCTCTTTTAACAGCTTGATTTCTTCCTGATCGTATCCTTATCTGCTTGACTTCCCGTGTTTCCCTCTTTTTGAATTGTTTCTGTGTTTATCTTGTCTTTGAATTTAAATTGAGGAAGTTATCCGCAGAATCCTTGTTTAAATGGTTGTTGATCTTATCTTTATTTGTCCTCATTTAAACTTCAAATCTGTAGATCCTATCCTCAAATAACGCTATCTTCTTTCCTCTTTCAAATCTCTCATAAATCTGCAAAATTAACAGATTTTATATTAAAATAGCATCAAATTCAAATTCAAATTAAATAAACACAATTATTATAATTGTTAATAAAAATGGATTATTTTGGGGCATAAATTACTATTTTACCCTTGATAAGTGCAATAAAAATACAAGAAAATATCATATAATTTGCACTTATCAGGAGTGAATTCCTTGCTTGCCTGTGCCTACTTTTTGCACTTTTCAGATAACCAACCAATCACCCATTCTATCAGAATTGCACCTATGCTCTCTATTCCAAGTGTGTAAGGGACAAGATATAGACATTAATTTGGCTGGGGTACATAAGGAAAGAAACATTAAAGCTCAAATGGGTTACAAAGAATTGGAAAAAAATTTCATGGGTTGGCTTTTTGGCACTGAGCAATTAATATATATATGTGTGTGTGTGTGTGTGTGTGTGTGTGTGTGTGTGTGTGTGTGCAAGTTGCCTTGATCATTTCTATGTTTTTCATGTGCAGAATAAGATTAAGAAACTCAAGCAATAACAGTTGACAAAAATAGTGAAATCTCTCAAAGTGTTTAGTTTCTCATACTCACAGGCTTATGCTAAATTCCTTGATGAAATCACTTATTGAACAGCTATTGACTCAATTAATCTTTCCTGTACAAGAATCTAACCTAATTGATTATGAATTCAAAACTTAATTCCTTTTTCTTTTCTAATTCAGACTGTTTGGTTGTATTAGCATTGAAAAATTAAATTGAATTCAAGTCAATCTTTATTCCTAATCCTAATCTAAATTAACTACATAATCCTAAGGGAATCCATTTTGAAAATATAATAATTTTTTAGCTTAATTATAATAAAAAGAAAGAGAAAAAGAAAATGAAAAACCGAAAAAAAAACTTATCTCAATCCTCATCCTCCTCTGCATCATGGAACTTCTAGTCCTGTGCATATTCATTACCAGATGCTGCTCCACCTCCCCCTGGATGAAAAGGCATGTCCCCAGGCCACTGCAAGAATGTCCGGAACTCATCAGGCAGCATGCTTGGGTGTGGGTCTGGCCAGGTCTGGTACAGATATTCTTGAAGGTGGGAAATCCCTCTGTGGATGGTGGAGTTCTGTCTGCAGATGTGCTCCATGTAAGCTCGAAGTGGGATGTCAGTTGGTGGTGGTGGCTGTGGCTATTGTGGTTGATGATCTCCCTGGGGCTCTGAGGGTGGCTCTAACTCCTCTTCAGGTATGTAGTATGCATCAATATAACCTCTGGTAATGGCAGCCTTGATGGAAGTAGTAGCCTGAGTAGCAATTCTCGCAGTCACGATAGAATGAATCTTTGCTGATATTATTCGAGCGAGGTCCAACTGCGTTGGCGTAGAATTCCCGGACCAGTTCTGGGTCGAATAATCTATCAGGATCAGCTATCCTACGTCATCCGCGTTGGGTAATCTCCATGTTGAACTCCTCATACTCCCCTGATTTGAGGTCAACTGGTCTCTCGAGCACAAAATTGCAAGGTCTGAGAGCTTTATACTTCGTAGCAGCCTATGCGCTCTTGAATCTCATGGGAGTTGTAATGGGGTTCATCTCGAACCCTTTTCCCCTACCTTCTCCTCGTGAGCTAGAGCCACGGGAAAGGCCAACAGTGTATTTGATACGAGGCAGCTGAAAAATCAAACAAAATCAGTTAGTTTAAAGAAACATGGTTAATTCAATGATGCCTTATTACAAACAATAATTCATAAAGAACACGGAAGCATATAATTAACCAAATTGCATGCAAAATTCAAAATACATTCTGCAAAAGAATCAGTCAATTCACAGCAAAATTTCAGTTGCAATTGGTAGTGACTTCATATAAACAGAATATACCCAGTTGTTTTGCAAGCATTCAACTAATCTATGGAAAGTGAAAGTTTAAATTTTTCAAGAAACAGAGCATAACACTTTCAAACTCAAAAGCTCACAAAACAACTAGTATTCCAATAAACAGTTTGTTCTTCATATTTCACTCAGCCAAAATCACATCCAAGATAGCAATAATCAACAATATCTACATTTACAATCCTAAGGTTGCTATCCTAAAGTTCAAATCATAGAAACAGAGGAAATGAAAATTTCAATCGGTTAAAACTATTCAAAAATACGAAAACATACCTTAAAACTTGAAAGATTCAAGATTGATGGAGGTTTGTTAGTGGAAAAAGTGAAAAGAAGGGCTTAGGAAGTAGAAAGACAGTACAGGAGAAAACAGGGGAGGAAGAACGAATGACTTCCCTTGTTTTTGGTTCAATTTAAGCAACAACGCGTATCTGCGCTCCACTTGCGCTCAGTGCGAGTGGAGCGCAGGTTTCAGTTTTGAAATTTCATATCGTTGCACTTCACCTGCGCTAAGCGCAGGTGAAGCGTAGAAAACAGTGACTAAAATTGCATTTTTGCGCTTTACCAATGCTCAGCGCAGGTGAAGTGCAGAAAACAAAATGAAATTTTGTAATTTTCAGTCAAGTTTTCCGCTACTTCCAATTGTTTTAAAATTTTATTTTTCCACAAACTCATTCCAATCAATTTTGAAAATTTCCTAAATCCTAAAAATTAAAAATCCTAACTAATAAACGGAAAACAAAAACAAAATTGAAAACTGTTGAAATTAAAAATTTAAAAATCTCTAGGTTGCCTCCCAGGAAGCGCTCGTTTTACGTCATATAGCTTGATGCCTGTTCTTTCAAGGTGGGTGATACTGGAATCCTTTGGCCTGCCTTTGTGTTGTACCCTT